>JARJCQ010000054.1:0-600000 GCA_029281465.1 Mycena epipterygia | reverse complement strand
GGGGAAACAGATCGTATAGGAGATGTTACGAGTACTTATGTAATAAGGAATCGTCCATTTAAACAAACTTCATATGAGAATTTTGACGACCTAAATTTTTCATTTGATCACCTTAACTTAGTTACTCGTTTAGTGGCTGTGTTTGTAGTCTTTTTTATCGAGTTCAATACGATTTTTGTGATAAAATAGTGGCTGTCCGATTTTTAGGTAAGCGTGCAGTCACTCGTTCGATCCCTCTTTTACGCATCCTTTTATTTTCATCCCTTTTTCATATCTTTTTCCCGTTCTTCATCTGATGCATGTACCGTCACTGTGCACACGCGCACTGTGGAGCCTAATCTCGGTTCCAAATTCTACTCTTCCGTCTGATCTAATCTTATCTGCCCGTTTGGTCTATTTAATCTTTTTCATTTAGGTGTGGTGTCAATATATATTTTGTTTGTCTCCTGCATATGTCCTCAGTATCACTGCTCACATTGTTGGTGCATACCTATGTGCCCTTCCATTGCCTTCATGCTCTGATATCTACTTCAGTGTGCCATGCGTTGCAGATATACACTTCACATCAGCATTTATTGTGCTTTGTATGACTGCAGGCCTACTTCAATTTCAGGCTGGTGCACCAGTAGGCTGCTAAATGAATGAAAACTGAAATACACAGTCCATTATAAAGATAAAAAGAAGGACCTTGGCCTGTTAAAATAGTGTGCCATGTCTAAAAGGATGCCTTTTGAGAACGACCTTGTTGTGCTGTGTGTGGCTCAAGTTCGGGCAGTTATCTTTAACCTTAACCATGAGGCGTGGAATCGGCGATATCCAAGTCAGCATAATGATCTGTTCAGACATAATCGGGGTGTGGCATTGTATTTTGTAAACAAGTAGAACAACATAAGTACGAAGTTTCCTGCCGGGCCCCGCCACGGCCCCACTCCCCAAGTACTACAGTACAGAATATATAGTAAGTGGAATAGGAGGTGAAATGTAATACTCGATCGAGGGCAGTGCGGGAAGGCTAAAGGTCTATGTGATTGGGTTATTTACATACGCAGTGCGATGCGAGGCGCGTCACCGAGTTGTAGGTTTGCCCGGCCAGGGATATTACGTAAGCAATACGTGCCATCAAATTTCCATTTCGGGAAGGCCCGGTCGAATTTTGCGGCTCGCTGTGTCGTGCATGCCAGAATGCTAAGGCTCCAACCATTTCCATTCGCAAACGGTTTCGAACGGTGAAAACCGTTTTTATTTCCGTTTCATTTGCCCAGATGGAGAAACGGTTTGGGAAACAGTTTTCAAACGGTTTCTGTGCCGGCAATTCTTCTGCCATCCAACCACTGCATGCAGCCCCTCTTGCAGTGTTCATGCTGGATTTAATATATAGAAAGATCAGGTAACAGTCTACAATGACCAGAATGCAGCCATTTACCGAGAAATCAACCCCAGATTGACAGCCGGTGGTGCCGAGGAATTGCTGTTGACGACACATCAGATTTCGGTTCAACTATTGTGCGGGCCAGTGGCGGTTACAACTGCAAGAAATAGCATCCATGCTAGCCAGTGAATAATAAAATATGAATTCCGAATGGAACCTCAGGATACCCAAATGGTGCACTTGCCGAAAAGTACCATTCGGAAACTGTTTGAAACTGTTTGAAATGGTTTCTAAACCGTTTCCGTTTGTTTTCCCCAGATCGGCGAACGGAAACGGAATGGTTGGAGCCTTACTATTTCTGACTGCCAACCTGGCCGGACTAGGAACCTGGCCACTTGCCCTGTAGGAGACGTGAATGCGACCCAAAGTCTGTTCTGGTTATTTGAGGGTGAGGAGGGACCTCATATGTTGGTGCACACTAAGTTTTGGCAAATTTGAATGTTGTGATCGTCTGTTGTGGCGTGCGGATCAGCGGCTCGAACGTCAATCGTGTGATTTCCTTAATTCTGATCCGGTATCCACAACAAACAATCGCACCGTGCTTCGTCAATTCTGCTTCAATCCACCATGTCAGATACTTGCCCGACACCGTCGAGACTGGGCTTTCTTCTGGCAGCCTCTATGGAGGGCCCGGGCGCCGTCTAATCTTGTATCTCGCCATGAATTCTCACTGTCAACAAGAAATGAGTATCAGAAGAGATATATCGGCAACGCTTGTGGTGCATGAACCGCAGATGCTACTGCCTCCAAAATTTGGCAGAGCATTCTGCAAGGTTAATGCTTCAATTCTAGGGGTAGATCACCTTTTTCACGATTTTATTCATACCGTGCTGGTGTCGCTTATAACAAACGGTCGATTTCATTGATGCCGACAACCCAAACGTCGGGTTCTCAGCAGCAAGGTCCAGGGGTCGAATAGATGTATCAGGTATGTTCATTAGGTTCCTATGAAAAATTCTAGACCCCTTCCTGAATCCCTCATGGTCTTTTGACCATGCGCAATTCATTACAATGGGACAGGTTTTCGCATATTTCACCCACACCTGTGTGCCATCAGGGCTCGATTCGTGATGTATGTCTTTGTTGTTATTCTGGGTGAATATAGTCATTCCTTATGCTCTACATTCACATTTCTCCTGCACGCGATCCCTCTGAGCCTATAAAGACTGCTATGCTCGCGACCTTTCAGCAGCACTTTCCCCTTGCTTTTGGTGTTATTTCCCCAAATCTTCTTATCTTCTGCCTTCTGTTATGTCTTCAAACTCCTCCGACGCTACTGCGGCCCCCACTCTCGACGTTCTCGCAAACATAATCCTCACAAATGTTAATATGGAGGATCTCGACATTGAGCTGAGGTACAAACTGGCCATCGAGGCCGTGCGAAACCCTATCTGCCGTACCTCGGCTCGTGAAGCTGCCTTTAAATTCTGTGTTCCCTGAAGCACCCTCGACACCCGCCGAAGAGGATGAGAATGCGGAGGAGACTGAGATTGTCGCCGAAGCATAAATACCTCATTGACAAAGTGGTTTTAGCCAGTAATTAAGCTGTTCTAGTGTTTCCAGAGGTCCAATGTATTGCTTGGGTGTGTCTAAGATCATTGGTGTTGCTTGAGGATGCATGAGGAAGCGTCGAAACGAGTAGAAACGGGGATCATTCAAATGTTCCCACGCCTGGCCAGGTACCCGGTTTTGGCCCGTTTTGGACCTGCCGCCGGAAAATATTTGCCGAGCCATCAGATCTTGACAGAATTCCTTGCTTCAGGACTCAAACGACTCCCAGGAAGCACGCCTATGTCCTTGGGCTCTACGCTGAAGGACGAGTACTCAAATTCCTCCCCTACATGTACAAAACCCCTTAGGTGGCCAGGTTCCCCCTCCCAGATAGTACAGAATGCACGGGGAGACCCGAGAGCATTCATCAGGTGTGTATACCCTCTTGGCCTAAATGTTCCCTTTTTCTTATATCTATTCAGTCTCACTCGGTCATCCTAGCGGATCAACCATAGTACTCACACTTCTTCGGCTAACTTGTACGAGTTGTGCCGTTTTTGGCTCTGGATGGAGAGCCTGTGCAGCGCGTTTGGGCCTTCCTGTTCCCCACCGAGACCATCCGCTTCCTATGGGGCCTAATCACTGCGCACCACAGTATCCTAAATACCCACGGAAACTGCCGCAAACCACCTCAGGCTTTGCACTACAGATCGGAGGGCACTCCGAACAGTCAAGTGGGGGATAAGAGTGCCAAATGACGCCCCACGTTTCAGCACTCCATTGCTACATTCCTGTCCCAATCCATTTTGTTCAGGCAGGATTCAAGATTTCAGGAGCAAGTAAAGCATGCTGGTGTTTGACATCAACTATGGTGGCTACGTGCATGCCAACTGTCTCCGTGTTTCTACCTCCTGTTTGTATGTGATATTCATTCATTCATAGGGGCGCCGGAGGGGGGCAGACCAAATCCGAAGGAATCGGCTTGCAGCTTCATGGTATCCACCGTCAATTTAACGTCCTCTGGGAAATCGACCGATGAGACTAGTACTCACAAGTTGCCGAAGCTGCTGCTGCCGCAGCAAACATCGCTGGGTGGGCCTTTGAACCAAGTCAGTGTCCGTGTCCAAGGGGGGGAGAAAAAAAAATGGGGATTCGTACATTGGGGATCCTGTGCACACGTGGCGGGTTAAGCAATGCACATCTGCAATGGGAATGGATGGGAACCACGTACGTAGGGTCCAGGGCCGCCTGCGCGCGCAAGTCAGCACGCGGGCATACGATACGATGCCGCAGGGTACTCACACTTATTCGATATGACGGGCCCGGGTCCCAGCGGAGTGGATGCCACGCCGTGGGCTAGGACGACAAAGAAGACAGCGCTTGCGATGAGTGTGTTGAACATTGTGCGAATGGTGAAATATCGGCCTGGAATCGCGTCCCTTTATACGCAGGCGGGATGTGGTATTCATCAGGCAATAGAGTATATTTAAAGCGGAACGCTGGACCTGAAACCGCGCTTCCCGCGCCGTGCCGACACCGATATGTATGTACCACGCCCATTGGGACTTTGCTTGTAGAGATCTCCGGGTAATCATCACCAGCCGCTCCCACGCTGTCGAAACAGCTGAGAAGGGGACGTCTCTCATCGCGTCAGCACAAGGTTTGCTCGTGCTTCCTATGTTGTGGTTTCTTGTCGGATTTGTATGTTTAAAGGTGTGTCGTCGAGTCGTCGCTCGAAACCAGATGAAATCAACGCGGGTCCCGAATAACTGCATAGAACGCCGACTCGGACAAGATCCGTGGATTGAACGGTGGATTCCCATATAACCCGGAGTCCAGAGTGTATGCGGAGGTGCACCTGAAACCGTCGGGCCCTGTGTCGGAGAGTAGTAGAATTCATTATAAAGATGATGTCTAGCCTTTTCCGGCAAGCGAGCGTTCCTGGAATCCGCGGAGACTCCTATGCCATCAGGGCCGGTCTGGCATAATCAACGCAGGTCCCGAATAATTGCATAGAACGATGAGCCAGACAAGATCCCTGAATTGACCGGTTGATCCCCATATAACCTGGGGTCCGAGAGTGTATTGCGGAGGTGCGCCTGAAACCGTCGGGCCCTGTGTCGGAGAGTAGTAGAATTAATTATAAAGATGATGGCTAACCTTTTCCGGCAACCGGGTGTTCCTGGAATGCAGGCCAAACTTATGCGACCAGGGCCGGTCAGGTCAATGCATCCAAGCTCCGGCGGTATCATAATCCTAAACGGCAGGAGAACTCGTCGTGGAGCTGAAATAATGGAGTCACATCGACCAGGATGCAGCCCGTTTCAGTGGACGAAACCACCGCCGGGTGAGATGGCGCTGGGGGACTTGGGGAAGACCTGCAGGGGCGCCGGCGGCGATTCAGAGGACACGGGTTCATAATCATTGAAAACACGGAACGTCGCTGCGAAACCGCGCCCATTAGATGGAAATGCAGAGATACAGCCGCAGGGGATAAATCGCGACGCTCATTGACCGCCCGCGCGCCACTGAAATGAAGCCGCCTAGGAACTTGGGTAGAACTTGGATATTGAATGTCTGAGAGTGTTCGACGCCGTGTGTCAGCCACGAACAAGGGATCGCTGAGGTTAATCGCTTCGCACTCGTGCAGTGAACCTCTCCGCGCGTGGCAGCGAAACTAGACGGCGTTATTTTTGGGCGTTCATCCACGTGTCCCCATTTGGATTTCGGATCAAAAACTTACCAACTCTGCTTTCTCTCCTCTCCTCCGGTTACTCTTCGCGGGCTTCCTGTGAATGTCTACGATGGCCACTTGACAACGCGCCCGGCCAACTCTGCGCCCTTATCGACGTGAAAACAACGACGAGTCACGACCATGTACGCCGAACCATACAGCAAGCGAGTGAACATCCGCACGCAGATTCGCGCCGTGACGGCGGTACGGAATGCGTGAGGGCGAGGGCGCATCCGCAAAGAGAAGTGGAGACTCGGAGTGAGTGAAGCTTTTACGGTGCGTGTCCCCGGGCCATATCGATCCTAGTGAAAACATCGTGAGGGCAATAAAGTAACGTCCCATTTTTCTTCCTATCATCTTCCACTCTCCTCCAACCCCGCGGCGGTCCTTCCCTCCGCCATACACTTTGCTCCGCGTGTCCGCCCAGCTGCGTCCTTCCTCCTCCAGTTCTGCGTCGTTCCTTTCCTTCTCCGCCAGTCTCGCCCTTATCCCACGTCGCCACTCGTCACGCCCCCGCAGTCGACCCAGCTGCGCGCGTATTCGGTATTCAATGGAGCCGCGGTCCATCTCCACACGCCCACCTTCATCTGCGCACGGAGGCATCTGTGCCCGCGTCTGTCGCTGTCGATAGCCCGCAGTCGACCGCAGCACCCGCGCCTGCCACCCCTCCTGTGCTTGTACTCGCCAGATTTCCACGGCTTGCCCGCCAACACCTGCATCCACTGGCCGCCTGGGCCCACGATCGACGGATCCGGTAACTGGCTGATGCGCGGCGAACACGCAAGCAGTGACCGAGCGCACGCGAAAGAGGGGGCGGCAGGAGAACGCGCGCGCGCGCGCGAGCAGCAGGAGTACGCGCGTGCCCGGGGCCTGCGGAGCAGGAGGAGAAAGAGCAGGCGCAGCGCCACGCGTCCGCGCAATACAGCCCCACCGGGCTCCAGCACATTCGCCCCACCCATGTGCCCCCCGCGCTCGTCCGTGCTGGGTATACCCGCAGTTGCTGGTCTCGAGTTCACGGCCCTGCACCATGCGGTTCACGGCCTTGCACCATACGCGCCGGCAGCCCCCACCATCACATCTGCGCTGGGTCCCGAGTCCCGACGGGCCAGCTCTACGCGCCTGCTGGAGCGCTCGTTCATTGCACGGCCGGCGGAGCGCTCGTCGCTTACTCGTACCCGCGCTGCCCTCCCCTCGCTGATGCTGGCGCTCCGAGTCTTGCCCGCGCGCTCGTGGTGGGATGGGATGGGTACTGTGTGTGTCGCCGTCTGCGCCCCGCCCCGCCCATGCAAGTCCTCCACACTGTCCGCAGTTCATTCGCGTGCACCCGCGCCCTTCTCCCTCGCCCCGCACGCCTCCGATCCTGATTACACCACCCGTGTACACGCCTTCCCCCACGCGCTACGCCTGCCAGTTCCCCATCGCCCGTGATACGTCGTCCCGGCCGGCGCTGCTGCGGGGATGTGGCGGACGCGGGTGCATCAAACAGATAATTCAGACGCAGGGAGTCGAACCCCTGTTCCTCACTGTATTCACATATGCCAACAGTGGAAGTGAGGGTGTTCCGCACACCGCGTCTGATTAAAAATCCTCTTTCTGTACCAGAATACGTGGGTTGTTTGCGAAATCACCAGTCGAGTAGTGAAAAAAGTTAAAACTCCACAGAATTCAGACGCGGGGAGTCGAACCCCGGGCGCCCAATTTAGTCCAGATAGCGAAGGAATAATGAGGAGCGAGGGTGTGCCGTACACCACGTCCGAGATGTGTTCCGGCATAGGTGGGGTAAAAAAATCAGCCATTAGAAACAGAAATATCGCTCCTGCATTCAGGGCGAACTAGCGTTAGTCCAGTGACCTCAACAACAGATGTCCACCTGCAGGGGTACTCGGGTCCGAGATATGCGCAGTGCTGTCGATGACTGGCGCTAGCTAGTGGTATGCGGCTAGGACGGAACGTTAATCGTGCGGCCGATCACTTTTCGGGCAGGAGATATATATTTTCCTGGATATGTACCCTCCCAAGTGAGCCACTTATTTGACGAAGACTAGAGGCAAAAAGCAACCACGAGAAACAATCATTTCAGACGCGGGGAGTCGAACCCCGGGCACTCGCTGCATTCAATGACTAATGCGCTGAGAAACGAAACAAAGAGCGAGGGTGTCCTGTACACCACGTCCTATTCAAAATCATACTTCTGCTCCTGCACAAATAGATTTCCTACAAATAATGCGCGGAGCCGGGGGAAAAACTGAGACACAAAGAGGAGGAATCGTAACCCAGCGCTTTATTTTATTTGCCATCGATGATCAGCAATTGGAAGTGAGGTGTGCCTTGCACCTCGTACGATTAAAGTCCGATATATATAGCAGAATAAGTGGGTTATTTGCACAGGATCTGAGAACGGGACGGGAAAAAAAATCGTACACTTTAACACATTCAGACGCGGGGAGTCGAGCCCCTGTGCCTCGCTGATTCCAACCACCCGGGATGCAGAGTGAGGATGTTCCGTGCACCACATGATACATCTGACTCAGAACCCCACTTATTTACCAGCATAACTACGTGGTTTTTTTCTGAGCAGAGGAGAAAAAAAGACGGCACTTCCTGAAAATTCAGACGTGAGGAATCAAACCTCGGCGGAACTCGCTTTGCACATCTGTGACGACCTCTTTGTATATGAAGAGCGAAGGATTTCTGTACACCACATACCATTCAAAGACCTCCTTCGGCAGCTGTATTGGAGGTCAAAAATGAAAAAGGAAATATCAAAGCATCGGACGCGGGGAGTCGAACCCCGGGCGCTCTCGCTTTGCAGTCTTTCGATTTGCGCATCCAGCGCAAGGCTGTTCCGTTCAACGCATCCAATGAAAACCCTTACTTGTGTTCCGGTACAAAAGAGAATTACTCCGAGGAGTGGGGTGGAAAATGATTTGCAAGAATATCATGGATTCAGAAGCAGGGAGTTGAACCCCGGTGGCGCTGGTAAATCCGAACACTAGACTCACACATAGCGAGTGTGTACCATACACCACGTCTCATTCAGAATGCCACATCTGTATCCTCGGAAGTGGGCTACTTGTTTGACGAAGAGCGGAGGCAAAAAGCAAGGACAAGACTGTTTCAGACGCGGGGAGGTCGAACCCCGCTAGCTCGGTTTATTCACCTATACTTCTGGAATGAGTAGCGAGGGTGTGCCGTACACCACGTCTGAGTCAAGCCCCTACTTCTACACCGGTATAAGAGAGGTATTTTTCGCTGGCAGTAAATAATATCAAGAGAGAGCGATTAAAGCGACCACTGAGACAAATTGAGAGGCGAGGCGTTGAGCCCGACACCTCTTTTGATTCGATAGGCGTCGGTGTCCCATACACCACGTCCGAGCTCTCTTCCTACTACTGTGTGCCAGTAAACTTAGTCATGAAAAACATACAATCCTACCCCCTATTCAGACGCGGGGAGTCGAACCCCGGTACCTCGCTTTAACCTTTGCAGCAACTATTATGTGCAGAGCGAGGTTGCCCCGTACACAACGTCCGAGTTGGTTTCTTACCTGGGCTCCTGAGTGAAGGCGTTCCAACGGTTCCGTTAACGACTCAGAGGAGCAGGGGGGAAAAGACTTGAACGACCCCAGGCTAATTCAGACGCGGGGAGTCGAATCCCGGTTCCTAGCCTCACATTTCAATCAACAGATATGCAGAGCGAGGGTGTTCCGTACACCACATATAAGTGAAATCCTACTTCAGTACCGGTATAAGAGACATTTGTCACCGGTTGGCCGAATAAATGATATGAGCAGATTACGAGGATACGAACGAATTCGGACGCGGGGAGTCGAACCCCGAGCTCGCTGTGTAATTTGTAGTCAACTGCTGTATGACGTCCCATGAAAATCCTGTGTGTGTACCAGTATACATGAGAATTAATCCAAGGAAGGAGCAAAAACGTTGGGCGAGAGGCAGGCATTCAGATGCGGGGAGTCGAGCTCCGGGCACTCGCTTAATGAGCATTGTTGAACACAAAACTGATCTGGGCCAAAAAAAACACTAGAGCTGACACCAGGGGCAAAAAGCCACGCATGTGGCACCCACATCTTACAGCTCTTTGCAGAACTTAGGGCGCGACTCAATTTTTTTTCCCCCCTTTTTTGGCACTTTTTTGATGGTTTGGGCCAGGGCAGCTGTCCTGGCCTCAAATCTGGGCCGTTTGCCTTGGGAGTATGCTCAATGGATTCGTATCGTGAATACGCAGTTAACCATCCCCTCAGAATTTTTATATGACACCGAGAACTGCTTTGTGAGCGGCGAAAGCAATTACTTTTGATCATTTTTGATCATTTTTCAGCAGGACGGCTGTTCTACCCTCATTTCTCAGTCTTTTTCTTTGGGAATAGGCTCAATCGATTCGTATTTCAGGTGTGCAGTTAACTGCGCCCTCAGATTTACGGCCCCACCTCCAATATGGCTTCCTGGTAGACAGAATCCCTGGTAGGTCATCACTTTTGATCACCAGTCAGCAGAACAGCTGCTGAACAGATGATGTGATGTCAAGCCAGTATGCAATCCTCTCCAATGCTGTGAACCCCCCCATCCGCTGTGATGACCCATTCGTCGGAAGGAAATGAGCTTACCAGTTTTGCAATATTCAAGGTGAAATCAAATTTGGTGGGAAAGTCGCCCTTGTCAATGAACAAGTTGACGGTAGTCTCATTACCAGATGTTATAGGGCAACTCGCTCGCTGCGCTCGCGGGGCACATAAACAATCTATTTATAATGCTCCAATGTCAGCGAGGCAGTATTTGATGAAAATTTGATGGGGGAGCGTTACCCTATAATGTCTGGTGCAATTTGGTAGGCAGGGGGCTTGAGTCACACAGCCAGCAAAAGAGAGTAACGCCACGCAAAAATGTGACATTTCGTGTCCGTCATGTCATTGTGCCCGCTGTTCTGCCCTGCCAGCTCTGGGCTTTCATCTTCTCACCATGCCTCCTGTCCAATCTCGGCTTGATTCTCATCGCCGAAACACTCTCAAGGCTGCCAAGATCTTGCAAAAGGCACGCAACGATGTGTTCAAGTCTCGGGGGTACCAGTCAGCTGCCACGCGCGCCAAACTGCGTAACAAGTTCTCCAAAAATATTGTCATGTTAACATGTTCCTCTTGCATCATGTCCAAGACGGCCCGAACCTTCTTAACCAAGTCCCTGGGAAGAAGCTTGTCTCGCAGGTGTTGCAAATTTGACCGATGAATGGGCTCATAAACATCTGTGCCGTCTTCTGGAACGGCCGGCCTGTCAGCTTCGTTGCCGATATGGTCGTCTGAGTCATTGACATCGAGGAAAGGCTTGTCTGCAAAGAGGAACTCAAGGTCGGCCATCAATACGCGGTCTAGGAGCTGCTAATTACGCATCGTGTTATGCATGTTATCAAGTGTTACTGATATTTTACCGATGTTACTAAATGTGACTGATGAGAGCAAGCCACAGTTTCACGGTCAAACTGAACCAGATCTTTATAGGACTCCTGACAATCCCGTCGAAGGCTAGGTTGCCAAAGTTCTCGATCCGGGGATTTTTGTCTGGACAGGTTTCGAGGGGATCTGGGCGTTTTTTGTCCGTCCTGGACCTAGCTGAGGGTAATGGGATCATCCCAAAAGGGTAATTTTTCGCTCCCACGGCCAAGAAAATGATAATTTTTCTTCCTGTTCTGTTTTTAGGGCTGTTTTCGTGAAATTGGAGCGATTGAGGGAGTTTTTGAGCGGAGACAAGTTGAAATGGGTGGTTTTCACCCAAAAAAGTTTGACCAAACCTCGGCCAGACCTCAAATTTTGTCCGGGTAGGACCTGGCATTTTTGCCTTCAACCCCCCATATTTGTCCGTCCGGGACCTAGGTTTCAGGGCTAAATTGTCAATTTTTTGTCCGGCACTGGACCTACCCTTTGAGGGTATTGTCAGGGGTCCTATCTTTATGGGGTGATGGCTGCTTGGGTTTTTTGATGATTTCTGCCCCAAATTTCCGACTCCGCCAACCCCGTAAAGATCTGGATCCGAGATTAAGTTGATGGAAGGTGTGCTGGAAGGTTTGTTGTCCTTGGATAGGTGTCAACACACACATTTTGTCAGCTCGACTCCCAAGCCTTGTTTCTGCACGACAATGATCATCGGTGAGCAAAAGAAGGGGCCTCGGCAGATCGCCTCCATCTTGCCTTGAGTGAAGGGGCCCAACATGCATCCCTTATCGGTCTCCTCTTTCAGGTATTTTTCCACTGTGTCTCTGTGCTCATAGATGGATGTGTTGTTGGTGATAACGATGGTGCAGGTGAGCTTGGGGAGTCGGCCGAGCAGAAAGCCGTGGGTGAGGTTGTTTATCAGTTGCAGGTAGTCAGCCTCCAGATTGTGTTTGGATCAAAGGCACTGGAATTCAGAAGTGTAATATGGGTGAATAACACGGTTAAAAAGCTCATCGTGGACTTTGGAAAGGTTGTCAGGCAGCAGGCGACGGAATACATCAGGGCACAAATCTGGGTAGAGTAGTTTAGCTTTATTGTCGCCTAGGAAATGTGCAGCAAGAAAATTGGGGATGGCCAAATCAGAGGATGAAGGCTCCGTCCCAGAAGCATGCACATCACGTGTTTCCTGGGAGGGCGGGATGGTTGCCTTTGCATAGGCTGCAGAGGTGGAGTAAATCTGCTGGGTGATTAGAGCCGTTGAAACGTTGGATTTGAGAGCAGGAGCGGAAATGGTGATGGTAAGGTGGAGATCTGAAGGGAAGTTGAACACTAAACCCCTAAAACCAACCAACCACTACCACAACACTCTATTGGGCTACTCTCAATATCCTTGCACACAAGTTCGGGGATTCCAACCAAGTATAGGCTGTGGCAATCTGAACTAAGCTGCGCAAGTTGTGGGACAAACAAAGCTTGCTGATCAAGCTAAATTGTTTAATGGTCTTCTAAGCACTCAATGTAGTGTGGAGAGACAATTGAAACGATTTTTTATTCAAGGTGTGTATGTGTATGTAGTCAAACAATTTTACTGTAACTCAATCCAATGGTATTCCAAGCAGATTCCAACACTTGCAGGACTGGTACACTAATATGGGTGTGTACCAGGCAGGAAAGGGAAGGGTCCACAACGGACTGTTTCCTAGGCCAAAAGCGATGTATTAGCACTCGTATCCACGTGTCACTCGTCCAGATATAGCCACATGCAAGGTAACAATTGCAATATATTTCTTTAGCTAATGCGGACAACCAATGTATTGAAGTGAAGACCAAAGCCACTAGTCAACAAGGACTTGTGTCGGAGTTCTCACACTCAGATCAAGGGCTCTGTAAGCACTAATAGCCGGTGGCCAATTGCGATTCAAGGAAACAACGATCCAAAACCAACAAAATCAACTGGCTCCTCTATGAGCCCAACAACCAGACAAAGAAACTACCCAAAAAGCGGCCAGTAAATAACTGACTGCTGGAGGGGCAAGATCCAGTAAATAACTACAAAACTAGCTACCCTATTTATACTGTGAGCTTATCTACAGGTCCTTAATATGGTTACATGAAGTTAAATAGCCAAACGACGAAATAATAGATAAATGTACAGAGACTTGGTCCAAAGTAGCAGTAATGCAGCACCAAAATTGTGTTCCATGTGCTCTAGATTGTGTTACATGTGCTCCCTGCACAATGTTCCATGCGCTCCCTGCATAGCCTCGACTATCAAGAATCTATTTTTAGAATCTTGGATTACTGTCGTTTGCTTAATTCCGTGAAAACACGAAAAAGTTTCGCAGCTGCACGTGATTGTCGGCAGAGAATGCCGAAGTTCAAAAAGTTCAAATCTGTCCCATTTAGGAGTCAGCAACGTTGTAAATGGTGCTACAAGATTTTTTACGCCTACAAATCCCATTGGGATCCTTCCCCGAGCAGCCCAGGTGCATGGCACCATCCAGCATCATCCGCCGATGATCACGTGCAGCCGCGAAACTTTTTCGCATTTTCACGGAATTAAGCAAACGGCAGTATCTCGAGCCCGACACAGAATGTTCTAGAGCCAGTGCTTTGTTCCGAATATCTCCGATATTTAGAGCCTTCCAGAAGCATTCGGAGATGGTGGCTATGCCCACAATGACAGAACATGTCACCAATGAAACAATGTGCCCACAATGCACACAACGACTCTGCCAATGCAATTCAACTTGCAACTGGTGTTCCCTCGGATTGCCCATAGTCTTAGATGGATAGTATTTGATACCCTTGTTCGGAATACACGCAGATGAGCCCCAATTCGATCATAGAATGGTTGAGTAAATCATTAGCTAAAGAATCAGTGCTTTCTCGAAATCTGATCCATAGTGGCATCGTCATCAAAGTAAAGCTCTGCAACTGCAGCACATGTGTGGCTTCCTAGCTAGCTGCTCAGGTCTCGCACCAGCCCTCATTTGGTGATGATATAGATATAGCAGTTTCTTTAGCTAAAGGTATACAGCACTGGTAAAATTGGACAATTTCACGGCTGGCCATTTAGCCTGCTTATCACCGTCGCACGTGCGTCCTCCACCACTGCAATTGAAACCGATGCATAAGAGCTTGCATTCGGCGCCGGGTGCGGCGGCATGGATTTTGAGTGCGCCTGCTTCGTATATGGAGAAATATGTGTTGTGGCCCTTGACGAACTCTGTTCTGGAGTGGGGGTGGTCTTTGATGATGTGGTTGTCCACGTATATGAGGCAGACGAGTGGCTGGTGTTCACGTGGCTCCCGAAAGGAATCCCGCTTCCTTCACAAAAGGAATCACAAGTGTTCCAATTGTCCTGGTTGCGTGGGCCAGGAGGCGGCTCGCACCAGTCATCTCTAGTCTGCTGGCATTGCTGCTTGGGTGCTGACGGTGGGGCATGGGTGGCATAAACTGTCCCAAGGTCCGTACTGTAATCTTGGATGCTGGGGCTGAAAAGGAGCCAGCGGAAATCGCCTTTGCAGCCTTCCATGCGTTGAGGACACTGCCTAGCTCCGAGGTCCAATAAGTAGTGTTGAAAGCTAGGTTGTTGATGATTTTGTTCCTAAGCTTGTCAACAGGGTACCAAACTGGGAACAAGAGCTCAAAATCATCTAGCGCCTTGATGAACACGAAATGCTTCTCCATTTCCACGGCGTAAGAGAATGGGTACGTGTTGTCCAGCTTCGCGGAGAGAACTGTGGGTGCTGCAACAAAGTTGTCGGAGGTGTTGATCCAGTTGAGGATGGAAACTCCTTCAGTTGTGTCGTCTGATCCTCAAATAGTTTTCAATTTGGTGATGTCCAAGAAGCTCTTCTCGAGCGCCAAAGGAATCACGGTGATTTGTGTGCTCGTAAACTAGTAGGGAAACTCGAAATGTTTATACCCAAACACAAAGTTCATGGATATAAGCAAAAGCCTATGCAACCGACCAACAAAGTGCAAGATATAAGATTTAAGATTCCCAATAGAAACCGACAAGTGCCAGTCCCTGCTTCAGAGCCTTTAAAAGGTTGAAGGGAGAGGTTTTGGGTAGGAGAAAGTGTGTAGAGTACTGTGTTGCGGAGATATTGCTTGCTTGTGCAAAACGGTATATCCAAAACAGTAGATATTATAATGCTTCACAGTGACAGGGAAAAAGCCAAGACAAGGTTGAGTGTCCAAAGACAGTAGGCACAATACCCAAGAGTGTGTGGTGAGTTAAAACTCCGTGGGGTTTGTGGTGTGGGTGGATATAATCCAAATAGCAATTCCAACGTCCAAGGCAGTGTTCTAGTAGCAATCCGACGTCCAAGGCAGTGTTCTCGTAGCAGTTCCGACATCCAAGGCAGTGTTTTCGTATCAATCCGACGTCCAAGGCAGTGTTCTAGTATCCCATATTATTCTGATTCAAATATACATCCAATAAAGTAAGATTTCGAGTTGCCACACCCTTCTATATGGTAGTGCACAACCAGAAGATCCCAGATCACCCCAAATCACAAGTGTATGCCTACTAGTCGTGGGGTGATGCTGTGTCCTTCTAGTAGCGACGACCTACTACTTATATACAAGTCCGAGAATAAATAAGTACAAGCAAGAAATAAGAAAATATGAGTCAAACAGCCGTGTATCCGTCGGATAGTTATCCGGTATAGTGAATCCAGTCGGTGCCATTGCAAGTCTTGAGCACGCCATAATACAGTCATCCGCCAAGACAGAACCTCAGTCAGCAATCAGCTGAAAGGCCATAAGCTCAGTCAGCACTGAGCTTATTTCCAATTCGCCAAAACTGACATCAGATACAGGATTGACTCCTATATTCTGCACTCCTTGTTCGTTTCCCTCCAACTAACATCCCTATACCATGTAGTATAGTGTCACAGCTTTCGAATGATACCCCTCACAGCTTATATCCATAATTGGGTTCTTGGTAGAAGTCTAGCCTGACCCTTTGGGAATCTCCGATCAGGCCAGCAACTACGGGTATAGTTGAACCCATCAGGTATAGTCGGGTATAGTCAAGTATAGTCTGAAATAAGGTCCAACCGGTGTTCTAGGTTGTCGTCTGATCTGATGTCCACATCTCTACAACCCTAATGTGTCACAACGGTATTGCAATTCAACCCAATTCGTTACTTGGGCTTATACCCAACATAACCCAATTGAATATGAAGTTACTCATGATGTTTAGCGGACTACACAAACCCTTACACGTTTCAGGGCGAGTGCAGCCAGTCACCTCGATGTATTACCCCCTCAATGACCCGTTACTCTGTGATCTTGGCCCAACCAGCTACCTCTGAGTCTCGGTACTAGTCCTGGATATAAGATAATATACATTGCAAACACAACTGAAAGGCGCAAAAATAGTGTGTTCCACTAGTGGTTATTTGCAAGGCTTATCAGCGGTATTCTTCTTCATGGACATTTCTGCTGAGTGCCCATCACATAATGCAAGCGGCTGTCAATGAACCAGAAAAGGGATGGGTGCATGCGGTATTTGATGGTCGCAAGCATGAAGTTGGGGGTGGAGACGGCTGGACGGCTGGACGGGTCAACACGCTGATATGGGTAATGTTCAACATTACCATGCTCCCTTCGAGCTTGGATCCTTTCTCCTTGGCCGTCTTTTCCTCCTCTTTCTTCTCCGCCACCTTGTTTCTCTTTTCACGTTCTTCCAAAATGTACTCCATCAGTTTGGGCAGGATGGGTGCCACAACTTGCGGGGTGTACGCATAGAATGCGGTGAGTTTCTTACCGATGTCGGTTGTGGTTAGTGGGATGGTGCCGTCGGTTATTGATGCATCATAGGCCCTAGTGGCACGTACACTGGTGCAGTTGGCCATTTGCACGTCGAAATTGGGTTGGTTCCGTTCCTGTAGGTACATGGCGTCCGGTATGGCGAGGTCTGTCGGTTGCTTCCTCCATCCGGCGAAATGAATGTCGCATCAAGGGGTAAGTCGCGTCCGCAGCGGGATTTGATGGTCATTGGGACGAAAAACGAAAAGTATGGAGGATGGGGAGCGAGGAGGAAGAGATGAGGACGAGAGACGCAGTGCACGCGTTGAAGCGAAGAAATATCACTTGTATTGGGAGCTGTAGATAAAATAATGATACATAATCTCCTCTCCCTTATCTCACACTCAGGCTGACTCGCGGTCTCGTCTCGCCTGAGCTTACACCAAACTACTAGGAAGAAGCACCGGTGGTGTATGGTACACGCGCCGTCCCTGTGCATATGTGCGAGATCAACCAATACGTTTATCGGCGAGACGCAGTTCGATTCCCCGCCGGCACATTCGGCTTGGTGTGGATTTTTCCTCCGCACTTGGAACTGGTTAATCGCTTACTGGTATGTACGTTCGTTATTATCGGAATCGCGTCGGGTCCTCTGACCACGGCCTTCCTTCCTATATTTTTATCAAACCACTTTGATTATAGCCTCCGAGAAATGCAGGACTCCCGTACACCCACTAGATCACGAGGACCAAAATGTTAGGAGAAAGCACCGGTGGTATATGGTACACACGCCGTGTGCGTCCAATGTGTTAGCGAGTTAATCGGCGAGACGGGGTTCGATTCCCCGCCGGGTGCATAATTGATGTTCAGTCATTTTGGACCTGGATCTGAGGTTTTCATTTTAGTGTTTGATGGAACGGGGTGCGAATCGTTAGGATACGACCAATACCGTCCCTGTCAATGGGCTTTCCTGTAGACGCGACGCTTGAGCGTGTGACCCGCAGGTTCAACTTCTCATGCACGTTTTGGCCGACGATCGGCTTCGGGAGCCGGGTCCGAAGTCAAGCGTTCTGCGACAACATTTGTTTTGACGCCCTAAGGACCGGCACGGATCGATTTTCAAACCACGTACTTCAGCTGACTTGGGAGAAGAAGGTAGGAACGTAAACATTTCTATTCAGTAATTGACTAACAGTTTACCACCAAAAGACCAAATGGGAAAATGAGGGAAACAGAACCACAGAGTTGGTGACAGATTTGAGGACAGAATTTGAGCTCAGCGCTCACCGTGGGGATGCAAAACATGATCTGTTGCGGATCCGCATCAGGTTAAACCACATCTAGACAAAGTAATTGTATGGGTACCAGAAAGAACACAGAAGCCAGAGTCCACACCTGTGATACCCAGTGGGAACGTTGACGGTATATGAATGCAGGAAACACGATGTAGATTGGTCTGGGTGTCGGACGTTGCCGAAAAGAATTACCAAATGGCGAACGTAAAGAAGAAGTCGTTCGCTGTCTGTGCTCACACGATGTCACTATTATAACCGAGCTGATGCAAGCTTGGCACTTGCGCGGAGGAGTAAAGCAAATTACTGCTGGGGTGTTTATCAAAGGATGAAATCGAAAATGGGGACGCAGTCCAAATCTCCGCACTCTTGACGATCTTGCCAGCGAGGGAAAGCGTAGAAACACATTTTATTAAGGGGTATCGTGCAGGTATAATGTTACACTCACGGATACACTCGTTTGTGAGTACGCCATTGGGAAACATCATCTGCGCCAGCTATATGTTGACGTACAGGAGGGTAGTAACGGTCGGCCCATCTTCAAATTGTACCATGCGACGAGCGTGCGACAGGAGGCTCGTGCTTCGACACAATGGAGTTATCTGTGACCTAGAAAAAATTGAGTAGAATGCCAAAGTAGATGCAGAAATCGCACCGGATACCGTGAAAATATACGTCTAAATGAATCTATGGATGAGAGGAGGACAGCGAGGATGCCTTGAAACACACCATATCATGCACCCGTGCGTTCTGCGCTCTATTCGAATAGGTCATGGTCAGGGACTTGTGAGAAATCTGCAAACTCACGTTAGCGACGAACAAGTCCAGGCCCTGTTTACAGATAAGTAAGAGGACGAAGGATTGGGAAGCTCACTGGTAGTGGGCTGGAGGGGTATGCTCGTTGATGAATCTGCGCGCCGTTTCATCCGTGAATTGCGAGAAGTCGCTGCCTACAGAGGAAACTGAGTTGATTACATTAGAGTGCATGTAGAAATTGCGGCAGGCCTGCCTTGCGTATACATTCATGTCGAAGGAGGGGAAGGGAGTCAAAGATTGAGGGGAACGCACCGTGCGATTCTTATGGCTGATGTCTTGGGAAAGGTTTGCGGGAGGCGAGTTCAGACTCGGATGCGATGCAGGGAAAGGAGATGATGGGGGTGGCAAAGGAAGGAGGCGAAACAGAACCTGCCTTTTGAACGGCTGTTGAGTGGCTGATCGGCGAGGTTGAAAATAAAACACACGTAATGAAGTGTGTCGGCCTTGGAGTGGATGAGAAAAAATGGGCCCTGGTGTTATGTCCTGGGAAATATTTGAAAACTTTTTTTTTTCAAATATTCGAGGTCGGCGTGCTTGAGTACAGCCCGGGAGTGACATACCATAGCTCTGACTATGTTTCTGTCAACGACTATAGTCGCTTTTAAATATCCATCAGTTGGCGGTTCTGTGTTCGAACCCCAGTGTCTTTCCTTTTTTTTCTGCCCATCTGTCCTTCTTCCTGCAACTCGGTCGCTAGACTACTTTCATGCGCACGCTAACTGTGACACCACATTGTGATGTCTCGGTGTCCGCGCCAGCAAATCACTGATGGACGAGTGAACAACAAAAATTGACATTCTGAACTAAGTGATAGTCGAAGATAATACGGTACAACCCTCCTTGATAGGGCATATACGGCGGCTGCTCCGCTGGCATACCTGGATACTGGATGCCGTTTTAAGTGGGCAAGGTAACATCAAGGAAACCTAGATACATACATAGAAATGACCCTGCCACGAGGTGCCATTTGAGGCGGCATCTGAGGCTGCATTTGGGGAGGCGGCATTCCCGGCTGTCCTGGATGCGGGTGCTGCGACAGTCGCGGGCTACCCAACCCGCTCGACATTTGAGCACCAGGCCTGTTGGGACCATTGGAAGGGCGGGAACCATTGCCATTCGCCATTTGCTGGCGACAATACATGGGAGAGCAAGGACCTCCCGAGCCAGATGTCCCCGAGTTTTGCTGTGAAGGCGGACACATTCCACCTTGGGGGACAAATGGAGTATACGGATGTGCACCGAGCTGAGACGGTTGCGACGGAGGTTGTGGCGGATTTTGCTGCTGCTGGGGCTGCTGCTGAGAAAGATTAGATAAGTGCATGGAGGGCAAAGAGTTTTCAGGCTGTGAGGGAGGGGCTGGCGAGGATGCACCCTGGAAGAACATTTGTAGGTCCATTTTGAGAGGTTTTGGGGGGGTGGAAGGGGGCGGCGTGGACGAGGTCGACGCCGATGTCGAGGAGGCCATCGGCTTCGAAATGGACGTCTTGCTATTTACATGACCAATCGTTGCTGGCACCGAACCAAAAAACTTTACGCCGTTCGACAGTCGTCCGAATTGATGGCAGGTGGCGGCAGGTGACGATGAGCTGGGGACGGAGTCTTCATCTATAGAGCCAAATTACAGTGCAGCACCAGATACACGCTACAACGGCAAGAGCAGCACCGTTTGCGAATAAAAGACCGTGCAGAAGAAGCCCAGAAGCCGAGGCTCGAGGTTCGGTGTTACGCGAGAATTGCGCGAGAATTTGATTAAATTGCTGTGTGCGAGCATCACTGGGAGCTTGGGTTGAGCCTTGGATGCTCTTGGGTGGTAGCTAGCTCAGAAGATGGGGTTTCATGACGAATTCCGGTAGTAGAATGAGTAGAAGGGGACGACGGCTTGCCGAATTCTTGTCTAAAAATGGACATGGCACTTGTCCAAATCGGGCGATCATGTGTCCCAGGACACTGCACTAGCGCCAAAAAATGGGTGAATTGGGACGGAGGCAAACAGGTGCAATCTGATTCAAGACATCTGCTTAAGATACGAGAAATTAAGATGCAAGAAATACGAGTTATGGAGAGGTTTCAAGTTCTTGGTTTATAAGTACTTCGTACGGAATTCTGCCGAAGGGCGGACAGTAACTCGACATAGTTATCCCGGTCTGACCCTTGGATGACGAAGAAGCTCAATTCTGACAGAAGAAAGGTCCAAACCTTGTGGAGAGCTTCTGCGCTTGTAGTATTGAGGCTCCAACAGACATCCAAATAGCCAATGGACGGCTAAGGTCGAGGTAGTCGTACATATCTTCATTTCATATGACGCTCATGACGAAAGATGTGGAGGCTTCTGGCTTTATAAGTACTTGCTCCAATAGAATTCTGCCAAACGGCAGACAATGTCATTTATCCCGGGGCAATCTTCACAGAAATCCAACACACACGGGCCATCGACTGGTTCTGATGTACCACTGTAGATATCCCGTGGTCAGACTGGCCCACATGGCGAAGAACGGCCGTGCGAGGGGCGGTAGGGCTGTAGTGTCAAGATTCAAAGATGTGGAGCGCACTCAGCATCCATACCGTTCTAAATGTAGCAGCGGGAGCTTCCATCTCATCTGAGAAGGATTAAATGCATCCATTTGGCGGGATCAAATCGGATGAGTTACGTCTTCACGGTCACATGTTGAGATCCACGGTTTGACGCAAGCGGTGGGCGATCTCTGGATCTCACCATATGATCTGGCCACGCGAATCACTGATGGGGTGACGGATCATCGGCATCACAGCCACATCTATTTCGGATCGATGGGCAATTCGCAAGCGCTGGCAAGGTCCCCGTTCGTTTTACCTGCTGTTGGACTGCTCCTGGTCTCTGGAAATCAACTACTATGTTTTACTACTGTGCTTTTATACATTATCCTCTCCCATATCTATGTGAAGACGTCCATAGTCGATGAAATACTACCTTCGGATTGCTGTCGTACAACATCCGAGTTAGCAGCGCGGCGGGACGACGTGCGACTTGGAGTCCCCGCAGGAGAGCTCGGTCCGCGCTTCTGGCCCGTTGCTGTACCCTGTGAGTCGGGGTCTGGTGTTGTTTGTGCCTCTTTCGGCACACCCAACCGACATTCTTCATCGTGTGAGATCGCAATTGCGGAAGAAAGCACATCTCGGCTTGGCTTTGGCATGGTTAACTCCCAGGTTGGGTACCTATCCAGAAGATGCTGGCGCATATTGTACTTCCAATGTGTTTCCGGGCAGAGACTGCATTTCAGGGGCGCGTTTGTGCAGAATTGGGTGCTAGAAGTGCACCAGACAGTTCGGAAGGCCACGGCCAGAGGTTACGGTGGCGAAGACACGAGTGGCGCAGGCGGGACGCGTCTGAGGTGGCGCTGAGGTAACGCATGTGACGTGCGCTGCCGAGACTTCACATCATCTCACGGGGGGGGGGGTCGTGGGAATTATGAGCTGATTCAGAGATCGCCCACCCCTTGGTTTGACGCGTCTTATTTGTATATTTACTGATTTCTATTTTGGGCGTCCTACTACTATCAGTGGGCACTCAATGCGGCGATGGCACTCACTCATGCGGTTTGGGGACTCAAACCACTCATGGTGCGCGACCTAGCTCACGCTGTTGTCCTGCCTAGAGCGGACTACGGCATTAGCTGCTTCTTTCCCTTACCTGCGGCGGTGCTGAAACCACTCGAGCGCGTTAACAAATGTGTCGCTAAGTGCATCACAGGAGGTTATCGTACAGCATCACTCTCAGCCCTCGAGAAGGACGCAGCAATTCTCCCAGTGCCGCTTCGACTTCAGCGCTCGCTTCTCCGTCGCCTCACGCAATATCTCACCCTACCGCCTTCCCACGGAATTGTCCCTCTTGTCCAAGATGCGATCCTCCGTCCTCCTATACACCCACATCGAGCATCGGCCCTTCACTTCGTTGAACAACTCCCTGCGGTTCGCTGGCCAGCTGAAGTCGCCCCTCGTGGTACACGCATTCGAGATCGCAAGTCCAGTCCCCCCATCAATGTTACGACGGACTCGCGCGCAGACCAGGATGGTAGCGGCGCCCGTGGAAAGCGCGGGGGGGCAGTCACTGGGTGCAACACCCAGGGTCTGTCTCCGCCCCCCGGCGGCAGGCAAGTGACCATGACTGCTCCCCCCGTAACATCTGATGCACTGAACATGCAGATTCCCTGCGCGGACGTACCACAGCCCTTGGACCTCACGCTCGGTATGGAAGCTATCCTATCAGTTTACACTCCCCCCTGGGTCTCGCTGCTCCCGGTTACAACAATTATCCCGCCCAAGGAAGCAGCGGTCTCATTCCTGTTAGGGTTTAGCGTTTTACGAGCGTAAGTCAGTAGTAGATACTGAAGTCGTGAGTGATGTTTTTGTAGTTTAGCAAGTTAGTCGTAAGTCGTAAGAGCGTATCTGAGTAGAGCAGATAGCAAGATTCGTAAATTCTCAATGCGAGTGAACTCAAACTTAAATCAGTCAAACAGAATCACACTACACGGGTGACCTTGTAACTCAGTGGGCAGCGGCTTAACAAGAGTATACAAGGCACTAAGTTCCTTAGGCAGCAAGGCTAGGTCTTAGTTTGAATTGGCTATAGGCTATAGAAGCTAGCGTCTTCGAAGTTGTGTGCAGAGGTGCTACATGATGGATTGAAGTAAAGATGTGGTGTGGTACATGGTATAAAACTTGTAGTTATATACTAAAGAACAGTAAACTTCTAGAACATTCTCCATAGCATTGGAACATTCCTGAGAAATGCTAGAATGTTCTGTCTGAGCTCAGAATGTTCTTCAGGTAAGGAATATTCTACAGAGTTCTGTGGATGTTCTAGAATATTCTACAGAGTTCCATGGATATTCTAGAATATTCTCTGAGGCTCAAATAATATTCAAAACACCATTAAAAAGTAGGTAAAATCTATATAAATTGGCCATGTGACAACCATAAGGGTTGACATGTAAGGAACACATAAAAAGTATGTTATAATGAGTCTACTGGCTCATTAAAGGATAATCCCAATCAAGACAATAATCATGGAGAAGTATGTCTGCACTTGTAGATGAGATGAATAAGGAATGTGAGTAGGAATATGACAGTATTCACAGATATACAAATATCCATAACAATTCCTCAACGAACTTCTGGCAGACACTGACTATACTGGGTCAACATGGTTCACTGACGGGTCTCTCTTATCCGGTTCGGCAGGCGGAGCGGCGGTACAGGTCATCAATGGGGCCGTCGTCATACGAATCCTCATCCCTCTGGGTGATGGTCAAGTTGCGGAAGGGGAAATTGAGGGGATTCTTCGTGCGACGGAGCGAGCGCTGGCTGACGGAGCAGATCACATTCTTATAGTCTCCGATTCCCAAGCAGGCTTGAAGGGCATCCTCTCCACCTCAGCGCGTTCCGGTCAATTCCGTGCCATCTTGTACGACAAACTTGTGCGTGCTGCCATGGTGTCCCTCCCCTCGCTTCGCATCACCAATCTATGGACACCCGCTCATATTGGCACCACTGGGAACGAATTTGCCGATGACGCTGCTAAAGCCGCCACTCGCCTCCCCGCTCCTCCCTCCGTCCCTGTTTCTCTCACCACATGCAGGCGCCAGATTGATCTCTTGGTGTTGAATCGGTGGACGAAGATGTGGAAAGTCTCATCCACAGGACGTGGTCTCCGAGAAGTTGACGACTCCCTGCCCTCGCTAATCCTCCGCTCGCCATACAATTCCTACGCTGCGCGGGCTGATATCTCCCTAATCTGTCAGCTCCGGACCAATTTCTCCGCACTCAATGCCCACAGGTTCCGTTGCCGTCTCACCCCATCCCCAGTGTGCGACGCCTGCGGAGCGGCAAAGGAGACTCGCAACCACTACCTTCTCCACTGCCCCGCCTATGAACCCTTGCGCCCTCCGCTCCAAGCTGCCTCCTACAGCGCTGGCATCCTCGGCGCAGTAGACGTTCGGTCCCTTCTCAACCATCCCAAGCTTTTAAAAGCGGTCATAACCTTTGTTACATTGTCTCGTCGTTTCCGATAAAATTCTCTCTCCCCATTTTATTTCCTCCACTCAACCCATACGATAACTCCGCACCAAGCACTTGACATCATCATACCTCTCTCTATGTTTACATCTCTCCCCTTCTTTCCCCGCACGCTCACATCTCTTTTCTTTATCTCGCTCTCTCATACGTATAAAATAGCCTCCAAGTACCACCCCAATAGCACTACTTACCACTTACCCCCACACTAGTTTAGCTAGCAGTACTGCTGCATAGCCCTTATGGCCAGTTACAGCAAAATAGAACTCAAGTTCAAGTTCAAGTTCAAGACTAGGAAGCTGGCCACACTAGGAAGCTGGCCATAGGGCGAATATAACACTCTGGAGTGAATAATATCTCACCTTTATACTTGCATGGTGCAATATGACCCATTGTGCACCCTCAGACCGATTTTTAACCCAAAGTGATGAGTTGATCCAAAGCTGTGCCCGGGTTGATTGCGGTCCGCAGGGTGAGAAAATCAATTTCCTAACTCCGAGCGACCGCCTCGCCTGTTTCTCAACCAATACTTGAGCAATCCAGGACTGTGGGGGCTACTTCTTCTGCCACAACCTTGGGCTTCCATCTGTGCATGTAGCTCAGGGCGTAAACCTTTTTATTTACTTCAGAATCCCCCAACACAATTGGAACTCTAACTCGACACCTGTAGTCTTTGATTCGAGATACCAATGTGGTCTTCAAGACTACGATTCCAGTGCCTTGCACGAATCATTAAGATGAATAAAACTTTCATACTCTCAATAGCTCACCACGCTAATACCGCCCTGTCTCTCTTGATGTCAGTACAGGTAGAAAATCACGCTTTCGACACTGGAAAAAAGATTAAATGTCGGGTTCTCGGCAGCATGCCTCGGAAGTAGGAATCTGGGTCCAGGTGGGTCCATCGGCTTCCAATGGACCCTCCTATAACTTATTTTGGCCAACGGCGCCATACCGCTGGCGCAACTCCCTCACTTAGCTCACAGTGTGGATCCCGCCACTCACAGTTCTCATGGGACGACTCCGGTACTGCAGTTTTGCGAGGTCCAATGTACAGTATAAGCGTTCAGAATACATCATTTGGAACCCATGTACATTATGGTCAACGGTGCACGCCCCTTTGGCCGGCAGCAATGGGTTTTTTACGGTGGCCAGGTACCCCGACATTACCCTTTCGGGAAATCCAACAACAATAAATTCGTTGGGCACTCAAAATGCCACCAACATTATCCCAAGTATTCTCAATCTCTTCAAAAGATGCACTCCTATCGCCTAGGGCCCACAGACCTGGGAAAAGTCCCCGTGGAATACCGGAATCGGGCCAAAACCCCTAAGGTGGCCAGGTTCCCAGCGCGATATAGTATATACAGTAGTCCAAATATTTACTATGTCTCAGTTTTGCCTACGCACTACTGAGACGTGAATACTATACCTATTCGTTCCTTTGCCATACTCACACAGTAGATTAGTTTATATTCTCATTAGGTATTCGAATGCCAGAGTTTTGCCTACGCACTACTGAGACTTTATATTCTCATTAGAATCCTCGCTCGATCTCGTTCTGGAACCACCCTGATCTTCACATCAGACTCGCAGAAAGTTCCAGTTGTTCGAAGTCTTTCCAGCTGTGTCACGACTGTGTGTTAGGATCGTTCCCAATACGAGTCATGGAGGAGAGCGAGGAGAGTTGAAATTATAGGGATAAGCTACATGGGGATGGGAGTAAACAGTCCCCAACAAAAGCCTTCCATTTCGTTAAAGAAATAAGGTAGACACAAAACATCGTGTGGCTTTTGTGCAAGGAATCAACGTTAACGTTAACTGGGCATTCAACACTCCACACTAAATATCCTACATCATTATTGATCTGTTTGAATTCCAACCCGATGCCCATTCAGTACACGATGCCCCGAATAAGCGCCACGGCCTCCTTCGACCGCGGAGTGATGGAGCACTTGAACGGAAGTGGTGAGCTGCGAAGCCATGAGTGAGAACCACAGCGGGGCGCGGCGTAAATATAATGGTGTATTAATATACCTTATTAAGCCTGCAATATATTCGAAGGTGGGCTCAATGACGCCACCGGCTTCATCTACAGCCTTCTCGATATTGAAAGTCGCCAGAATGGATGCGACCGTGATCCAGATGGACAACCGCGCCATGTGTCTCCCCGGACAGAGTCTGTGTCAATATGCGATGTCGGTCGGACTACGTATGATGCAACGCCCATACATACCTTCGTCCGAATCCGAAGGCCGCGCAATCGGGATCATTCACGGCTGGATTGGGCTTCCCATCAAGCAGGAAATGCTCCGGTTTGAAGGCGTATGGATCGGGATACATGGCCTAGGGAGAAACAAATCTTGAACTCACAAGAAAAAGAGGGAGGAGAGATTGTGTGAAGTACTTCGTCATGCAGGATCGCCCTGGAGGAGAACAATGTTTGATAAAGTGCAGAAACGGGAACTCGAAACAGCTGACCAAGTGTTTCCAATGACTATTGAGCCAGCAGGAAGTCTGTATCCTCGATATTCGTCTTCTGTCGCTAGGAAGTGGGGGATCGCTGGATAGGGAGCGAGGTTAGGATTCTAGTGACTCCTTCTCGCCGAGGAGACAAACCGAAAGGTGTCACGTTTTGCCACCGGAGGACCTCCTTGACAAGCGCGGAAACGTACGGCATAGCTGGCTCATCGTCAAAGTCGGGAAGGTATTTCCCGTCGGTGACAGCATCAATTTCCGCCTGAGCTTTCCTCTGCGCCTCCGGGTTCGCGAGCATGGCGAGAAAAAAAGTGGAAAGCGCAGAAACAGTCGTATCCGCTCCGGCAGCATACAAGGTTCCCGCACTCGATTTGATGTGCTCTTCACCATAATAGATGCCGCCGTCGGACTCCCGAAGGGTATGCAAGGCGTCTGAAGTGAACGATCGGGGGGCTATACCGCATTCCTAGTCGTTGTGGTTGGAATAACCCCATGCTCAGAGTATTAATGATGCACGCACCATCTGTCGTTTAGTTTCAGTGTGAGGCACATCCACCATGGCCCGCGCTGACTTTCTCCACTTCTCAGCGTCGCGCCGGAATTCTGCGCCCGGGAACCACTTCGGCACGTATCTCAAAGCCGGGAACACGTCCTGGAAGCCACGGTAAATGTGATTATGTTTGTTGGCAAACTGAACTTACAACGAGGTACCGATTTACGAAGGCGACAACCATCGAATGCAAGGCTTCTTTAGACAGGGCGACGTACGGGTCGTTAGATGGTAGGACCTCAATTCCGTATGCCATTTTCATTATGACCTCTCCTGCCATCCTTTATTGGCAGGAAGGCTGAGCGGTTGGGTGTTGGGATAGATATGCACTTACTGGCGTAAATGATCATAATACGTAGTAGGGTTGTCCAGTAGACGCCCGAGGAGGGTACGAGCGGCAGCCAGCTCCAAAGGCTGGTAAATCGCCGGGTTAAATCCCTGCCTCAAGAGCCGGCGGTTCGTACGCCTAGGAGGAAGAGACGTCAACAAAAAAATCATACTCCTGGGTTTAGCTGCGCACCATGTATCACCTATATATGTAGAGATGAATAACCAGTGTGCTAATTTGACGTGAAATTTGAGGCAATACCCGTACCGTATTTCATGAATGCTAAAACACATCCCACTTCAGAGGCAAAGCACGACAATGGAGGACTACCCACATACCAACATTTAAATCCCACCCCATCAACCCTTTCACCATCGGCATGGCGGGCCTGCATGCAAGACTATTACCATCCACAACCAGCAGGTTCGAGTTCGAAGAACTCGCCTGTCTGAGTAGAAGGCAGAGCGCTTCTCGAGCAAGGCCTCAGTCACCTCCAATGAAGAAAGGACAATCACCGATTGCCCCCCCAGATTCAGGTGAATGATATCCGAATCTTGCAGCAGTTAGTATGACAGGAAGAAAGGACGGAAAAACGGCTGCGCACTGTATTCTTTGCTCCATTCCATGTACTTCTCCCACTCAAACGAGGCTGGTACGTCCAACAGATTCCCCACAAGAGGTAGCTTCCTGGGTCCAGGTGGAAGCGGTAATCTGGAGCGGTTGTTCCGGGAAA
Organism: Mycena epipterygia; assembly: GCA_029281465.1. Classification (NCBI taxonomy): domain Eukaryota; kingdom Fungi; phylum Basidiomycota; class Agaricomycetes; order Agaricales; family Mycenaceae; genus Mycena; species Mycena epipterygia. The sequence continues at coordinate 570,895 of JARJCQ010000054.1, read as the reverse complement.
GGGAATAATAGAGTGCAGCACCGAATACTAAGCTGGCGCAGATAATCACACCTTGGATGTCGAGGGACGCCATGACGAAGATGTAGAATGGCTTCTGGCTTAATAAGTACTTGCTCCAATCTGCCAAACGGCAGACAGTGTCATTTATCCCGTTTTGGAAAGCCTGAGAAGGAATAGCTCCAACCGCGCGATTATGACATGCCATCTTATCACAGGGCTTCATAGAAATCCAACGGACCGGGCTATCGACTGGTTCAAATAGTTCCGTAGACATCTGACAGACAGCGATAGTGTAGTGTCAGACTAGTCCACATGGCGAAGAACGGGCGTACCAGCGGCGATAAGACGATACTGGCGAACTTCGATGAGGTGGGGCATAAGTCTCGTAACTTGTCTCGTTAGTCGTTCTAAATGCAGTGGCAGTGGGAGCGGTCATCTCGATCTGTGACAATATGATGGATTAAATGGATCCATTTGGAGGATTTGAGCAAAGTCGGTAACCCCAACTGATGATACATCGAGCCGAGTCCCAGCGAGTTCGACGTGAGGGAATCCAGCGAGGCGACAAAAAGCTCAATTCAATCTAACCCGAGCTGACGGAAATCTCCCATGAACAAGAAATTGGGTCACCCACGGATGTGCACAAGCGTCGCGGAGTTAGCCAGCGCACCGCCGCACCTCAGGAGGCTGCAGGGGCCAGCGGCGGCGGTGCGGCGGTGCGCTGGCCCGTAAGGACCGGCACGGATGAACAACATCCGGGCGATCATCCGTATCCGTGATCTCGTGCGGATCCGGCTCGGATACGGATAAGTTCCCACGGATTGGCACGGATCATGGATGTATTTACGGAGGATATACAAAACGGCGCGCACACATAGATTTGATGTGAGGCACATAAGATGATGTGCCACACATTCTGCATTCCCAATCGGGCAATGTGCCTCACTTTGGCAAACCGCCGATACAGGCCTCGAACCTCAAGGGGCCTAGTGGCAAAGCTGATACCCAGACCTAGGGCAGGCAAGCTGCCCTAGGTCCAGTGGTAATCACATGTACAGAATGTGTGGTGTTTTGCGCTATGTGCCTCCCATCTAGTGGTGGCAAGGTTCGGTTCGGTTCAGGTTCAGGGCACTTTGCTCTGAACGCCGAACCTGAACCTGGCGTTCGGTTCCGGGAATCACTGAACCTTGAACCTGAACCTGGCGTTCAGGTTCGACAGGTTCGGTTCGGCGTTCATCAGCGTTCGAACGCCGAACCGAACGCAGTTTTTTGGCAAGAGCTCGAACCTCAAGAAAAAAGGAAGAGAAAGTAAAATTTAGCGGGTCAATACATGCCAGAAGTATTTTCTATGGGATAATTATCCATCGGTCTCAGAATCCTCGCCCTCAGCATCATATCCAAAATCTGCATCCAACTCTGCGATTAGAGCATCGATGTGTCTCGCTGCGATAGCCCCAGCACTGATATGCCCATTACGGTACGCACTTTTCAACAATTGAAGCGCTTCGAATACTTCAGTGCTGAGAGAGTTGCGAAGCTTTGTACCAGTCAAGCTGCCGCTAGAAAATGCGCGTTCAGCCGGAGTTGCAGACCCTTGAATGGCGAGGTAGTCGCGGGCCATTCGGCGGAGTGTTGGGCGAGAAGTGTTATGCTTTATATATATATAAATCAGCAAGAAACTTTCGAATATATTGTAAGCACTCACCCCCCACCAGTGTAGCACATTGTCTGTTACTTCGAGAGGAGTGGAGAGGTACCCCTTCAACTCGTCTCTCGGCTGTGCTCGAGCTCGTTCTTCCTGCTGGACCGAATTCACGGCATCCAGCAAGAAAGAGCTCCCGTACCGATGTAAAGGAGTGGGTTGAACTGCAACAGGTGCGGAAATCGAAGGGGCACTGTCCTCGTCGGCATCACCTACAGCGTAGTACCGGTCAAACTAGAAGAAAACAGTGAGTTTGAATTTCGCATTAAGCCTAGAAGGGACATACAACTTCTTCGAGGGTTTTCATTCCCTTCTTGTACTCCTCCGAGTCAGCACCAACGAGTGCGGAAGTAAACATCCTTGATGGTTGGATTTAAAACTGAGCCGCCACATTAGATGAGAATTATGACGGCACATACACAGATTATCACTCACCAAGACAAATAAAATATGCACTGGAAGGTGTATCGGCACGATGAAACCATTTCTTCAAGCTTTTTACACCCTCCAATAGGGCGTCTTCGATTTCGGCGTACTTTGGTTGAGTTGACATAGTTTCCCAGCGCTTGATAAGAAACTCGAGAGTCGGGATGATACGCCACACGGTCGGTGTTCGCTCGCTCGAGAAACTTTGGGTCACATCGGCAGGTTCCTGAATAATCGTTGTTAACTAAGACAAACACAGAGCCGAATACTGTACTCGAAGAGCCTCGTGAATCATCTGGATTTTGTCCCACTCCCGCTTCGTGAGTGTATAGTCGCCATAGTTCTTGTTGCGCAGGTCCGGTACGTCATCGCTATCATCAGCCAGACGCACGAAGAGGTCAATCCTCTGGAATTTGGACATCAGTGAAATTGAAGCTTGTTGCAGGCTGGAGCATCATACCTTTCGCAAAGTCAAAACACGATCAAGGCATTTGTACAGAGACGCCCATCGAGTACGAACCCAGAGGAGGAGTTCGAGCAGTGGGACTTCGGCTTGGGAGCAACATCGCTGGAAGAATGTGCGTGCTTGTGGGGACATCCGGATCTGTAAGTATAGGTTAATAACGACACCTTTATATTGAATGATAGGCTCACCTGTTTTATAAGAGCAAGAATTTTACCAACAGCATCCCCCGCCGTCCATTCAAACTCATCGTCTGGATCGCTTTCCTCAGGGTCGTCATCGCCCCCTCCCAGCGTCGAAAGGATCTTGGCAACGTCATCCTCGTCGATCTCTCCACTGTTGCACGCTTTATTGAGGAGCCCCCGGATCTTTTGGTTCAAAGGCTTTTGCGGCGTTGGCGCCACCTTCTCCACAAAGTGCTTCGACGCGATGTGAACCGCGTGCTCGATACACCTATAATTACCGAATTTAGGGTGCATACTCGAAACAAGACTAACACTCACATCATGTCGTGCTCCCTCGCTGTCCAGTCACCATCATGCTCGTCGAGGCCCTGCTCCACGGCCCGTGCGGTGGAACGATTGACGGCAGCACCGTCAGAGGTCACCCAACCCACTTTTCCGCGAAGTTTATAGTCGTCAATCGCGTGAAGAATGGCGGAACCAATGTTGGCACCCGTATGTCGTCCTTCAATCTTCATGAACGCGAGCTCTTCGGTAACGATTTCCCAATCGTTAGGGCAATCGGGTGGCCCCTGGCGAATGTAATGATTGTTGATATTGAGGAATGGATCGCCTGCATCAGAGGTCCAGGCATCGTGCGATATGGAGTGCTTGCCGGAGGCTTTCTGTAGAATTCGATGGTTTAATGTCTGATCCACCCGAATTGGTTAAACATACCTGAAATTCGACACGCAAGGTGTGTTTGACCTCCTCCTTAAGCTCCAAGATATATTTGCGAATGGTATTTCGGGTGGGAATGTCGCGGTCTTGCAGACTTGGACGCAGATATTGCAAAAGGCGTTTGAAACTCGGCCTCTCGACGATTGAAAAGGCCTGAGATTACGGCGTTAGGTACTGGGAGATTTCCGGCACACAACAAATATAATTTACCGCATCTTGTGTGACTATCATCTCGATGAGGAAGTCGCGCAAACCCTCAGGCGTAAACGCAGGCGGTCTCGGCTGAGAAACCACGATTCCATCCAAAGTTCCTTGAATTCTACGGTATTTCAGATGAATAAGAGAGCAGTCAATGGATTGGAATAAATACTCTTTGGACGAGTCAGCCTGCGGGATAGCGCGCTGGTGCATCTCGATTTTGAGCTCTTGACAGCGCGCTTTATAAACTTTGAAATGGTCTGCATGGCTAGAATAAAGGTGCGTGAAAAAAAAAAGAATAAACATCATGATGACGACGTACCGCGCAATGTGGCTCCGCAGCGTGGAGACGCTCCCAGTTAAGAAGCACACTGCCGGTGCCATTCCTTTGCGCCTGTAAAATAAGTGAGTGGGCCAAAATCTCAACAGGCAAAGGCTTCACTGACGTGCAAACTAAACAGATGCTGCCGTCCTCCAGAACACCTGTTCTGACATTTTTTTGGCCCTTGATCCGCTGGAACACTGTCTTGATGTCAGCGGTCGAGTCGGAACGCGAGATCTTCGCAATTGCCTAAAATAAAAGGTCAGAACGAGAACGAAATAAGACAGAGTTGAATGGGTTATACGTGTTGATGATCAGCATCACCCATGGCCTTGAAAGACTCGTACTCCACATCCATCGCGTCCGATTGGGCCGGGTCCTCGATCTCTGTATCGGCAGTCTCCATAGGCTCATCGGTACGATACTACCTGCTTTTTCTTGGGTGGTTGATGCGGTGACTTGGCACTATCCTCGGCCTTGCGCTTCCCGGGATTCGAAGCCACTTCAGCGTTGTTGGGGTCGGTGACACGAGCAGAGGGACGATGTACACGAGTGGAGCGGCGAGGCGATGAGCGTCGGGCCCCCGCCACTTGTCGGAGCGGACGAAGTCCTGTGAAGAGTGGGTGGATTGGAAGAGGTGGACTCGAGGATGAAGGCCCCGAAATCGGGACTGCGTCATCGACGTCGTGGAAGAATTGGATCTCGGAGGCGTCTCGGAGCGAGCCATCCGCGTTTTGAGCACAGCCAAGGTCAGAGCTTGCCATGGTGAAGATACAGGGAACAGTGTGATGCAAGTGGTGGATGTTGTATCCCTCTTTTTAAAAAGAATGGCCGCAACACAAGTTGAGAAGTGGGTTTCTGCTGCGGCCGCTCCTAATACCTAGAATTGGGAAAACCATGGCGGCCAGTACAAGCACGACTCCCTAACGGAGCATTTAAAACACAAATTTCGCAAGAAATCTCACGGAAACAGCATTGAAAAAAATTGATAGGCACCGGTAGGCGGACTTGGCGAGCAGCGGAGGACCCATATGGCTAGAATTGGTAAAACCATGGCGGCCAGTGCAAGCTACGGCTCCCTAACGGAGCATTTAAAACGCAAAATTCGGCAAAAATCCCACGGAAATGGTGTCTAGGTATTGAAAAAAATGGATAGGCGCTAGAGGCGGGCTTAGTGAGCAGCGGAGGACCCATATGGCTAGTTTCGTTCCCGGCGCGTCGGACAGCGGCTGAGCATGGCGAGCAGGTGAGGTAGTATAGATAATTGAATATTTGAGCAGCGAATTTCTAAAGATGGAATGCCAGTGATTGAGACATAAAACAAACTCCTAGAGCAAGCCAGTAGCAGCCAAGGATGGCAAAAATCATAGGCGTATCCCGACGCATTGAGGTGGGAGCAAGGGTAGAAGCGGGGACCAAAAAACATAACGAAATGGTTGTAATGATTGGCAATTTGCTAATGATACCGCCGCAACTCGGCGCGTTCCGCATGCTGTTATGCATGATTTCGGCCGAAGAAAATTGTTACGCGTTCGGCGTTCGGACGCGTTCGAACGCGTTCAGAAAAACACCCTGGTAGGTGAACGCCGAACCTGAACCTGGCGTTCGGTTCAGGGAATTGCTGAACCTTGAACCTGAACCTCGCGTTCGGTTCGGTTCGGTTCAGGTTCGAACCGATTTTTGAACCGGACCTTGCCACCACTACTCCCATCAAATCTATGTGTGCACGCCACTTTGTCTATCCCGGTATTTACGGGTGTTATTGGTGGTTATTGGCGGGGCTCGCTTCCTGCTCGCTAAGCCTCGCTTTCGCTGCTCAACGTAGTACCCGCTCTACGTCCAGGACATGTCGTCGGAGCCCTTTGATACCTAACCTACTTGTATGCCCTAATGTCTTCCAATCCACTCTCCCCACGCTCCCTCAATCTTGCGCACAATTCTCGTGTTACACCGCTGGACAGCTCTCCAATACAGCCTAGGGCTGCCGCCCGTGACCGTCGCGACGGTTCGACGGCACCCGTCGAGCGGGTGCCGTGCCCGTTCCGTCAGAGATTTTGAAGCAAGGTCAACGGCACGGTCACGGCACGGTTCAGCAGTCCGACGGCCCGTCGAAACACGGCGTCACGGCCGTTGAACGGGTTCATTTTTCCTGCACTTTGGAGGGTCAATATGGTTGTGAATCGGTGCAAGGTATGCTTTATGTCTCAAAGAGCACTCACTACTTGTATTCATGAACCATTCTACCTAGGAAACATTGAAATTCTGCTGCTATCGGCAATTCCCGCAAGGGATGGCGGAGTTTTAAATGCACCTCAACATGTTCAATTTTCGTGACCATCCTATTTCTTCAATATAAGGAGAATCTAGTAAAGCCAAATGAATTTATGGGTCGACCGAGGATTCACATAAGACTTTGAGTGCTGGACGCATTGATTTTGACTGCTGGTCTACGACAAACGGTGCGAGTTAATATTGTTCTAGCGTCTATTTATAAAAGACTACCACTGATCGTCGTAGAACGAGCTTTGAGAACCCACATACAAGTTCACGAGTATCTTACGGTATGGCAGAACTCGATTTCGGAACTGAAATGCTCAACATAAGATTTTAATACAGCCGTTTGCCCGTCACGGCCGTCCCGTTGACCGTGCCGTCCCGTCAGAATGTTTTTGAAGTGCTCGACGGGCCGTTGAACCACGGCCCGTGCCCGTTGACCACCCGTGGAATCGACGGCCGTTACCGTCACGGGCACGGGTGGCAGCCCTAATACAGCCATGGGTTAGCCCTTCTAACGAAAACGCGCACGCAGCCTCTACGGAGCTCAAGAAGCAACGCAAGAAGACATCCCTCTACCATAAGTCGGACGAAGAGGTGTGGAAAGAGTCGGAATGCAGATATTATTGGTGTGTCGCTACCACTTTCATACCACTCATCAATTGATGCAAAATAAGCTGCTGCCCTCGAAAATTGGGCATCCGATGTCTATTCACACTACGATGTTTCTCTAACACGTTCCACTGGCATGGAAAAACGAATTACTTATCTTTTCAAATGCAAATACGACTCTGCAAACCATCCAAGCCAAAAACGCGCGAGGTCCAAAACCAGCACTGGAACTATGAACTTGTGGATGACTGCAGATCACTGCGATGCCAGCCAAGGTGTTCTGTCTGTTGCTGCATCGACGTCGGGTGTACCATCATACACAGAGTCGGGCTTTCGTACTTGCATTGTTATGCAGTGCGCCACCAGTCATCGTCCTTTCAACTTTATGAAGGATAAGTGGTATCAAACATCCATCGAAATGCTACGGCTGGGGATACACATTCCCGATCCAACTACAGTTTCGCGAGATGCAAAAAATCTCTATCTAGATGTGTCAGACCGAGTGAAGGACTATTTTGTGGTTTGTGGACCTTGAATTCTTTCCAACAAGGCCTAATTGCACCATAGAAACATCATAAACCAGTTCATATCGTGGAAGACGGATGGACATCACCTACCGCTGAATCGTGGCTCGGGATCGGCATTGTTTAGTATGCGGATGGAAAAATATACCGCTGCATTCTAGGGTTCGTCAAGTAAGTGCAAAAACCGCATCATTTATGTTTCTGACGATGGAACCAGGTTAACTGAGTCTCATACGGGACAATACCTCACCAAAAAGATGTTCGAGTGTCTGGGAAGGTTCGGGATTGCCCATCTTGTGTGTCATCTGTTGATTCAGACATGAACAACCTAATCATTCTGTACATAGGCCTTTAGCATGTGTATGGATGGTGTCGGTAACTGCAACACTACTGCTACATGCTATCAACTTTTAGCCCCGTATTTCGATGCTGCAGGTTTTCGTTTGTACTGTTTTTGTCATATATTGAACCTCATCGCCAAGGTAGTCCCCTCAATTTAACATTCCGTGACGTCGATTTTTACTCATTCATATATTAGATGTTTATTTATTTATTTTTCAAACAGTACAAGTGGAAGAAGGTTCTGAAGGTTGGGCGTGAAACTAAACGGAAGCAAGTTCAATGTGGAGATGTGTCTGCAGTCAGTTAAAATCACTGATGTGCAGAACAAGACAGCTCTCGGCTTGTACCCAAAGGTCTGTTACGAGCCTGTTCTATACTGATGCCATCAAAGTATTTCATAGGTGGCCGACCTTGCCTGTCACGTGCACGACAGCGGGTCGACGTTGGGGACCATGTTCCAGAGTTTAGTCACTGCTGACAATACACTACTAGAAGAATGAAACACACTAACAAGGCGTGTTCCGACGAGGTGGAACTCCGATTATGACTGCATCGAATCTCATCTTTACTTCCGTAATCCCGTGCAAGCAATAACTGGCCAAACTGCAAATAAACTTGGAAGTTTCAAACTCATGGAACCTCAATGGGATCCCCCACTCAGATGACACTAGATATTCGTCCCCATGATGAAGCTCTTCTCTAAGAAGGAAACACCACTCGTTCACTCCGTAATCCCCATGATGGAAGACATCGAGGACGCGCTACTACAGATTGAAGCTTCACTCACAGCATCCCCCGTGATCTGTGTCGCTGCTCATGCCACTCTTCTGGTGCTTCAAAAGTATCACTCTTTGACAGATGAGTGCGAAGTATATAAGATCTCGATTGGTATGATTTACATACAATTGTTGGGTTTCGCTTAACAATATTTTAGTAATGTGTCCGGATAAGAAGTTACAGTGGTTCAAGTCGTGCGGCTGGACGGCAGAAGCAGTTGAAGAAGTCTGGCAGCTTGTCATTAGCCAGTGGGAGAAGTCCTACAAAGTGATAGCCCTGCAGCCCCCCACTCTGGATGTACCGAGTGTTCCAGCTGTGGACTACTCACCGTGGCTTACACCCACTGCACGTACACCTGTTCGAGCGACGTACACCTGTTCGAGCGACGTACACCTGTTCGAGCGACGTACACCTGTTCGAGCGGCCGATGGCATCCATTCTTACTTGGACGATCCTCCCATTCCCACAATCATTATGGAGGCTGCTGGTGATAAGGCGTGGATCTTTCCACACCTGAAATCTTTGCATTTTGACACCATTAGAACTATTCTAATGGTAGACTATGGGACACAAGGATGCTAGTCTACTCCCGAGACTGAGTGTCAAAGCCGTTATAAAGCACTTAAACCAACCACAAACATTGAACACAGAACCAATAGGTTGCCTTGTAGGACTCACCTGGCGAGTTGTGCTAACCGGCGCAAGAAGCTCGGTGTCAATACAAGGCTAGGTTGAGCATAGGACTAACCTGGCAAGTTGTGCTATCCGGCACAACAAGCTCGGTTTCAATATGGGCACAAGACATCAAACAAGGGATTAGATGAAGGAAACAATACCAGATTGACTCAATAATGGTTGCAACGGTTACACTGAAGATAATAGCTCAAATTGGATACATGAGTTGGCACTGATGACGGCGCACCAGTTTAAATGGGCACTGTCTTGGGCTCAACCCGGGCACACGGAATAATTGGAACATAACAGATTGATCATGTGAACTGCACCCATCGTGGTGCGCCTGTGTCCTATGGGTTCGATTTGAACTTAGCTGGTCATAGCCTTAGTAAAGGAGGTCTACTGGTGCTTATTGAGCCTATGTATTGCTATATAAGCACTCCAGGCATGACGTGCAGTCAAAAGAGATGATAAACCAGATAACTAAGGTGGTTGTGCTATTCAACACTGGATGTATACCCAGACAGGATTATAAATTGTTGTCATATACCTTGGCAGCTTTCCAATCTGCCTATTTATCAGCCTGATATCATGTTCTCACTCAGCTGTTTGTAATCCTTCTCAGTAGTACAAAAGCCACACTTGTAACAGTAGTTAGACAGTGAATTATCACCTGGTTATTGGCACACTAGCGGTTATTAACTTAAAGACCTAGTCTTGGCTATAAGCAACTAAATTTACCTCTAAAACCTAGGCATACAGTCGCAAACCGCGAAGCGCAGCGGTCAGAGCATTTGGCAAAGTTTGAGATGAAAACAGACTAGTTTTCGTGATTCTTTGTGTCAGCGTCAATCAGAGTGATCCATTCTACCGATCCAGCGAAGGAGTTGTGCAGAAATCATTTGTTTTTAGTGCATACGAGGGCAAAAGATAGAGTCGACCCGTTTTGGCCCATGCACATGGAAGAGCAACACTCGCAAACAACCGCCCTAACCGAGCCACTCGACATCAACAACCATCTCGCACCCCATGCCAAGGCCAGTGGGCTCCAAGGGGCAACGCAAGGCTGCCGCTGAGCAAGACTAAAAGTCACGGATGTCCGAGGCTATGACTTCAGTACAATCTGGCCGCACCAGCTATGCCCTTGCCGCGCAGAAGTATGGAGTTAACAAGGACACTCTTTACGGGCGCGATTGCTGTGGTCGGAAGAGTCGACGTGAAGCTCATGAGTATGAACAGAATCTATCCAAAGCTGAGGAGGACAAGCTAGTGGACTGGTTGAAGGAACTCAACAGCTCAACGACAGCTGGGGCCCACACATGCGACGCAGCATGCACCAGGGACTGAGAATTGAGGTCCAATATGTGTCTCATCAAACTTGGCGACCTCGAAAACGGGGGTGCACAGCCAGGAATGTGAAGGTGGCAGTCGTCAAAGAGTAAGGAGGCATTTGTTTGTTAGTGTTGCTCTACGCCGTGTATTGCGCTTCCCGGTTTGCGACTGTAACTTCTACTCACAGATTAAAAACCTAAGCTTCGGCTGTCCCTGCCTCTTCATAAGTCTGCGCCCACCCGGTTGTCTAGTCAGACCTCCGGCGCACAGCATTAGACCCCATACACCCGTCTCAGACTTAGTCTCCGACCCACTCATCACTGTTCTATCTAAGTCTGTGGTTAGTCCGATTGTCAGGTAGACAAGCAGCACCAACATTAGTTCATACACTCTACCAACACAGTTGTAACTAACCCGTTGAGACCACCGTGGCCAGTTGTAATAAAATCGTTAAGATCCACTTGTCCAACTCAGTTGTAATAACCTGGTTGTGATCCAATTGTATCTTTGGAGAGTTGAAGTGTTTCTTGGATTGACGGTCAATACGTGACCTACTACGCCGAGCACAAAACATTGTTGTCATTTGAGTTGTTGGTTGTGTTTTTGTTGGTTGGGTTTGAGTGAGGCTTAGTCTTCGCTCGTCTCAGTTAGCATTTCACACCTGCACTCAAGTCCATCATTTCACCGGACAGCTGGGACGTGACGAGGCTGATACTACAGGCCATGAAGTGATGTGATACTGAGATTCACTTGCTAAAGTTACACCTGCATTGGCGCAAATGGGATCCGACTTCTGTTCAGCTCCAGGTAGGTGAATTTCTTTCTTTCCAGTTTAATTATAACTTCTCTTGGAAAGAAGCTGCCTCGACCGATGTGGAACGCGCATGTTGAAGGTCGGTGGGAGGTCAACTTTCTGCAGCATAATGCATAACATTGGCATGCAAACTTTTCGGGTGGAAATGACGCTCGGTTCCTGGGACAGAAGCTGTTCTTAAACAAGCTTGTAGGTATGGTTAAATGCAGGATGGACGGTGCAAATGGTTAAATTAGCTGTTAAGGTCGAGTCTTGTACTAAATATCATGTAATGTGTGCACCTGTTTGTTTACTCCTTACAGCTGTTTGCATATTTAATGGCACTCATCAAATTTGTTTAAATAAGAACAATTTTGATGTCCCAACTTGCCGTCCACGCCCAACCCGCAATTCCGAACGGATTTAGTTGATTTTAGGTGCGTTAGAGAGGCCTTCATGAGCTCTTTCAGGTCGTACCCTCCTCGGTACGTAATACCTAAAATTTGGTTTGCTCAAAATTCGCACTGAGTGATGCCAATACCGACTCGATTTCTTAATTTTAAGTATTACAGGCTGAGAAGGGTACTGCCGGAAAGAGCTCATGACGGCCTCTCTAACGCACCAAGAATCAACTAAATCCATTTAGAATTGCGGGTTGGGCGTGGGTGGGCAAGTCGGGACATCAAAATTGTTCTTATTTAAATTTTTTTTGATGAGTGCCATTAGATGTGCAAAGAGTTGTAAGCAGTCGTAAGATTTTGTAGCATTGTGTCAAAGACTCGGTGCATGACCCCCAGTGAAAAGCCCTTATGTCAGGATCTGCCCAAATCTGCTCAAATTTGCGCAACTGCTGCAAAGATCTGCCCAAATCTGCGGACATCTGTCAGCCACTTTAAATATGAGAATGCCAAGAGAATGTCTTGAAAATTAGTTACTGTAACGGCGCAAGCAGGCCTCGGTATTTTTTGAGTTCATAGTTGCAGTGTCCACATCTGCCATCATTGACGTTATGCACGTACCAGCTCTAACGGGGGATCAGTCGGAGTTTGAAAAGCTCCTTCCTTCCTACCACCACCATTCCCACTTGCATGTCCCCTCGCAGGCGCCTCTACCTTTCCTTCCCTACCCCTCCCTCCCTCTGTGACCCTTCCATCACTCTGAACACGTTCGAGGACCCGAAGAACGGGTAGGAACATGAACGACACACTTCCATTCTGTTTTGACGCGTTTTGACGCGTTTTTTGGTGCGTAACATCTCTGGCATAGGAACTCAATGTCATTGATACCCTTCCCTATCCAATGCGCTCTCGCGAGTTGCTATGAGGTATGTCACAACTTCCCGGATGCTCTTTCCAATCCCTCGCCCTGTGAGCTAACGTGACATCACAGGCATCACTATTGGAAGCCAAGGCAACAGTGCAATCTCTGGTCGTCTTGTATGCTACCATCTGCGCTGCGCTGCCGCCCCCGGCCCTCTGTTGTGAGGTTTCATCTTCGACTCTAGCTTTTCTTTGATACATTTCACAGCGCTGTCGCCTACATACATCCCCCACCCCATCACGTTCATTTCATACCACTCCACCTGGACTACCCCAAGTAAGCGATTGTCGCTACTAATAGGCTTGTACTGATACCTCTGTCCAGCGGCAACGCATCGCCCCGAATGGGTTTTTGACTCCTTATCATACTGGTAATGTCTTGGACTTGATTTTCAGGCGCATATACTCATTATTTTATTCAGCACGTTCATTCACTTACCGATTTGCGTTCGCCTTGTATTCTGGATACTCCGACCGCGAGGAGGCGCATGGAGTCCAGAGGATGCTCGAGCACGTCGGGAAGGCTCAGTGTCGACTTGTGTACAGGTAGATCGTGTCATAGTTTGTTGATTCTTGAATAATATTGATTTGTCAAGTAATATGGGTGAAGGAGCAAGGAATGTAGCCAGGCATATACGAGCAGCGGGCAGCAAACCTAAGCATAAATAGAGCAGAATTACGCAGATCCCAGCATATTGAGATCAGAAGCTCATATGCTATAGTGCCAAATTTCTGTCGAGATATGCTCATTTATGTTTTACTTTGGGTGGGCATATTTAGACAGATTTCGGCAGATCCCAGCATAAGGGATTCTCACTGGGCATGACCCTGGAGTATTGTTGTTTGCAGCGATCGTTGTGGCAAGCTCAAATAGTGAGAGATAGTGAGAGATAGTGAGCGATCAATGGGAATCCGCCGACGCATCCGTCCCGTGCGGATCATACTCGCGGATGGCGGAGTTTCAAATTATCTGCGGATTTCATCCGGATGATCATCCGGATAATCCGTGCCAGTCCTTAAGGAGTGGGGGAAAAAAAGAGAACTCGCAGCATTCAGACGCGGGAGTCGAACCCCGGGCGCTCGCTTTATGTTACGACATCTACTATATGTAGAGCGAAGGTGTTCCGTACACCACGTCTGATTGAAACCCTACTTCTACACAAGACTAAGTGAATTGCTTGCAAATGATCTAAGGAATGGTGAAAAAAAAGCACCCATTAAGCATTGGGAGTCGAGCCCGAGTCCATAATGCAGAGAGAAGTGTGTTCCGTACACCATGTCCGACTAAAAACCTTGCATCCCTGCTTGTATAAGGGAGCGGGAAAGATGGCAACATTCGGATGTGGAGAGTTGAACCCCGATTCCGCGGCTCCGTGGTATCCAGAGCGAGTGTGTACCATACACCACGTCCGACTCAAAGTCCTATTTCTGTACCAGAATGCGTGGGTGGTTTGAAAAATAATCAGTCAACGAATTCCAACTCCACCGGAATTCAGATGCGGGGAGTAGAACCCCGGGCGGTCGCTGCATTGGTTCGGTCTATTAATTCACATATGACGTCCGAGTTCTCCTCCTACTTTAGCTCTGTTGTCCATCACTTGCTTTCGAGGGATACTGTATCATTTCGACCAAAGGTTCACAGTATGTCACCTGTCACCTCAATTGTTCACTGGGTTCAGTGTTCAAAATCCAACCAACAGTGTCACGGCCTTGACAAATGTTCATTCCACCAATCAGCCTACCCAACACCACCCAGCATTCCTGAGCATTCTCGGAGGGTGATCTGGAACCGCATGGCACTCAAGAATGCAGGAGGCAATATTTAAAAAAATCAAAGTGATCAGCTGAGGCAACTCATCACCTTTTGGATTCTCTCGAATAGCTTTGGTGGGCTTCATGTTCGCTCATTCTTCTCACTGTCCACTTTCTACCGTAGGCGACCAGATAGTGAACAGGGATAATCATGAAACCGGGAAACACCGGTTACCCCATTTTCTTTGGGGAGGGATTCATAGTCTAGAGTATGTGAATGAAATTTATTTCTCATCTATCCAATGGACTCTGGAGAACTCTTCGAAAAATCCGACTGGATTGGCCAAGGTAAGGTGTGGGCATCTGTCCTACTGTCAAAAAGATTGGGGCCGAGTTCTTCATCCCACATGCACTCGAAATGGAACTGCTTCCCTCACCATACCTCCCCACCGCAAAAATGCTTGAACACCCCATTCCCCCTTTTCAAAATTGGAGGAGTATTGATTATTATTATTCTTATCGTCGAATTTTGGCCGTTTTTTTGGTCAAATTTAGACTAGCACGAAAATCGATTTTAAGCCCTCTGGGAGCTTGAAAAAAAACAGGTGTGCATTTGCCAGAGGTCACCGTCACAGCTACCAAAATTGTTCAGTTCACGGCCATCCGTCACCCGTCACGTGAACCTTTGGTACAGTACGAGGAAAAAATAGCCAATCCAGTCCGAACACTGCGCACCCCTGCCTCCGGACACCCTTCGAGGGCGAGACTAGAGTTGATTCCTACTCGTGCATTCGTGGCTGTTTTCATTAAGTTATGATTATTATAGCCCCCGAGGAAGGCAGGATGTACACCTACGTGATGAAGGTCATAGTGCTGGGAGCAAGCACCGGTGATGTATGGCACACACGCTGTGTCTGTGTAATACAGGTGTAGTCATTACTCGGCGAGATGTCGATTCCCTGCCGGTGCATTCCGCTTGAGGACCTTTTTCCCGCACTCGGCACTGGTATCTACGTACGCACGATGGGACTCAAAACGAGAAGGTGCGGGACAGAACGTGTTCTTTGCCTGTAGGTGATTCTACACCTGACGAGGTCCTGGTAGGAGAAAGCACCAGCGGTGTATGGTACACGCGCCGTCTCTGTGTTCAGTAATCATTGCACACATTTATGGGCGATACGGGGTTCGATTCCCCGCTGGTGCATATGGTCGGAATGACTAGTACTTTTGTTCTCCGGGGCTGGTGATTTTTCGTCCCGTCTGCACCAGGGGATCAAAACAAGAAGGCTGAACGGAAGGTACTCTATTGATATTTTCCAGTGGGTGATCTGAGACGGTGATTCCCCCTGTGCCCTCCTTCCCATGTTTTGATCAAGCCGTTTTGATTAAAGCCCTCGAAAATAGCACGCGCACCTAATGGTTCAAACTGCTAGCAGAAAGCACCAGTGGTGTATGGTACACGCGCCGTCCATGTGTGCATGCTGTGATGGCCTTGATCGGCGAGACGGGGTTCGATTCCTCGCTGGTGCATAAGAATATTGGACGTGATTTTTTCTCCCGCACGGGCGTATCGCGGAGTGGTGTGTATTTAGGTTGTCTGATTTTTGTCGCGGCCTGATTCCGTGCGGTATTCGGCGGAGGATTCAGAGCAACATTGACAATTCCGGTTGCAGACATCCTCGGCTCACTGGGAAGTGAATGTGTACATTCACCAGCGGATCTCTGGCACACGTATTAGGGCTGCCTAACATTTTGTTATTCGAGCCAGCTGGTGAACCCACGAATGTAGCACCTTAATGGGGAAGGGGGAGGAGGGAGGAGCACTGGTGATGTGTGGTTGATTTGCGTCCGAAATCCCTCTCCTTTTGTTGAATCTTCAATCATCGGAGCGAATCTGAGATGCCGCACACATGAGGAGGGAAAATTCAGATGGGGAGCGCACCGATGGTACGGAGCACAGGCGGACGCAGTAATCTCGAAGGCGAGACCAAATTCGATTTCCGCTCCTGCATTCGTGACCTTCCTTCTCATGGTTCATCCAGCCGTTGTGATTATGGCCATGGAAAATACAGTGCGTGCGCTTCACTGACGACGACCAAACTGCTAGGCGGAAGCACCGGTGGTGTATAGTACACATGCCGTCCCTGTGCGTCCAATGTGTTAGCGAGTCAATCTGCGAGACGGGGTTCGATTCCCTGCCAGTGCAACCCGCTGGAGGCGACCTTTTTACCGCACTCGGCACTGACTAATCTCCAACTGATATCTAGTATGTACGCACGATGGGGACTCAAAACGAGAAGGTGCGGCCAGAACATGTCATTTGCCCGTACGTAATTGATTCTACGCCTGACGAGGGCCTGGTAGGAGAACGCACCGGTGGTGTATGGTACACGCGCCGTCCCTGTGCTGCGTGATTATATGCACACATTTATGGGCGATACGGGGTTCGATTCCCCGCCGGTGCATATAGTCGGAATGACTAGTACTTTTGTTCTCCTGGTCTGGACGGGTGATTTTATGTCCCGTCCGCACCAGGGGATCAAAAACAAGAAGATATTCTATTGATATTTTCCAGTGGGTGATCCGAGACGGTGATTCCCCCTGTGCCCTCCTTCCCATGTTTTGATCAAGCCGTTTTGATTAAAGCCCTCGAAAATAGCACGCGCACCTAGCGGTTCAAACTGCTAGCAGAAAGCACCAGTGGTGTATGGTACACGCGCCGGCCATGTGTGCATGCTGTGATGGCTTTGATCGGCGAGACGGGGTTCGATTCCTCGCTGGTGCATAAGGATTGAGAATTTGATTTTTTCTCCCGCACGGGCGTAATCGCGGACTGGTATGTATGTAGGTAGCCTGTCTGATGTTCGTCGCAGCCTGATCCTGTGCGGTATTCGGCGGAGGATTCAGCAGACATCCTCGGCTCGCTGGGACGTGAATGTATACATGCACCCGGGGATCGCTGGCACACGTATTAGGGCTGCCTGACATTTTTTTATTCGAGCCATCTGGTGAACCCACAAATGTAGCACCTTAATGGGGGAGGAGCACTGATGTCACGATGTATGGTTGATTCCCCCCCCCCTTTTTGTTGAATCTTCAATCATCGGAGTGAATCTGAGATGTCGGTCCGGTTGCACACATGAGGAAGGGAAAATCAGAGAGGGAGCGCACCGATAGTACGGAGCACAGGTGGACGCAGTAATCTCGAAATTCGATTTCCGCTCCTGCATTCGTGACCTTCCTTCTCATGGTTCATCCAGCCGTTATGGTTATGGCCACGGAAAATACAGTACGTGCACTTAACCAACGACGGCCAAACTGCTAGGAGGAAGCACCGGTGGTGTATGGTACACGCGCTGTCCCTGTGTCTCATATGTGGGCGATCAAGCCGTTTTGATTACAGCCCTCGAAAATAGCACACGCACCTAACGGTTCAAACTGTTAGCAGAAAGCACCGGTGGTGTATGGTACACGCGCCGGCCATGTGTGCATGCTGTGACGGCCTTAATCGGCGAGACGGGGTTCGATTCCCCGCCGGGTGCATAGTTTATGTTCAGTCATTTTGAGCCTGGATCTGAGTTTTTCATTTTAGTTTTTGGTGGAACGGGGTGCGAATGCTTAGGATACGATCAATAGTCCTGCCAATGGGTTTTCCTGCAGACGCGACGGTTGAGTGTCGTGAACCGCAGGTTCAACTTCTCAGGGACGTTTCGGCCGACGATCGGCTTTCACATCACTGAAACAGACACAACGTGTCCCAATTTAGCACACGTCTTTCATCGATTTGAGTCCGTAGGAAAGTATATAGACCTTCCACCCTCCTTTGAGTCATTTACTGAAGGGAAATGGTACATAAATCAGGTAGATAGAGCCAATTGATTATTTACTGTACAGAATAGCTCTGAATGGGCTAGGACAAGGATAGAGGAAATTATATACATTTTTGGCTCTATCACGCGGTCCAGTATGTATAAAAGTCCTCCCTGCCAAAATACCAGCTTCATTGGCCACGATCTGGGCTTGCTAGTTGAAATCCATTCCCAGGAGGGCCTGGAGCCTTAGATGATGCAAGATGAAACTTTTTCACAATTTTGTCTCTATCACTAATTGCGCACGAATTATTCCTGAAGATCTAGCTAGGTTTCAGGTCAGCCAGATCAAAGGTCGTGGAGATAAAAGCAATTCTTTCGCGAGGATCAAAAACCGCCCAAAATGTAAATTTTTGTGTCGCGCCTTCGGTACTGCAAACGGCTGTAATGGGAAGGAATGTGGGAGCACTGGTGATGTGTGGTTGATTTGCGTTTGCAATCCCCCCTCTTTTTTTGTTGAATCGGAGTGAATCTGAGATGTCGCACACACAAGGAGAGGAAAATCAGAGGGGGAGCACACCGATAGTACGGAGCACAGGTCGACGCAGTAATCTCGAAATTCGATTTCCGCTCCTGCGTTTGTGACTTTCCTTCTCATGCTTCATCCAGCGTTATGGATATGGCCACGAAAAACACAGTACGTGTGCTTAACTAGCGACGGCCAAACTGCTAGGAGGAGGCACCGGTGGTGTATGGTACACACGCCGTCCCTGTATGTCATATTTGGGCGAATTAATCGGCGAGACGGGGTTCGATTCCCCGCCGGGTGCATAATTGGTACCTGGATCTGAGTTTTTCATTTTAGTTTTTGGTGGAACAGGGTGCGAATGCTTAGGATACGACCAATACAGTCCCTGTCAATAGGCTTTCCTGCAGACGCGGCGGTTGAGCGTCGTTTACAAGGTTCAACTTCTCAGGCACGTTTCGGCCGACGATCGGCTTCGGGAGCCGGGTCCGAAGTCATTGCTTTGACGCCCACATTCGTCTTCACTGTCCCGTCTTCGAGAACCCAGACACGATGGAAATCGATAGCTGGATTTCCAATACTTACTTCCAGCCCGCCTCTGCCTGTAACTACTTAGATTGGCAGCTTACTCCGCCACCCCACCCTCGCTCGTGCCTCTAATCAGTAACGCCTCTAGTTGCGCCTTTGGATAGGCCGCTCTTCCCTCTGCGTATGTCGATACGCCGCTCCTCCCTCTGCGCCCGCAATCGACGGATGTACACTACCGCCTACACGCGCGCGCGGACCCGCCTTCCATCTCTGCGCGCGCCTCCATCTGTCCTGCCTGCCCGCCCGCCATCTCCGTCCCATCTGCGCCCACAATCTCGCGGTCGTACTCGAGGCATCTTTTCACCTGCACCCCAGCCGCAGCGCCCGCAATCGACGGACACCATGCCGCATGCGCCTCCGTCTGCATTCCACCGCCGGGAATCTGCGCCCGCACCGCTGTCTGCGCCCGTACTCTGGACCCGCGGAGGCTTGTCCCCACGCGCATCTCGCGGCATGCCATCGATGCACACGCGCCAGCGCTCCTCTGTGGACGGATACGCATATCCCCACCCCACAAGCGAGACATTCCGCCCCCGCAGTCGACCCAGCTGCGCCCGCATTCGATGGAGCCGCGGCCCATCCCCATACGCCCGCCTTCGTCTGCGCACGAAGGCATCTGTGCCCGCGTCTGCTGCTGTCGATAGCTCGAACTCGATGGCAGCATCTGTGCCTGCGGCCCCTCCTTCTGCGCTCGTACTCGTCCGATTTCGTCGTCCGTGCGGGAGTACACGCAGTTGCTGGTCTCCTTGCACCATACGCGCCAGCACCACATCTGCGCTGCGTTCCGACAGGCCAGCTCTGCGCGTGAGTTCTTGCTCGCTGGCGGGGCTCTCGTCCCTTGCACGGCGGAGCGCTTACTCATACCCGCGCTGTCCTCCCCCCGCTGACCCTGACGCTGGCGCTCTCGCCCGCTCGTGGCTCAACGGATGGGATGGGATGTGCATGTGCATGTGTTGCCGTCTGCCCCCACCCATACCGTCCGCAGCCCATTCGCATGCACCCGCGCCATTCGCCCTCGCCCCGCCCGCATGCCGTCAGTCCTGATTCCACCACCCCGTGTACACGCCTCCACCGCCCCGCTACCCGCCTGCCGGTTCCCCATCGTCGAACCCCGGGCTCTCGGTTTAATGTAAACATTCCTGCGTCATATGAAGAGCGAGGGTGTACCGTACACCACGTCCAATTTAAAATCCTATATCTATACTGGCACAATTAAGTCGGTTGTTAGGGAAGGATTCAGAGTGGGGGCAAAAACGTAGCCTACAATCACATTCGGGCGCGGGGAGTCGAACCCCGTGTTCTCGCTTTACAGCATACACTAACTCCATGCAGGGCGGGTGTGTACCGTACACCACGTTCGATTAAAAACCTTGCATGTACAGCATAATAAATGAGGAACATTCGGGGAGTCGAACCCCGATATCTTGTCTTACAGTGCGGCTCCGTGGCATGCAAAGCGAGGTTGTGTCGTACACCACATCCGATTCAAATACATCCTTCTGCATCAGTAGATGAAGAAGAAGAAAAAGAAAATCCTCACAACATAATAATTCGGACGCGGGGAGTCGAACCCCGGGCACTGGCTTTACATTCATTACCTACCCAATGCAAGGCGAGGGTGTTCCGTACATCACGTCTGATTCAGAATGCCACATCTGTATCCTTGGAAGTGAACTACTTATTTGACGAAGAGTGGAGGCAAAAAGCAACAACAAGAAACAGACTATTTCAGACGCGGGGAATCGAACCCCGCTACCTCACCTATACTTCTGGAATGAGTAGCGAGGGTGTGTTCCATACACCACGTCCGATTAGGATCCTCTGTGTGTACCAGTATAAATGAGAATTAATCCAAGGAAGGAGCAAAAACGTTGGGCGAGAGGGATTCAGATGCGGGGAGTCGAACTCCGGGCACTCGCTTAATGAGCATTGTTGAAATTCATGAACAGTGAGGGTGTGCCGTACAGCGCGTCCGAGCTTCCAGTAGACGTCTGTCTTGTAAGAAGTGGGTTGGTGTGCAAATTATTCGAGGGGTAGGGGGGAAAAATGAGCACCTCGCAGCATTCAGACGCGGGGAGTCGAACCCCGGGCGCTCGCTTTATATTACTACATCTACTATATGTAGAACGAAGGTGTTCCGTACACCACGTCTGATTGAAACCCCTACTTCTACACAAGACTAATTAAGTAAATTATTTGCAAATGATCTAAGGAATGGTGAAAAAAAAAGTACCCATGAAGCATTGGGAGTCGAGCTCGAGTCCAGATTGCAGAGATAAGTGTGTTCCGTACACCACGTCCGACTAAAAACCTTACATCCCTGTTTGTAAAAGGGAGCGGGGGAAAAGACGGCAACATTTAGATGTGGAGAGTTGAACCCCGATTCCTCGCGTTGCAGTGCGGCTCCGTAGTATCCAGATAGAGTGTGTACCATACACCACATCCGACTCAAAATCCTATTTCTGTGCCAGAATACATGGGTTGTTTGAGAAATAATCAGTCGACGAATTCCAACTCCACCGGAATTCAAACACGGGGAGTAGAACCTCGAGCGGTCGCTGCATTGGTTCGTCTATTAATTCATATACGACGTCCGAGTTCTCTTCCTACTTTAGCTCTGTTGTTCATCACTTGCTTTCGAGGGATACGAGGAGCAAAAAAATAGTCAATCCAGATGAATTCAGATGCGGGGAGTCGAACCCCGGGCACTAGCTTCACGATGCAATCCCCATCATTCCATGCAGAGCGAGAGTACTCCGTACACACGTCCGAGCTTTCAGCAGACTTGATTCCTGTAAGAAGAGGATTGGCTTACAAATTATTCGAGGGGTGGGGGGAAAAATATGAGAACCTCAGAGTTCAGACGCGGGGAGTCGAAACCCGGTACCTCGCTTTACGATTCTGCACCAATTATGCAGAGCGAGGGTGTTCCGTACACCACGTCTGATTCAGAACGCTACATCTGTTCCTGTGTAAGTGAAAATTAATCCGAGGAATGGGGAGAAAAGAAAGGTGAAGGACAAAAGATTTCAGACGCGGGTTCTCGCTTTACATTTTTATTAAACTATATATCGTATAGGGCGATGGTGTTCCGTATACCACTTCCGATTCAATATCCTGCTTTTGTACCAGAATACGTGGGTTGCTAGTAAATAATTTGAAGAGGAGGGAAAAAAGGATGCAAATTCAGACAGAGGGAGTCGAACCCCGAGCACTCGCTTTACAGTTGTCAGGTGCCATACAGAGCGAGGGTGTTCCATGCACCATGTCTGATTTAAAATCTTATAGCTATACTGGCGCAAGTAAGTCGATTTTTAAGCAAGGAATCAGAGAAGTCGTGGGAGAAAAACTTCGAGCGAGCAAACATTCAGACGCGGGGAGTCGAACCCCGGTGCCTTACTATTCAAAGATCCAGAAAATCATTGACAATGAAAGTGAGGGTGTACACCACGTCCGAGCTGTTCTCTTGGATGTGTTCTTGCATAGGCGGGGTAAATATTTTAGCCATTGTAAACAAACGGCACAGATATCTGATGGGTGAATTAGCGTTAATCTCGGTCCAAGGGCCTTCGAATAAAATGAATGTCAACTTGCAGGGGTATTCGGGTCGGAGATATGTGTAGTACTGGGTCAGTGGCGCTGCTAGTGGCATGCGGCTAGGACGGAAGGTTAATCGCAATGCGCGCTATTCCGAACTTAAAATAGGCGGATAAAAATATGTTTTCTGCGGCAGGTGTTGGTTCAACATCAAGTGTCTTGTGTCAGAGTCGTTCAGCTGTCTTCAGATGTACAGTCTTGGCCTATTCCCGGGGTTATAGTTACGCGCATCGA
This sequence comes from Mycena epipterygia, assembly GCA_029281465.1. Taxonomy (NCBI): domain Eukaryota; kingdom Fungi; phylum Basidiomycota; class Agaricomycetes; order Agaricales; family Mycenaceae; genus Mycena; species Mycena epipterygia. The sequence continues at coordinate 547,728 of JARJCQ010000054.1, read as the reverse complement.
CGGACTTGCGACGGACACTGAAATGTGTCTCTGTTCGACAGATCTGTCAAAAACCGCGTACATCGGGTGGGGTGCACACCGCGTACCGTCTCTTTCTTTTCTCCCTTGAGCTGGAATAAATCCAACGACTCGGAATTATAAACTTAACGCAAAGGAAGTAAGTACAGTGGCGGCAAAAAATAATGAGTTTTGGTTTTTTTCAATAGTTCGACACAATGGAGAGGTCAAACCTCCAAACTCCAAGTGTAAAAGCTGTAGCCTAGTATGTCTAGAGTACGCCCAAAAAAGTCTGGGTCGATCGGCACAGTCACAGCCGAGCTATGATATCATTACATCAAATTACGCGATCACGAGCTCCACACTTGACCAGAAACCACGACACAACACACTCTCCTGCAACTTCTACTGCTTCTAATCACCTGAAACTGCATATACCCCCTCGCCTACATCCCCTATGACTGTCTGCACACCCACAAAGCGAGCCCGCATCCTCCGCATGAAGGAGAAGGAGAACTTGCTATTTAAAGATATTGGCGTAGAATTGGGGGTTTCAACGGAAACGGCGTGCCGCAACTACCACCAGGTAGTCAAATCGGGGGACCCGTACCACTACAAGGGTAAAAGCGGCCGCCCACGTCGGTTTTCCACGCGCGATATGCGTCATGCGGCCAGACTTGTTGACACCCGTGTTGCCCGCGATGGTTCTGACGTAAAGCACATGCTTTTTCAGGACGCCCCCGACCGGACCGTGCGCAAGGCACTTCAGGACATCGGCCTCAATGGTCGTGTTCGACGTGCCAAGCCGCAGCTCAGCCGTACCCACATCAGGAAGCGATTTGAGTGGGCGGCTGATATGCTGGAATTGACCGCGGATGATTGGCGCGATGTGGTGTACTCGGACGAGTCCAAATTCAATCTCTTTGGGTCGGATGGGAAGCAGTATTGTCGGAGGAGACCCCACGAAGAGTTGGAACCACGAAATGTGAAGAAGACGGTGAAGCACGGAGGGGGCAGTGTGATGGTGTGGGGCTGTTTGACCGAACATGGCCCCGGACGGCTTCACCGCGTCGATGGAATTATGAATGCTGAGCAGTATTGCCGCATTCTCGAAGAATCATATCTGGGCACCCTCTCCGACTACTCTCTTCGACCCTCCGATGTTGTTTTCCAGCAGGACGGCGACCCGAAGCACACATCTGCGCGCGCAAACCGGTGGTTTAATGACCACGACATCAAAGTTCTTCGCTGGGCGCCCTCCTCACCAGACATGAGCATCATAGAACATGCCTGGGAGGAGTTGGATCGTCGCATGCACCACCGCACTGTGTTACCGCAGAATTGTGACCAGTTATGGGCGGCGCTGCAGGAGGAATGGGCAAATTTGGGTATAGACTATATTAATAAGTTGTATGACTCGATACCGCGTCGTGTACAGGCGCTGTATGACGCCAAGGGGCACTACACCAAGTACTAGGATCAACTTTTGTACTTAGTAGTCTTTTGAGACCAAATTTCTATTGTTTTGTTTTTGTTTGGTGTCGGCATCTGGGCCCATCTGATCTGTTTGTTGCATAGCTCGGCCGCGACTGTGCCGATTGACCCAGATTTTTTTATGCGTACTCTAGACATACTAGGCTACAACTTTTACACTTGGAGTTTGGAGGTTTGACCTCTCCATTGTGTCGAACGATTGAAAAAAACCAAAACTCATTATTTTTTGCCGCCACTGTAGTTTACTGAGCCATAAAATCATCGAAATTATACAGGATAAAGTGAGACGAAGTGGCCGGCACATCGGCAGCCTTCCCGATTTGGGGGGGGGAGGGTCCCTCCACGTGGTTTGATGGGTATGCGCGATCCCTCGATCTGAGACCTCTTGAAACATAGCCAGACGTAGCAACACCTAGCCGAACCCGCGGCTATCAACCCGCTGAACGCAGTGATTGCCACGGAGATGGGATCAGTCTTACCCAATCAGCTCTCCTCTCTTCTTCCACTTACTGTACTGTTTCGACCGAATGTTCACGCCATGTCACCCGTCCACTCAAATGTGCATTTTTCTGGTTGTTCATTTCTCGGCAATCACCCCAACACTTCCATATATAGTAATGCGGCGAATGCCGGACGCGAAATTTTCGCATTTTCGAGCCTATTTGATACAATAGGGTCCGAGGTACCGAGAAATGGCGTGGAAGTAGCCGAACGGCGAAGCGGAATCTGATAAAGGCAAAAAAAAAGTCAGTAAGAGATTGATGGTATGACATACCAGGACGGGTAACCCGAGGGAAAGGTAGGCCTGAACAGTTCACAGGTTTTGTATCTGCACCATCAACAGTGCAGAGTTTGCTATGATGGATTGGCATGTCCAGAGAAGGTGAGAAGTGGCTGGGCAGTGTCTTATATGCATATATTAACAGTGTTTTCGTGGTGAGAACAGTCGCATTTTTGAGTAAGAGTTGAATATTAAATGATATAGCCTTTAACAGCAGTCCAGGGCTGTGTTTGAAACCTGTGCAAATGTTTCAATGTGAGAAACCTATGCTCAAAAATGATGAGGCTTGAAGTTGAAAAATCACAGAGAGAAAAAGCCTGAATTAATTGAGCACAATAGATTCGCAGCATCGCTCACATGATCAAGGAAGTAAGAACAGAACGATGATGTCACCTTTCCCGACACTTGAAACCAATGTCGGGGATTCTGATAACACAAATGATTTTCTGTCTTAATCCTTTGCATGCAGCCTTAGTGCAGTACAGCGAGAAGGGGGACTAAGGGATAGGATTAACAGCACACACTGGTATATACAATTGCAATGATCTATGTAAAGTTAAGGCTACAGAGAGTAGAAAAGTGGGGGGATTTAGGAAATTATTAAGATAGTAGAATGGATATAACCTGTTGGTGGTCAAGAGGCAAGGAACGTCGGCCGCTCGATCACCAACAAAGCTGTTGCGGCTAATCTCGGTGAGGCCGTTTAGCCGAGATTAGATTGATCTTATCTCTGGGGAGTTGCTGAATAGAATATTGCTATTTAGCAGCCCCCCGTACACAGGCACAGGGGTTGCTGATTAGAATTATCCCATAACCACCTCCAGTCACCGATCATGAGCCGCTTAGCCTGGGTCCTTGCGATACTCAATGTCTAAGTTCCTCACAGCCTTCGGAGTAACCGCTAAGCCGTCACTTTTGGTTCCACCCACGAGCACCCACGGCAGTCAGCTGCCCGAAGAGGGAATATAAATATCCGATTGAACACCACATTCCATCAGATCGACACTTATCGCACCCCATTTATAGAACAGGCGTAGAGAACGAATTGTAATATAATCTGTATATATACGGGAAGCTAAACCAAGGAGGCCTCAATTTTTCTCACCCTCGGCTCAGTTCAGATTTTAACCTACACGCAATGATAAGTCTAGAAATTCTAAAAATTTCAGACACCAGAACATCGGTCAGGGCAAGGGTGTGATGGTTGATGGAACAAAGAATCCAACATTTCATTGGTTGGCGACATGATACATCAACCAAGGAAGGGAAACATCTATAAAGAACCTGATTGATCAAGTCTCTCTCTCTTTCCCTGCCACCATGTCTGCCAGCAACCCTCAGACTGCATTTGTCTCCAGTACCTCATCGAAGCCCTCTCCAACTTCTAATCCAGCCTGGCTCGAAGCCCTCCTCTTCAATGCAAAGGTGATCACTGCTGGTGCGGATGCTTTCCCATTTCCATATGTGAAAGGTGTCTTTGGCACAGTTGTATTCCTTTTGGAGGCAGTTCAGGTATGGAGTGAACTTCAACTGTTTTTGACTGAAAATAGTGCGGATTTTGTCTCCCGCATAAAGTTAAACAGAATCAGGAAAGCATGAAAGAACTATGTGGAGATACTGTGGATATCATCACTGTCCTTCGAGACCAAATTTCAACCCATGGGGATACAGCTGCTCTCAAGTTCAAAACTCAATGCGAGGAGCTTGATGCACAAGTCAATCTATCTCTGATTAATAACTGTCTGGTCATATTATTTGATCTAGGTTCTTGCAGGATGTGGTGGACACAGTTAATCAACTACGAATGAAACCCCGAGGCTTTGGTGTCCACTTCAAGGAAATTACCAAGGCCAGCAGTACTGCAGATGATATTAGCAGATTTCGGACCAGAATGCAGGAGTTGCGGTCTAATTTCATGGTAGATATATCCATCCTGGTTATCAAATATTTCTTCTGATTAAAATCTCATGCAGCTCATAGCAACCATAGAGACAAATTTCCAGGTCCAAAAGGTTTTGACTGTGATATCACCCAGTATGATTGATTCTGTTCTGCATGGTGAAGTATCCAATCTCATCTGGATTTCTGCAGCTGTACCAGTAGCCCAGGTCCTGCAACAAATCAACAATTGTCCTCCACCCTCCAGAATATTTCATGACAGACAGATCATTCTCCAACAAATGCATCAATATTTCGTGCAGACCACTGGAAAGCAAGATATTTTTCTGCTGCATGGACTAGGTGGTGCTGGAAAAACTCAGATTGCACTCAAGTTTATAGCAGAATCAATTTCCAAGTGAGATTCCTCATTTGAGTTTGACAGTGTATTCATCTTATTCTCAGCTTTACAGATATTTTTTTCATTGACAGTAGCTCCATGGAGAAATTGAGGCAGGTCTGAAAAATATAGCCAAGACAAAGGCTGTTGGAGAGTCCTCCCAGGATGCCCTTCAATGGCTCCAAAGCAAACAGGAGCAATGGCTTTTGTTCTTTGACAATGCTGATGATCCAATGATGGATCTCAACTACTATTTCCCCCAATGTGATCATGGGAACATCCTCATCACATCGCGAAACCCTGGTCTTTGTGTCTATGCTGGCTCCCATTCTCCAGTCTCTGACATGGAGGAAGTAGATGCTGTGCATCTATTGCTGAGAAGTGCTGTACAAGACACTACAGATAATACCCAAACAACTGCTATTCAGATCGTCAACGTGAGTTGTAGTGTTCACAATTCATATACCCTTTCCATTTTTTTTTTTTTTCCAGGTGCTCCATTGTCTGCCCCTTGCAATCATTCAAGCTGGTGCATTCATCTCAAAATCAGGTGATCTTGACAGCTATCTGGCACTCTATGCAAAGAATCGGGCTCGACTGCTCAATCAAAAACCTGCTCAATCACATGATAATTATGCCTGGACTGTCTATACTACATGGCAGATCAGTTTCAACCAGCTCAGTCGACCTGCAGCAGCATTCTTGCAGCTTTGTTCATTGCTCCACCATCAAGGGATCTCTGAGGAAATATTCAGGAATGCAGCAACTTACAAATTTGGACCTCCTAGCCCATCTAAAGAAGAGCTGCAGATGCCACTTGACTCTTATCACAGTTCTTAGGACCTGATGGGGTGTGGGATTCCTTTTGCTTTATGGACATGACAAATGAAGTCAGAGCCTATTCCTTGATCAATTTCCACCCTCAGCAAAAGATTTTTTCAATGCATCCTCTTGTACATGATTGGACTCGGAGCACTCTTACCAACAAAGAATTGTATCATCATTGTATGGTTGCAATGGTAGGAATGTCACTGGCCGGACTAACAGATGGGGGACTCCAACTGGCTAGCCTTTGGATTCAGCCTCACATTGATTTCCTATTGCAAGATAATTCAAACATAATACCAGATTTCAGATATGAGTATGGGAAAATATATGTGTGGGGAGAGAAGCTGAAAAAAGCAGAGGAACTTCAAGTAGCAGTGATTGAGAAACGGAAAAATCTTCTGGGAATAACCATCCAGACACTCTTGCAGTTATGTATTGGCTGGCATGGATATACAGACATCTAGGGAAATTCAGGGAGGCAGAACAACTTGAGGTTGCAGTGTTGAAGCAGCGGAGAGATACTCTAGGTGACTCTCATCCAGACACCCTGCATGCTATGGGAAATTTAGCCCTGACATATGGCAAGCTGAGGAAGTTGAATGAGGCAGAGGAGCTTGAGGTTTTGGTACTTCAGAAGGCAAGGAGTGTTTGGGGTGACAGTCATCCAGACACCTTGATGAATATGGGGAATTTGGCAGCCACATACCAAAAGCTGGGGAAATTGAAGGAGGCAGAGGAGCTTGGGGTTGTGGTACTTGAAAAGCAGAGGAAGCTTTTGGGGGACAACCATCCAGACACCTTGATGTCTATGGGGAATTTGGCAATGATATACCACAGTCTGGGAAGATTTAAGGAGGCAGAGGAGCTTGGGGTGGCAGTACTTGAGAGGCAGAGGAATATATTTGGTGCCAACCATCCAGACACCCTGTGGGCTATGGGGAATTTGGCAGTCACATATAAGAACATAGGAAAATTGAAGGAGGCAGAAGAACTTGAGGTTGTAGTACTGGACAAGCAGAGGAATCTTTTGGGTGAAAACCATCCAGGCACCTTGATTGCTATGGGAAATCTGGCATTCACATACCACAGGCTGGGAAGATTGAAGGAGGCAGAGGAGCTTGGGGTGGTAGTACTTGAGAAGCGGAGGAATATTTTGGGTGAGAACCATCCAGACACCTTGTCGACCATGGGGAATTTGGCAGTCACATCTCGAAAGCTGGGAAAATTGAAGGAGGCAGAGATGCTTGGGGTTACAGTACTTGGGACACGGAGGAAAGTCTTGGGTGATAACCATCCAGACACCTGGTTGTCTATGCAGAATCTGGCAATGACATACCAAACCCTGGGGAAATTGAAGAAGGCAGAGGAACTTGAGGTTTTAGTACTTGAAAAGCAGAGGAATCTTTTGGGTAAAAAACATCCAGAAACCCTGTGGACTATGGGGAATGTTCTAGGTGAAAACCATCCAGACCCCTGGTTTAATATGGCGAATTTGGCAGTTACCTCCCAAAAGCTGGGAAAATTGAAGGAGGCAGAGGAGCTTGGCATGGCAACACTTGAAATGGAGAGCAATGTCTTTGGTGATGATCATCCACACACCCTGCAGATCATGGGGAGTCTGGCAGCAACATACAACAAGTTGGAAAGATGGCAGGAGGCTGAGGAGCTTGGGGTTGCAGCACTCAAGAAGCAGATGGATCTGCTGGGTGACAAGCATGCATGGACTTTGGAGACCATGCAAAATCTGGCAGTGACATATGAACAACTGGGGAAATTGACTGAGGCGGAGGGTCTGAATGCAATTCTCAGGGGGAGTCAAACTTAGGCTATGTTACTCTGCTTTATGTTTCTCTTTTTTTTTACCATTTGACACTGACTGATCAGTACCAATAATTGTCTGAACAGTGTAGAAAATAGGTTACCGTATGTGCACCACAGGACGGTTATGCAGAGATTTGATCAGGACATGGCTCATTTATTGACCACAACAGGCCCCAAAATAACCAGTGTTATATGTTATAGATATTGGTGCAGTTTGAGGTATGGGGTTTGGACACAGTGAACATCTGACTTCACATAGATCATAGTTGTAAGCAAAATAAGCTAGATTCATAGTAAGAATATGGCAAACATAGTCTGCAAAAAGTATTTACATGTTTGTCCCCACTATTTAAAGTATGTGGGAATCTTCAAATTCCTAGCAGCAACTCACAGCTCACAGCCGCAGTCGCTTAGTGCAGGAAGAAGAAAGTACCAGGGTTGTAAAGGGGCTGAAAAAAAAAAACACCGTGGTCAAAAAGACAAAATGCCGGGGTTGGAACAGAACAAACACCGCGGTTGAAAAGTAAAATTACCCGTGTCGGAATTACAAAAGATGCCAGGGTTGTAAACGAGGACCAGGCTGGATTCAGTCATAAGTAAATCAACCAGCGATGAATATTATTAGTGGGTGAGCAGGTACTGTGTTTTAATTTTTGTTGGGACGGGGTGTGAACTACTAGTATACAAGCAGTACAGTGCATGTCAATGGGTGGGGGCCTAACACAGTAGTCAAGCACAGACATCCTCGGCTCCTGCAGAATGGGGAGGGATCTGTAAGTGAAGTGATAGTGATTCTGCACATGTATTCGCCAGGATGCGCACAGTGCACATACCAATCGGCTCGACGAGAGCTCGCAAGAAGGGATTTCCAACACTCGTGTCTGCCGCCTCCCCGACCCTTCCCAGCTTTTATAAAAGAAATCGGGTGTCAATGCAAATGTATTGCACATTTGGGCTGCCGAACGTTTTTTTAATGAGCATCTGATGAACCCCAAAACACATCACCTGAATGACGAAGGAAAGAGGGCAGGGAGAACTAGTGGTATGTGGTACATGCACGCGTAAGTTACGTATTGAATGGAGACGGGCACGTACTGGGGTTCAATTTCAATATTCAATTCCCTACTGGTGCATGATTTGGACTGGCATTGCTCTTTTTATTTGGTGAATTATCAGAGTGGCTCTGGGAGATGTCTCACACCTGAGGAGAGATGCCGCCGGATAGGCCGTGCATGCTTCTTCGAGGGCGAGACTAGAGCCGATTCCTACTCATGCATTCATAGCTTCTCCCATGTTTTCATCAAGTTGTCATTGTTATAGCCGCCGAAAAATGCAGGATGCACACCGACATAAAGAAGGTCAAAGTGCTAGGAGCAAGCACCGGTGGTGTATGGCACAAATGCCGTGTCGGTATGCAAATGCAGTCGAGTTAATCGGCGAGACGGGGTTCGATTCTCTACCGATGCATTCCACTTGAAGCGACCTTTAATTTTTCCTGCACGTGGCACTGGTATCTCTGTACGCACGATGGGGACTCAAAGCGGAACAGAACGCATTATCTGCCCGTAGGTGATTGATTCCACGCTTGACGAGGTCCTGGTAGGAGAACGCACCGGTGGTGTACGATACACGCGCCGTCCCTGTGTTCAGTTATCATTTGCACACATTTATGGGCGATACGGGGTTCGATTCCCCGCTGGTGCATGTGATTGGAATCTGGTGATTTTTTTGTCCCGTCCGCACCAGGGGATCAAAAACAAGAAGGTTGGACAGCAGGTATGGTATTCTATTGCTATTTGGCAGTGGGTGACGAGACGGGGCTGGATTCCCGTTGATGTCTCTAACCGTGGCCTTTCTTCCCATGTTTTTATCCAGCCGTTTTGATTATACAGTAGCCCTCGAAAATAACACGTGCACCTAACGGTTCAAACTGCTAGCAGAAAGCACCAGTGGTGTATGGTACACGCGCCATCCATGTGTGCATGCTGTGATGGCTTTGATCGGCGAGACGAGGTTCGATTCCTCGCTGGTGCATAAAAATTGTGGATTTGATTTTTTCTTCCGCACGGGCGTAATCGCGGACTGGTGTGTATGTAGGTTGTCTGATTCTGTGCAGTGTTCGGCGGAGGATTCATAGCAGCAATTCCGCATGCAGATGCAGACGTCCTCGGCTCGCTGGGATCTGAATCTGTACATGCACCCTATTAGGGCTGCCTAATATTCCCGCTACCTTTAGGTAAGGGTCTTATAGCGCCCTATTTTCAGGACTCGCAGACGATCACATTTTCGTCATCTCTTTTTGCGTAAGCACATATCCTGCCCGCCAAAATGTTTCGGCAATGTTTCGGGCTTACCCACGGTCGCTGCCCATGCCGATGATTGCCCCTTTCGTACTTTGTAACCGGAAACGAGGTTGAAATACTATCACCTTTGCAAAATAGAGCAAAATTTCATCCAGAGATGTCAATTTAGCCCGAATTGTCCCGAAATAAATTTAAGATATCCATGTGACATAGGTAGACAGTGCGCGGACATTCCTACCACGATCCAGGGAGAGGGGAGAATCAATGGTGGTTGATCAAAATGTTTGCCTGCCAAATTCCCGTGTAATTCTTTTGGGCAAAAGTAGGTAACTTCTCGGGCGGCTTCGGTGCAGTCTCAATTCTGCCTCAAAAATCCAGCCATTCGTATCGTGGTATGCTGTAGATGTCACAGTGGCTCACCTGCGCAGGGTTTCAGATGCAACAGCCCATCGAAGTACCATCAAAAAAAATCTCGTGCAACGATAGTATGTCAACTGTGCTGCCTTTCCACTGGGTTTTTGAAGAAATATTCTTTTTCCAGGTCTAGCTTGAACTTCTTCACAGGTATACGGTATTTTTTTCGTTCAATTTTGGCGGCCATGTGTCACAGCAGGTCCTATTGAAGCTGAACCTTGGTTCGTCGTCACGCACCACAGAGGTGGTTGTCGAATTGGTTCCATGGTTCAAAAAATGTGGGAAAATCCTTCTTGATGTCAACAATGACCAGGGAACATTGCGGGGTATCTCCTGTATCCTGCAAGGTAATATCCAATGCCCTTGCTAAGTTCCTACCCTCATCTCCTCCCAAACCCAACACATACTAGGTGGGATAAGCATTTCAGGCCAAAAATAAATAACTTGGCATCTGCCCATTTCTGTATGCTCTGCAAAGGTCCCAGATTGCTTTTGAACATTCCTACATCTTTCTTGGATGGTGTCAAAAACTTTGGTCACATCACGGTCTAAATCGACCCGTGAAGAAGTCTTAGTGTCGAATTGGTTCAAGTTGTCACGTGTGACAACCCCCTGCCGAATTGAACGAAAAAAATACACTATGGACGATTACAGCCGTTTGCAAAATGGATGACAGTCGGCATAAAAAATAAATAAGAACAAGTTTTGATCTGGCTCTTTGCTGAATGCACAGCCCGTGCAATTCTCCACTGATCTGCTCGTCTTTGGTACCGTTCGAGAGGTATTAACCAGGGCTTTCGATTAGTGCCCTGCACAGTGTGTAATTCGCGAAATTGGAGGTCGTCAAACTTCGCTTCCAGTGATTACAACTGTAACCTGTTTCTCTTATTACTCTGTCAAATCTAAACCAATTCTCTCGTGGTCGGTTGCGTCTAAGAGGCGATGTGGTGGCATACGCTTCCACAAGGAGATAAAATGGTTTGACCCTGACATGGCCGTTGTACGTATGATTGGTCAAATAAATCAGAGGTTCGCACGGCAGAGAGACTACAGACCACTGCGACACAATTTGGCTCCCTGTGGATGGATGCCAAGGATACAGCTTTTGAACACACCCAGAATCTACCAGATTCGAAGCTGACGGAGCATTGAGCAGGACAAGATTCGGTTGGATACAACGGAGGCCAATTTTGAGTACCCCAAATGTTACAAATTATACGCTCCACCGGGCACGAATCGAAAGCCCTGTTTAAGCCCTTTGGAACGGTACCCAAACCGAACAAATCCGTTGAGAATTGAATGAGGTGCGTGGTCAGAAAAAGGTCACATCAAAAGTTGTTCTTTTATTTATTTTGTGCCGACTGTCATCAATTTTGCAAACGGCTGTAAGAGAATTAGCTCATAGTTTGCCTGTTGTGCTTGAAGTTGAATGTTGATGGTACTCATGATCAGGGTTCAACTGCAGAATTGACAGAAATTATACCGGAATGATTGTGCTAATGCACTGCAGCCTCTCTGAGTCCGGCCCAATGCGATATGCTGATACACCTTTGCTTGCCTTTCCCTTCGTTCAAGGCTACTTCATCTGGAAACTACTAGTTCCTCTGTGGCCCAATGTGAGCTGGTCGACGCACATGCATCAACCGAGTAAACTTTGGGCCGCCTGGACGAGTTGCTCCTTGGCAGCCCATCGTGTCCACGCGAGCTGGTTAAAGTATTGTTGAGGTTTGGGCCGCCTTGGAAAAATATTTCTTTTGAATTATTACAAGCTTAAAAAGAAAAGGAACCAAAAATGGTAGCGGGCCGTGCCGCTCGTCGGCTCTACCCGCTTTATTTTGTTATTCGAGTGGTCTGGTGAACCCACGAATGTAGTATTTTAATGGGAAGGAATGTGGGGGAGCACTGGTGATGTGTGGTTGATTTGCGTGCGAACCCCACCCACCCCTTTTATGTTGAATCTTCAATCTTCGGAGTGAATCTGAGATGTCGCACACATGAGGAGGGGAAATTCAGTGGGGGAGCACACCGATGGTACAGAGCACAGGTGGACGCAGTAAGCTCGAAGGCGATTTCCGCTCCTGCATTGTGACCTTCCTTCTCATGGTTCATCCAGCCCTTGTGATTATGGCCACGGAAAATACAGTACGTGCGCTTAACTAACGACGGCCAAACTGCTAGGAAGAAGCACCGGTGGTGTATGGTACACGCGCTGTCCCTGTGCGTCCAATGTGGTTAGCGAGTCAATCGGCGAGACGGGGTTCGATTCCCCGCTGGTGCATAAGAATATTGGATGTGACTTTTTTTTCCGCACGGGCGGGGCACTGCCTAACCGCGGGCTGGTATGTATGTAGTTTGTCCGATTTCTGCCGCAGTCTGATCCTGTGCGGTATTCGGCCGAGAATTCAGAGCAGCATTGTCAATTCCGGGTGCAGACATCCGCGGCTCGCTGGGAAGACCGAATAAATGAAATCAACAGAGGGCCAAAAATTCCGAGGAAACGGATGCATTCAGAGGCGGGGAGTCGAACCCCGGGCGCCCATTTTAGTCCAGATAGCGAAGGAATAATGAGGAGCGAGGGTGTGCCGTAGACCACGTCCGAGCTGTCCCATAACATGTGTTCCGGCATAGGTGGGGTAGAAAAATCAGCCATTAGAGACAGAAATATCGCTCCTGCATTCACGGCGAACTAGCGTTAGTCCAGTGACCTCAACAACAAATGTCCACCTGCAGGGATACTCGGGTCCAAGATATGCGTAGTGCTGTGGATGAATGGCGCTAGCTAGTGGCATGCGGCTAGGACGGAACGTTAATCGTGGTGCGGCCTATCACTTTTCGGGCAGGAGATATATATTTCCCTGGATATGTACCCACCCAAGTGAGCCACTTATTTGACGAAGACTAGAGGCAAAAAACAAACACAAGAAACAATCAATTTCAGACGCGGGAAGTCGAACCCCGGGCACTCACTGGATTCCAACCACCCTGTATGCAGAGTGAGGGTCTTCCGTGCACCATATTTGATTCAGAACTTTTTCTGAGCGGAGGAGAAAAAAAGACGGAACTTCCTGAAAATTCAGACGCGAGGAATCGAACCTCGGCGGAACTCGCTTTGTACATCTGTGACGACCTCTTTGTATATGAAGAGCGAGTATCCTCTGTACACCACATACCATTCAAAGACCTCCTTCGGCAGCTGTCTTGGAGGTCAAAAATGAAAAAGGAAATCGTCAAAGCATCGGACGCGGGGAGTCGAAACCTGAGCGCTCTCGCTTTGCAGTCTTTCGATTTGCGCATGCAGCGCGAGGGTGTTCCGTTCACCACATCCACTGCATACCCTCAATTGTGTTCCGGGATAAAAGAGAACTTTTACTCCGAGGAGTAGGGTGGAAAATAATTTGCAAGAACATCATGGATTCAGACGCGGGGAGTCGAACCCCGGTGACGCGCTGGTAATCGGAACGCTACACTCACACTCAAAAAGCGAATGTGTACCATACACAACATCTGATTCAGAATGCCACATCTGTATCCTCCGAAGTGAGCTACTTGTTTGACGAAGAGTGGAGGCAAAAAGCAATGACAAGAAACAGACTCACTTGCTTTCGAGGGATACGAAGAGCAAAAAATAGTCAATCCAGTCCGAACACTGCGCACCCCTGCCTCCGGCCACCCTTCGAAGGCGAGACCAGAGTCGATTCGTACTCGTGCATTTGTGGCTTCCCTCTCATGTTTTCATCCAGTTATTGCTGAACCTTTAGGTTTGGCTACCCTGGGGAACTTGGGTTTCGATCACGATCTATTTTCCTAACATGCACAAACAAGGAATGTGTCATACAAATTTGGTCATCATGCTAAACAGTATTAGTTTTTGGTGTTGCGACGTGGAATTTCTGATGTGCAGTGCCATGCCGCCTTTTTCTTACCATGCCAGCATCGCAGTTCACATAAGTTACTACTGCTACCAAAATGCTACTGGCTTTTCGTTCTGATGTGTCATTTTCTTTTCGAGTTTGTCCGACCACATCGGACTCGGAATATTTTGTCTCCGAAATCAATCAGTTGACATGAAAAACCCAGTGGAGTCGAAGGGTCTAATTTTGACGTTGTGGTGGCACCTCCAAGCAGGTACAAATTTATCAACATTGATTAAGTACAAAGCAATCTACTAATCTGCTGTTAGTTGACAATGCGCCAGCACCACCGATAGGCAAAGACTCACGTTTCCTTTTATACTGCCCCGCGCAAAGATGACGCACCAAATCACCAAATCATGGTTCGTGTTGAAGGTTCCCGGCTGTCCCTCGGTCTTCCAAGCCGATGTTCCGTTCGTATCGTATGCGTGCATCGCATCCAAGTCGCGTCTACTTGTAACTTGATAGCACCGCCATGTCGTGTGCACTGCCCGCATGAGACGAAACCCCAACTCTTGTAGACTCTAGATCATGTAGTAGTGGACATAGACAATCTCTTGTTTTGAATTGAGTGTGCCGAGGAAGTTGGTAGAGGCGACTCAGGCGAGTACAAGGAAGACACATCGTGGCAGCAGAGTCGGAGGGAGAGTGCCGTCACGCACATGCATCGCGGCAAGTCATCACGAGCTGTGTTGTCACCCGGTCTGGAATACCCGGAATACCTCCTGCCCGGTGAGGGTGGTCTGGATGAAGGTAACTGCACTTTTTTGCAGGAGAATTTATTGAACAGTTGAAGCCGAACATTTGAAAAATCAGAAAATGCTACCCGACGCTCCGTTTGCTCTGGCTCGATCCGACTGTTTGGAATCGTAGAAAGTCCCTCTTCAACTTGAACCTAAAGGTTCAGCGCCCGCCTCGAAGAGGCCCAATCCTCAGTCATGATTATTATAGCCGCCGAGGAATGTAAGATGTACACTGACATAACGACGGTCAAAGTGCTAGGAGCACGCACCGGTGGTGTATGGCACACACGCCGTGTCTGTGTAATACAGGTGTAGTCATTACTCGGCGATACGGGGTTCGATTCCCCGCCGGTGCATATGGTCGGAATGACTAGTACTTTTGTTCTCCCCGTCTGGACGGGTGATTTTTTGGCCCGTCCGCACCAGGGGATCAAGAACAAGAAGGTTGGATGGGAGGTATTCTATTTATATTTGCCAGTGGGCGTGGCCTTCCTTCCCATGTTTTTATCAAGCCGTTTTGATTACAGCCCTCGAAAATAGCACGCGCACCTAGCGGTTCAAACTGCCAGCAGAAAGCACCAGTGGTGTATGGTACACGCGCCGTCCATGTGTGCATGCTGTGATGGCTTTGATCGGCGAGACGGGGTTCGATTCCTCGCTGGTGCATAAGGATTGAGAATTTGATTTTTTCTCCCGCACGGGCGTAATCGCGGACTGGTATGTATGTAGGTAGCCTGTCTGATGTTCGTCGCAGCCTGATCCTGTGCGGTATTCGGCGGAGGATTCAGCAGACATCCTCGGCTCGCTGGGACGTGAATGTATACATGCACCCGGGGATCGCTGGCACACGTATTAGGGCTGCCTGACATTTTTTTATTCGAGCCATCTGGTGAACCCACAAATGTAGCACCTTACAGCTGTTTGCACATCTAATGACACTACCTAATAAATGTAAATAAGAGCACATCTTAATACTTCCCGTCTCTGTCGCATCGTTTCTTGCCTATTTCTTGGCCGAATTCCACAATTCTAGGTGCGTTCTGACCGGAATCAGTAGCGCTATCGATCTGACATGGTCTTGGGCCTCAGCTCGGACGTTTATTTTTTGAGCACATCGGCTCCTACTCGCTTCACCGTCTGTCTTGAAGAACATCCACGGAGCTCAGTTCTCCCTCCGTCCACCTGTACATAGGTCCATTCTGACGGGATTTACCGCCCCTTCCTAACGCTTTCCATCTTTCCTCCGTACAGCGTGGCTCCCTGATCCCCAATCCTTGCTTGAAACAGGTTTTGTCGCGCTCGTTCTCATCCATTTCTTGGTAGATTCCCTTCGTTCAAGGTGCGTTATCAAGCCCCATGGGACCCTCATTTGAGCTGATTCATGCCATCTGTATCAGTATTTTACGATCCACACGCACAAATGGTCAATCGCAGGATAAGCCGTGATGTCAAAATAGCCGCTATCAATCTCTACGAGCAAGGACATCTTTCCCTCAATGCAATCATCTCTTGCGTGGGCTTCTCTCGAAGCACATTCTTCCGTGTCTTGAAACTTTGGCGCACGACCGGCGATGTGGTCCGGCCGCGCAAACATAGCGGCCGCCCTCGGCTTCTACATCATGATGATGTCGACTACCTCATCCGCCTCGTTCAGCACCAGCCCGACTGGTTCCTCAGTGAGCTCCTCAGCCTGCTCCGACACAATCGATTCATCTCCGTCCACTATACAACTATTCATTGGGAACTTGAGCGTGCTGGCATGTCTACCAAAGATCTCACAGTGATTGCCACCGAAAGGAGCGAGCCTTCTCGGTTGGACTATGTCCGTGAAATTGCTGAATATCCTGCACATTATCTCGGCTTCCTCGATGAGACATCCAAAAATGACAAAACTCCTGCTCGGCGTCGTGGACGAGCAAAGAAAGGTAAACGTGCCGTAAAGCGCCAAAAATATGTTCGCGGACGGCGTGTGACTGCTACCGGTTTACTCACGTCGCGTGGTATGCTGGCTAGCACCGTTGTTGAGGGGTCTATGCATCGGGACCAGTATCTTACTTTTTTGGAGCATCAGGTCGTGAGTTTCCGAATCCTTTCAACCTGTCCTTGGTGCTGAGGAATTGTTTGAAGCTCCCGCTTTGCTCTGCATACCCTGGACCGCTCAGTGTACTTGTAATGGACAACGCAAGGATCCATCACGGTGAAGAAATTCTCGAGCTGTGCAATCGTTTCGGTGAGTATTCCTCATACCGTCTTCTGTAAAGTCTCATGCCAATTAGGTGTGCGGGTTGTGCATCTTCCACCCTACTCCCCTGACCTGAATCCGATTGAAGAAGCTTTTTCCAAGATCAAAGCCTGGATTCGTCGCAACAACGACTTATTCTCTTATGGGCCAGACGACGAACCACATGCCCTCATATATGATATGCTGGAGGTTATGAACGTCATTACAGAGTCTGATGCAATCGGGTATTTTATTCACGCCGGGTACTTCTAGCTACAATCTTTCGTTGGAGATAATTTACATGCAGAAGTCCACAATTGAGGTCAAAGGCAGCAAGTTTGGGTCAAAAAGTGACAATAAAGTACGCTAATCATGCTATCATCGGCATCTGGGCCCACTCCGAGATCGCCACTTTCAGTTCTGCGACCTCACCCTTCATGAACCCCATTTCTTTCAACTCCGCTACTTCAATGTACTTGAAAGTGTTTGTTCGTTTGAATTTTTGTGCGAGGAATCGGGTGGAAATGTCCTCGTCGAGGTTATAGAGCAAGCAGAAGTCCTCGATGGAAAGATCTGGGCCAGCGATGAGAGGAGGGGGAATAAGCATATCAGAAGTGGTGGCAGGAGCTATGAGCGCAGGTGGAACAGCAGCGGCAGGAGCAGTGGGACGGAGAAAGTTCGCAAAATCGGGGGGAAAATTGAAGTGAACTTGGGGTGCCGCAGGTGTACTATTGGCAGCGGCTTTCTCTTTCAACTCGAGTCGACGTTGGAGAAGAGGGGATTGTGCTGCGAGCGAAGTGGGAGAGACCTTGTCGAAAAGGTTGTTGTTTGGTGGTTTATCGATCGACGCAAACTGCTCGCCCTTGAGCTAACACATCGTAATATCAGTGTGGCCCATTATCTGAGTTCGAAATGCTTACCATGGCTGATCCCCAGCTTTCCATGTGCGCATGACTGAGCGGAAAATGCTCTGGGTCGGTTGGACTAACAAAGCAATACTCACTCCCACAGGGTCCACCAGGGGTCGGGCACATCCATTTTGCGCGCAAGGCACCAATCTTGGAATTTAGAGCAGCGTTCGCGGGGAGTATATCTCGCTCCTTTCGGATCTGAGCACTATTAGTAGATATAAAAAGCTTGGGTTGAACGAATTGACCTTGGTTTTCGTTTTCTTGCTGCCTTTTTTTCCATCTCCACCGTCTGATTCATCTGAAAGCCCGTTGTTTTCCTTTTCTGGCTTAGAACGCCCCTACGGTAGACGGTGAGTGATCTCCAGAGTAAGGTGTACTGAAACTCACCGCTTTAGGCTCAACAATTATTTTGACACTTGGGTTTGTCTTGATTTTTAGCGCGTTCTTGAGGAGATGGGAGTAATTTTCGTAATCAAGTTGAATCGGATCGATAACTTGACGGGGGATAGTGAATGTGATATTGTAGCTGCCAATGCTGAGGAGGGAAGGCGCAAGAACGGCCTTGATCTTGGCGAGAATTTGAACCTTGAGGGTGTCCCATGACTCGCCGCTGTTCAGCGTCACTATCTTTGTTGTGGGAGGGCCACGGGAGGCTTTGGATTTTTTGAGTTGTTCAGCAGTGTAGATTGATATCTTGTACTCGATTTCGCGTGCGGGTGGCTGGTCTGTTGACACGAGATTAGGGGATACTTGAATGCCAGTGCCAATCACGCACCAGTGGACTTTTTCTCGGCCCTACTGCGCTTCCGCTTCTTGGGCACCTCTACAACTTCATCCTCCTCATCCGAATCCTCCCCTGTGCCGTCCCTCTCCTCCGTCTCCTCCTCCTCCTCCCCCTCCTCCTCTTCTTCGTCCTCGTCCTCGTCCTCGTTGGTAAGGCCTACGAGCGTTGCATCCATGTCCTCATCCTCCGAGTCAATGAGATCTTGTGCAGCAAGCTTGGCGATATTAGACGAGATTGTGCGTGCAGAGGAGCGAGTGGACATGGCAGATACTACTAACGGCACGGCTCAGCTCGATTCGGGGTCCTAAGAGCTTGGTAACGCACCTAGAACGAGGGAAATCGGCGACGAAATGGGCGAGAACGAGCGCGACGAAGATGGCAAGCAAGAGCTGCAAGCGAGATTTGGGAGTTACAGAGTCGGGATACTGCGACGGTAGACAGGTACGGTTAGGAGGGGAAGGAAAATTCCGTTTGAATGTACCTACTTTCAGGCGGATCGGACAGGTATTGGGCTCAGTAGAGGCTCTTCAAGATAGACGGTGAAGCGAGCGGGAGCCGATTTGGTCAAAATAAAACGTGCGAGCTGAGGCCCAAGACCATGTCAGATCGATAGCGCTGCTGATTCCGGTCAAAACGCACCTATAATTGTGGAATTCGGCCGAGAAATGGGCAAGAAAAGACGCGACGGAGACGGGAAGTATTAAGATGTGCTCTTATTTACATTTATTAGGTAGTGTCATTAGATGTGCAAACAGCTGTAATGGGGGAGGAGCACTGATGTCACGATGTATGGTTGATTCCCCCCCCTTTTTTGTTGAATCTTCAATCATCGGAGTGAATCTGAGATGTCGGTCCGGTTGCACACATGAGGAAGGGAAAATCAGAGAGGGAGCGCACCAATAGTCCGGAGCACAGGCGGACGCAGTAATCTCGAAATTCGATTTCCGCTCCTGCATTCGTGACCTTCCTTCTCATGGTTCATCCAGCCGTTATGGTTATGGCCACGGAAAATACAGTACGTGCACTTAACCAACGACGGCCAAACTGCTAGGAGGAAGCACCGGTGATGTATGGTACACGCGCTGTCCCTGTGTGTCATATTTGGGCGACTTAATCGGCGAGACGGGGTTCGATTCCCCGCCGGGTGCATAATTGATACTCAGTCATTTTGGACCTGGATCTGAGCTTTTCATTTTAGTGTTTGATGGAACGGGGTGCGAATGCTTAGGATACGACCAGTCCCTGTCAATAGGCTTTCCTGCAGACGCGGCGGTTGAGCGTCATTTACAGGTTCAACTTCTCAGGCACGTTTCGGCCGACGATCTGCTTCGGGAGCCGGGTCCGAAGTCAAGCCACGTTCTGCCTCACATTTGTTTTGACGCCCACACTCGTCTTCACGGTCCCATCTTCGAGAACGCAGATACGAGGGATGGACGGACGGAGGAGCGCTAAGCTGACGCTAATACTTACTTATAGCCCGCCTCTGCCTGTAGGTTCGTAACAACTACTTAGATTGGCAGCTTAGTACTTACCCGCGCAGCGTTCGTTAATTCCGCACCAGAGGGCTGGTCAGGGCGGAGTTGGGGTGCATCGTCGTTCTTTGGATAGGCTGCTCTTTGTCGATACGCCGCTCCTCCCTCTGCGCCCGCAATCGACGGATATACGCTACCGCCTACATGCGCGCGGACCCGCCTGCCATCTCCGCGCGCGCCTCCATCTGTCCTGGCCGCCCGCCCGCCATCTCCGTCCTGTCTGCGCCCACAATCTTGCGGCCATACTCGAGGCATCTTTTCACCTGCACCCCAGCCGCATTCAGCTGCGCCCGCAATCGACGGACGTCATGCCGCATGCGCCTCCGTCTCCATTCCACCGCCGGGAATCTGCGTCCGCGCGCCACTGTCTGCGCCCGCACTCGAGGGGCATCCGCACCTCACCCGCTCCTTCATCTGCGCCCACAATCGCCACAGCTGCGCCCGGATCGAAGGACCCGCGGACGCTTGTCTCCCTGCGCATCTCGCGGCATTCCATCGATGCACACGCGCCAGCGGTCGACGCACACGCACCAGCGCTCCTCTGTGGACGGATGCGCACATCTGCAGTGGACGAATACGCATATTGCCACCATCTTCGCTCGCAATCGACACATTCGACCCAGCTGCGCCCGCCTTCATCTGCGTCCGCTCCTGCGCCTGCGTCTGCTCCTGCGCCTGCGTCCGCTCCTGCGCCTGCGCTTGTACTTGGCTTTCCCGCCTACCTGCATCTACCGCTGTCTGTGCCCACGATCGACGCATCCGCATATCCGTAGTAATGTCCGCCAGCTGGCTGGAGCGCGGCGAATACGCAAGCAGTGGCCGAGCGCGCGCATAATGGGGAGGAGGGCGCGGGAGCAGCGCGCGCGGCGGCGGGGGCGCAGCAGCAACCGGACGCGAAGCGTCGATCGTCTGTCTGCGCTTGCAGCACCGATACGGGAGGAGGAAGAGCAGGCGCAGCGCCACACGTCCGCGCAACACAGTCCCACCAGGCTCCGGCACATCCGCTCCGCCCATGTCCCCCCCGCGCTCGTCCGTGCGGGAGTGCCCGGAGTTGCTGGTCTCCTTGCACCATATGCGCCGGCACCACATCTGCGCTGCGTCCGACGGGCCAGCTCTGCGCGCGCGACGCTGGCGGGGCTCTCGTTCCTTGCGTGACGGAGCGCTTACTCGTACCCGCGCTGCCCTTCCCCCGTTGACGCTGGCGCTCTTGCCCGCGAGTCCGCGCGCTCGTGGCCCAACGAACGGGATGGGATGTCCATGTGCCGCCAGCTGCGCCCCGCCCCGCCCATGCAAGTGCTCCATACCATATATTACCGTCCGCAGCCCATCCGCGTGCATCCGCGCCCTTCGCCCTCGCCCCGCCCGCACGCCGTCGGTCCTTCCCCCATCCCGTACACGCCTCACCGCACCCGCTGCGCCTGCCCGTTCCCCGTCACCGCCGACCGGCATTGCTGCGGTCGATGTGGTGGACGCGGGTGGATTGAGAGGCGGAAATGCGGGGTAGATAGTGTCGGCGGCGGGTGTTTTTGGGCGGATGAAGGCGGATGTGGGAGGCAGCGAAGTCCGCGTGCCGCGATAGGTATTGGTATGGGCGCGGGCAGACCTGGCGGGAGCTTCCTTCCTTCCTGCGGTGGATATCGAGGCCGCGGTGAATGTGAAGGAGGAGAAGGAGGATGCTGCGGCGGGTGGGAGGCGTTGGTGCGCTATTTGCCCCAGATTCCGATTCCGGGACGCTGCTGCTGGAGGTCGGTCCCGCCGCTGCCGCTCTAGAAAATCGGCGAAGTCCGCGAAGTCGTCGTGCCCGCGGACGCAGGAATTCCTGTACCGTCCTAGTTCGCTGCGCCGTCGCATGACGATGGGTGGAGATGCGGACATGATGAGCGGGAGCGCGTCCAGCTGTCGAGGCACATGCTTAGCCTAGAGCGCGGGTATTCCTACTGGTCCTTGTAGCATATGTAGTTCTTGTATGTATGGTATGTCATCACCTGTAATGCTAGTTATATTGGAGTGCATTTCGGGCCCTTTGGCCGCTCCGGACCGCAAGGGGTCAACGGTACGAATATGTTGATTGTGGTCCGAAGCGAAGGTGAGCAGAATGGGCTCTTTTATTACGCGCAACTTCCAGGGGTTCTCGGGTCCGAGATATGCGTAGTACTGTGGATGAGTCGCAGACGGAACTTCCGGAAAATTCGGACGCGAGGAATCGTTAATCAAACCTCCGCGGAACTCGCTTTATACATCTGTGACGACTTCTTTGTACATATATGAAGAGCGAGGGTGTTCTGTACACCACATACCATTCAGAGATCTCCTTCGGCAGCAAAGATATGCGCTGTCTTGGAGGCATACCAAAAATTCATGACAAAAGAAATCCTCAAAACATCGGACGCGGGGAGTCGAACCCCGGGCGCTAGCTTCACGATGCAATCCCTATCATTCCATGCAGAGCGAGAGTACTCCGTACACCACGCCCGAGCTTTCAGCAGACTTCAGTCCTGCAATCAGTGCGTTAGTGTGCAAATTATTCGAGGAGTGGAGACAAAAAGGAAAATCATTGACACCGAGTCAGATGCGGGGAGTCGAACCCCGGTGCTTCACTTTATTCACGCATATCCCAAAATCTCAATGGGAGCGAGTGTGTTCGGTCCACCACGTCCGATTCAAAACTCTGCTTCTGTGCGAGTATGAATATGAAATAATTGAAGGATGGAAGCTACAAAGCGGTTATAGTAAGACAAAAGAGTCGGACACAGAGTCGAACCCCGGACACTCGCTTTACATTGGTTCGTTCATTACCTACCACATGCAAGGCGGGGGCGTTACGTACATTACGTCCGATCAAAATCCTATTTCTGTACCAGAATACATGGGTTGTTTGAGAAATTTGAGATGCTTTTGTGCCACTCAAATCCTCGAGAATCATTTACCCCTCAAACTCCATAGCTGGCCTCTGCCACAAATGTTCGATATGCTCTCCCAGTCCCACAGCTCGAAGACTCTGGAGTCACACATTCGCGCGAGCTTCGCATTCCTATTCTGAAAGGGAATCTTGGTTCAGCCCTCCCCCGCGTGGTTCGCCACCTGGCATCCCTCACACTTGACCTGCCAGCCTATCAGTAGATAGAAAATTGTAGACGCTTCCCCTTCCTCCGCGAACATCGCCTTTTATTTTTGAGTGAGATCTTAACCAGCTTAGCGCTCAACCTCCGCAGTGGCGTCAAATGTGACAGCTGACCTGTATTAACTCATTTCGTACGCACCGCCTTCTATAGAAGCGCCCACTACAGCACTTATCCTTCTTTCCCTTTCTCCACCACCACCACAGCAAGGATGTCCTTTGCTCTCAACGGTACCCACATCGACGGCGGCACCTTCAATACTGTCGCCGGAAATATGACCCAGGTCTTCAACTCACACATCTCACACGCCGGGATATCAGCGGGCACGGAACAAGTCGAGGACACACATGCCTTGCTGCGTACGTTCTTTCCAAAGATGAGTGCGGACCGATGCTTAACTCCGTGTAGCTTCAACAACGGGTTCAATTAGCGCGATTAGAGCAGACAGAGCCTCAAGACATGGTAGTGGGCTGCCCTATGGTAAGCTCATCCCCTTGCGCTGGGCGAGCCAAGTCTTATACACTCCCAGCTATTACCGATCGTGGCCACCGACATGGCTATCACCAGTCGGAGCTACCGTACAGGCATGACAACAGCACCTCGGGCTATATACACGCCAGCCGAACTACAATAGTGCCTACTCAGCACCATACTATGCCGGTATATAGGCCAAATAACGAGGCCATATCGGCGTTTGACTCAGCTCAGCTTCAGGATAGTAGCCTATTTTATCGTGAGTTTAAGCTTCTTTTTTTCAGCGAGCAATGGCTCAAATATGGCTACGAAAATTCAGCGGTAGCAAATGGATATGGGCGCGATGTACCTGAAGGTCATGATAACATACCCACTCTCGTCGATCTCGTCCCAGCGTACTCAGACAATCAGGGACACATCTTTGACACCGTCGAGTCTCAGCAGCCCACGCGATCAGTCCATCGTAGCATACATACACCCCCAAGCTTTCCGGAAACTATATTGGGGAACACCTACAACAGTATCGGCGGTGACATGACACAGCTCAGTGTCACTTCGTACGGGGAGTCGGGTGCGCAAAAAACTTGTCTTCTCACCCAATGCTCTGACATTTACATGTATTGCAGGAATCGACATACTATACCGCTCCGTCGTCACCGAAGCTCTGCATGACTCTGTGGAGTGCTTCCCAGAGCCCGCTTGCCATCCGGGGACCCGGACTGATATCATACACAAGCTGAACTCCTGGTCTGTTGATACGAGCCCCGAGAGTGCGCTTCTGTGGCTTCACGGATCAGCGGGAATGGGCAAATCTGCCATTGCGCAGATGTTTGCTGGGGAGTGTCACAAAGAAGGCCGACTTGGTGCCTCGTTTTTCTTTCGGCGCGGTCATCCGAAGCGTGGGACATGGCATGGCCTAATCACAACCATTGCATACCAACTGGTTAAGTCTGTACCAGAATTTCTTCTCCCCCTCCAGCAGGCCATGGAGGCCGACAAACTCGTTGGTGGTCGGGCGATCCCGGTGCAGTTTCAACGGCTTCTCGTCGAACCCTTCAAAGACCTCTCCGGTCTTCGATCCATCCCCGTCATCGTCCTGGACGGGTTGGATGAATGTGCGGATCACACAGCTCAGCAACACATCCTTCGGCTTTTCATTGGAGCGATTCGTGACCAGGGGCTCCCGCTACGCGTCCTTATAATCAGCCGCCCCGAACCACACCTTCGGGAAGTCCTACAAACACAAGAGATACTCACCATCTGTCGTCCTCTCGTCCTCTCTGCTGATAAAACTGCCTACCACGATATTAGAACTTATCTGCAGGACGAATTTTCCACCATTCATTCCGAATATATGGCCAGAGGGATCGATCTAGGAGCCGATTGGCCCACGCCCAGCACACTAGATGAATTGGTTCAGAAGTCATCTGGGATATTCATATACGCAGCTACCATCATCCGCTTCGTCAGCAATGAATATTCTCATCCAGAAGACCGACTGGCCGCCGTTTTGCGCCTCGATCCGCTGAGTACAGCTCCACTGGATGACCTGTATACCGAGATTCTTTCGGTGCTTGCAAGAGAGCACCAGCAACTTCGGATTCTCCGCACCATCTGGCAAAGCGCAGTCGGAGGTGGACACTTATCATTGCATGTGGATCCGGAAGAGATTGATATGCTCCTCAATCTGCGTCGTGGGACATGCCGTCTTGTATTGCGTGGGCTACACTCGTTGTTCAATGTCCCACCGATTCCAACTCGGTTTTCATCCCGGAGAACCATACAAGTTTTGCACGCATCCTTCTCAGATTATCTGGGCGATCCACGTAGATCTGGGCCGTGGTGTGTGTCGCTGCAATGGCTACAGGCCGACTACCTCCACGGTCTCATTCGCTTGCTGGCTTCTCCGCTGCCGAGGCAATTCGCGTCGGGTGACTGGCTCAGGACTCTCTACAAGTAAGCCGCACAGATTGAAGCTCGCATGAAAGTGACCCTTTATTTAGGGAAGCAGTGTGTGCATTGCCAATGCTCCTCAGCTATGTGACCCCCTCTGCCTTCTCAATTGGGCTCATGCGCCAGAAAGAGTTCCAACATTCACTATTTTATGCGGAGGTGTCGATGTGGCCTCAGGTATATCATTCGTATCACCCTGGAATTGGTTCATTCATTTTTGAGCCAGAGGGATTCAACTTATCCATCAGATCTGATACAACTCTGGGACGGTTATCGATACATCTTCGCCCTTATTCCACACCTGAGGCGGAGCAGAAACCGAAGTACTCCGACATTGCGGTTTGATGCAATCTATACAACAATATTCTCCAATCACCCCGACGTGCTCCTTGTTGTGCAGATTATGATCCTTCTTCCACTAAGGCCCTATCAAATCTTTCGGATTCTTGGGCCAACATGGAATCATCACGTGTTTCTGCCCTTTCATGAATTCAGGGAACTGCTTGAATTGCCTTTCCCTGAAGGTGACTCACCCCTCGATTTTTTGAGCGACCTTCGCAGAGCCGGAGACATATATTCTGACCCGCAAAATGCCGCCGAGGAACTGGTGCTGATTTGGATTTCTCGGGTTAAAGAATTGCTGATTGGGGGCGGCGATTTTTGGGATCAACAATCAGACTACGATAGTACCTGGTTAGCCGACTTCATCAACCGATGGCCGAGAAGTCCGAGAATAGTATTCGAGCTGGAGACTCTCGACCTCTCCCGACTTTGTGGCCAGATGGCCATAAAGCCAGAAGCTCATAAAACAGCACACCATCATGGCATACTCCATCCAGATATCCACCGCATTTTAGATTGGCTACAGGTACGAGACCTCAACCCAGACGATTACATGCTGATGTTATTATGCAGAATTTCCCGGACCCTCCCTTGCAAGCAATCGTGTTCTGGGAGAAGCAAATAGAAGATATAAAACGGTGCCACAATAAGTTTCCACAGGCTATGATTTTTACAGTGTGGGATGAAGTCCAGTCTACTCACAGTAATTCTGCGACAGGTGTTGGGTCAATATGAAGTGTCTTGTATCCTGTGTCTTGTGTAAGGCTCGTTCCTGTGACCTGGAGAGGTGGGCAGATATGGGTGCCCAGCCAGAGAGATGTTTCCGAGATTACTCGCACATACGACATTTTGTTAAGTCGTAGTATGCATAGACTGATTATCTAATACTCAATGTGGCAGAGCCAAGGCAGAGCATTCTGCGGAATTGGTGACTAAGCTATCTAATCGGGTGCTAGGCCTATGGACATACTAATTAGTGCATGGTAATATACCACACTGTCACAGACAGTGTGGCCTACACCATGTTGGATTCAAATTCCTGTACCAAAGTGATTGGACCTTGTTAAAAATCATCTGGAGAACATGAAAAAAAAAGACAGTACAAACAAGCAAGTCAAATGTGGGGAGTCGAACCCCAGGTACTCGCTTCATGCGGGACTCTACTCGCTCTTGCTGTCTGAGTAGAGTGCCGCATGAAGCTAATATGACTTTGAGTTGCAATCCGACGGAAGTGAGCCCTAAGCTCAGTTTCAAGTTCATATTCAAATATAAATTGATTTCTAGTCCGATATTATTTGAATGCTAAAGTGAAGCTGAAACTGGGTCAGGCTCAAGGTGTAAGCAACAGGTGATGGCAGGGCGCATGGCTTTGATGGAATTACAACCGGATACGACCAGTAGACTATTTGGTCATCATTTTTTTTTCCCATCAGCCGTGAGTTGAAAAATATATCTGGAGTGGAGAACAGCGTCAGGGAGTGGGCACCTTCTTTAGGAGTTTTTGCGTTACTATGTTGAGTGAGGGTGTTCCGTACACCATGTCTAAGCTCTAAATTCACATGCGGTGAGTTGAGGAGCGAGGATGGACCGCACACCACTTCCAATTGCGTAACCTCGCATCTGGTCTGGTACAGAGTGGTTTTTCCTTCCCTTCAGGCCACCGAGGACCAAAAATAACGAAGTTAAAAATCCCCAACATCCATTCAGACGGGGGGAGTCGAACCCCGAAACTCGCTTTACAACTGTTCAGTCTGATGCAGGGCGAGGATGTTCCGTATACCATGTCTGATTCAGAACTCTACAAAAGTCCTGCCACACATGAACCAAATTTGTTCAATTCTGCGAAAGGACGGAAGAAATGAACCACGGAAAATAATTCAGAGGCGGGAAGTCGCCCGGTATTCACTTTATTCTTTCAAGCTGCTGATACAACGTGAAGAGCGAGGGTTTTGCGTACACGATGTCTGATTCCCCTGCTGGAATAAACGAGGTGTTGAAGAAATAATCAGTGCAGTATGGAAAAAGGTTCAACTCAACAAGGCCCAATCATACGGGGGGAGTTGAAAAAAGAGGCATGTAGAGAGAGGGTTTTCCGTGTATGCAGGTTTGTAACAATGAGGGCAAAAAATGGTCGAAAATCTCAGAATTCAGACGTGGGGAGTCGAATCCCGGTGACTCGCTGTTATGTAAACGAAACGCTACACTCACACTCACATGAACAGCGAGGGTGTTCCGTACACCACGTCCGATTCAGAATCATAAGTGAGCTACTTATTTGACGAAGAGTGGAGGCAAAAAGCAACCACAAGAAACAGACAATTTCGGACGCGGGGAGTCGAACCCCGATACCTCGCTTTATTCACCCACACTCCTTCAATAAGCAGCGAGGGTGTTCCGTACACCACGTCTGATTCAAGCCTCTGCTTCTACACCAGTATAAGAGAGGCATTTCTCACTGGCTGGCAGCAAATAATATCAAGAGAGAGCGATTAAAGCGACCACTGAGACAAATTGAGAGGCGAGGAGTTGAGCCCGATACCTCTTTTGATTCGATAGGCGTCGAAAATATGCCGGGCGAGGGTGTTCCGTACACCATGTCTGAGCTCTCTTCCTACTTCTGCACCAAAATGAATGGACTGTTTGCCAGTAAACTTAGTCATGAAAAACATACAACCCCTATTCAGACGCAGGGAGTCGAACCCCGGTACCTCGCTTTAACCTTTGTAGCAACTATTATGTGCAGAGCGAAGTTGCCCCGTACACAACGTCCGAGCTGTTTTCTTACCTGGGTTCCTGAGTGAAGGCTTTCCAACGGTTCCGTTAACGACTCAGAGGAGCAGGGGGAAAAGACTTGAACGACCCCAGGCTAATTCAGACGCGGGGAGTCGAATCCCGATGCCTCGCCTCACATTTCAATCAATAGACATGCAGAGCAAGGGTGTTACGTACACCACGTCTGAGTGAAATCCTACTTCAGTACCGGTATAAGAGACATTTGTCACCAGTTGGCCGAATAGATGATATGAACAGATTACGAGGATACGAACGAATTCGAGCGCGGGGAGTCGAGCCCCGGGCGCTCGCTGTGTGATCTTTAGTCAACTGCTGTATGCAGAGCGTGGGTGTTCCGTACAACACGTTTGAGCTGCCCCTCGCTTGTACCAGAATAAGAGAGGCATTTCGCAAACCCAGTTATGCAGAGAGGGGGAAAAGCCTTACAAAGCCAAACAAGTTCAGACGCGGGGAGTCAAACCCCGGGCACTCGCTTCGCTCGTATATAAAGCCCTATGTAGAGCGAGGGTGTACCGTACACCACACCCGATTTAAAACACCACATCTGTATCAACCATCAGTGTTCTTTTTTATTTCAAGTGACTAGGCAAAAAAGACAGATACAGTAGAGGCGGCAAAGGCATACAGATACGGGGATTCGAAGCCCAGAAGTTCGCTTTAACCTCAGCGAACAGCGTACGAGGAGCGAGGGTGTGCCGTACAACACAGGGGGGGTAAAAAATTCAACCCTTAGAAACAATATCGCTCCTACATTCATGGGTGAACTAACGTTGGTCTAGGTGGGCGTAATGATGTCCAGCTGCAGCGGTACTCGGGTCCGAGATCTGCGTAGTCCTGTGGATGAGTGGCACTAGCTAGTGGTATGCAGCAAGGGGTGGCAGATCGTCTAATCTCGCACATTGATCAACATACGTAAAGCGGCACGTGTTTTCGCTCCTTTTGGAATTTTCGTCAGCAGAAACTGTCAGTTGGACCAGAGGAGCGTTCGACGCTCTTCGCAGACTAGTACCTAGTAGCTAATGACTACTGAAATACATCCTCTTCAACTACTGAGGCTGTCCTACCGGCTGCAGTAGCTTGTAATATCTGCAAAACTAAGCGGGGAATTTTGTTTCCATTAGCCGCTGGTGGCGAAAGCAAGGGGTGCTTTCGCATGCGAAGAGTTACGGACACGATAGTAGGGCCAGAAGAGGCCCTACTGCGTTGCAAGAGTCGAGGAGCACGGCGCTTTGTTGAGTGGCGCAAAAAGACGTGAATTGATGGGAATTCCGCATTTGGGGGGGAGGGGGAGGTTACGTATGTTGATCAATGTGCGCGATTAGATGATCTGCCACCTCTTGGTATGCAGCTAGGACGGAAGGTTAATCGTGATGAGGACTATCACTGTGTTCAGCCGGGTTCTACTAGTAGACATGAAGTGTCGAGAATGATTGAGGCTTGCGTAGGAGCCTCGACGCCAACTTTGGATGTGTCTATTTGTGCATATGTACCTAGACACTGCTCGTCTAGGTCTGCCGAGGTCTGCCGAGACCACGTGTACAAGCCTCCATCAACCTCGGCAACTCGCGTCTAGAACCCGGCTGAACGCAGTCCATCACTTTTCAGGCAGAACATACTGTACTATTTCGACCGAATTTTCAGGTGACGGGTGACGGAGGGCACTGAACTGAACAAGCTTGGTGTATGTGACGGTGACGGCGGTGTTTTAAGGCCCAAATAGGCTCGAAAATGCGAAAATTCCGCGTCCGGCATTCGCCGGATTACTATAAATGAAAATGTTGGGATGATTGCCGAGAAATGAACACCCAGAAAAATGAACATTTGAGGTGACGGATATGTTAGACGTTCGACGCTGTTGCCAGTTGGAATTGCGTTCAGATGCCTCGAGGTTAGCGGTTGAAAGCCGGGGGACAATGAATTTATCTCAACTCGACAGATATCTGTCAAACACCGTATGCATCGGATGTCTGCTGATAGGGCCATACACTTTGCTCCGCGCGTCCGCCCAGCTGCATCCTTCCTCCTCCAGTTCTGCGTCGTTCCTTTCCTTCTCCCGCCAGTCTCGCCCTTATCCCACGTTGCCACTCGTCACGTCCGCTTTCCGCCACCCCTCCGTATCATATGTGCCGCTTGCATCCTGTATTCCTTCCCACACACGCGCCCGTCCTTGCATTTCCCTGCGCCTTCCAATTGCGCGCTTTTCTTCCTATTAATATTACCTTCCCTGCTACACTCCCATATTGAAACGTTATCTTTCCCAGTGCCCTCATCCCGCGCCCGCTCCACTCCCGAGCGCCCTCCATCGGTTGACGCGCTAGAGCGCACTCGGCAGCCGCGTCCGACACCGAGCTCTGTACCCCATCCGACAGCAAACTCGGTATCCCATTCGACGCCGAGCTCGGTATCCCATCCCCTGGCGCTTGTTATTCCTGCCGTGGCACCTCCGATGGGAGCGGATGCACAAGCTCCGGGCGCTGGCGGACGGGTGGGCACTGGGAATGGCAGCTGGAAGAAGGGTGTCGATGCGCGTGGGTACTGTACGTGGGTGGCAGAGGCGCAGTGGAGCGATGTACATAAGTGGGTAGGAGGGGGAAGTCATCGTCCAGCGAGGAGGTGCGTTGTTCTGCTATCATTCGTTTTTCCTTTGGATTTCACCCCTTGCTTTGCGGAGGCATTGTGCTGTTCCGAGAGGCAGTGGGCGATGACACTGCCAGAGCGCGCGTCTGGTGCGCCTGCGCTCCGCTGTACTCTCCGCGCGCGCATAGGTGGTCTGTGCACGATGAGGTGCATTGCGTCTCACACGTCCCGCTCTTTTTTCTGGCTCTGCCTATTGGCAGCTTACCGGATAGGACTCAAAACGAGAAAGTGCGGGCCAGAACATATTATCTGCCAGTAGGCGATTGATTCTACGCCCGACGAGGTCCTGGTAGGAGAACGCACCGGTGGTGTATGGTACACGCGCCGTCCCTGTGTTCAGTTATCATCTGCATACATTTATGGGCGATACGGGGTTCGATTCCCCGCCGGTGCCTATGGTCGGAATGACTAGTACTTTTCTTCTCCGGTCTGGACGGGTGATTTTTTGTTCCGTCCGCACCAGGGGATCAAAGACAAGAGGGTTGGACGGAAGGTATTCTATTGCTATTTGGCAGTGGGTGACGAGACGGGGCTGGATTCCCGCTATGTCTCTAACCGTGGCCTTTCTTTCTAGGCTTTAATCAAGCCGTTTTGATTATAGCCAGCAGCATGCGCACCTAGCGGTTCAAACTGCTAGCAGAAAGCACCAGTGGTGTATGGTACACGCGCCGTCCATGTGTGCATGCTGTGATGGCCTTGATCGGCGAGACGCGGTTCGATTCCTCGCTGGTGCATAAGAATATTGGATGTGATTTTTTCTCCCGCACGGGCGGGGCACTGCCTAATCGCGGACTGGTAATACATTTATTGGCGAGACGCAGTTCAATTCCCCGCCAGTGCATTCGGCTTGGTGTGGATTTTTTCTTCCGCACTTGGAACTGGTTAATCGCTGACTGGTATGTATGTAGGTTAGTATCGGAATCATGTTGCGTCCTCTGACCACGGTCTTCCTTCCTATAATTTTATCAAACCAAGACTTTGATTATAGCCTCCGAGAAATGTACACTACTAGATCACGAGGTCCAAAGTGCTAGGAGAAAGCACCAGTGGTTTATGGCACACACGCCGTGTCTGTGTAATTGAGGTGTAGTCGAGTTAATTGGCGAGACGGGGTTCGATTCCCTGCATGAGAAATGTTGATTTGAATTTTTCTCCCGCACGCCGCGCTGCCTAATCGCGGACTGGTATGCAGGTAGGTTGTCTGATTTCCGTCGCGGCCTGATTCCGTGCGGTATTCAGCAGAGGATTCAGAGCAGTATTGACAATTCCGGTTGCAGACATCCTCGGCTCACTGGGAAGTGAATGTGTACATTCACCAGCGGATCTCTGGCACACGTATTAGGGCTGCCTAACATTTTGTTATTCGAGCCAGCTGGTGAACCCATGAATGTAGCACCTTAATGGGGAAGGGGGAGGGGGGAGGAGCACTGGTGATGTGTGGTTGATTTGCGTCTGTAATCCATCTCCTTTTGTTGAATCTTCAATCATCAGAGTGAATCTGAGACACATGAGGAGGGGAAATTCAGATGGGGAGCGCACCGATGGTACGGAGCACAGGCGGACGCAGTAGTCTCGAAGGCGAGACGAAATTCGATTTCCGCTCCTGCATTTGTGACCTTCCTTCTCATGGTTCATCCAGCCGTTGTGATTATGGCTACGGAGAATGCAGTACGTGCACTTAACTAACGACGGCCAAACTGCTAGGAGGAAGCACCGGTGGTGTATGGTACACGCGCTGTCCCTGTGTCTCATATGTGGGCGACTTAATCGGCGAGACGGGGTTCGATTCCCCGCCGGGTGCATAGTTTATGTTCAGTCATTTTGAGCCTGGATCTGAGTTTTTCATTTTAGTTTTTGGTGGAACGGGGTGCGAATGCTTAGGATACGATCAATAGTCCTGCCAATGGGTTTTCCTGCAGACGCGGCGTTTGAGTGTCGTGAACCGCAGGTTCAACTTCTCAGGGACGTTTCGGCCGACGATCGGCTTCGGGAGCCGGGTCCGAAGTCAAGCCATCACATTTGTTTTGAAGCCCACACTCGTCTTCACGGTCCCGTCTTCGAGAACGCAAGGCTTTGCGCACGACACGATGGAAATCGATAGCTGGATGGGCGTAATGCCTCTAATTAGCAACGCCTCTAGCTGCGCCTGTGGATAGGCCGCTCCTCCCTCTGCGCCCGCAATCGTCGGATGTACGCTATATAAATATCCTCGGCTAGTCCGCATCAGCGGAACTAGCCAACGGCTGGTTTAGGAACGGTCTGAACGCAGTGTATATCTATTCAATGAGATTTGATATCTCTTCAAATTCACACGCCGATCGGTATTGAACTTCGAGTATATTCTCCAACCAGATGCTCGAAGGTTTTAAATCACCATCTTGTGGAAATTCCCACTCATAAAATATTTGGCACTTGCTGTTATTACATCCACATCGACGGACTATGATATCTAGATATACATCACTGTGGGTTTTCGTTTTTTGGCAGTAAACGGGAATATGATAATGAGGATGATGGATGTAGAATTTATGTAGATAGCACTGACGGAGATAGCCTGCCGACTCTGGTCCGAGTCTCGTTACGCTGTCTGGGACCTGTCAAGATCATATCTGTAATGAACTGGGTGTAGCACTTGATGTAACCCCGAAAGTATATTATGGGCAATACATCCTTCTAAGGTTTCATAATGCCAAATGAGTCGACTAACAGCATCACTGCCTCTTCCATATATATGAGGTACGAGGAGAGCACCCAAGACTGCTAATCAATCATTCAAACTCCCCAAATGCCCTCCAACCATCCTCTTACTTTGTATCGCTTGGAAAACATCATATCATGCTTGACTCCCGCAATTGCGGCCCTGGATAATCTTGCACTGTTCTTCGGTACCCCATTCTTACAGGCCATCTCAAATACAACCACTTCATTGATCAGTGGGGTGAAGGTAGTGTCCTGGGCTCTTCATCTTACCAGTGATCTCAAAGGTGTACCAGACTGCCAAGAGAAACCAGGGTGAATGCACCCAATTCTTGGAGCATATATGTGGCATACTTTATGCTATCATTGACCTCCATATAAAATCAGAGACTAGCGGTGAACTGCCATTAGCAGTGTTGAATAGTATTGGAAAGTTCATGGAGTTTGGAATTTCCATTAATACAAGTCCAGCTTGCTCACTTCACCTCCCAGGATACTTCACAAAGTCCATGTGTTTATGGAAGGCCAACAGGATGGAAACAAGTTCAAACAGTTTTTCCATCAAAGTGAGATGAATCAAATTCTAAAGGAGGCACAATCAGGAATGCAGCAAGTTCTTGATGTCTTCAAGGTAGCTTTGGTTTTGAATTAAATAAAGCACACATGGGCTGATGATGAATTCAAGGTTGAAAACACTATGGTCTTGAGCATCAAGAACATGCAACAGAAGGTAGAGGAACAGCACCAGGAATTACTAGAATATATTGCGACACTTTCAGACGGAACCACTTCGGATGGAAGTTCATCTGTGTGTCATTTTCCAATACTTATGAACTGGATATTGAACTCCTTGCCAGATCCAAACTGGATCGACTAGCTCATGGAACAGGTATGTCGTCCTTACACGTTAATGTGTCCAGTTATATTTATAGTTAAATAGTTTTCAAAGCTCGACCTCACTTTCTCTGTTACCATCACAGCCACAAATTTTCCATGGCCGAGATACAGAACTTCAAGATGTCATTGATCTTCTTAGACATGAATCTCCCAGAATAGCAATCCTAGGTGCGGGTGGAATCGGAAAAACAAGCCTGGCAAGAGCTGCTCTTCACCACCCAGATGTTGTGGTCAAATATCAGAGTCGGTTCTTTATTGGAGCACAGGCTGTTACCAATATTGTTGAACTTGCTGCCCTCATTGGAGCCCACCTCGGACTAAAACCAGGAAAAGATCTCACAAAACCCGTCATCTCCCACCTTTCCAAAGAACCCACTTCTCTGCTGGTTCTGGATAATTTGGAAACTGCTTGGGAGCTCTTGTCAACTCGTGGCCAGGTTGAAGAGCTCCTTTCTCTCCTTGCTGATATACCACATCTTGCATTGGTGGTATGTGCACAGTTAACCCATGCTTACATCTGCTAATATCAAGCCATAGATCACAATGCGTGGGGCAGAGAGACCAGCCAAAGTCCTTTGGACACGGCCATTCCTCCCTCCCTTGAGCCCATTGACACATGATGCTGCTTGTCAAACTTTCATCGACATTGCAGATGACTTCCACAAGAAGGAGGATATTGAAAAGCTACTCCTCCTTACAGATAACATACCATTGGCCGTGAATCTCATGGCTCATTTGGTTGACTACGAGGGTTGTTCTGATATCTTGGTTCGTTGGGAAGTAGAAAAGACCTCAATGCTTTCAGATGGTTATGACAAAAGATTCAGCTTGGATGCATCTATTGAATTGTCACTTTCAAGTCCTCGAGTGTCCACAGGTGCCAAAGATCTCTTGAGCATTCTTTCAATCCTGCCTGATGGAATTTTGGATATTGAACTTGTTCAAAGCAAGCCTCCGATCCAGGATATTCTAACCAGCAAGAGCATTTTGCTCTCTACATCATTGGCATATGCCAATGTGACAGGACAGCTCAGAGCATTCGTCCCTATTCGTGAATTTATGCTGGCACACTGCCCTCCATCACCATCCCTTATCCAGCCTCTTCGCAAATATTTCTATGAGCTTCTAGACTTTCAGCACAAATATTCCGGAAGCATGTCAAGTGCTAGAACAGCTAATGGCTTAACTTGTAACCTGATGAATGTCCAAAACATGTTGATATCAGATCTACATCAAGATAATCCTGGCTTGGAGGAAGCTATCAAAGCAACAGTCGAACTTAACCGTTTCCGCTTACTCATGGGTCATAACCGGATTCCTTTGATGGACAATATTCAAACTGTGCTAAATCATGTTAACAATCCACAACTGGAGTTCATGGTCATCAAGGAGTTGTTTGCATCATGGACATATCCCATCAGCGATCCCACAGCATTAATAGCTCAAGCCCAGAAGTGTCTTATTCATATCATGGATCCACATTGTGAATGTATGTTCCATATTCTCTATTGACTGCATCTCTTACAGATTGCTTCATAGGCACCTTGTATAACATTATTGGAACATATTATATAAATCACCAGGATATAGCCAGAGCAAGGGAATTCATAGATCCTGCAATATCTTTATCCAAGGCTAGTGGAGATGCTAAGCTACAGTGCATGTCAGCAGTGAACCTTGTTGTGCTGAAATATCAGAACGGTGAATTTCAGGAAGCACAAAAATATGCCCATGAAGCACAGAAATATGCTAGATTATCTGGAAATCTATATAGAGAAGCAGTTGCCCTGCGATTTGAGGCACTGGCATGCACTAGCCTTGGTGACTATGCCAGCAGTTTGTTCCTACTCCATAGAGCAAGAAACCTTCTCAGGCTGTGTGGAATGGAAGGATCCAGCCTTGATACTATGATTGGGAACAGTGAGGCACAGATCAGGCTGTCGAAAACTGAATATGCTGAGGCCCGCAGTTTCTATGCTTTCAGGCTGAATGAAAATTTGCTAGAGCAAGATCCATATAATCATGCATTTGCACTATCTTGTGTTGCCGACATTGACACTTTAATCGGTGCCAGCCCAAAAGATGTTCACCTCAACCTGAACAAAGCCAAATTGATTTATAGCACCATGCATTTGCATGATGATATGGAATTGTGTGATATTACCCTGGCAGGCCTTGAGCTTCGTGAGAAGAACTACACGGTTGCAAAGACCCTGTTTCAGAATATTTTGAAAACAGCTGGAAAATCGAACAGTATTATGGCTAGTTGCTTAGAAATTCTGGGTGATATTAGTCACTGGGAGTCTACAGATATAGGCTGGACCTCTGTCTGGGCAATATCATTCCTTGGACATGCGCTAAGATCGAAGCGGAAGCTGTCAATTATTAAGGCTTTGCAGTACCTTGGGGATATGTTTCTTGCCCAAGGTGATGAAGCAACAGCAGCCAGTCTCTTCATTGTAGCGTTGGAAGGGTTCACATGGATGGATATCCATCGGGGAAGAGCTGACTGCATGCTGCGTCTTGGCAACATTTCATTTAACCAAGGGGACCTCAACAAGGCAGTTGAATCCTGGACATCAGCTCGACCACTCTTTGTCCGGTCATTACAGATGAAAGACATCTCCTGCATCGATTTGAAATTGGCCAGTGTTAATGACAAAATAATGAAGCAACATGGACCATTAGCACGCCTGGCAGAACTCACTGTACCCAATACGACATTGGAAAAACCAAGTGTTGGAGGAGCCGACCAAGGCATATCAAGTAATGAACAGAGTGTACTTCCCAGTCATGCACATAAAGCACATCATATTGCAGACTAGTTTAAATTCCCATGTCTGGCTTAATATTCTCTTTATCTTAGTTGCTTCCCATGTTTTTCTTTTCTTTTCTTTGCTGGCGCCCTCATTTTCTCATATCTCTCAGCTACATCGCTCAGACAGCTTTTCTTTGCTGGATGAAAAATTGGGTGTCCACAGGGTGATGGGCCGTGGATCCTTGGAGGTGTATTTAATCATAATACTGGAGTGTTAGTACTGGATCATTACTTCTGTAAATGATTTTGTTTGTACAATCATTTGAGAGTGAAATACGTGGAGCAAGTACTTGGATTTGAACAAGGACCTACTAACACAAATTGACCCTGCACGCTGATATGTCTATGGCACGGCTGAAAGCGGAGGCTAAAAACGAAACCAATGAGGCAGAGGAGGGCCATAGTATGGGTGTGATGTGCAAGGGCACTCTGCAAAAGCTTATTAGCTTGTGTGCAGGACAACAATGAGTAAGCAAGAAGATATGGAACAAACAAATGCAGCAACGACAAAGGCTGCAATCAAGACTGAGATCAATGCCGAGAAAGACGAATATCTGATGGGTGAACTAACGTTAATCTCGGTCCAAGTGCCTTCGAATAAAACGAATGTCAACTTGCAGGGGTATGCGGGTCGAATATATGTAATGCTGGGTCAGTGGCGATGCTAGTGGCATGCGGCTAGGACGGAAGGTTAATCATAATGCGCGCTATTCCAAGCTTAAAATAGGCGGATAAAAATATGTTTTCTGCGGCAGGTGTTCGTTCAACATCAAGTGTCTTGTGTCAGGGTCGTTCAGCTGTCTTCAGATGTACAGTCTTGCCCTATTCTCGGGGTTAATCTGTCTCTGCTCGACAGATCTGTCAAAAACCGCGCGCATCGGGTGGGGCACGCACCGCACACCGTATTGTTCTTTTTTATCCCTTGAGCTGGAATAAATCCAACGACTCGCAATTATAAACTCAACGCAAAGGAAGGAAGTACATGTGCCGCAGCTTTGGGCCGAGCCTGAATAGAAGGAAGATGCATCGCCACGGAGATGGGATCAGTGTTACCCAATCACTGGCAGCTCTCCGCTTCCACTTACCTTTTTTCATCCGTTCCCAGCGTCTGACTTTCCTCTTGGTGCATCCCACCTGTCCTTCGCACAGCTGCATTTGTCCTAACACGATGCTGTTCGTCAGCTGGGCTCGCCTCGGCGGTGCAACCCCCAAATATTACCCCAATTACGCCTTCGTCTCGTCCCCCCTCCTTTCCCCCGTTTCTGTTGCCGCGACCGCACGCTCATCGCGCTATATGCGCTGTGAACGATCTATACCGTTCTGTGATTCGACGTCGCTGCTGGCGCTGGACCTGCGTGCGCTCTTCCTTCCCATCCATATCGGATCTGCCGGTCCACACGCTAACCCGCACCTTCCAGCTTCCTGTGCTACTTCATCGAACTCTCCTACATCGGGCTCACAACATACTACATCGCCGCCGTCGTCCAAACTCTCTTCTACGCGCGCTGGCAGGTCTACCCCCTTCGCCGCTGGCCGCGCGTGCTGCAGGCGCTGCACGTCCTGCTTCAAGCCACCGTTACTGCTTACCGTGCATCCCCCATCCATTTATTCTTATATTGCATTGCGGAGTACTAAAGGAGATGCGAGCAGCGTTAGTTGTAACAATCGTCTTCTGGGCTTTTGCTCTCGTCGCCGAGTACGTTTAGTACGCGCTTTAACGGTGCGTCCTTCTCTCCTTCCTCCTTCCTCCACTTGCATCCCCCCACAACTCCCGCTGATTGAAATCAACGCCTACGCAGCCTGGTCCAACATCTCAATCCACGCCATAAACACCCCCTTCGCCCTCTTCGAAATCCTCCTCACCAACGCCCCGCCCGCGCCCTGGCTCGCCCTCCCATTAATCGTTTTCGTCTTAGCGTTGTATTTGGCGCTGGCATATGTGGTGCATGCGACGCAGGGGTTCTATCGTGAGTCCATCCTTGCTTTTTTTCTCTTTGTTTCCGTGTCCTTTTTTTTGTGCTGTTTGTATCCATCCTTTTCCGTCGCGTTTGCGTCCGCCTCTGGGTTAATTTTCTACCCCTTTTCCTCTTTCCTCGCCGTCCCATCGTGTCTCGTTCCTTCCCGATTCGCGTCTAGTCCCCGTTGCCACCTGCGTTTCTACGTTTTCATTTCCGCGTTGATTCTCTTCCGATTCCGTTTATTCCCGCGCTGTCTCGCACTCCCACCCAATTCACGAAATATTTGTTAGAATAGTTGTTTGTTTCGGCGTGCTACGGCACTGATCGTAGTCGATCTATCTTTATCTCTTGCTTTTCTGCGATCATCTGCGTCCTTCCGAGTCTATCCGTGCCCGTGTCTGTGTCTGCGTCGAGGTGCCATTAGCACTCTCAAACCCTCCTTCCCCACTTCGTCTCACAGGTTCTGGGCCTCCGACTGCTTCCCCCTGCCTCTAATCTTCTTCTTCTTACATTCTCTTCCATCGATAACATCATTCCCACGCTTCCGACTTCTTCCGACATCACCGATGCCTATTTCCTCCGCACTTTTGGACGGTCTTAAAAAACTCGCCGATCTCGACGAACAGACATGGGGTGAATGGAGCAAAACCATGACCATGTTCTTTCGAGGCTGTGGTGCCACATGGATTGCGGAAGCCACCGCCACCAATAAGGTTCCTGACGATAAAACCGCACTAGATGGTGAACTCGTGTGGACTATTTACTCGCACGTCCATGAAGATTACAAAACGATCATTGAGGAGGACAGCTCGGGCCTTTCAGCTTGGAGGAAACTCAAAGCTCGCTTCGAAAAGTCCACCATGTCACGGCGTCTTAAAGCCCGTTCGGACTTTTATCGTGCCGTTCACGATCCTTCCCTCCCCATCGACGTCTTCATCAACAAGGTCAAAAATGCTCGAAAAATTCTCAAGGGTCTTGGTTGCGAGCCTGGTGAGGTGGAGACTACAGACGTCCTCCTCATCAACCTCCATCCTTCGTGGGCGGGTGTTCGCACCTCCATTACATCCAACAAAGACGAACAGAAATTTGATGACGTCGTTGCCATCCTCAACGGCTCCACCGTCACCCCTCCTGTGAAAGAAGAGGCTGACGATGCACCGTCTGATCTTGCAATGGCCGCGACGACAGCAAGGTTCGGTTCGGGTGGGAGAAGGGGTAATGGTGGTTCGAGCGGTGGTGGCGGTGGATACAGTGGGAATTCTGGTTCCGGCGGTCGCAGCGGTGGATATCATGGCGCCTCCGGTGGCGGGTCTCACGGTCACACTTCCGACGACAAAGGTTATCATTGGTGCGACCCCACCAACGAAAATCATTGCCACCGTTGCGGTCGATCTGGTCATATTGCGGCGCGGTGCATCCACGACATGCCTCAGCATATCAAGGATTGGGTCATGACTAATTCCCCACGTGAACGAGCGCATCATGCAGATTCCGCTCACGAAGTTTACACCTACAGCGACGACGACAACAACGGTTCTTATCCGACTTCGGGTGGTGTTCAAGTGCCAATTCGAATTTGATGGATTCTGGTTTGGGTGGGAGTTTTATTTGAAGCGGTGGGAGTTGTCGTTCCTTTCAGTCTGTTCTTTCTTTCCTTGCACGTCTCATCAGGTGGGAGTGTTAGAATAGTTGTTTGTTTCGGCGTGCTACGGCACTGATCGTAGTCGATCTATCTTTATCTCTTGCTTTTCTGCGATCATCTGCGTCCTTCCGAGTCTATCCGTGCCCGTGTCTGTGTCTGCGTCGAGGTGCCATTAGCACTCTCAAACCCTCCTTCCCCACTTCGTCTCACAATATTTACATCCATCCTCGCACGATGTTGCCCCCGTTCAGGTTCTCGCGTCATCTTCCTCATTTTTCGCCGTTCCTCATCCCCATTTCACGAATGTTCACCTTTGCGTTCTCCCGGCTCCCCCTCGTTCTTGCTCCTCGCGTTCTTGCCATTCCTCGCCCACACTCCTTGCCATATTTATTCAATCCTCGCAATTTCCCATCCCTGCCATCCTATCCCGCTCTTATCCCCCTGCATCCCGCCCCTTCCATCCACTCCTTCCGTCCGTGCCCGTGTCCTTCGTGGCTTACTTTTGTTTTTTTTCCGTGTTTCTTTGTCGTTCTCTGCTGTTTCGCTGGTCTCGTTCGGTTTGCGGCTTGGTCACATTGTTTTTGCCGTTGCGCATTGCGCGCGCACCCATTTTTCGAGTTAGTTTCATTCGGGGCGTCTCTCCTGCGCTTGTTCTTTGATTTCTTTCCTCTTGGTTCCCGTACCCGTTCTTTGAGCGCTGTTCGCTTCGCAGGTTGTTGTGCTGGCGTTGCGTTGCTTGGGCTTCTTAGTTGTTTATTTTTGGCTTTCCTTCGGAGTTTCCCTCCTGCTCTGAAATAAATTCAACGTCGTTCCGTCTCCGCTCCGATTTTAAAACTAACCTCGTCCCCAGCCTACCCCTTCCTTAACCCCGCAAACAGCCATGGCCTCCTCGCGGGGTACATCCTAGGCATCGCCTTCGGGGGAATTATCGTGTTCTCCATCGTGCGCGGCGTCGTGGTGCTTAGGTGCCGGTTCATGGCAAGGTAGAGAGGTAAATTTTACTCCTACTTTTGCTCCTGCTCCTACTCCTACTTGTGAAAATCGCCTGTTCGTCTTGAGCTCGAAGTGTCTCGAGTCTCGTTTTCAGTGCTGATTGACGTTGTTATATTATAGGCCGGCGAATGGGACAGACAGGGTGGGCGAGAAAGACGGGGATGGGGAGAGTGGGCCAACGCGGGAGGAGCTGGAGGTGCAGGTGCCCGGGTAGGAGGTGTGATCGTACACATCGCGCGGAGGGGTACGTGTTTGAATCTCGCGGTGCTCACTCACTTATTTATGCATGTTGGCTTTCAGTAGTTGGAATGAGAGCGGATAGTTTCGTATGTAGTCACGACGTTGTAACAGTACTGCAATGGAATGGTTTGGTTTGTGGTGTGAACATGCATGGCGGAAGGAAAGACATGTTGGGAATCCAAGTATCGGCGTACATAGTATGATTTAGACAATATTCCGCTCCATTAGCCGCCTCGTGGCCTCTGAAATTGCTGAGCGGGGGTGTGCCGTACACCACGTCTGAGTCGAACTCTTACATCCGTTCCTGCATAGATATGTAGCTTTGTTGAGAATAATCTGAGGAGCTGGGGAAAAGATCAGGGAAAAATCAGACGCGGGGAGTCGAACCCCAATACCTCACTTTACAACGTTGCAGCTCAGCAATAAGAAATGAGAGTTCTCTGCTTTGATGTCTCCCATAATAAGCGAGTCATTCACAGCCGAGTCCGTTCGCCGCTGCCGCATGGGAGGCATGTGATCAAGGCAGCTGCAATGTAACCGCCTTGCAGCTGCCTTGATGTTTGCCAGCGGTGATTGAACTGCCTCCCAGTTAATTTTATCCAGAGATGGGCGAAAGCTCGCCAAGCTTTCCGGCAAAAGTGCCAATCGAGAAGTCTGTAAGGGGATCGACACCCAAACAAATCCTGGAGAAACACCTTGCAGAGTCGATTTTTCAAAGGCGTGGGTGGGTGGGAAATGCAAAGAAAATGAGCGGATGAGAGGCGAATTGCGCGAGCTGGGTGAGGAGTCCGTCCGCGAAGAAGATTTTCTTAGCGATCGCCTAATGGGGACATAAACCCTATTCTCAAATATTAAGCTGTGCATCCCTGAGCATGGGAATTCACTCCACTGATGGCCGCCCTTTGGCTTACACAGAGTCCTCCTTACTCTGAATCCATCTTAGATGGTACTTACTGTAGAATGTTGCCTCACAACGTCGTTCTTTAGGAATCAGATTCGTGAAATGAATAAATTCGCTGCTCATCCAAATCACGGGCGTTTTGGTCCGTCTCAGCGTAAACTCCATCCGGCATGAATTTGGGGATTGGCTTCGACCCTGACTCTCGGCACCTCATATCAGAATCATCAAGGTTCTGCCCATCAGAGCTACTCGAGTGAGTCTGTTCCGATTAGCAAGGGAGACGATCCAACTTCGGCACTGTCGGCCGATCCATGACTAAACCTGAGCCGGCAAGCATCGATTCATCTTGACGGTGGTATGTCTGTCTTCGCCCCGCTCCTGCTGAAGCCCTGAACTATCCTCAGAATGGCGCGCGCCAATCCGCTGCATATTCCGGAGCTGGTAGAGCATTGTATCGGCTTCCTCCATCCCTCCGATCTGGAATCCGATTTGCATGCATGCTCTCTTGTCAATCGCTCATGGGTCTATGCTGCTCAGTCCCGCATCTTTGCTGAAATAACCCTCGACTCAGCCAGATACTTCTCACGAACTGTGGATATGACTCGGAGGGCCTCACGATTGTTGGAGACGCTAGATGCTTCTCCGCACCTCATCCGATTTATATCGGCCCTCTACATCGATATGGAGGCCGTCAAGCCACAAAACTTCTTGCGTTTCTGCAATCTCCTATACCCATGCTTGAACTCCCTTTACATCGGCAGTTCCAGTGATCTGCCTTCTGAGGCGTCCCTTGCAATGAAGCGGTTGCTCAGTCTCCCCTCCCTTGTGTCTTTCGATGCCTCGTTCACATTTGCACACGGAGACGACTTCCTACAGATATGGGAGGCATGTTCTCCCACTATCAAGCATCTCTCATTGCAATCGCCAGTTGGGAAAATCCAAACACCGGCGTCTAGTGATATCGGGTTGCCGTCCCGTAAACGTAGCAATCTGGAATCCCTCAAATTTACCCGCCTTAACGACGTCCAGTGGTGGCTGGACGATTCCCGGTTTCCATTTGACTTTTCTAGTCTTAAAGCTCTCAGCTGTGGTGCCGATACGGACGAGGTGTTTCAAGGAAATACCCTGGCACCGGCCCTTAAAACGATTGAAATTTTGACCACGAGCGTATGTGCTTTGTACTTCGTTCCCTCC
The DNA here is from genome assembly GCA_029281465.1 of Mycena epipterygia. Lineage (NCBI taxonomy): Eukaryota > Fungi > Basidiomycota > Agaricomycetes > Agaricales > Mycenaceae > Mycena > Mycena epipterygia. The sequence continues at coordinate 503,052 of JARJCQ010000054.1, read as the reverse complement.
GGGTCTAATGTATTGACACCATCTCTACAGGTTCTCAACCGTGATATCTCATCGTTTGAACGACTCACTGAGCTCAGCGTGCCGATACCGGGAATGGATTCTCGTTCAACATTTTACACAATTCGGACGATCCCTCTTCAGAATCGTGTTCGAATTCGGGTTATAAAATTCAGGCTCATATCCTCATCGCGTATTCACCGATTGGTGGAGGCGTGCCGACGGATAGATCGGGAGATTTCTGTGCTTCGAGCCCAATTCCCGAACTTGACCGTTGTCCATATCACTGTCCCAACGGAAACCCCCGCGTTGACCAAGGGTGTCGAGGAATATTTTCCGCTGTGGGACCCCAGAATCTCGCTGCAGTGGAGTGCGTGATCTATTTAATGTTTTGTCTTTGTCTTAACCTCGCTTCTCTAGATTTCCGGCCGTCATCCATGCCGCCTTGGCATACGAGAATCGCGTGATGGAAAAACTTCTCATTAATTATAGCCGCTTAAGTTGTACGTCAAATCAAGGTTTCGTCTTGCATATAAGGCCGCTGATAGTTGTTTGGTAGTAGTTCGGCGATCTTGAAAAATGGATGGAGTGCTGATCCACATATCGAGACTCGGAGGCCCAGACGACGACCGTGTTGTGTTTTCGATTGGTTTTCGACGCGCCTTACGTAAATAAGAGCCACGTTTCCCGATCGGTCATATGTGCACCTTGTTCTCCGACCTATTGTTCGCGACGAGACTTATAAATTCCTAGAGACCGAAAATCCCTATCCGCCCTCTGAACCCATAACTTCTATCACTCGCTCCTCAGCCCACGCAGCTTCGCACCCTATCTACACAAACTTGAAGCCGCCATTCTCATACCGCTCGCGTGCCGCCATCGTTTCCAAGAAACGAGAACGTTTTCCGCCTCATATCTCACTAAGGTTTTTTGCTTCTCGGTCTGTGAGAGAAAAGTGTCAGAAGCAGGAGTTGTGATTTTGAGCCTGGATGAAAAATAAAAATCTGTCTGGGCCGATTTCAGGCGCGAAGAGTCGAACTCCGGGCACTCGTTTTACAATGGGTTTTAACTCTTCAATGCTGAGAAGGGTGTTCCGTACACCAAGTCCGATTGACGTGGCGTGGATAGATCGGACGACATTCAGGAAAATTCAAATGGGTCGAATGGCAGCTGCAAACTGTGTGGTTGAATAATGCCAAATGAGGCAGGTGATACTAGCAGCGTGGATCATTCGTCTTTCCCAATTCAGGGCCATGGGATGGTGATTTGTCTGCAGTTCAAGCCAACATATGACTTTGCTTTGCGCCAGATGAGCAGAATCGAGTCGCCCGGTTCAAAAGCCACAGCCACGATGAATTGCGGCGGCGAGGTTGATGGGGATGTCCCGAAAATAATACGGGACAAAATAGACGATGGCGGCACACCAGTGAGCAGTAATGAATCAACCGTCTTTGGTGAGAATATGTAGTGTAGCCGAGGACAAGTCAAGCCACATCACAAGCCACGCCGTCCACGCCCGCCCCACCAAATTCAAACTCCGCTAAGGGGCGCAAGCCATTCGGTCCGAAAGTCTGTTATTGGCAGGAGGCTGTTGGCGGAGATAAGCATCGGTTCGTGTGACAGGAAGAGGAACACAGGACCGTCAATCTGACCCCTGCGTTTCTTCCCTAGAAATTCGTCCACACGGTCCCAGAACTCGTAGTCTTCGCCCGGGCCGGAACAATGGCGAGGGCTATCGGAGAAGTTTGGTGGAGCAAAGGAAATAGATGAGCACTACCACTGCGTTTAGACCCCCCGTAGACAGAGGGTCTGTCTACCCGGGTAGACCGAGGGTAGACCGACCTGTCTGGCTACCTAAGTCCATGTTGCGTACACACACCCGGTTCACCTGAGTCTACCGTCTGTCTACCCTGTAGATGGAGGTACACAGACCTGAGCCGAGGTAGACTGAGGTAGACCGACGCAGATATGATCGGGCTGACATCAACGCTGGGTTTCGCCAGCGAACTTTCAACCCAGGTTGACGAGCAGTCGACAGTGAATTGTAAGTGAGTTTCCACGACTGGGAATCAATTGTTTGATCCGATGACCACCGCTGTCAATGTGTGTGATGTGTGTGCACATCTAGCGCCACAGGTTACATAATCGCTCGCACAAACAGGCCAAGACTGGGATAAGCAAGCCAGAACTAGTGCAAAGCAAAGGAGAGGCACCTAGACACGGGAAAAGCCGAGGTGAGCCCAAATTAGCACCGTAAGTTTGGACGAGGTGAGTGTACCGACAGAGACCGAGGTAGACGGAAGTAGCCGGAGGTAGCCGAAGGCTGTCCACCCTAGGTAGCCGGAGGTAGACAGGGGTACACCGAGGTCGACTAACTTACGTCTACATGTCGTGGTACACATATGTCTACCAGGGTAGACAGAGGGTACACCCAGGTACACTAAGGTAGCCCGAGGTCTGTCTACAAGGGGTCTCAACGCAGTGTACTGCTCGGATATTCCTGCAATTTGGGGGGGGCATGCACGGTTGCAGGAGGGGTGTCGCTCGACAGCGCCACATAGGTGAGGACGGGAAGGTGCCAATGGGCCGATCGGGCTGTAGCAAATGGCCCATGTCTGTGAGGTACAAGTGGGTGATGTTCTGGAAGAAAGGAAGAGGAAAATCGAGGTGAGGGCGCGCAACCCTGGCAAGGAGGGCCAGGCTTCTGGGGCGCAGATGTGAAACGAAGTGCAGCAAGTTTCCGGAAAGGTCCAGATCCACGATTCCGGTACAGCGATCAAGCACTTTGCGTAATTCGTCCTCTGTCCAGCTGCCGGTCCGACCATTGGGCACACTGAATTGAAGATTATGGGTATTTCTAGCAAAGAAATCGAGTGGCTTCGATTCTATTGCTCGTAGCAAAGCAAAATCTGAGGATGTTTTCGGATGCGCTCCTAATATTGTGATGTTCTGTATTGAATTAATTCGATCCTGTCGCAGATTCAAGTCAAAAACGCGGAAAACAGCACGGAGACGTACCAGATGAGCACGCGACGAGCTACGCGTAGCAGATTGGAGGGTGGCGCAGCGTGGCGGATTCAAAGATCTCTCGCTCCAATTCGGTGGGAAAGGCGGTTGGGAAAGGAGGAGGAGCAGGAGTAGCATCGATGGCGCGGCGAGGGATGGCCTTGCGCCCCATGTTCAGTGGTGTGTGCTGGGCAATGAATGAGGCGCATGTCGTCGTCCAAGAGAAAAGGACGCCGGGCACGTGCTCGCTTCTATTCGGCTCCAAGCCTGCATTACGCCGATTCAGCAATTGAACGTTGTCATCTTGAGTCCTGACTTGCGTTGTCTAACTTCTGAATGCTTTCAAAATTTATTATCAGGGCCTGATTCGATCCAGTGTCCGAGGGATGGGCATTACTTGAGCCCACTTCATGTACAACAATGGTGCTCGGGCCATCGGTACCCCATAATGGGACTTTGAGTTCCAATCCGACGGAAATGAGCCCCAAGCTCAGCTTCAAGTTCATGTTCAAATATAGATTGGTGTTGATTACTAGCCCGATATTATTTGCTCCGCCGAGATGCCCGGAATTTGGTTGAATGTCAAAGTGAACCTGAAACTGGGTCAGACTCAAGGTGCAAGCAACAGGTGATGGCTGGGCGCATGGATTTGAGTGAATTACAGCCGTATCCGACTAGTAGGTGTCATCTTTTTTTCTTCATCAGCGTAAGCAGAAAAGATATCTGCGCATCCACTCACTGCATTCAACAGCCGGCTACATGTAGCATAGCCTCGCCGGATATAGCCAGGCATGTGTGGCTAGCCGGCTTAGTCAGGTTCGGCTAGCCCTGGCGAGCCGCGCCACACATGGATCCACACACCTCCACACCCCTCCGCTCAATGCACCTTGCCTACATGTGTCTAGACTTGTCTATTTCATGTAGCCAACCCCTAGCCACATGCTGCATAGCCCCTGTATCCTAAATTATCCTAAATACTCCAAATCTTTGCCGACTTAATGGTGTGCATCGTGATCAGGAGAAAAGGTTAATAGTGATTTGGATTCAGCAGATAGATTCGTAAGTGCAGTAATGTGTGCCGGGAAGATGCAGGACAAGAGGGCCTGGGCCTAAGTGGGCAAAGAACAAAGCTAGACGAAGGGTTGTGGCAAAGGTGGATAGCAGCGTCTGGCGAGGTCTGGCCGACGCCTACACATGCTGTGGCTAAGCGAGCTAGCCATCAGCGTGCAGAAGCTAGACGGCTGCGTCGAGATGGCCCTGGCTATATAAATAGCCAGACCTACACTATAGATAGCCACAGCGTGCAGAAGCTACACATGGCCCCGGCGATCAACCGGCTGAATGCAGTGACTGAGTGGGAAAAAGCCAGACTCACGGCGAGGCATTCGAACGCGGGGAGCGGGAAGCTTCGTGAGGAGTTTCTCGTTACTATGTTGAGCGAGGGTGTTCCGTACACCACGTCTAAATTCACACGCGGTGAGTTGAGGAGCGAGGATGTACCGCACGCCACGTCTGATTGCGGAACCTCGCATCTGATCTAATCTTTTCTTTCCCTTCAGGCCATCGAGGGCCAAAAATAACGAAGTTAAAAATCCATTCAAACGGGGGGAGTCGAACCGCGGACACTCGCTTAAAGAGCACTGCCGAATACATTTATCAACAGCGAGGGTGTGCCGTACACCACGTCCGAGTTTCCAGTAGACTTAAGTCCTATAAGAAGTGGGTTGGCTTGCAAGGAATCAGAGGAAGTAGTGGGAAAAAATACTCGACAACGACCACACATTCAGACACGGGGAATCGAACCCCGGGCTCTCACCTTAATATATTATTCATTCGTCATATGAAGAGCGAGGGTGTTCCGTACACCACATCCGATTCAAAACGCTACATCCGTTCTTGTATAAATGAGAATTAATCCGAGGAATGGGGAAAAGGAAGTTGCAGGACGAAGAATTCAGACGCGGGGAGTCGAACCCCGGTACCTCACTTCAAGTATCACTACTTTCAATTATATAGAGAGCGACGGTGTTCCGTACACCACGTCTGATTAAAAATCCTCCTTCTGTACCAGAATACATGGGTTGTTTGTAAAATCATCAGTTGAGTGGAGAAAAAAGTTAAAACTCCACAGAATTCAGAGGCGGGGAGTCGAACCCCGGGCGCTCGCTGTCTATATCCGACTTCGTGCATGAAGAGCGAGGGTGTTCCATACACCACGTCCGGTTTAAAACCCTATATCTATACTGGCACAATTAAGTCGATTTTTAGGCAAGGACTCAGAGGAGTGGGGGAAAAAACGTAGCTGCAATTGTATTCGGACGCGGGGAGTCGAACCCCAGTACGCGCTATACAATATCATATCGCAATTGTGTGCCATACACCACGTCTGAGTGAAAACCCTACGTTTGTACCACTACAAGTATTCTTTTTTTCTTCTTTTAGGTGAATGGGCGCAAAGGCATTCAGACGCGGGCAATTGCCTCTGAAATAGCCTATGCAGTGTACACCACATCTGAGGTCAAAACCTTTCATCATTCAGTCCTGCAGTAGGGGCATTGCGCAAATGATCAGGAGCGAGCGAGAAATACAGTTCCACCACAGAATTCAGACGCGGGGAGCCGAACCCCGGGCGCTCGCCTTAGGGAGAGAGAAAAGTGGATATGCAGAGCGAGGGTGTACCGCACACCACGTCCGATTAAAAACGCTAGCTCTGTACCAACATAAGTGGTCTTTTTTCTTTCAAGGGATTAGGCAAAAAGACAGATAGAGGCAGCAAAGGCATTCAGACGCGGGGAGTCGAACCCCGGGCACTCGCTTGATTCAACCACATTCCGTTTTATGAGCAGCGAGGGTGATCCGTACACCACGTCCGAGCTCTTCTCTTAGACGTGTTCCTACGTAGGAAGCATTTCTGCCATTAGAAACCAAAGGGACAGAAATAATCGCTGCTACATTCATGGGTGAACTAGCGTGAGCCTAAGTGACCTTGCTAATGAATGTCCACCTCGAGGGGTCCTCGGGTCCGAGATCTGCGTAGTCTGTGTAGGGCGCTAGGATGCGGCTAGAATGGAAGGCTAATCGTGATGGGCGCTATTACGAGCTCAAAATAGGTGGATAAAAATATGATTTCTGCGGCAGGTGTTGGTTCAACATCAAGTGTCTTGTGTCAGGCTCGTTCAGATGTCTTCAGATGTACTGTCTGATTCTGTACCGTGTCCCAGTCTCAGGTTTAGCTGTTAGTAGTTACGCGAGTCGACCATCGACGGACAATGAACTTGTCTCTGCTCAACAGATACTATTAGAGACCCCTTAGTTGGCCACCCTACTTAGTTGGCCACTTGACTCCTATAAGACCAGGGCTTCATAATTATGACTGGGCATAATGTATAAACAGAATACGACCTCCAACGAATGTTCAGACCAAATTTCAGCCGAAAGTGATGGGTTGATCGGGAGCTACGGCATCGCGGATCGGGATCCGAAGCGTGGGGACATCAATTTCTTATCAATCGGACCACTCGCCTCATTTGCCATCGCCATTTCTCTACTATTCTTCCTCGATCCACGACTTTGGGGGCTCGTTCGGATCCCCCGATGCTGGCCTTCCATCTGAAGAGATACTGGACGGTAACTAACTGAACTATCACTCTTAACACACCCGGGAAAAGCACGACTTCATTTGTAGGCCAGTCATGCTGGCACCGTCGCGGTCCACGACACCGCTATGCCATCGGTCTGGAACCTTACACAGGACTTCTAAATATACAATTCTTCACTCCGAGACCCTTTCCGAGATTTTATCAATGACCTCTGATTGCTCTGGAGGCCATTGTCCAAAATCACCCAATTTCAGTCATGCTGGTAGTCGGATTTTTTGGAGGAGATGTCAGCAACTTGGAATGAATTTGGGCATCCAGGTACATCCAAATACTTTCCATTAAGTAGCCTGGATCCTAATTTGGCCCATCGCGGTCTTTTTCTGAGTAGCAGAACACTCATTCATCCCGCGACCCCCAATTTCGAGGTTTCCCGTCGATCGCAAGCATGTATTCTGCCCATTTCTATACCTCATATCTACACCATAACTGTTTTAAATAGTGAATATAACCTTTATATATGATTCTGGGTGCAGGCCACCACCATTTGAGAGCTCAATACGTTAGTTGGCAGGGTGGCCAACTAACCTGTTGTTTGGCTATGTTGGACTGCCGGTCAAATAAATTCCTACGCACTCAAATCTTCGAGTATTTCGGTGCTGGCGGACTCGAACTCTTCGTAGGATGCATGCCCTCATTCTGACATAGTTTGGCTCGCACCGGCACCGGTATAACACCAGGGCTGCGGCATAAATGCTTAAGTGGCCAACTAGTAACTGGTCTCAAATAGTATCTGTCAAACACCGCGTGCATCGGGTGTCGCTGCCAGTTAGGCCACCGCGCACCGCATCCCTTTGAGCTGGAATAAATACAAAGACTCACAGTAAATTCAACGAGTAAGCTTCAACGAGTATGTATGTAAGCGGAAGCATCTGGAAGCACACGCCGGGTTTTGCCGACCCTGAGTAGAAGGAAGATCGGAGATGGGATCAGTCTTACCCAATCAGCTTTCCTCTCCTCGACCACTACCCCTCTCTGCTGCCCAGCGTCTGCTGTCTGGTGCAGCCGTCCACCTTTCCTCTTGATGTATCCCACCTGTGCTTAGCACAGGTTCCCTCATCCGCGCAGGCCGATGCCGCTCTTCAGCTGGCGCCTCGTCGCCGCTCCCTTTGATCCCAAATACGCCTTCGTCTCGTCCCAGCTTCTCTCCCCAGCCGCCTTCGCCGGCATCCGCACGCTTATTGCCCTCTATGTGTTGTTTACAATCTATACTGTGCTTGGATTCGACGTCGCTGCCTGGCGCTGGACATACGTGCGCTCTTCCTTCTCATCTATATCGGATCCACACGCTGATCCGTGCTGATCCAGCTTCCGCTGCTACCTCACCGAGCTCTCCTACATCGAGCTCACCGCCTAACACATCGCCGCCGCCGTCCAAACGCTCTTCTACGCACGCTGGCAAGTCTACCCCCTCCCCCGCTGGCCTGCAGGCGCTGCACGTCCTGCTTCAGGCCACCGTTACTGCTTACCGTGCGTCCCTCCTCGATTCAGTGGAAATCAATATCTCATATCGAACGTTGAGCAGCGATCATCGTAACGATCGTGTTCTGGGCTCTGCTCTCGTCGTCGAGTACGTTAGTACGCGGGTTAACGGTGCGTCTCTGTCCTTTTTCCATCCATAGATTGAATGTAAAGGTTGTCGCAACCTGGTCAAACATCTCCATCCACGCCCTCAATACCCCCTTCGCCCTCTTCGAGATCTTCCTCACCAACGCGCTCCCCGCGCCCTGGCTCGCCCTCCCATTCGTCGTTTTCGTCCTGGCGCTCTATTTGGCGCTGGTGTATGTAGTACATGCGACACAGGGGTTTTATCGTGAGTTCATCCGTTCATTTCTTGTTGTTTTTTATGTTTCTTTTCATTCTTGCTTGCATCGTTCTTGTCTTGCCTTTTCTTCTTCATCTATGTCCGCCCCATCGTGTCCCCTTCCATCCTGATTCGTCCCTCTTCTCCCGTTGCTATCTGCGTTTGGTTTCCATCTCGTTCTCTTTATCTTTCGCTTCCCATTCCCATTCATTCCCGCGCTGTCGCGCGTTTGGATCTCGAGTTGCATATCGGATTGCGCATGGAGTATAGAGCACTGCGTGCTGCATCGTTGTGCTCGCTTGGCTACGTTCTCCTGCGCGCGGCTCGGGGACGTCTCGGCCTCATCACTTTCCATTTCCCCAATTCCGCCCCGATTTTAAATTCACCATTGTTCTCCCTCTGCTCTGATTTTAAATCTAACCTTCCCCCCAGCCTACCCCTTCCTCAATCCCGCAAACTGCCACGGCCTCCTCGCGAAGTATATCCTCGGCATCGCCGCCGGGGGCGTCATCGTGACCTCCATCGTCCGCGGGGTCGTTGTTTTGAGGTGCAGGTTCGTGGCAAGGTGACGAGGTGAGTCAGGGTTTCTTTTAGGAAACTCGGGATCTATTTCCGAGTAAACTCGCATATGGATGGGGCTCATTGTGTTATAAGATGGCGAACAGGACGGGGGACGGTGGGCGAGAAGGATGAGGGCAGTGGGCCGACGCGAGAAGGGCTGGAGGAGTGGGAGGCGGTGCAGGTGCCTACGGGGATGACGGTGTGATTACCTGAGGCTATCGCTATCGTCGCGCTATGAGGTACGTCTGTTTGAATCTCGTGATGGTGACTTACTTATTTTATGCACTTTAATTTTGAACAGCTTGAATGCTAGAAGCGGATAGTTTCGTATGTAGTTACTTCTGATGTTGTAGTAGGCGTACAATGAAATGGATTTGGTTTGTGGTTTGAAAATACATGGGGCAAGAAAATGGTTGGAATCGCGCCAGGAGAGCGCGTGGCATGAGTCAAGTAGTATCTGCGCTGTATTAGCTACATTCTGGCCACTGAAATTGCCGAGGGGGCGCATCCGAGTTAAACTATTACCTTTGTTCCTGCATAGATATATGGGTCGGTTGAGTTCAGCCCGAAATCTTTCCTCGTTGTTGAAAGCCCGCATAGAGCATTCTTTTTGTCCACTTAGTGTAACCTACAATCGAATGCGGGGAATCGAGTCCCAGTACGCACTATACGATATCATATCGCAATTGGAATTGGAGCAAAGGGTGTGTCATACACCATGTCTGAGTGAAAGCCCGACGTACCACGATAAGTGAATTGCTAGTAAATTCGAGGAGGAGGGGGAAAAAGATGAAGTTTGAATCAAATTCAGACGCGGGGAGTCGAATCCCGGGCTGTCGCTTACATCGTAAACGAACCCCATGCAGAGCGAGTGTGTACCATAACCCCACGTCCGTTTAAACACCTTGCATGTACACCAGAATAAACGAGGAACAATTCAGAGTGGAGGCAAAAAGACATCGACACAGAAGAATCCAGACACGGGGAGTCGAACCCCGGTACCCTCACTTTCAGTATCACTACTTTCAACTATACAGAGAGCGAGGGTGTTCCGTACACCACGTCTGATTAAAATCCTCTTTCTGTACCAGAATACATGAGTTGTTTGCGACATCATCAGTCGAGTAGAGCAAAAAGTCAGAACACCACAGAATTCAGACGCGGGGAGTCGAACCCCGGGCGCTCGCTGTTTAGATGTGGCTTCGTGCATGAAGAGCGAGGGTGTGTCATACACCACGTCCGATTCAAGATTCTACTTCTGTACCGGTATAAGAGAGGCATTTGTGATCGGCCTACCGGATAAATGATGTCAACAGAGGGCCAAAAAATTACGAGGAAACACACAATTTCAGACGCGGGAGTCGAACTCCGGTTCCTCATTGTATTCACATTTCACGAAAGAGGAAATGAGGGTATGCCGTACACAACGTCCGATTCACAGACCTACTTCCGCAGCAACAGAGATGGGCTGTCTTGGAGGTATACTAGTCTCTCGCAGACAGAGGCTTCAACAATATGAGCTCGTACCTCGCTTGTTGAAGTATACCAAAAATCGAAGAAGAAAAAGAAAATCGCCACAATCTTATTGAATATACAGCTCGAACCCCGGGCGCTCGTCTTAAGGAGAGAGAAAATTTCTTATGCAGAGCGAGGGTGTAACACACACCACGTCCGATTCAAAACATCAACTCTGTACCAAAATAAGTGGTCCTTTTTCTTTCAAGTGATTGGGCAAAAAGACAGATAGAAGGCAGCAAAGGCATTCAGACGCGGGGAGTCGAACCCCGGGCACTCGCTTGATTCGACCCCATTTCGTTTCATGAGCAGCGAGGGTGTTCCGTACACCACGTCCGAGCTGTCCTATAACATGTGGTCCGGCATAGGTGTGGTAAGGAAGTCAGCCATTAGAAATATTGCTCTTGTGTTCAGGGCGAACTAGCGCTAGTCTAAGTGAACTTAATTTCCGCTTCCAGGGGTACTCGGGTCCGAGATATGCGTAGCGCTGTTGGTCAGTGGCGCTGCTAGTGGTATGCGGCTGGGACGGAACGTTAATGCTGATGCACGCTATGAGCAACTCAAAATAGGTGGATAAAAATATTTTGTTTGCGGCAGGTTCAACATCAAGCAAACATCAAGTGTCTTGTGTCAGGCTCACTCAGATGTCTTCAGATGTACAGTTCAATCTTGTGCCGTGTCGTAGTCTCGGGGTTAGCGGTTACGACGGGCTCAGGGACAATGAATTTGTCTCGACGCGACAGATATCTGTCAAACACCGCGTGCATCGGGTGTCGCTGCCAGTTAGGCCACCGCGCACCGGATTCCTTTTTTTCTCTCCCTTGAGCTGGGATAAATTCAACGATTCGCCATAGATTCAACGAGTAAGCTTCAATCAGTATGTAAGCGGAAGCACCTGCTGGAGGCAACACGGGTTTGCCGACCCTGAATAGAAGGAAGGTGCATCGCCACGGAGATGGGATCAGTGTTACCCAATCAGCTCTCCTCTCCTCGACCACTACCTTCCACCACCTTTTTTCTTCCGCTCTGCTGCCCCAGCGTCTGCTGTCTGGTGCAGCCGTCTGCCTTTCCTCTTGGTGCATACCACCTGTCATTAGTACAGGTCCCCCGGTCCTCAGCGCAGGTGCACCTGTCCTCGCACGATGCCGCTCGTCAGCTGGGCCCGCCTCGGCGCTGCCGCTCCCTTTGATCCCAAATACGCCTTCGTCTCGTCCCAGCTCTTCTCCCCAGCCGCCCTCGCCGGCATCCGCACGCTCATCGCGCTGTATGCGCTGTGTACGATCTGCACCGTGCTTGGATTCGACGTCGCTGCTGGTGCTGGACCTACGTGCGCTCTTCCTTCCCATCCATATCGGATCTGCCCATCCACACACTAACCTGCACCCACCAGCTTTCTGTGCTACTTCACCGAACTCTCCTATATCGGGCTCACAGCATACTACGTCGCCGCCGCCGTCCAAACGCTCTTCTACGCGCGCTGGCAGGTCTACCCCCTCCGCCGCTGGCCGCGCGTGCTGCAGGCGCTGCACGTCCTGCTTCAGGCCACCGTTACTACCTACCGTGCGTCCCTCCTCGATTCAGTAGGAATCAATATCTCATATCGAGGGTTGAGCAGCGATCATCGTAACGGTCGTGTTCTGGGCTCTGCTCTCGTCGCCGAGTACGTTTAGTACGCGGTTTAACGGTGCGTCCCCGTCCTTCCTCTATCCTCAATCCGCTGATTGAATATAAACGCTCCAGCCTGGTCAAACATATCAATCCACGCCATCAACACGCCCTTCGCCCTCTTCGAAATCTTCCTCACCAACGCCCCGCCCGCGCCTTGGCTCGCCCTTCCTGTCGTCGTTTTTGTCTTGGCCTTGTATTTGGCGCTGGCGTATGTGGTGCATGCCACGCAGGGATTTTATCGTGCGTGCTCCCTTCTATTTACTTTTTTTTTGGCATCCCGCTGCGTGGATCCCTTTTCCATCCGTTTGCCGCCGTTTTCTTCCGCGTCCCATCGTGTCCCCTCCCATCCCGATTCGTCCCTCGTCCCTCACGTTGCTATCTGCGGTTGCTCTCATCCCATCTCATTCTCTTCGCTACGCTCCCGCGCTGTCGCGCGTTTGTATCTCGAGTTGCACATCGGATTGCACTGCGCATTCAGCATTGCGCTTTTCGTATCGTGTATGGAGCATGGAGCATAGAGCACTGCGCCCGTTCGCGCATAGAGTCGATCGAGGAACGAGGAGAACACGAGCGAGGAGTGACGAGGACACGGGCAAGGAGTCAGGTGGGGCACGTCCGCAGCCGTACTGCGTATCCCGTCCCGGAGCCCGGTGGGAAGGCACTCCTTCCTTGCGCGACTCTGTTTTACTTCGTTGCGTCCCCGCGCAGCAGCATCTCCCTCTTCCATTTCACGCACTCGGGATCTCGTGCCCTTTATTCCTTCCCGGCGCCCTCGGGCGGACGAGGGGTGTACTGCACGTTGCTTTTTAGCTGTTGTGCATCCACTTTATCGTTCTTCGTTTATTACCTTCCTTCTTCGTTCTTCATTCATTTCGTCCCTCGTTTCCCTTCCCTCTCACCAACCTTTTCATCTCATACTAACACCCTGTTTTCTTCTCCCTCCAGCCTACCCCTTCCTCAACCCCGATAACGGCCACGGCCGACTCGCGGGGTACATCCTCGGCATCGCCGCCGGGGGGATTATCGTCTTCTCGATTGTAAGGGGGATCGTGGTGCTCAGGTGCCGGTTCGTGGCGAGGTGGCGAGGTGAGTTTTACTCCTACTATGCGAATGAGATGAGCTCGCGTTGTCTCGGGTCTCGGTTCCGATGGAACGAGCTCGAGGCGTTTTCAATCTCAATCTCACGCGTGGACGGGGCTGATTGAAGTTTTTATAGGACGTAGGACGGGGCGGGACAGGATAGGCGAGAAAGACGGGGGGAGTGGGCCGACGCGGGAGGGGCTGGAGGACTGGGAGGAGGTGCAGGTGCCTGTGAGGGGGAAGGAGGGGACGGTGTGATCGCTATCGATCGCTGGCGTTTCTCTTCGATGTCGCGCTGTTGTTTTCGTGTTATTCGCGCGCTGTCCATTTCGGGACGCGTTGCTGTTGAGGCGGTCTGCGCGGAGAGAAGCATTTGAGCGGAGAGATGTGTTTGAGTGAAACCGAGGAGAAGGAGGAGAAGGAAGAATATAAATGCACGCTCGTTCGCTTCGATGTATTGTTTTATCTTATCTACATAGTATTTGGTTTATTGTCTTGAGAAGGATGGTTGAAGGTACACGGGTAAGGAAGGCGCCGGGCGTGTTGCGTATCGCATCATCACCAAGACATAATGCAGTGGGGTAACAGGCCAAGGCAGCTTTGGTGTACGGTGACAATGCCTCTCGTATCGCGGAACACAGGTAGGAAGGCAACTCGGACGTGGTGTATGGCACACCCTCGCTCTACATGGCAAGAAATTGAACTCGAAGCGAGTGCTGGGGTTCGACTCCCCGCGTCTGAATAAAGGGTAATGTTTTTTATTTTTGTTTTTATCATCCCTCGTATCCCTCGAAAGTTAGCGACTTGTAAGTACTTGAAACAGGAGTGAAATAGGAAGAGAAATCTGACGTGGTGTACGGAACACCCTCGCTCTGCATAGAAGGTCGCGGGAATAAAGCGAGTGTCCGGGGTTCGACTCCCCCGCGTCTGAATTGAGGGTGTGATCAACCATTTTTTAATGGCAAGTTTCATGGTAAGCAACTCACGTGTGGGGTACAGATGTAGGAAGGGAACTCAGACGTCGTGTAAAGAACACCCTCGCTCTGCATAGAAGGTCGTGGGAGTAAAGCGAGTGTTGGGGTTCGACTCCCCAGATCTGGATATGTTGTGGGCTTGTATATTTTTAATGGCAGGTTTCCTGGTAAACAACTCACTTATACTGGTATACTGGCACACCTCTATGAAGGGAACTCGGACGTGGTATACGGAACACCCTCGCTCAGCATGGACGGTGGATGGCATGAAGCGAAGTACCGGGGCTCGACTCCCCGCGTCTGAATAGAGGTGGAGTGGTATTTAATAGATTTTTTTTGCTCCTCGTATCCCTCGAAAGCAAGCTACGTGTAACAGGACTGAAGTAGGAAGAGGAGCGTACCGTACATCCTCGCTCTTAATACCCTGTCCTGTTCGAATTTTAAAGCGAGCGCCCAGGCGCCCAGGGTTCGACCCCTTGCGTCTGAATATTATGGCTCTTTTGTTACTTTTTCACGCCGCACTCGAACATTGGAAAAAAAATGATTCATGTATGGCGGGATGATCATAGGAACCTAAATCGAACGTGATGTACGTCCGCTACATGGCTGGTACGTAGAGCAACCATCATGGAGCGAGTGCGGGGTTCGACTCCCCGCATCTGAATTCAGAGGTTTGATGTTTTTTGCTTTTCTTATTCTTCTTTTGGTATGCTTGACAGCGCATGCCTGGTACTGCGGACGGAGGTCGTTGAATCAGATCTCGCATGTGGCACGCTCTCGCTGGGGTTCGATTCCCAGTCGCGTCTGAGTACACTTGGATCTTTCTCTTTTTCTTATTCGATTTTGGGTATTCCTTCAAGCCCCCGCGCTTTTGAATTGATGGAGAAAGCAGCTCCATCCAGGGAAAGTTGAGTATTCGTGTGGCTGGCTGGATGCTGGCCTTGCCGCACTTGAAGGATCCACGCTCACGCACGATGCATTTATTTAAGATAATGGATGACAAGATCATCAGATCTAGTACCGTATACAATCGCCCCACCATATGGTGAAACATCCAGGATGTACAAAGCCGCACCCAGGGGCACTCGACACCCGAAGCCGGCGCCGGGAGGCAGGAGGTTATGTTCGCCGGTTATGTACCATCTCGCGATTTGGTGCCCAGAGTACCATAGATGTCCGTCCGGAGTATCGTGTGACACCGACTTGTGTCGCAAGGCCAATGCACCACGCTCGACGTGGTAGCTGCGGCGTACCGTGCAGGCACCCGACCACCAGGAGGTGTAAACCCACAGGCGATACAGACCTGACTGCAGGGGGCTCTCGTGGAGGACCATTTGGAGTTGTGTGTGTTCGGGGGACGAGTTGCGGGGGAGGTGAAAGGCGAAGGAGGATATTGTCGGCAGGCTCGAGGTTTCGACCACTCCTTTGGACGTTATCGTGGGGTCGTCTTCGAAGCGGTGCCAGTGGGAGGAAAGCGCAGCCGCGGCGCACGTAGTAACCCGTGCAATTAGCTGGGATCCTCTGGCGAGTTCTGCGAGGATCATATAGTCGGGAATAAGCTTCAGCGAAAGTGTTGAGTTCTGGGAATGTCAGCGTTCATTGGAACAATAATGGTAGTGAAGTACCATTGCGCGGGCAACAACTGTGCAACACAATTTCATACGCCAGTTGACTAGAAGGTATTCCTTGCCGGAGCTTCTCAGGACGACGATGTCACCGCAAACGGAGGAGCCCGAATAGGGACAGGCCTCCACAAGACGGAAGGTCAGCAGGGTTTGAGATATCCCTGTTTCTAGATCCAAATCGACAATGTCCACGACGCTGGAAGAGAACCATATCAAAATACTGTTCGGACGTGAGATAGGATGAGGAACTTGCTTGATAGATTGATTCTTGAAGCACACCACAACAGTGGCATTCTTTCCGTCGTTTACTACCTCCGCCCCGACAGAGGAGACTGTGGAAGCTGGCGTGCTCGCCTGATGACTCCATAGCCAGGCGTCGGTACCAACTGCCCCACAATGGACGCTGTCGAACATGCGGCCCTGGAAGAGGATATGTTTCCCGCCACGTAAGACGAGGATAGACCGGGGCCAAAACGGGAATGCCGAGGCATGGATTATTGCGGGTTGGACCACAACTCGT
Source organism: Mycena epipterygia (assembly GCA_029281465.1). Classification (NCBI taxonomy): domain Eukaryota; kingdom Fungi; phylum Basidiomycota; class Agaricomycetes; order Agaricales; family Mycenaceae; genus Mycena; species Mycena epipterygia. The sequence continues at coordinate 486,646 of JARJCQ010000054.1, read as the reverse complement.
TCTGTAAGCTGGAGCACCGCCTTGGGACGCGAAGAACGGGAGATCCGAGACATCGTTCGGCGCAGTAACCAGGCGGGCAGTTTGGCCAACGAATCAGTCGGAACTCGTTCCTTCTCGGCCGGCCAACTGTCTTGACCAGTCACCATTGTCTTTACTAAACCGATAAGTGTCTCGATAGAGGATGCCTGGATATCTGCGGCAGATATTCGGTCAATGAATCCTCTGAGCCGGAGATCTTCCACCAGTGCGACCCAGACAGTTCTATCCAGCGCGATGCGGTGAAGATATCTGTTGGTCTTCGAGGATGTGTGTAAGCGATGTATATGGGTGAATGGAATGATCCGGGGAACGACTTGCCTGGCTGGTGGAGATAACAGCGTAGATGTCGCAAAGACTGAAGATGAGGAGAATGATATCTTCAGGCAACTCCTGCAACGCGATAGCCAGTCTTCGCATCTGCTGGACGTTGGTGACGACGCAGAAAATGCTGTGTTCGGTTACGAAAAATGCTGTGTTCGGTTACTACTATTACCGCCGGAACTTTCCGCAAGTTCAAAAGCGTGTTTCGATTGTTCATCTTTCTGCGTTTTTCATTGAAGCTGAAATCTGGATTCCGATAAAACCCCCAAAGAAAAACATGTAGCTGGTTTTAGCAGCTTTCACTGCGTTTCAGCCAGCTCGTTGTCGAAGGTTCGAACACATGCAAAATGTGAAACATCGTGATGCAGGCTTCGCGGTACAGCGAGATAAGATCACTCTATCTTCTTTTTTCCCCAGCTCCTCAGATTGTTTTCAAAAAAACCACTTACTTACGGCGATAAAGATATCAGATTTTGCATCGGATGTGGTGTACGTCCTGAAGGCACCGCCCCGCGTTCGAATTCTTTTGTGAGTCTGGTATCTTTCGGAACGACTTCTCGATCAGCTTTCCAGTTGCAGATGAATGTTTCCAGTATCCTGTGCACCGTTAATGCGAATCTCTGGATTTGAAAATCGATTTACTCACGGGAAAATGCCGCCTGTAGCCGCTGGCATGGAGTGATGGGTTAGTCCATTTAATGACCTCGGTTATTGGATCAATTTTATGCAGGACATCGGATTGATTTTTCGATGCGATCTATCCACGAACTCACTATTTATCAGAATTCTTCGTGTCGACGCTTAAGGTTGAGTTGGGTGACCGTGATTATAATCCGGACCGAGGTGCGACCGAGCCGAAGGCACCATAACAGGACCAAATCAACGTCACCTGAATTCGACATCGCGGACATTTTCTACTCTGTCCGGTCTTTCTTCTACAAGTTGGTGCCATCTGCTGTTCTGTTGCGTAGGTGACATATACTATGTCCCAAGCTAGCAAGTCCGCCAGCTCCGAGTCTAAGAGGTTTTCTCCTTCATTTGACACCACTGCCAAAAGGCTCAATTGCCAATGATAGACGCATATCCCGACGCAGTTAGCCCGATGACGGTTGTACAACTGAACAGCGTCGTCGGAAATAACATCAGGACGGACACTGTCTCCCGATTTGCAATCACAATACATCCGGGGGCGTCTCCGACTCCAAGGATCTCACTAATCTTGTCTATCTTTAGAGACGGGTCCTCCTGTTCATCGCTGTGCAAATCCCGCGAACATTATGCTGTCTACTCCGTCCACCTGCAGCTCTAGCACGCATAACCCTCGGCCGTAATGGACTCGCCACAGGCCCATCCGCCAATGAATTCGAAATTCATCAAATTAGTAGCATTTAGCGGATAACAAGACCGCCAACGACTGCGCACTCCGTGCTTCGAATTCAGACCCGGGCAAGCTATAATGTACGTCGGACTTCAGACCTCGAATTCAGCCTTACCTGGGTGCACATGCAGCTCCAGCACGCATAACCCTCGGCCATAATTGAAGAATCGCCACAAGCCTATCCGCCAGTGAAATCCATCAGATCAGTAGCATTTACGGCTGCGCAGTTCGTGCTTCGAAGGTGACACTTGAGCCGGCAACCTATTAGCGATTATTTACCCAGTGTCGCCGTATTCAGGGCAAGCTATAATGTACGTCGGACTTCAGACCTCGGATCCAGCCTTACCTGGGTCCCACTTCCCTCTCGCCCTCCGCTCATCTACCATGACCGAGCCCCAGCTATCCCAACAGGCGTCGAATTCCGTTGTCCATGAAAAGGCCACCGATGTCGATGTTGTGAGTTTGTCTGGTATTTCTCGCATTCAATTTCTGCTCATTGTGCAAGGGCGTGATCCCCACCGACATTCACACCGTCCCAGAAGACCTCTTGGAGGCCGCGGAATATGCTCAGACAATGAGCTCCGTTGACATAGAAGCCGTTATTCGCCGGATTGTTGAAGAGGTACTGCTGCCGTCTTGTCTCATTTTATTCAACGCCGTTGAATGCCTCTGTAGCACAGCTATGACCCCGTATGTCAAGACCCAATGACCAAGACGTACCTCTTAAGACGGTTGTTTGTTCCCCCAGAACTTCCCTCCTGCTGTGCTAGACACCGCCAAGTTCGTGACCTGCACACATTTGCATTGCTCCAGCTAATTCATCCCAGCCTGTATCTCTTCGATCCAGATTTGAAAGAAAGCCCCGCGGAGTACCAACGTGTCTATGATGAGTTGAAGGTCGCGGCGGCGTTGATGGTCATCAACTCTCCGTACGCGGAGGTCCGCGCTGTGGTGGACAATCATGACGATCCGAGTGTTCCGGCAAGCACCTTCCGCACCTGGGTAATAGGCACAATCTTTGTTTGCATTGGGTAAGTGTTCATTGTTGTAACCTTTACTCTGTGTTTCTAACTTCGTGCAGGGGCTTCATCAACCAGTTCTTCAGCATTCGGTCCGCCCATTCTTCATTAACTATCCAGAATTTTGATACATAGCCTAATAGATTCCCGGGTATCGGCGTCGGTCCCAATGTTGCACAAATATGCGCCGTCCCTGTGGCCAAATTGATGGAGCTGCTCCCAACGACAGAGTACACTACCTTCGGTTATAGTTGGTCCCTTAACCCGTACGTCACCTCTATGATTTATTTCCTTCATAATTTTGAAAGACACCTCTGCAGCGGTCCCTTCAATGCCAAGGAACACATGCTTATTACAGTAGGCTCTCGGCTTTTGGACAATATAACTTTAATCTATGCCCCGTAGATCATGGCCAATGTTGGGTTTGCATCTCCTTATAGGTACGCGCCTCCCGCCGTCATCGTATCATCAATTATTTAGGTGTTACATTATGAACAGTACCAATGTTGAATTTCAACCAGCATTGCCAACGCACAAGGGCTAATGTATCCACAGATCATCTGGATCCAGTACCTCCCACTGTACTTCAATCAGGTGAGCCTCCAGTTGCCCATACGGGCTTTCATCAGATTACGCGCGTATACAGCCCTGGGCACTGGGCTTCGGATACCAGAGTACGCAGATTCTTTGGATGCGGTGTGGCGCCTCTAAATTACCACAGTTTTGGTTGCGCTGTCGACCAATCTGATTGGATACGGCTTGGCCGGCCTCACGCGTCGATTTATCGTGTATCCAGCCCACGCGATATGGTACGCTCCTCACAGTTGTATTATCAAATATGATATCTTGAAGCAAACTATCAACAGGCCGTCAAATCTAGTGGTAATATAATATCCATCGATTCGCATGTCACTCACGAAACGCCTGTGAAGACTATCGCAGTAAACGTACGGTGCCATATTTCTCTGTCGACCTGCTTCCTGATTTCCTTTTCAGAGAGCATTCCACCTGAATACCAAAGCCACTGTCGTCAACGGATGGCGGGTATCGAGGGTACATTCATTGCATGGCCTTTGGGTGAATGCTTGTTAACCCACACTAGCTCCGCTGGTTCTTTTATTGCTTTGGAATCATGTTTTGCTACTATTGGCTGCCAGAGTACGCCCATCTATATTCGATTCCGACCATTAGTACTGACCTTGATCTAGCTTCATGTTCCAGGCCCTGTCGTCCTTCAACTGGATGACGTGGATCAGTCCTAAAAATGGTACGTAGGAATCTAGGAATCAAAGCACGGAAGTACTGAAGGCGGGTGACAAAGTGAACCTGGCCGTCATCACGGGAAATTTTGGACTCGGCTTGAATCCCCTTCCTACGTTGGATTGGAATCAAATTACGGTGATCGTGGACCCCTTGATTTCGCCATTCTTCGTGAGTCCGCGGTGCGCTGGAATGCTGGTATTCTGATTTTTTTTGAAGACGACATTCAATGTAAGTGGGTTTGTGCAACACATGTTTGACGCGTGACGTAACCCTTCCGCTTTTGTTTAGACCTTCATAGGCGTACGCATGCTAATTCAATAACTCTATCCTTCACTCGCATCCCTTCTAGACATTATTCACTCTCCCGGTGATTGCCGCGATCTGGTACACCAACACGTGGAACACCGGATATTTACCAATCAACACCAACGTCCGGCTTAGTCTTCTCTATTTTCATGCAACACCTCCTTACGCATCTGGTTGCAGACTTAGGGCTGCCACCCGTGCCGTTACGGCCACGGCCGTCGAAAAACGGCCCGTGAAATGGTTGAAGTTTTTCCTAACGGGACGGCGCGGTCAACGGCACGGCCGTGACGGCCGTTGAACGGGTCCATGGGATGATGTTGGCTCCGCTCCCTCCAGAATTGCATCCCTGAGTGGTAGATAGCTGTAAGTACCAGGTGGGCTCAACAGGTCTGATGTTGGAGGGTCAGAGGCACACATACCTCAAAAAGCATTATTTTCTTTCCGCGGTTGAGCAGATTCAAGCTCCGTCATCACTTACGGCAATTGCCGTGAGCGCGTCGAAACTTCAACTACAGTCGTATCGAAGGGTCAAACATGGCTATACTGTGGAAGTCATGTACCGAAGCAGACATATAGTCATTACGGAGAAAAACTACCCCTAAATGAGCTCCTCTGACTGAGGAAAACTATATACCCGTGGAACGGCCGTGACGGCCGTGTTTCAACGGGCCGTCTAACTGCCCAAAAAATGTGCTACGGAACGGTCACGGCACCCGTTGCACGGGTGCCGTCGAACCGTGGCCACGGTCACGGGCGGCAGCCCTATGCAGACTGTGTTTGACACCGCAAGTTTCTACAATGTTACGGCTGTCATCGGGACCAACACGCTGTTCAACCAAACCTTGTACGAAGAGTACTCGCCCGCCTATCTGTCTGCGTCGTATGCTGTGATGTACGGGGTATTCTGTGAGTAGTAATTTCTGACACTTCCACGTGCCGCCTGCTCATCATTTTCACTCTCATAGTTGCTACATACACCGCGACGCTCACCCACACGCTCCTTTACCATCGCCGCGAAATCGCCCACGGGTTCAGAAGCACTCTCAGCCGAAGGAAAACCTCGGAAATGCACGCGGATTGTTATGTTCGCATCATGGAAAATTATACCGAGGTTCCTGAGTGGCAGTATTTCATGTGGGTGCCATCGTCCATTGGGATGATTTTTATTCCTCATATGCTACGCAGGGTCTTAGTGTGTGCCATTGCACTCGGTGCCGCTGGAGTGGGTGTTTATCCAACGCAAACTTCGCCGGCTGTCGTGTTGTATGGAGGTAATGGAAATATGCATTGATTCATGCGTTGTAGAATGATCATGGTGAATGCTAGTGTTCCTCGCCCTCATCTTCGCCATCCCAATTGGAATCATTGCGGTACATATTTATTTGTCCGTCTCACAAATGTGTTGACTCTGACATTCAGCAGTCAGTTACGAACGTGGAGATCAACCTCAATGTGTTGTCCGAGATGTTCGGTATAGATTCTCGTCCGCCTGTCGAGCTTGTAAGAAATCTCACATCTTCCAGGTGGTCTGTGGTTCAAAGGAAATGCCGTCGCGATGAATTACTTCAAAGTGACTTTGATTTCCGCTGCTAAACATTCAACCCTGTCTGACCTTGGCTCTAGTCGTACGGCTTCGTCACCACCGCCCAGACCATCAGTTTCGCGTCCGATCTCAAGCTTGCGCACTACTGCCACATCAGCCCGAGGTAACTTGGGCCTAATCCTGACTGCTCCGGACTGACGAGGGCGTCCCAGGTTAACCTTCTGGGCACAAATCTACGCAACTATCATCTCGTCGTTCGTCTGCACCGGAGTCCTCAACTTCCAGATGACAAGAACTCCCGACGTCTGCACGGCTGAGCAAGTGGACCACTATACGTGCCCCAACGTCAACATCTTCTTCACCGCCAGGTTTGTGTGCTGCGGCCCCTGTCCGTTGAGTTCGAGGCTGAATACATAACTCACAGTGTGCTCTGGGTAACTCATTTATGTTGTCCGACGACACCTGACTAAACATAAACATCCCACAGGGCACCCTTGGCCCCAAGCGCATGTTCGGGACGAGCGGGATCTATGATAGCGGAGGGGCGCGAGGGCGTGAGAAAGGAATAAAGGCCGCGCGCAGGAAAACGAAGTGCGAGCCGCGCGTAGGCGAAGGGACTGGGGGCACACACCGTTTATCGAGATTCCGCACCACGGCGCCCTTTTCCATCACGACCGCATACGGACAAAGCGCAGTGCATGTAGGAGGAATGAACGCCGCGAGGCCGGAGCGAAACGGACGCGTACGGAAGGAATAAAGCGCGAGAAACGGCGCGCGGAAGGAATAACGGAAGCGAGGTTGATGGCGGGCGCGTGAAATAGGCAAGAGAGAAATGGGAAGGGGCGTGGGTGGAACGCCAACGAGGCAGAATAGAACGGGGCACCTTGCAACGAAGGCCGTGGATGCGGACCGACTAGGATGTTAAAGATATTCTAGCTCGAAATGCAAGGGCGAGACAGCGCAGGAATAAATGGGAATGGGAACGCAAAAATGGGGCATAGAAACGCGGATAGCAACGGGGAGATGGGCACGGTGGACCGCAGAATGAAAGAAGCAAAGGAGGGGAGAGAAACGGAGGCAAAACCACTAAAAACAGAAGCAAATGGCACGCAAAAACGAAACGAAACGAAAGAAAAGCCATTATAAAAGAGAGCAAGAAAGAACTGCATGCACGATAAGACCCCTGCGTCGCATGCACCACGTACGCCAACGCAAAATACAAGGCTAAGACCAGGACAACGACGGGCAGGGCGAGCCGGGGAGCGGGGGGTGCGTCGGTGAGGAGGATTTCGAAGAGGGCGAAGGGGGTGTTGATGGCGTAGATGGATATGTTTGACCAGGCTAGAAGTTGGAAGTAAGACGTGGATCAGGGGGGAGTAAGGGCAAGTACGCACCGCCAAACCTCATCCCAAACGTGCTCGGCGACGAGAGGAGAGCCCAGAAGACGATTGTTACGATGAGGGCTGCCAGTCATCAGATTCCCATCCCGCGTCAACGATCACTTGGACGGAGGGACGCATGGTAGGTGGTGACGGTCGCTTGCAGCAGGACGTGCAGCGCCTGCGGCGCTCGGGGCCAGCGGCGCAGCGGGTAGATCTGCCAGCGCGCGTAGAATAGCGCCTGGATGACAGCGGCGATGTAGTATGCTGTGAACCCGATGTATGAGAGTTCGGTGAAGTAGCAAAGGAAACTGGTGGGTGGATGGGGAGATCTGATATGGATGGGATGGAAGGGGGCACGTAGGTCCAGCGCCAGCGACGTCAAACCCCAGGACAGTACATATCGTGCACAGCGCATGCAGCGCGATGAGCGTGCGGATGACGGCGAGGGCGGCTGGGGAGAGGACTTGGGAAAGGGAACGGTAGCGCCGAGGCGAGCCCAGCTGACGAGTGGCATTGGGCCCGCGCGGAGGACCGGGGGGCCTGGGCTGAGGAGCTAGGAAAATGCAGACGACAGCAGACGCTGGGGCACCAGAGCGCAAGAAATTTCGTAGTGGAAGAAGAGAGGAGAGTTGATTTGGTAACAATGATCTCATCCCTTGCGACAGCTTCTGTGTACTGGTGGACAACGGGGATTTTTACCTGGGAGGGGAGAACTCCGCCCAGGTCCTACAGGGTTTTAACTGAGTGTCCTGCCATAAAAGCGGCCGGCCAGTCCACAGAATGCCAGCGTCTTGCATGATCTAACCCCTGGAATGGTTGTGTGTTCTGTTGACTTTATGCAGCTATTTGGACGGATAACCACCCTTACAGTACTACATATTTGTCTTCAGTAAACTCGTAGTTCAGGCATTTGGACCATGCGAGTATAATATAACCCCCCCCCCCCCCCCCCCTAGTCTGTAGCTTACCGCGTGGGGAGTGATTGGAGGTGGCCTTATTATGTAAAGTGCGGAGTTTGAATTTCACCCCCAGAGCGTTCCCCACCTCCAGGGTCCTCAATAAGAAATACTAAGAGACCAAATGTCTTCTATTTGCATTCTAAAAAGATCCCTCGCTTCAAATTTCGTCTTTATATGTGTCTTCCAAGTGGAAAGAACTTGCGGCTTGCTCACGTGCCATACCCATCAAAAATCGAACTCTTGAATTTGAACGCCGTGCGGCAGAATTGGCTGGCAGAGTTCTTTATTCTGGTGCCCTGCACAATAATCCCAGTTCAAAATAGGTCAAAACACGTTGCAAGTCCTGTAAGATCTTCCGCGAAACTGAAGATTACATAATAAGGTTCACCTCCGATCACACGTCTCGGGTAAACGACAGACTACAAACATGTGAGGTACGAGCATCAACGTAGACCAGTAACTGTCTGTCTATGGAGCCAAGCTGTCGATAGACAGACCAGTCGATCTGAGTTTGAAATCCCATCACGCGCGAGATACCATAACGGGCCTATTTGTAAGCAATGTCCATTCTCCAGCCTGTCTTCTATATTCATTGTATTTTAGACATTATGACACTCCAAGAAGCTTATTTGAGTTCTCTGTCCTTACCTGAATCGAAAATTTGAAGTACTTAGCTCAAAGTAATATTTTTTGTAAAGATTGCTGTTGTTAGGATTCGAAACCGCCCCGCCAAAATATCGCTTACAAATAGGCTCGTTTTGGAATCTCGCGCGTGACGGGATTTCAAACTCAGATCGACCAGCCTGTCTATCGACAAGCTTGCTTTCATAGACAGGCTGGATTCGAGCCTAGCATCAACGTTTGTAGCGTCTGTTTATAAGAGACTATGTTGGATACACAGCCTTTGGGCATGACTCGGGCAAGCCGCCAGAGTCAACCTGTGTTCTGTAGAACAATATGGAACATGATAGTATATTGTAGAATAGTTGAGAATATTTATTCTGACTCGATATGACTCGCTAAGGCTGTTCGCCTATACCTATTTAAACTGATGTATTTCGTACTATGCTACCTAACTACTTTTATCTTGAACCACTACAACCCACTTGTGTGATTAGAGTCGTGCTCACCCCACAACTACCAACCCAACTTAAGTAAACTGCGCCAAGAGACTATCTCATCCCCGTGGCGATGCATCTTAATTGGGTTGTCGATATAGCCCACCCTCGGAAACTAAACTGAGGTACATGATAATGAGATCCTTATTTGTCTCATCGAAAAAACGCAGGACAGCGAAGTATCAATCTTCGGAAGCCACCGTCTGAACAGCGTCGAAGTCCATGTGAATGCAAAGTGCCATTAGTTTCCCTGCCGTTCCGGAAACAAATTTTTACTCCTTGAAAGGAGTAATGTCGGTATCCCGCGGAAAAATTACAAATAATCTCAGGGTGGATTTTTAACGCTGTCGAGAAATATTATCACTGAGCGTGTCTTCAAAAATCTTCAAGTTATACGTTGATCGCGAATATGATCTAGGGGTTAAAGGAGGGCCTACTTACCTAAGCTTCTCCTTTATCCTTCCTGCATCCACCCCAAATCCATCCTCCACGTACAACGTCCCACAGGATCCTCCCAAATGCCGGTGTCCATCACCAGGCCCATGCGTAGTATCGCCGATGGCCTGAAAAACCTGCGAGAGTCTCTCAACGCGCATCCTTATGTCGGCGGAGTTCATCCGGTCACAGCGGACGCCCTAGGTCTGTATTATGATGTCCTAGGAGACAAGCATCCGCGGTAAGTTCTCTCGCTAGTCAACCTGGTCTCAATGGATCTTGATTTGTATCCCATTTTCACAGTTACATCCATTTAGGAGCCAATGCGACGGAAGAGGATCTGGCGGAGCTCACTGCCGCTTGCCAAGTCGAAGATATGGGTGAGGGTCATGGCAAAGTCGGAGAAATGGATCGCAATAATGCGGCCAGCCGCAAATTTTCCCCATTTCTGGATGTGGCTGCGTCTGGCCTCCTCGAATCAATCACTCCCTATATCTTGGACGGAAACAATGCAGAGGGAAACCAAGTTCTTAAAGCTGAAATCAGCAAACTTAATGTCTACGGTGAGTGGGAAATTAATAAGCTGTAGATTTTCCCTGATTCTTTCACCTAGGTCCTGGTTCGCTCCTCACGACGCATAAAGAGACCCCGCGTCGCGAGATAACGATTGGCTCCCTCGTGGTGATTTTCCCCACTGCTCACACTGGAGGTGGTCTTACCTTAGAACACGGTGATACGGCCTGGACCTTTGACGCCGCCGCCACACATTTGTCCACCGGAACCACCCCAGCGCTCGCATACGTCGCGTTCCACAACGACGTGAAGCACGCCATTGGGCCCGTGCACAAGGGGCATTGCGTCACCTTGACATACAACCTCTTTCTCCCTGCTTGGCACGCGGGTGCGGGCCCGGCCAATCATCTCATGCCTATACCCGAATGCACCTTCGAGACCACGCTACAAACCCTGCTAGCAGACCCCGCATTCCTCCCTGCCGGCGGATTCCTCGCGTATGGCCTCGCGCATGCGTACCCGCGGCCCACTACGGCTGCGCGCATCGGATGGAATCTAGAGACTCACGCGAAGATAATACCTCCGAGTCGGCTCGCTGCAGTGCTCGCGTCACTCAAGGGGACTGACGCGCGTATCCGCACGATCGCCAAAAACGCAGGACTCGAGGTGCAAGTGAAGCTGCTGTACAATACAGACTATCACTACTCCATCAGGGGGCACGACGTCCTCGTGGACGACTTGGTGGACGTATTGGGAGCCTACGAATTCGATTTCATGAAGAACGGTGCGACGGCAGCGGAGATGGTCAGGGATGCGGGGGTGATTCTACAAAGGGAGGGAGAGCGTCTGGAGGAGTTGACGACGCAGTGGATACAGCACAGGGAACAGTCGCTGAGAAGTGGAAATCGCCCGGAAGAAATCTTCGGCGACGGGGAGGAGGAACCGGGTGTCCCGGTGCATTGGGTTACGCGGCTCTTGGACTCGGAGCACAATCGCGTTGCGTCGGCCTATATCAGTGGCGACACGATGGTTGAGTACATGTACGGGCATGCCGGATTGTTCGTGCGTGTTCCGGCGTTGGGCGATGGGGTCCGTGGTCCTGGGATGGCAACGTAGATCTTTCTTATGTCCAAAATTTATTTACCGTTCGCTGTTGGATTCCTCGATTTCTACATTGGTTCTACAAGAGTCACTTTCGATTGCGATGCGCGGTTTTTCAATGGGACGTGGTGTATGGAACACCTTTCCGCTGCATTACAGAAGTTATAAATTGTGAAGCAAGGTATTTAAGGGCCGCATACCACGCCGATACTTCACTGTCCCAGATATCTCCATCCGTCATGTATTTTCAAACCACAATCCAAATCTATTCCATTGCACGCCTACTACAACATCGTAACTACATACGAACTATGCCTTCTAGCATCCAAGCTAACATGGATAAGTGAGTGAGCACCGCGAGAGCAAGATTCAACAGACGTACCCTCCGCGCGATGTGTATGATCACACCGTCTGACTCGTTCCTCCTCCTTCACAGGCCTAGGCGAGGCACCTGCACCTCCTCCCATTCCTCCAGTCTTGCGTCGACCGACTCTCGCCGTCTTTCTCGCCCACCCTGTCCTGTCCCGTTCGCCGTGCTATAATATAACAAAGTGAGTTCCATCCGCATGTGAGGATGAGGAGAACGCATCGAGCTCATTCCATCGAAAAGAAAACGACAACCCGAATATCGAAGTTTCGATTGCAAACGAGACTGGAGCCCATTTAATTGGAGAATCGAGAGGTAGGACTCATCTCGCCACCTTGCCACGAACTGGTACCTGAGCGCCACGACCCCGCGGACAATGGAGAACACGATGACGCTCCCGGCGGCGATGCCGAGGATGTAGCCCGCGAGGCGGCCGTGGCCGTTGCAGGGTTGAGGAAAGGGTAGGCTGGGGGGAAGGTTAGAATGCGTTGGCCATGGGTAAAATAATTTCACCAGGGAATGAAAGGATGTAATGAAATAATAAGGAGGAAAATGGAACGAAAGCGGGGACTGAAAAGGCTAAAAAGGAACGGGAAGCAAGGACGCATGACTGAATGGGGATATAAAGGTATGGGGGTAATACTGTCTCATAATTATACCAGTTTTGAGTAAAAAAACACACCGCTGCTCAGAAAAACACACAGGTACCCCCACCCCAAAAAACACACCACCTTTGTGGAAATCCAAATATACACAGGTCTACGTTTCTCACAAAAACACACACACCCCATGGCGCATATTTAAATACACCGGTGCACGTCACTCCTGTTTTTCAACACACCTTCTTTGGAGACTCAAATAATTCGCCACCTTCCTGTCGAGACAAAAGAAATACTGCCTACCTTGCAATCACAACTTGTTACATTCATTATCATGCTCAAGTCCGAACGAGATCCACCTATTTATTCTGATAATCCAGTTCAACTATTCTTTTGCATGTCTGAATGACTGATGTTGAATAATTTCAATTGTATCTTCACTTCAACTTGAAACTTCGATGGCAAAGTTTCAACACTATCAGTCTACTTAATATATATTTCAATATAACGGCGAATCTGACTGACTACATAGTTGAGCGCCACGCGCTCAATGTTCAAATTCATGGTGACATGAACTGGGTGCACTTCAATTTCTTTGGTTGTATTTCATTCATCTTTGTATTAGATCCTCTCAATTCAGAATATTTTGCATGCAACTTGAGTCTATTGCGTTCCTTCTCGGCCCTGAACTTGGGGACCTAGAGGTATCTCGTTAGGTAATTACACCGCTTAGTTCAACACTCCCTGATTTCTTCGTAGATCCCTCCACTACTCGAAGCCTGAAACTGAAAAACGGTGAGTTGTGTGTTTCAATCAGAAAACTCGCCAAGTACATCCAGTATTTTCACCACAAATCCAACTTGAGTTCACGGGAATTTGTGTGAAGTGTCGTGCAATGGCCAGTATTCCCTTTCATTTGGAGTGCATTTGAGCAAGATTTATCCAAGTATCCAATTTCATCCTTCGCATGGTTGGAATTGTCTTAGTCCCCGCGTTTAGAGGTGAAATTGAAATCAGATTATACAGAACAATAGCTCGGGTGTTGAGGGACAGTTGGGAGTCTGGGAAGGCCATTACACGGGACACAAGAGCAATCTCAAACAGTTGTGTGCTACATTGTGTCAATATACATACCGCCTCGAGTGAACTGTCCATCATGGTACCTTGCAAACTCCACTTGAGGGCCATTGAAGTGCTTCTTGTCTTCCTAGTGGCTGTCGTCCGGTCTAAGGACCAAATCCGCTAGGTGGGGGTTTTTTTTTTGTGGTGGGTGCTTGGCACCTGGGAATTATTTTACAGCATATTAGCCGCGAAGAAAAAAGGGTTTCGAGGGTGTGAGTTTAATTTTGTTCCTATTAGGATGGTGAAAGTTATCAATTTTGGACATGTGCACTTTTCTCAATCGTTACAGACTGTGCGTTTTTTGATTTGGGAGGACCAGGGTATTTAAATGTTGCAACGGCGTGGCTGAGTAAAAAAGCATGGACCTTGGCGGAGTGGTGCGAATTTTCGTCAAGACATGGTAAGGTGGGTAAGAATAGGTGAAAATATGGTCAGCAGTGCACCAAGTAATTATGAGACACTATTACAGCCATACAAAGGAGAAATAGAGCCACCAAAAAGATGACAAGTGCGCAGGCAAAGGAGAGCACGGGCAAAAAGAAATGCTAACGGGAGAAAGGGGAAAGCAACGGAGCGAGGTGTATGGATGGATGGAAGCGAGCAGACGCAGCGGAATGGAACACGGGCACTGCAATACAAAATCCGCAGCACAATGCCATACGCTAGCTCGAGGTACGAGTGCGAGACAACGCGGGAATGAATGGGAATAGTTGGGAATATGAAAAGAACGCGATGCGAATGCAGATAGCAACGGGGAGATGGGCGAAGAGGGACGAATCGGGAATGAAGGGGACACGATGGGGCGGAGGAGGAGGGAGGGAAGGAAAACCAGACGCAGACGTGACAAATGATGCAAAAATCCCCCAAAAGAACAGACATGCATCGAAGTGAAGAAAGGAAACACCCCAAAAATTCGACGTACGATAGAACCCCTGCGTTACATGTACCATATACGCCAACGCCAAATAGAGCGCAAGCACGAAAATGACAAATGGCAGGGCGCGGGGGGCGCATCGGTGAGGAAGATCTCGAGGAGGGCGAGGGGGGGTGTTTAGGGCGTGGATTGAGATGTTTGACTAGGCTGAATAATGCAAAGCAACACGCCAATAAAGGACGAGGGATGCGAATGCCCGGGGGATGCAGGCGGAGGGAGGAGAAGGGAGGAAGGAGAAGGAGAGACCAAGACGCACCGCTAACCCGCGTACTAAACGTGCTCGGCGACGAGAGCAGCGCCCAGAAGACGATTGAGCGGTGGTGATGTAGTAGGCGGTGAGCCCGATGTAAGAGAGTTCGGTGAAGTAGCAAAGAAAACTGGTGGGTGCGGGTTAGCGTGCGGATGGGGAGATCTGATATTGATGGGAAGGAAGGGTGCACGTAGGTCCAGGACCAGTAGCGACGTCGAATCCAAGCACAGTGCAGATCGTGCACAGCGTATACGGCGCGATGAGCGTACGGGTGGCGACGAGGGAGGCGGGGGAGAGGAGTGGGGACGAGACGAAGGCGTCTTTGGGATCGAAGGGAGCGGCGACACCGAGGCGGGACCAGCTGAAGAGCGGCATCGGGCCTGCGCGGAGGAGGGCGGAACCTGTGCTGAGAATAGGTGGGGAGGAAAGGCAGACGGCTGCACCAGACAGACAAAAAATGTTTGGTAACACTGATCCCATCCCGTGGCGATGCATTTTCCTTCTATTCAAGGGTCGGCAAAACCCGGCATGAGCTTCCAGTTACGTACTGTACTCGAAGTTTACTCGTTGCATTTATTGCGAGTCGTTGAATTTATTCCAGCTCAAGGAGAAAAAAAAAAGGATACGGTGCGCGGTTTGCATCCAGTGACGGAGACAAATCCAAATTTCATTGTCTCTCGACTAAGTGCGCGTCAACCGCTAACCCCGAGACACTTGAACGCAAGACACCAGAACGTCCAACGTGCAACATGCGTGATGTATCGCAGAGAAATATTTTTATCCATCATTTTGAGCTCGTAATAGCGCGCATCACGATTAACCTTCCGTCCTAGCCGCATACCACTAGTTAGCATCACTCATCCACAGCACTACGTATAATCGGATCCGAATACCCCTAGAAGTGGACATTATTAAGTTCACTTAGACTAGCGCTAGTTCGCCCTGAATGCAGGAGCGATATTAAGTTTCTAATGGCTGAATTTTCTTCCCCCTATGCAGGAACAGATGTAAGACAGTAGCTCGGATGTAGTGTACGGAACACCCTCGCTCTGAATTCCCACTTGCTTTCTTAAAGGTCTTTGTAAAGCGAGCGCCCGGGGTTCGACTCCTGCAACTGAATTGGTTTGTGGCACCATCTTTTTTTTCTCGTCCTCCAGATGATTTGTAAGCATTTCACTTATTCTGGTGTAGAAATAAGGATTTACATCGGACGTGGTGTAGGGAACACCTTCGCCCTGCATGTGGTGGTATGGGGGAATGTAAAGCGAGCGCCCGGGGTTCGACTCTCCGTGTCTGAATTCTCCGGACCTTTGTTTTTTCATTCCGTGGATGCGAATTCTGCTGTACGGCACACCCTTCTCGCTCTAAACTCATCCGGCACTTGTAATTATTTTTTAGCCCCCACTCACTGCAGATTCCGGGGAATGTTGGCACAAATATAGGGTTTTGAATCAGAAGTGGTGTCGGTAACACGCTCTCTTCCTGTAGATTGCACAACCCGGTATTGTCTAACAATTGTCTCTTTTTCTTTCCGCACGTTTGAATTTGTGGAGAGCGCAGCTCCATCCAGAGGAATTTGAATACTCGCGCGAGGAGTTGGCCGAATGCGCCCTTCAATGATCTACGCTCATGCGCGACATACGCATTTATTTAAAATCAGCGATGAAAAGCCTATCAGATGCCGCTATAATCGCTCCGCCATACGGTGATACACCCAGGACGTTCTCACGCCTAGGCAGGTGCACTCGACACCCGAAGTCGGAGCCCGGCGGTAAGAGCTGATATTGGTTGTCGACGTACAAGGGAGAGATTTGGTGCCCCGAGTACCATAGATGTCCGTTCGGGGTACGTGTCACCGACTTGCGTCGGAAGGCCAGTGTGCCGCGCTCGACGTGATAGCTGTGCCGCACCATGGGGTCGCAGTCCGACCAGAGGGTGTACACCCACAGACGATACAGACCTGACTGCAGCGGGCTCTCGTGGATGTCCATTTGGAGGTGTGCCCACTTGGGACACCAGTGGCGGGGAATGTGGAAGGCGAGGCCCGAGATTTCGACCACTTGCTTGAAAATTATCGCGGGGTCATCCTCGAAGCGGCGCCAGTGGGAGGAAAGCGCAGTCACTGCGCATGTAGTAACCTGCGCAGTTAGCTGGGAACCTCTGGCGAGTTCGGCGAGGATCATATAGTCGGGAATAAGCTTCAGCGAAAGTCTTGAGTGCTGGGAATGTCAGGGTCGATTAGAAACAATAATGATAATGGAGTACCACTCCGTGGGGAACAACTGTGCAGCAGAATTTCGTACGCCAGTTGACTAGAAAGTATTGCTTGAAGGAGTCGATGTTCAGGGCGACGATGTCACCGCAAATAGAGGGATCCGAGCAGGTGTATGCCTCTACAAGACGGAGGGACAACAGGGGTTGAGATATCCCCGTTTCTAGATCCAAATCGACTATTCGGACCCGAGAAAGGATGAGGAACTTACCTCAAGGATCGTTTTCTGAAGCATACCACAACAGTGGCATTTTTTCCGTCATTTACTACCTCCGCCCCGAAGGACTCAGCGCTGGAACCGGGAATGCTCGTCTGGTGGCTCCATAGCCAGGCGTCGGCGTCAACTGCCCAGCAATGGACGCTTTCCAAACCGCGGAAGAGAACATATTTCCCACCGTGTAAAAGGATGGTAGGGTTGTACCACCGGGGGAATCTCCAGACATTGGACACTACGGGGTGGATGGCAACTCGTTCTATAATCTGGAGCATCGCCTTCCCACCGGACCCGTGGAGAAGCGAAGAACGGGAGATCCAGGACATCGTTCGGCGCAATAACCAGGCGGGAAGTTTGGCCAACGAACGAGTCGGAGCTCGCTCCTCCTCCCCCGGCCAAGTGTCCTCACCAGTCATGATTGTCTTCACCAAACCGATAAGTCTCTCGGCAGAGGATGCCCGGATATCTGCGCCAGATAGTCGGTCAATGAATCCTCTGAGCCGTAGATCTTCCACCAATCCGACCCAGACGGTTCTATCCAGTCCGACACGGTGGAGATATCTGTTGGTCTGTCGAGAGTAAGTATGAGCGAATGCATTGATCCTGGGATCGACTTGCCTGGCTACTGGAGAGAACAGCGTAGATGTCGCAAAGACTGAAAATAAGGAGAAGGACGTCCTCAGACAAATCCTGCAGCCCGATAACCTGTTTTCCTTTCCTCATCGGATGGACGTTGGTGACGAACCCGAAAATGCTGTGTTCGGTTACGATCAATGCTGTGTTCGGCGATCACCACCGGAATTTCCGCAAATTCACGATTGTCCATCCATCCTTATTAAGTACGCGTTGAGTTCCCTGCTGGCACCCGGCTTGTCGTTGAAGCTGGAATCTTGATCCCAATCAAGCTCCCAAAGCATAACATGTAGCTGGTTTCAGCAGCTTTCACTGCCTTTCAGCCAGCTCGTTCTCGGAGGTTCGAACACGTGCAAAATTTGGAACATTGTGATACAGGCTTCGAGGTGCAACGAGATAATATCTCTCTATTTCTCCCCCCAGCTCCTCATATTTTTCATCGGACGTGTTGTAAAGCACATCGTATAGCCTATATGTTTGCCGTTCAGATTTTAAAGCGAGCTCCCGGGGTTCGACTCCCCGCGTGTGAATACATCTTGGGTCTGGTGAGAATGACGCGGCAACCGGCGCCCTGCCTCGTATTCATCTGATATGCTTCCTCGACCCTGAGGGCGATTTGCGCAACATTTGCTGGTGTAAATACATCGTTTGACATCAAAAAACCCCAGCCCAAAATTTGGTCAGTTGAACCTGAATTCTCACTAATCAGTGGTGATTTTAGCGATAATTAGTCGGCGTCGTCGTTGCCTGTGGTGTTTTACATCACCTCCCAGATGCAAGAAACGAGCTGTCAGCCTGTAATAATGTTTCCTCCGACACCAGGAGACATGGGGACTAAAGCCAAACTAAAGATCGAAAATAAGTTTATAAGAGATCAACTTGACCTACAGCCTTGATATATCATATCGATCCATTCAACCAATCTAACGTTTTCGATAAAACAAACTGGCAATCAGCTCAAATGGGTCCAACATTGGTTCAACTGAATTTTAACTCCCTGTATTCAACATGAAGTTCCCCGTTCTCAGCTAAGGTATGAACCACCATTGAACGAAGAATGGGGTGTATCATTGCACCTAAACTACAGTTTTTCTATCTGCGGGTGCTTGATTTCCACCTCAAGCATTTTGAGATCCTTGCAAAATCAACAGCTACATACCCAAGAGTATATGATTTAGGCGCAGAACTTGTGGTGCCACTGACAGTCTGGCTATCATTGTACTTTAGGTTCGTTCCCATTGAAATATACCATGACGTTCAGGTTGATCAATCCCGTACCAGATTCATGCAGTTGAAACTTTCAGTACCTCACTCTAATTCTCGGTTTGTGTCTAGTAATCTGGGGCCGGGGAACGGTTCCATAGGACAACCGAGAAATATCGATAAACCGTGGATACCTACTCCGGAGGTTTGACCGGGATTATCTTCCACTATCAGCGAACGATCATGCTCTAATATCTTAATTAGTACGGCCTTAATCCTGCGCACAATCCCCTCCCAAGTAAGTTCACAGAATTTGAGAGGTGTTTAGTCATGTTAGGGGTCCACTGCATGCACTCCATTAAATCTCTACCTCCGGTTACATGCTACGGAGCAGAGATATGAAAATATTCATTATTACTTAGATGTGTAAAATCCGACTGACTGGCTGTGCCCACCCTACTCGATCAGTACATCCGCCATGAGACCTGTGATCAGCGAGAGATGCTAGTTCCAAACTAACCTGACTGACTTCCCAGACCTTTGTCAACTTCGCCAAGGTAGTTCCCCAGTTTGTAGTCAGTGCAGTTCCCCAGCGACTAAATTTTCCGTTCTACCAATGTGTAGCACGAAGATGTAGCCTCTGTCCCCAGATCACCTTTCTGTTTCTAATATCTCCACATTGGATTGGCCGAGGTGAAGCCCTGGAACTTTTCTCAGTTGCCAACAGCCTTGAGGAAGTTCCTTGCTGTAGGTACATTGATTGGAACAATGAACTCCTTCCAAAGATTGTTGATGTTCCGCAGTACCACATTCAGTTGTGGGTTGACCCAGACCCAATTACGAAGTGGTTGACTCTAGTAACTCTCCAGAAATCAAGCTTTATTCAAGGTCTAGGCCGCCGTCCAGCCATTGAGTTACCACAGAAATAATTACATTGCCTAAGGTGCTGGCGGGCTGCAACAACATACTTTTTTGTTTGATCTGCCGCAAGAATGAGTGAATGAAATATGCCGTCCGGAAAGATCAGCGACAAGTTCCAAAAATGCTGCGTCAGTGCGCGCCTGCCACGTTATTTTCTCCGGACCGCTCTAGCGCAATAACTGGTTTCTCCTCGCTCATCTGATGGACGTTGAAACCCGAAAAAAGCTGTGTTCGGTTAGCGGTGCAGCACGTGCCCAGCCCGCCTCACAGCTTAAGGTTTCGATTCTTAAAGTTCACAGCTACCTTCCCATGTCAATTTTAAAGCTGTGGCAACCCCCCGATTTTTTGCGTTATCCAGAGGCGCTCGATCCTAATCAAGTCCTTTACATAAATCTGTAACTGGTTTCAGAGGTTCGAGAGTGATCATAAAGTAGTACAAGTCAAGATAAAGGTTCGACGTCAAGGTTTAAACATCACCTGAACCAACCAATCCTCCGCAACGTGATTCAAGGTTCGGGTTGAATAGAAGCTATGTAAAGAAACAACACAGATCCAGTTAACTGTACTTACAGACATTTTCCTGAAATTGCTGATGCATATAAGCGGAGGAACAACCATTACCGAACAAACTCTACGTGTAAGAGATGCATAGCTACAAATTTATGGTGAGTCTTATACTACGTATGGTCCATCTGCGGATTTAGAAGACAGTCCTCCACTACAGCTCTGATGCTGAGGTTCACAATCGGAAATTAAACAGTGTTGCTGAAGTGAAAATCGAAACAGTACACCTGTGAGTACGTAAATGACAGCGACAAATTCCATGTCCATTCACACCCAGGGAGAAAAACGCTCAGAAGCCCCAGGGCCCCGCTGACAGCCGCGAGTACTCAATGCTGCTCAGAACGGGGACGACGACACGCAATCTTCCCCACAGCTCTGAGGCATTAGGAACTATCTGTCTGTCATCCGCCCGCGCAAGCCTCCATCGGAACACAACAGTCTCGAGGGGGGGTGGTACGCTGAGAATATTCACGAGCTTCTCCCTCAATTCCTCCTATACCTTGATTAATATACATTGCTTGTGGGCGAGAGCGGATACGCACCCCTGCGGCATCGGGCGACCCTATGCTATCGCGCAGCATCCTATCGTCCTCGTCAGAGGAGACATGTAACGCGAGGTGTTTAAGGAAGGGGAATAAGGTGAGAAGTGACAGCAGGACCGTGCCTCGGCGGATATCTTCATGGAATTTGACGCGGATCGCCAGCGATGTGATCGAACTGGGGCATACGGTACGCCGCAGGATGGCCAAAAGCTCGGAAGCGCTTCCGCGGGTCACCGACAGTAGTTCGGGCTGAGATCCGCATAGCACGAGCGGCAGAAGAATGGTGGGGCCACTGTATCGGCAGAGGTGCGGTGCCAGCGGTGTTTGGGGCATCATATCCACGTTGCATGACTCCTTTAGGTTCAAAGTGAGATCGCGGACGGCGGGGAAGGGCGCAACGCAGGCGTGGATGCGAAGGAAATCGGTCGCCGTGAATGTGATAGAGAGGCTGTACAGTTTTTGGAACGACGCCATCGTGATCTTGTCCTCGAGGAAGTACTCTAGGCCGAGGGAATGGCCGGCGACGAGTTCGAGGGTATGCAAAGTCGTCGCATCCAACATCGAGAGGCACGAGCGATGCGGTTCCTCGTCATTACTCTGCGGTCGGGGTACGAAAATATCGGTATACATAAAGTGCGGGATTTTGAGTTGGAAGGATGTCTGTGAAGCAGGGCGCGACAGTGAGCCGCCGTGAATCTGGAGTTTCCGCAGATGTGCAAGCTTCTCTATGCGGAGCGCGGGCAGCTCTACCCCTCCCCAGCCCCCCGCTATGTTGCAGGAGAGGACCTCAAGCTTCGCGAACTGCGAAACCGTTTCAAAGAACGCATTCACGAGTGGCAGCCGCGATTGGACGACGATGTCTCCCCTGTGGAAGGAGAGATGACATCTACGAACATGCGGAGCAACTCTATCCGAGGACCAGAATGCCAGCCGATCCAGCGCCCGCGCGAGGACTGTACCGCCGGTGCTCTCCTGCAGATATATGGCCGGGCGAAAGTTAAATTCCTGGTAGAGCAAAGTAGCAGAGAGGCTGTGGAATGAGGAGCAAACGATACAGACACTGAAGAGGGTCCATTGAGGCAGATGCTCGAAGACTGTCAGCCAAAGCTCTGGTGGGAGTTCGGAAGACATATCCGTGTGCCAGCGAGGTCACGGCGTATAAATAAGTAACCAGCACAGTAAGCGCCCAACGCCGAGCGCCTCCTATCACCGAAATGTGAATTCACCTAATATCAGTCTCCGCATAGCATATGCATATAGCTAGTTATCTGCCTCGACTCTCTATTGCAATAGCAGTGGGGGAGAGTTTTTGTAGCTGAGAAAATGAACCTGCTAATTGGACTTTCAGATCAAACAGCCGGTATTTCTTCATCGGGACACAAATGAACCTCGAGGTGTGGTTACTCAGAGTTACTCTGAACGGCATTCAGATTAGCGTCCAGTGTCTTCATGCTGTTTTTTGATACGGGGGAGCTTGATTTCTTGCGACTTCGCGAACAAGTCGCTACTTCACCGTTCAATCTACGCCCAGACTACTAAGATGAACCCAGGGACGCAATGAACTTGAAAGTGCATCCCTTGCGTTTCCTAGAAACATTAAATATCTTGCGGAAGCTGTGCGGAACCCTATATCTGGACTACGACGGAGGTCCAGCATTCTTCGGACGGCGCTGAAAAATGTGCTGACCGAGCGGCCCAGGTGAAACTTGAGATTCCTGTGCATCAGCTGTGCAAATGATCAACAGGCAGATAGATAGCTTCGAAGTTCGAGGCCAACATTTAAAGCGCCCGACGGGGTTTATAAGATACCAGGTCTCTACGCAGCGCACCCACCTCTCCATGTCAGATAATGCCTGTCCGTCGACGGCGATCGTTCCCCACTCCGGCGGTGAGATTTTCATTCGGCAATTTTAACCGAAAGATGCCTCTCAGGTGCATTCTTTGCTTGTGGAGGGCTTTGTATATATGGTCGTAAGTGGAGATTTTTGCAGGATTATGTTAATATTAATGTTCTCTTACTTACAATCTGATTCAGTGGAATCCCTGCCCTGCATAGAAACCTGTCCAATCCCACCTCCTGCGTCTGCTATGCTGACTTTGCTCTAAGGATGAGGTGCCTCTGCATTAGCAATCCTTCTTTTCAATTGGGTGGTGTTGCACTCTGCCTCAGGGCCTCGACACTCTTTTTTTCTGTGCGCACCACAATCACGAAAAAATGTTTGTGAACTTCTGTTCCACAGCACGAGCGACAGATATGGCGGACATCCCCTCGTCCTACAAGATACCTCCCTCCACGGGCGACAGCAAAGGACCCCCCAGCCCAAGGACCCGGTGGCTTCTGGGTCGCTGTCATCGAGTCAAAACCTCGGAAGTAGTTGGCTACTTAGGACTCGATGTCCACTGCCTGTGCTGATTATTAAATTAATGAGCAGATTACGGAGTAAACGCCGATCCATCCTCCGGTGAGTTGCGCCGCATGATCGTATCAATGCGCCACCGCCGGCGGAAGATCGGCTCTCTGCTTATAGGTGCGGTTCTGGACCATGCACGACACCTCTCCGCTCCCCTCAAAACGCTCGACCTCGAGACAACAGAGTTTCAACCCGGGGCGCGAAAACTGTATGAGAATGATGGATTCACCATTGTCAGGTCACGTATTATGTGTATGGGGCATTGTTCTCCATGACGGTAATCCATCTTCGTGGAAGGGTCGCAGAGTGAGAACGTCGAGCTGGTGCAAGAATTGAAATTACCTTGCCAAAAGTATGTCACGAAACCGCCTATTTTACATCGAGAACCGCTAATTTCACCCATCAAAGGGTCAGGGGGCTTATTTGGAGTCTGGTTCGAGGGAGTTAAATCTTCGCGCAACTAACATCCAATGGATTGATGCTTTACATCTATCTCGGGCATTCGATCCCGGGTGAGTTATGACAGGATCCCTTTGGTGGATATGAGGTTTGATGCCGTGGACCAATGAAAATCAAAAGAAGAAAAGACCGTCAATTCGTCCGTGGGTCTCTGGTCCAGGAATGTGTCGACACTGCCACTAACACCCCCATCCACACGGAAGGCGCCGAGCAGACTTAGCTTCACGCGGCTGCTGTGATTCGCCAGACGCAGTCTTAAGCCGGAGACCAGGGTTTAAACCAAATCGTAAGCCATCAATCCGTATTCTGGACTTCGACAGCATTGTTTATTCCCTGCTTTCTCTAGTCACCACAAGCCAAACATCATCGCGGCAATACCCATTGCGAATCCATCGCGGAAAGAAATGTCTGCTTATGGACGGTCTATTCATATATTCTTCTGTATTATCACTTTGTTATTTATTATATATTTACCACAGAAAGATTGTTATGTTGTATTTAGCGACATTGGGCTGCAGCGCCGGTTAAGCACCATGGTAGCGCTCAAACAACTTGCTCCACCCACAATTGCCTCTACAGAGTCATTGCGCACTGCCAAAAAAGATGCAAAGCAGCGTCGTTCCGAGTTCTGAATCAATCTCTCTGGTTTTTCTTTTTTTCTCGACCTGCTTCCCCGTCACTGTCCCGCGCTGAAGGCATAGAACTTATCAGAAGATCAATTCCGTTCGGCAGAATCCGACCGAAAAATACAACAGACACGTGACTGTTGAATCTGACAAGTTGAGGTTCAATTACATCGGAATCAGCTATATATATATATGCGATTCTCGAATCGAATCTTCTTCATTAAGAATCGAAAATGGCTCCGTATGCCGCTATACCTCTTGTTTCCATGGCATACACCACCCTTCTAGTGAGTTTCGGGTTGGAAATAATGAACACCGCTTCAGCTTGCGATTCTACGACCAGCTTGTAGGTGACGGCCACCATGTCAGGCCGGCCGCTTTTTTTGGTGTC
The DNA here is from genome assembly GCA_029281465.1 of Mycena epipterygia. Lineage (NCBI taxonomy): Eukaryota > Fungi > Basidiomycota > Agaricomycetes > Agaricales > Mycenaceae > Mycena > Mycena epipterygia. The sequence goes on along the minus strand of JARJCQ010000054.1, from coordinate 461,761 downwards.
TGTTTAAAATAGTGGTCAATACCAATGAATTCAGAACAGAAATAAGAATCAGCGTACCCCAGATCCAAGCATCCGGATCAGCCTTCTTCACCGCCTCCATGATCTTTTCGCCGTACGTCACCTCTGGATTGGGCGTGGACCAAAAGATGCGCCGCGGTGTGACGTCGGCGTAGAACAGCGAGAGGCAGGGACCGATGCCGGAGCCCGTGGCGACGACGACGATTTTCTTGAACAGCTTGGAGGTGTACAGCAGCCCATGCATCGGGTATCCGCGCACCCACAGCTTCGTGGGCGGGTTTGCAATAGTATCCCGCGTCCAATCACCGGCGTTGGATACCACCACGGAAAACCCCTTGGGGCCGCTCCCGTCGTTGTCCGGAATCGTTGCGAACGCGTGCCATTCCAGCAGAGGGCGGCTGGACACCTTGAGCCCGTAGAACGGCTTCATGTCGCGGTATTTGAAGTGCAGGCGGATGACGTGGCTGGAGAGCACCTCCGGGTAGACGGCGTGCCGCCGCAGACGCCCCCACGAGAGGATCGAGCAGCTTGTGGAGACGCAGAGCGTCCAGAAGTTCGGCGTGCCGACGAGGTAGCGCCCGAGGGACGGCTGGCTGATGTCCAGACCCCTGTACTCGTTCGCCGCAAAGATGGTATGAATCCAGAAGGTGCTTAGCGCGACCCAGCCAGAGTAGCGGTGCACCGCCTCGAAGTAATCATGATAGCGCCGTCGGAGTGCAGGGTGCGCGGCGGCGAGGATGAAGCAGAACATCGTTACGAGAATGTAAGACGTGGCTAGATTGGCGCGGGCCCATTTGTTGGGGCTCACGATGTAGTCCCTGGTGATCACCGCGGTGTACATGATGTACCAGACGACCGCTGCGACGCCCGCACCACTGTGCGCACCGCCATAATGGAACACTTTAGCGAGACGACGGCGGAGCCACAGCGGCGCGCTGTGGGGGCAGGAAATTGCTATCTCGTAGGCGAAATTGACCACGTTTTCCTGTCGAAAGAGAAGAGCCACCATGAGGTTAACCGAAGCCGCGGTCCCGATGTTCGGCGCCAGAGGGTGTCCGTCTTTTTGAACCAGAATCACAATGAAAGCGATCAGGTTGGCGACGAAGATGAACGTGAATGTCTTGCGGTAGTATGTGAACGCAATGTCTAGAACGAAATATGAGCCAGGATGAAAAGGGTCCAGAAGACGATTTTCGTACGATGCAACCATCGAGTAAAACTCGATTGACCTAGTTTCACTGGCAGATCCAGCGCAGCAGGGTCGAACTTGACAATTTCCTGGGCGGGAGTCTTTTCGACATCCCCCGAATGCGACGACGTTCCGGAAGAGTTCGATGAAGGCGTTTTGGTGCCCGGGAGAATTACAACGGCCTGCAGATATTTAGATTGAGCGGCAGAAAGGAGAGACGAGATCCACACTCACGTCAGACATTGCGATGTGGGCGAGCAGAGCAAGATAATGATTACCAGCCGTCGTTTACCTTCTATTTAAGCTATCCATGACAGATATGTATCGGGCCAGAAATACGCATCTGAAACATTTAGAATGCTACGATAGACACCAAAAATCCCTGTTCCGAGCGCGAGGGGTGCGGCTCTAGTGCGAATGGCTCGGCTCTGCCAAGTCTGCGAACGTTGAAACAGAAGGCATGCAACTTTTCGAAGCGCCGTGGGCGTCTTAGTCATACATGGATGTGCTGCACCGGTTTGTCCCGCAAATATTCCCCCGGACTTGTTGTTGCGATGCGGGGCAAAGCGCTAATCTCGATTGATGAAAGTGGTATCTGAAATTGCGAATCATGCGATGGTGTAAGTAGAGATATTATCGAAACGACTTGAACGGATAGCCGATGCACGATACTCGATTCGAAACTGTAGATTTGAGCTGTGTTGGATCGATGCCGCGCCGCCGACGAACAATCGTACGTTGATCGGAATCATCAGATAGGTACTGTTTTCGGAAAAAGTACCTTTCGCGTCTAAATTGGAAACTGCCGGGATGCCTGAAGCCTGGACTCAGGTACGTACGGTATGATCCTGATGAAGCGACGTCTGATAAAGTTGTTCCACGCGCTCTCCTTTCCGTGGCTGCTGCTTTTTTTATCTAGGCATATATGCGGCGATAGAGCGGCGAAAGTTTGTCTGAGAGCCGAGGCCTTTACAACTGGCACCGGTTTTGTTGGGCTTGAAACGGGTGGGTTGTAAATTTACTGTGGGTATGCACATTCTGGCTTTCAATAACGGCGTCCCGTTCACAAGTTAGTAATTCCTAGTCAGCATCCGCATGATTTAATAACATGAACGGACGTTCACTTACCTAATATCATCTTTTCGGTGCCCCGATATTCTTCTAAAACAGGGAGTCAATTACTCCAAAGTAATACCCCCAGAACGCAAGAACACGGCGTTGGAGCGCTAATTGGTACACAGCTTAGCTTAGTTTAGTTTCCTGGATTGTTCCTGGACACCTCAATGATTGCCAAAAGTCTATATGGCATAAATGAGAAGATCAAGGTCAAGGAGGAACGCCAACGGGCCGATATTGGGCTCCTGGATTAGAACAGATCTTAGCCAATTAGCTGCTGTCCCTGTAGTTCCCGGTTCCTTGCCGATACCCGATACCTGAGGCCTGAGTCTTGATTCCCGAGGATCCCCGAACTCGGAACGAATACACCATCAAGCCGTCGTATGTCCGAATCTACGCGTACGGACAAAAAAGCATCAAAAAACGACCGCATCGGCTGCACTAGGATCAAACTACTGGGGAGGTTCCATAGAAGTATGGGAAAATTGTTGATATTGGATTCCTAGATGTCTCGTGTCCTCGGATTTCGTCTCCATCGGCTACCCCAGGTAACCTCCGAATCCAATAAGTACATAGTCCCGCACTCCAAGACACAGGAACAACGGAGAGCTGAGATTTTTATTGAGGCTCTGAGATGGGGGAGGTCGTTTTATTACGTCGGATCTACGACTCGCGAGTCGAGCGGAGATGCATCCCGGCACGTGATGAGTTGAACAAGGAACTCAAATTCAACCGTAATGAAAGTCTCCACAAAAGAGGTGTTCAAGCGGGATGACAAGTCCGCCGGCGGATATCTGGACACATAGCGTGTACATATTCACTGTCGGACAGGTAATTCGAAGCCTTGGCACCCCGGTGCAATCGGCTCCGTCTATGCCGTACCTTGAAAAGCTACGTCGGGCCGCTTTTTTGGGGGGGGGAGGGGGATGAGTATCAAATTTGCGGCTGCAGTGAAGGTGGTGTGAGAAGGGCTCGTTGAAACCCTCGGGACTGCGTCGAGCTTTGCGGAGGACGCGCGGCGGTAGAAGGAGCTCAGGAAATAGGCTTCTCGATGATGACTGTATACTGTGCGTGATTCCCCAAAATTAAATGGCGTGTTCACTCCCAGCTCCCAAAAACAAGTTCGAACAACGACCGCCGTTTGGCCTTTCCCGGAATCTTGTGTTCTTTTTTTTTGGCTCCGTCCGAACTTCGGAATTAACCGATTGGCCTGGACCCTGTCCAAATTGAGATGAGTGCCATCCCAAATGACGGTATTAAATAATCCTTGGCGATGCTAGGGCGCCGAAAGCTCAGAAACAGACAACGCGTTCCGATGTAATCTGCTAAGTAATTCTTTCAGTTGAACCTGTTGAATGGAACCGGGTCACATGTGTTTTGCTTTTTTTTTAGTCCGATTGCTCCCTGCTCTGATCCGAACCCAACCGACCCATGTCTAAAGGCCGCACTTCGCCCAGGCCAGCCTGGAAGCGGAGAAGCGAGCTGTGCAAGAGGGAAAAAATGGCTGAAAGAGGAGGAGGCTAAGACCCCAAGATGGCTGGAGCTTGTCGGAAAAATAAGCCTTATAAGCCTTATCATGACATAACAAGGCCCTTAAAAGGCACCGGGCGGCCTTATACGGCTGCCGGCCACGTTATTTTTGCATCATAATCCACCTCCGCCGACGTGCTTGCTTCTCCTCCTCGCTGTGTCGCTGGCGCCCTCCCGTACTCGACTTGCTTCCGGCAGCCCGGTGGGAAACAATAACCACTCTCCAACACCACTATATCCCATCTTGGACGCCTTGTTCGATGCAGACAAACTGGGGAGAGGAAACAAATACAGGTAAGTATCTGAGCAGTTTTTTAGCGTCGGCGGTCGGGGGGAGCAGCGACCTGGGATGCGATAGTCGGTCTTCCTGCATCGCTTTCGGAGCACTCTCCGTTGATGCTGCGAGCCGTGTACGTTCCGCGGGACACGAATACGCATCCCACGCTGCGTGTACGGCTGTGCGCGTACCATTCGCTCGGTGCGTATGAGGAGATTGGGAGACACTGGTCGCAACAGTATGGAGTAGGGTCCACACTACGTGCCAATCGCTCTTCCTCTCGGCCGAGTCGGCCCCGCACTTTATATGTGAACGCAGTATACCAGCCGCGCGTCGCTAACTCGCCACTGTGTACAGATGCTGCAGATGCTGGACTACCTGCAGCAGCACCACATCGCGCGCCGCGACCTGCGCTCCGACAGTTGGTTGCTCAACAGCCAGGGCGTACTGAAACTCAGTGCATGGCACTTTCCTTTTCCTCCCATTTCCCCTTCTCATTGCCCACAGCCGACTTCTCCAACGCCGTGCTTGTGAAGCCCGAGACGCCGCTGTCCATGGACCCTGCCGGCGTCGTCTACTGCAGGCGCCCTTTCCGGAGTACCTTATGGAGGCGCGCCCTCGAGAGTACGAGTTCTTCTCTCGTCATATGTGCCAGACTGGTGCTCCGCCACACCGAATCCCCACCGTTCCCTCCACTCGACCTGGACCAGGATACGATGAGCAGGGTCACAGCCTCGTCGGCCTCGACCTGATCAACTGCACGTCGGGGCAAAGCGCACCCAGCGCCGGCAACCCTAGCTCGAGGAACGTCAGCAGCGCCGCGCAGCTACAAAGTGGTGTGGTTTCTCTTTCTCTTTTCTACTACAACACCTCTCATTCTGTGTTTGCTGTTTGCAGAAACAAGTGAGCCGGGCGTGGTCACGCCCGTCGACCCCCTGGTTCCGTTTCAGATAGTTTTCGAGGACGGAGTGTAACGGCTCACGGCGGAAAGCCTGCAGAAGTGGGTGGATATGATTTGGTAACTTTCGTTTCACTTGCGCCTCCGTCTTCCTACTACTAATTCGCCTCCAGCACCATCCTATCCCTCGACAGCGCGGCCAGCGCGTCGAGCAACGGGAGCCGCAGCACCGTCTTCGTGCCATCCTGGGCCTTTTGCCGCCTCTCAACTCAGGGCACCACGGAAGGGAATGCCACGCAGGTGAAAACGGATACGACAACGCATTAGCTGAGGTACTCAACACTGCTCGATACTGGCAAGTACTCCTTTCTACTTCCAATTTCGATTACATTTTGACGTTCATTGCAACACTTTCCTTCCACAAAAAAAAGCTGCAGGCAGGCAAATCCCACGTCTACATAATCCGGCAGTGGCCCCGGAGTCGGAGTAGATGCTTTTGCTGCACGAGGCGGCGATGCGCAGCCCCGCTGCTGATCACGTCCAACGTCACGCGATCCCCACCGAAAACAAGGGCGGCGCTACGCGCCGCCACCGAGTCTTTATTTTTATCAGACTCGACGCTGGCATGTCTGTGAATCCGTGCAGCGGTGCGCTGCGCCACTACTCTGATCTCAGCATCACCGACAGTACAGGCGGGGCCGTCGTCGATTTTTGGTCTTCCGGGGAACGGGGCTATGTACGCATCATGGGTACGTGTATTTTCATAGATCTCCTATGTTGTTCACTATTAACTTCCATCTCTTAGGTTCGAATGCATGTGCTCAGTCCCCGCCAACTTCTCAGTCAATCCCTCGTGCCCCTGAAAATCCCTTTGATTATGTGCTATTTGAGTTTCGGGCTTCCCGCGAGAGAGGGTCCACTTCTCATGTAAGTTCCCCCCCACACACCGCATACCCCCCCTCACGATTAAGATTAATCCAATTCTTTCAGAGGCGCCTACATTGGGCCGCCGGCTTTCGCGCGATCATCAAGCCCCGCATAACTTGGGTTGCATGACCTCCGACGATATCACCATGGACGCGTGATAGAATTTTCGAATCGAGTTTTGGAGTTCCGGGGAAGGGACGTGTATCTTGCGTGTACCATGTATTGTTCGTCCGCTCTCTTATATATCATGAATATCTCATGGCTAACCGAAAGCCCTTAGCTACGCCTCCACATCCCAAGCCCCGCCCATCAACGCCAACATGCGCCGCCTTCGGTTGATTCGGGGTTACTGGTCTTGCCCGACCACAAACGGTGCGTGCTCAAACAGATGAAGATCCACATGGCACATATTCACTCTTCCAGCGTTAGCAACGGCATGCGTCCACCACGACGACGTACCCGTGAGCCGCCGCGTCGAGCTCGATGAACCCCAGTCGTGGGTGAACGTAATGGCTTCGGCGACCTCGCTATGACTTGTACAACTAAAGGTGCTTGTCCTCCCACTCACTATCCCATAGGATGACTGTCGGCTGTCGGGTGCTAAAGGTGGGCGGCAATTACACCGCAAACAGAGATAGTACCTTTTGTAGTCGGTCTTCTACAATCAGTACTCTTGTTGCTATCCTCGAGATACCTACTATATAAACCCAAAATGACATTGATGCCTTCCACACACCTTTCTCAACAATTGCTCAACAAGAGCGCAGGATACAGCGTCAAATTTATTTATTTACTGGGCCGCCGAGCTCTGCTTATTCGATATATTAAACCTAACCATTATGGATACTTTAGTGGATGTTATATTGCTTTCCATTAGATTTGCTATGTTATTAATTAAAGGTCGCTGGTTCGACCCCGTTAAAAGCCTCCCGTTTCCTATACCCACCAAATAGTCATTAGTTAAATATGTAGAGTCCCTTAGAACAGTAAGGAATTCAAGACTAGAAATCATTAGATTTTTCCTTACCGTGGCCCCTCATATTATAAGGCATTACAAGGCGGCCAAGATTATAAGATAATGTCACCTTACACGATTGCTTCGCCTTATCAGGCCCTGATAATAGGGCCTCATCTAACTTGAAGTGCCGCCCCCGCGCGACGATCCGCGATCCGGATTCCCGCGGACGCAGTTGCAGTGAATGCGAGACAACCCGCAGTCAAGAGGCTGAAAAATTATGTGATCTGCGAGCGCCTGGACACGAGAGCCTTGGGGGACGACAAGGGGACGAAGTGAGATCAACATTTAGTCACGTGAATGTAACGCAACAAAGCCCAACACCCTGCACAGCATTTTACCTTGTCACCAACGTCCACGATGGAAGAAGGAAGAGAAGCTGTCGGCTTCCAGGATTTGTCCGAGGATGTCCTTCTCCTCACCTTTACTCTATGCGACATCTATTCTGTGATATCCACAAGCCAGGCGAGTGTTTCGAAGGACTAGTCCATTCAAAATGCATTTCGAGGCTTGCTCACACCCTCAGCAGACTAACAAATATCTCCACCGCGTCGCATTTGCGAGAGCTGTCTGGGTCTCATTGGTGGAAGATCTTCGACTGCGGGGATTCATTGACAGACTGTCCGCAACAGATATACGGGAGTCCTCTGCCGAGAGGCTTATCGGCTTAGTGAAGACGATCATGACGGGTGCGGAGAGTTGGCCCTCCAAGCTGGACCATGGCCGGAGTGAATCGCAGGCGAATTTTTCCCCCTGCTGTTACGCAGAGCGATTCTCTGGATCTCACGTTCGCGGCGTCGACCAAAGCCCCTTGCGAAAATTAGCCCCCAAATCTCAGAACAAATCACCATCCGCCCCACAGTAGACGGTACTTTCATATTCACGCACTGGTCCCATCGCACCATCCTCTTACCCGGTGGTAGGCATATTCTGTTCTGTGGATGGCACAGCGTCCATTGCTGGGCCGTGGAAACTGACGTTTGGGTATGGAGCCATCAGACAAGCTCCCCGGCTTCCGTGGTTCGCTCTTTTGCAGTGGAGTTAGTAAACTTTGGAAAGAATGCGATTTTGGTTATATGTTTCACGAATCAATCCCATGAGAAGTACGTTCCTCGTCTTATTTACGCTTGAATATTGTGATTGATATGGTCCTACCCAGTATTGCAGACATCGTCGATTTGGATCTGGAAACCGGCATATCTGCAACCCGGCTGACCGTGCACTTTTCAACATCTCATTACTACCCAAGCCCCTCTGTTTGCGGTGATATCGCGACCATCAGTATCGACGGAGCGTCAGAATACATTGTAATAAACTGGCGCACGAAATCGTGTTGCAAAATTGTTCGCCGAGTAGTGAGTGCTCGATTATCATCTTCGAATGTTCACTGACACACCCAGGGTTCGGGACTCTCACTGCGAGTTTTCGCTGATTATATGATCATTGCGGAATCCACCAATGGATTAGAAGCAACCGCACATGTCACGATCTGTGCCATAACCGCGCTCTCCCCACATTGGCACCACAGCGATGACAGCCCTGAAATCGAGCCAGTATCAGTCGAGATCTTGGCGACAATCTTATCGCGACCCTTCCCCCTCCCTCGCACTTCGAAATCCCGCCCAGCAGAGCTCAAAATGGACCTCCACGAGAGCCCGTTGCAGCCGGGCGTGTATCGCCTATGGGTGCACACACCATGGTCAACAGGCACCCGCATGGCGCGCCGCAGTTACCATATTGTCCTCGACCGCACTGGCATCAAGCTGCACCCGCGCAGCGAGTCGATTGCACAAGTGCGCTGGCATTGGGAGAAGCACGTGTGGTATTCTGGGCACAGGTTCACGTATACGCGCGACGACTGGGTTATCTCTCCTCCAGGGCTGGAGCTTGGATGTTCATTGGCCCTGTCCGCGCGTCACTATGTGCTCAATGTATCGCCGTATGGCGGGGCACTTATGTATGCATCCGACAGTGGGCTTATCATCTGTTATTATAAATGAATTCGTCTTGTCGAAGCGTATTTCTTTTTGCGATTGATTTCGGGCGGCGCAAGGCCAGTACCCTCGCCAAGTCAAGCATGGAACATGCGACTGAATTATCTCTGCGTAGCCGATACAATCTCAGTCTGACTTGAATTAAGATGAATATAAACCCTTGATAACTCATGAACGCAAACGCGCAAGTGTTGCACAGGGCTGCGTCGTCCTCCAGTAGCCCGGCCCGAACTAAGCTTAATCCCGGATCTATCAGCAGTTCCAACACGAAGCAAAGACGTCATTATTGCGAAGGAATGCTTGGTAAGAACGATGCCAAGGCGGTGCGGTCGCGTATTTTACCTCTTACTCAGCTCAAATACTGTTCCCATCGTTGTTAAATCCCCCACCGCATCTACTATCCCAACGAAAAACCTGCTAGAAACCATGGCTGAATCGCCCTTCACGATCTCCATATCTCCCGAGAGCCTAGAACTGCTGAAACAAAAGCTCGAACTGACGCGTTTCCCCGATGAACTCGACGGCGCGGGCTGGGCGTACGGCGCGCCGCTCGCGGACATCAAACGCCTGGTATCTCGGTGGAAAGGCGGCTACGACTGGCGCAAACACGAGGCCCAGCTCAACGCCGAGCTGCCGCAATTTACGCGCGACATAGACGTCGAGGGTTTCGGGACGCTCAATATCCACTATGTACACAAGAGGAGCGCCTTGGAGAACGCCATACCTTTGCTTTTCGTGCATGGATGTGAGTTGGAATCTGGCGTTCACTGTCTATTTTTGACGTGCATTCCAAGGGCCCGGAAGCTTTATTGAGGCCCGTAAAATCGCACCGTTCCTGACAGAGGTCCACCCCGATCATCCGAGCTTCCATGTCGTCGCACTCAGTTTGCCGGGCTACGGATTTTCTGAGGCTCCGAGCAAGAAAGGATTCAGGACGGCTCAGTACGCCGAGGTAAGCATCCTCGTTTCGTCCGCAAGCTCTATCCAAGCCAGTTACACAGATCGGGAACAAACTAATGATTGCGCTCGGATACAACGAATATGGTTAGTGGGCCAACGATTGTTATATTGCGTTCTCTTAGCCCCGTGCACAGTAACCCAAGGAGGTGACTGGGGATCCCGGGTAAGTATTAGTGTTTACTTTAAGCCACCGCAAACGACTAAGCTTATCCAGATAACGCGCAAAATTGCAACCGTCTACGGTGGAACCCACAGCAAAGCCTGGCACACCAACTTCCCCACGTAAGTGCGAGCTGACCATGTGTTCCGCATGTACACCTCCACTCATCCAAACAAATCAGCGCGCTGGCCCCTCAGTTCAGCTTGAATCCCCTCCAGTCTCTCTCCGCGCTGTCGATGCTGCTGTCGCAGTGGTGGTTGTCGCCAGAGGAGAAGGCTAGGCTTGCGCGTGCGCAGAAGTTTCGCAGCACGGGCATCGCCTACTCCCAGGCACAGGCGACCAAGCCACAGACTCTCGGCTACACTCTGGCAGACTCGCCCGCGGGCCTCCTCGCGTGGATCTACGAGAAGCTCGTCGGGTGGAGTGACAACTATCCTTGGGACGACGATGAGGGTGCGTGTGCACAGTGATGTAGAGCTCGGCGGGATTACTGAGTGCCGTTTTTCAACAGTGCTGACCTGGATCTCGATATATTGGTTCTCGCGCGCAGGCCCGGCCGCGTCACTGCGCATCTACTACGAACTGGGGCCGGAGGATGGCGTTACGCTTCCGTCCGTGTTCGACGTCCTTCCAACCATTCCGCTCGGATTCTCGTACTTCCCCGGCGAGCCATTCAAATACCCGCGCAAGTGCGTTCGCCTTTCCATTCGTTTAATTCGAGCACCCTTATTTAGTAAATCCGGCTCATACTTTTCACCAGCTGGACGCGCCGCACGGGCAACGTCGTGTTTGAAGCGGAGCACAAAATGGGCGGCCACTTTGCTGCACACGAGACGCCGGCGCTCCTGGTGGGCGATTTGCGGAAGATGTTTGGGCGCGGCGGGCCGGCGTATGGAGTCGTACCGGCCAAGACGGGGTATGAGATTTCAAGTTGAACTAAAAGAGGGATCCATGGTCATCCACGTAAAACCAATCTGTACGAGTCCTTGTGCAAGAAACCTAATTCCAGGGAATATCAGAGAATATAAATCTACGCTGAAATCCCTGTTCAATTGCGAAGCACATCTTTAAGGATTTACAAAATGGCAATACGTATTTTCCTGGTAAAACTTCACTACCGTTTCTTTGCCCATGGAAAAAACACAAAGGGCAGGCGACGCCGCAGGCCACGAGGCGTGCGCCTGCCTCGGGCGCTAAACATTAGGATTGTTCATTTTGGCTCCGTTTTGAGCTCCTTTTCAGTTCCTCTTTGCTCTCTTTTTTCAAAAGATGGAGTAAAGGGGACTGCAAAAAGGAATGGCGAAAGGGCTGTTTTTCAAAAATGAGACATGTAACTCATTTTTGAAAAGCGGCCCTTTTTCCGTTCCCATTATTTCCCCTTTTTCAGACTTACTCCCCTCCTTGTCTTGGTTCTTGTTGGGTTACATAGTCTGTAACCTCTCAAATACACTCCCAATAGAACATGTACCCCTTCCTAAATACAAATATTCTGTCAGTTCCCCTTGTTCTCCCCTTTTTCGGTGCTTGGGTGTTCACAGTAGACCACTTTTTTGCTCCTTTTTTTCTGAATTTCATCCAAAATTGGACCTGGAAAGTCGTCTTTTCACATCTGGGACCTTTTAGGTGTCTAAATGGAAAAGGAAAAAACAAAAAAAAAGCTGACCAAAATCCATGGGATCACCAAAAAGGAGAGAAAAAGGGAAGAAAAAGGAGCCAAAAATGGCTACTGTGAACAACCCTATTGTCTTTTACGATATTTGCGACGCTCTCTGCATTCGACACCCTAGGCGTGCTATCCTTCGTGTAATGCGTCAGGTGCATCCGAGTACTCAAGTCGTCTCGCCGCGTTGCTGATGTCGGTCGACAGGAATCCCAGTTCGAATGTGGTTCTTCATCGAGTATGGACGTCTTCACATAGGTATAGAAAGGATAATGTGTAAAGAGATAGTATTTGATTTCCAGAGACGCGGAGAAGCCCAACAGCAGTTAAGAAGAACGGGGACCTTGCCAGCGCTGGTGAATTGCCCATAGACCCGAAATAGATGTGGCTGTGATGCCGATGATCCGTCCACCCATCAGTGATTCGCGTCGCCAGATCATATTGTGAGATCCAGAGATCGCTCACCTCTTGCAGTGACATTCACTTTCCACAGTGCGACTCGGATTACGTGTCGACCCTTCGCCGTGCTCCTGCCTCCGTCTCCACGATCGGAGTAGCCCGCACCATCCTTCCAGCCCGGCCACCCAGGTGTCCACCCTGCGCTTCAAGCGCCCGAAAACGAATATGAGCCAGCAGGACGACCGCGACGAGTGGCAGCAGACCCACCTCGACACCAACTTCGACGAAATGGACGGCATCATCTACCCCGCAACCACAGGCAAGAATGCCACTAGCCCCCTGAGCAACGGCTTCGCCTCGAGCCAGTCGCACTCGGACTCGGACAGCTCGCAGTTCCATTTGTCGAATTCCTACCAGTCACGCCGCTCATCGCGCCCACCGATGCCCGGTCCGCAAGCCGTCGCTCGCGTGACCGAGAGCTGGAGTGTCGCGGACCCCGTAGTACTAGGCGAGGCGGAGTGGAGCTCGGACGACAGCTCGGGCGACACGGGGCGGCACAGCGTGAGCATCATGCCCACAGCGCACCACCACGGTGCGCACGCGGTGGCAGTACGACCCAAGATGCGGATACGGATATACAAAGCGGATAACACATACCACGTCGTCTCGATCTCGACAAATGTCACCGTTGCAATGTTGACGCCGAAGCTGGATCTGAAGCTGCTGGTAGGGGAGGAGCGTGAGATGCACCGGCTATATCTGAAGGAGCGTGGCCGGGGTGAGTCTGCTTTGTGGGTTGTGGGAAGTCGCGGTACTGACACGTCTTCTTTCAGAACGGATCTTGGCGCAGACAGAACGACCTGCGAACATCGTTCGGCGGCGGCTAGGACAAGCGGGTTACAATGAAGCTGATGGGCAGGATTTGCAGGGTGGCGCGGGACTGTCATTTTTGTTCAGATTCGTGTACAAGAGCGTATTTCTGGGTCCTGCTGTGCGTTCTACTTTTCTATTCACCCTGACCTCGCGGAGCTAACGGCCTGTTGCAGGAGGAAGACCTGAAATTCAACAACTTTGAATACATCGACCTCACCGGACGCAGTTTGCGCACTATTCCTGTCGCCTTGCACCAACATGCTGACTCCATTGTATCCCTCCGGCTCTCCCGCAACCCCATGATCGAAATTCCGCTCGATTTTATCCAGTCGTGCACCACCCTCCGCGAGCTACGCCTCAGGCATATGGCGATGAAGAAGGTTCCTCGTAGCTTGCGGCATAGCACGACCCTCACCCGCCTTGATCTGTCCTGCAACCGTATCGTCACCTTAGACGAGGCATACCTCGATGAAATCCCGGGGCTCACCACGCTGCATCTGCAGAACAACCGCCTTAAGAAGCTACCGTGGACTTTTCCCCTATTTCGACGTCTGATCACGCTCAATATCTCGAATAACAAGTTCCGCGCGTTCCCCGCGGCGGTGAGCGAGCTCGGCAACCTGCGCGACCTCGACATCTCGTTCAACTCGATCTCGGAGCTTCCCGAAGAGATCGAGCACCTCAAGAATCTCGAGCGGCTTGTTATTGTGGGGAACCGGATCTCGCGCCTGCCAGAAGAGTTCAGCAGCCTCGGGCACCTGGGCGAGCTGGACTGCCGGCGGAACCAGATCTCGGACTTGACCGTGGCGTGCATGCTCCCAAAGATCGAGACGCTGAGTGCGGACCACAACGCGCTGCACGACCTGGGGCTGTCGCTCGGGCCGTCTTTGAAGACATTAGATGTGTCTCATAACGAGATCACTCAACTCTCGATTGTTCGAGGACCCATTGGGTGGAGCCCTTTTGGGCTTACCTCCCTGGACATCTCGAACGCGAAGCTGTCGGTTCTGGAGGGCGACACATTCTCGCAGCTGACGTCGCTGCGGCGGCTCAGGCTTGACAACAACTCCTTTCGGTCCATCCCAGAGTCGCTTGGCGACCTAAAATGGCTTGAGGCCCTTTCCTGCGCGGACAACTCGCTCAGCGAGCTCCCGGGGAGCATTGGGAAACTAAAGAAACTCGAGACGCTCGACGTGCATAACAATAGTCTCACTGAGCTGCCGGGGTCGCTGTGGAACTGCGCTTCGCTGTCGTCGCTCAATGTTACATCGAACTTGTTGGTTCTGTGGCACGAGCCACCTCCCTACGTCCCCGACGACAAATTTAACTCTTCCGATAACACGGTGGTCATGAGCCGCACTTTGCCCACGGTGTCCAGCACGTCACTGTCCGCCATCTCCCCTCTCGCCCACTCACTCGAACTGCTGTATCTCGGCGAGAACTTGTTTACGGACAAAGTTCTCCATCTGCTCATGATCCTCCAAAACCTGCGCGTCCTCAATCTGTCATTCAACGACATCCGGGACATGCCCTCCGACTTTTTCTGCGATCTGATCAAATTGGAGGAGGTATACCTGAGCGGAAATGGTCTGACCAACTTTCCCAGCGAAGACCTCCCCAAACTCACGCGACTATCCACCCTCTTTTTAAACGGGAATCGGCTTCAGACGCTGCCGCACGAATTGGGCAAAGTCAAGAGCCTGAGGGTCCTTGACGCTGAGAGCAATTCGCTCAACTACAACATTAACAACTGGGAATTTGATTGGAATTGGTGGGTTGCCTGTGGTGGAATATCATCGAAGCTTTGTACTGATCTTCATATCTAGGAACTTCAATAAGAACCTGCAATACCTCAACTTGTCGGGCAATAAGCGACTCCGGATCTCCGTGCCTGGCCACCACCAAAGCATGCCAACCCTCAATCGGGAATCCCTTGCGGGGTTCTCGGAACTCACTCAGCTTCGTGTCCTGGGACTGATGGACGTCATGATCACCACGACGGGAACGAACACGAGCACAGATATCCCAGAAGAGAACGACGATCGTAGAGTTCGGACCTCGTCCTCAGTAGTCAGTGGCATGTTGTATGGCATAGCCGACACGCTGGGGAAGAATCAGCACCTCAACATGCTTGATCTTGTTCATGAATTCCACGGTCTGCAAAAAGACATGGTGTTTGCCATGTTTGGCCGTGCGCAGCCTCCCAAGCAGCTACCGGCAGCCACTACTTCCAATCGCTTTGCCAAATATTTGCAGGAAAACTTTGTGCGCGTCTTCACATCACAGCTCAATTTGCTCAACCCAGAACGATCTGAAGGCGTACCCGATGCTCTACGCCGGTCCTTCCTCAAACTAAATCAGGAGCTCCATGATATGCTCTTCAGTTCCAATCCCATGATCGCCAATCCTTCGATAGTTTGCAGCGGTGCATCAGGTATCGTGGTGTACATTCTGGACAAGAAGATGTACGTCGCGAATGTCGGCAATGTCTTGGCGGTCATCTCGAGGGGCGGTAACGCACATGCAGTGTCGAGGAAACATGAGCCCTATGACCGCGCGGAGACTATCCGTATCCGCTCTGCCGAAGGGTGGATCTCACCTCCAGGTCTTGTCAACGACGAAGTCAATATCTCACGCTCCTTTGGGTTCTACCACCTTCTACCCATCATCAATGCCCGACCTGATATCGTCATCTACGATCTGACCGAGCTGGACGAGTTCGTCATCATTGCCAACCGTGGCTTGTGGGATTATGTCTCGTATCAGACTGCCGTGGACATCACCCGGCAAACAGAGCCAGTGCTCGCTGCTCAGAAGCTGCGCGACATCGCGATCAGCTACGGTGTTGAGGCTACCATAATGATCATGGTTATCAATGTGGCAGATCTTTTCAAGGGCATATCCACCGTTTCTGGCTGAGTGGAAGGCAAGGTAGTGGTGGATGATTGGAGACGCACGCCTCCTTGTCAATGTAGATTAGATTACATAAATCATACACTGCCACCTGCCAGACTTTTGCATCGCATCATCGACTCTGAAGTTTTCTCATCCTCAGCAATCTCTTCCTCGCATACATTGTCTGCGCTTTTTTTCTCCACCCTCCCATCCCTGTTCTTTCTCGCTTACGCTCGGGCCGCTTTGGATCTCGTTCCTCAGACCCTCGGTGGCATTTGCGTACAGGTTTCGTGTCCGCGTCCCGTCCCATTCCGATTCGGACTTTTCCGCTGCCCCCTAAGTATTGCGTCGAAAAGCTCTGAATCGGCCGGAACGGCCGATCCCCCCCGCAAACACACCACACACATCTTCCACTCTCTCCCTCTCTCACATTTCCATGTGAAGCACCGTTTCTCCTCTCTCTCACTTATCACACGTGTCTCACGTGAAGACATCACTACCTTGCCCTGTCAGCAGGCGGAAGAAACGTGGTCCACAGATGCCAAAAAAAATCAAAGCATCGCCTACCCCAGAGCCCGCCGATAAGGTGAGATGGAGGTCCCACGTGATGAGGCGGAGAACGCGCGTTCGGTCGGCGTCGCGCCAGGATCACCACCCTCCCGCCCACACTCCCATGTACCCCGCACAAACCCGATTAGGTGCAAACGGACCGCCACAGCTACACGCGCTCCTCGCCCCCGATGTCGCGCCGGAGCGATAGCAGCTCGGGCAGCGGCGCGGCCATTGTTATGCAGCCCATGCTTGCTGAAATGGAACACCCGCTGCAGCGCGAGCCCCCCGAGCAGCAGGCCGAGTTAGAGGATATTCAGGTCAAGCACAAGCAGACGCGCAACGAGCTAAGTGCCAAGGGTTCGGAGGAGCTGCGGCCCAAGTATGATGTGAATTTATCTATCGTGCTCGGTGCTGTCGATGACCAGCCGAAAATCAACTCCATCGCTCCTGTTGCTACTCTCGTGCACACCCAGCAACGACGAGCAGCGTTATTGGAACAGGTAAAATTTTAGATCCATCCCAATCATTTTTCTGTATTCATTTGTAGTAGGCCTTATCCTCCGCCGACCCGCGTGACGCGCTCCAATCCTGTGAGCAACTGATTTGCGCCTCCCTCCTGGCTATCCTTGGCTCGCGGGAGTTCAAGAATAAGGTGTTGCTGCTCAAGGCCGACCGTGCCCAGTCATTCCTGGACGCTGTGCAGGACGTGCGTTTCTGCATTCGCATAGACAAAAATATTGGGCTAATCTAAACCTAGGTTATCGATAGAGGATCGCTCTCCGTTTCACATACGTCGCAGGCTCGACGTCTAGTCGTCTGACTCTCGGCGGCGAGCGACGAACTGCCTTCGTCGCTGTTCATCACCGGCATTACCGACCACGACGATCAACCCACGTTCCACGGAGGCTTTGGCGACGTGTATCGCGCTTCGTACGGTGACAAGACAGTCGCGCTGAAACGCATCAGAATGTTCCAAGTAAACAGCGACTCCGAGTCGAAACGCATTCGTCAGGTAAATCCCTGTGCGTGGAGATTGGCTCACGCGCTCACACCACCCATTTACAGCAATTTTGCCGAGAGGCACTCGTTTGGCAGAGGTTGCAGCATGAATATATATTACCTCTGATTGGCATAGACCGCGAAACCTTCTCGTCATCGTTTTGCATGGTCTCGCCTTGGATGAAGCATGGCACAGTCCTAAAATATCTCAGCCTCCGCGGGCGCGCGGACGTCGACAGGCTGGTGAGGCATCCCGCGCGCTCATGAGAATCCAGGTTTTCTAATTCTTATGACAGCTGCTCCAGGTAGCGGAGGGCCTCAGGTACCTGCATTCCATGAACATAGTCCACGGCGACCTACGCGGCATGAATATACTGGTGTCGGACGATCTGAACGCGTGCCTCGCGGACTTTGGTCTGACAAGCGCCATCGTAGCCGCCACCAATACGTCCTCGACCAAGCACGGTGGAAGTACGCGGTGGTTAGCGCCTGAGCTGATACACCCAAGTGCCTTCGGGTGTGATCAATTTGTGCGGACGCCCGCGAGCGATGTGTACGCGTTCGCGTGCGTCTGTCTCGAGGCAAGCGAATTCAATCAATTGGTTTAATTTATCCTTATTTGTTTCCAGTTGCATACGGGTCGTCCGCCGTTCTCAGACGTCGCTGGCGACGGCCCAGTCCTCCTCAAGGTCATTGCGGGAGAACGCCCGGCACGCCCGGATACATCCATGTCGCATGACTTGTGGGCACTCGTCACAGCTTCGTGGGCGCAGGAAATTCGTGATAGACCCGGTATCGAGACCATTATTAGAAGCATGCGGGTACAACTCGGAATTGGTCATTGAAGTGTACGAAAATAATCCTCCTGGCTGGTCACGAGTCTAGGTACCTCAATGAGTTTAACGGTAGCGGTAGATAAACGTTTGGATCCAGTCTAATCATATTAATTTACCCCTTGGTTCGGAAAGGCTGCAGCACATATCACCAGCGCGTAATTAATCTGGCCTCCCAACACTGCCTCAAGTTGTCCACTGAAATACTCTCCAGATTTTTATTGGTGGCCTAATACCCTGAGTATTCTCCAAGGTGCTCGAATCCCGGTCAATTCATCCTTGTGCTCGATCGTCATCTGGATCCATCCCTCTCTTGATCTGTGTACCAGCCAAACCCCCGTCGAGTCAGTCGTCCACCGTGGCAACAATCCGGGACTGGAGGAGCTTCTTCATGAATGCGTCATTTATAGTTCAAGGCTAAGGTCCTCCTCTTGCTTGGTGCCGTCAACAATTACATGGAATCTCTCCTCAACTTCCCTGACTTGGCCAAGGAATGTATGAATATTTTGGCTTACACACAGCATGTAGCTCTTTGTGTGATTTTCTGCAGCTCCTGACCATCATGGGCCCAGGTATGTACTTTATCCGTAGGCGGCGTGAACAGGTCCGGGGTTTTCGCTAAATAAACATGAGAATGCGGTCGTTTAGAGTAGAGCGCGCGAGAACTGCCTTCCACTTACATACTGCCTTCACGGTTGAAGTGGAAGTCGAGTTGAACTACTAGTACAACATCAGCACTGAGTATTATCGAGTTTGATTATTGAATGACACCGAGTTGCAGTGAGCGGTCCAAAAGCTTGGATGCTAGCACTCACGCTCGAGATGTGACGAATGACATTCTGCAAAGGGAAGACCTGCGACAGCAATGTGTGAACTGGTGGACACCGGGGATTTACACCTGGGAGGAGTGAACTCTGACCAGGTCCCACAGGGTTTTAACCAGTGGTCCTGCCATTCATGGCCGGCCAGTCCACGTTTAGCTAGCGTCTTGCAGTCATCGCCCCCCTGGAATGAATGTGTGCTCCGTTGGCATCTTGTAGTTTTATGTACGGCTAACCGCCCGTATATCCCTACATGTTTGTTTTCGGTAGACTCGTTGTTCATGTTGTGGACCATGCGAGTATAATAAATCCCCCCCCCCCCCCCCCCCCTGATCAGTGGAGTATGGGAAACCCTCAGCCTGGATGTAATGAGCTACAAGAACTGCTAAATTGAGAGAGAGGCTGAGCTCAGGGGTTGGATTCCCCGGCGCTTTTACCTCTCCTCCCCTCGGACGCCTCCAAATACAACAATACCTATAAGTGTGCGCTGCAAAGAGAAGAACGCATCGGTGGGGTACTGGAACCCACAGCCCGGCCGTGCTGAACTCATTCATCCTTTGCGAGGCTGAGACCGGGGTTCGACTCCCCGCCGATACATGCATGTGTCACTTCCGATATCATTTTTACCTCCCCCCCGCGCATCTGTCCAGATCCAGAAATCAACTCAATATGACTGCACGTTGCGTGCTGAGGGAATAACGCATCGGTGGGGTACTGGAAACCCACAGCCCAGCCGTGGATGAAATCAAGAACGTTCTTTGCGAGGCTGAGCCCGGGGTTCGAATCCCCGCCGGTGTAATTCCGCCGTTTTCGGTATCTTCTTTTTCTTTTAGGTGCCAGAATTATGTCCACCCTCAAGGCAATTCACCAACAATTGGCGGAGCCTCGTAAGACCTCGATTAAAATCCAGTATGAGAACACTGAGATCGCCGATCAGAATGAGCGGAGCATCCAAACATGTCCTCTTTCGATGCGTTCATGATCAATGCGTACCGCTGTTCATGCCTCTGCGCAAAAATCGATATTGCTGACGTGAATTGAACAAGCCTATTGTGCTACTCCGGCGACTTATTGGGGGAGCTTGCGACCCCTTTTGATAAGGGATCCCAGAAAACGTGTCACGTGTAAATGCGCGGGTCTCGTATGATTGGCTGTGAATCACGTGATCGGCCCGCCCGCCGCAGGCGAGAAGAAATTGAAATGTTCGTTGAGCGCAAGGTTTGAACTCACGCGCCCTCGGGCCTGGCCCCATGCCGTCCCCGGCTGGTCTGAGTTTCAATCCTGTTATAGCACCAAACCTTATTTTGCTTTGTCACATCAATCCACGGACTGTCAAAGTGTCGTTCTCGGTCTAGATCTCTCTGCTTCCGTTGCGGCTTTCTGGCTTCTTCTGCTCCGAATAGCTTCAGACTCCGGATCGGAATTGAACAAGCCTAAAACCCCTCTGATCTGATCAGAAGTGTGAATCTTGCGGCGATTTCTTTAGATAAAGACCTGAGCAGACTTTGAGGAGGTCACGAGTGCAACCTCGTCGGGACGACTATCTGGGGTTTATCTGGAAGCAGCTATCTTGGGAATTTCTGGGCTCTATAGATAGATAACAGGTTCTGGGCTCTGAACAAGTCACTGCATGACATATAGCATACAAGCATATATCGGTATTTAATTTCACTGATTTGGGAAGATATATAGCTGAGAATAGTAAAGATGGCTGGTGCTCCACAACTGAACTCAGTAGCATATGGTGCTAGGAGGGCTCGCCAACGGGCAGCACAACTGAACGAGACACCACACATTTACCTCCCTACCTCTGAGGAGATTTTAAATGGAAGATGGTCTGAGAATTTCCCTCGAACTCCTCGAGGTGGCCGTAAGTAACTTTGCTATTGATTTGTGACTGTGTTCTGATTTAATTTTAAAGCCCACCTTGCTCCACCACAGAATTGCAGAAATGGGTTGTCAGCAGCTACAGAGGCTGTTCCAGGAGGAAGACGCTCACGTATCTCTGTCTATGCAACTCGGCCTGACACCCTGCCCCTGCACAATTTGTCAAATGACATTGTTCAAAATTCTCCGCAGTTGTCTGGTATGTATTATTAAATGAATCATTGGTCTTGACTCTGATTGATTTTTTAATCAGTACGGGCTCGATTGTATGGAAACCTCACTCCACATGGTCCAGGTTCCCGTGATCAGCCAGGAAAGCGGAGTCGGACTGAGCTTAGCCACTTGTCACCGTCTCATATCACAACAATGGATATATATGGTGATCCTGAATTCCATCCCCAACGTCTTTTCCCAAATGCTGGTCCGAGTGGAATTCAGAGTGCATCAACTGATGTTTTTGGTACTCCTACTATGCCTCCACCTCCTCCGCCTCCATCTCTAGCATCTGTTGCAGATGAACAAAATCAGGGTCTAAATATATCACCACCCGGGTCTCCATCAACTGATGTTTTTGGTACTCCTACTATGCTTCCACCTCCTCCGCCTCCATCTCTAGCATCTGTTGCAGATGAGCAAAATCAGGGTCTAAATATATCACCACCCGGGTTTCCAATCACTTCTTTGCCATCTCCAGTTTTACCACCACCACCACCACCTTCTCCTATGCCCCTGAATCTTCCTGTCATTCCTCTGATCCAACCACCACCACAAAATCAGGGTCTAAATATATCACCACCTGGCTCTCCAATCGCTTTTTTGCCATCTCCAGTTTTACCTCCACCACCACCACCTTCTCCTATGCTCCTGAATCTTCCTATCATTCCTCCGATCCAACCACCACCTTCACCTGCGCCACTTAATCCACCTGTAATTCCACTGATCCAACCAGGTCCTGCTAATCGTACAAGGCCACGGCGTGCAGCAAGAGATCCAAATCCAGATAACCCTGATAAGCTGTACTGCACTAGACGGAAACATTATGTTGACAAGGCTGTATTTGGGGACTTAGCAACCTGTATTGGTTGTTGTGCTCGTGACCGAGATAATCGTCAGGCCGCTGCAGCTCAAATTGCGGAGGAGTTAAGACTACAGGAGCTGGCAAATCAAATCCCACCAGAGGACCCTCTTGTGGATGTGCCACATGGGCCCCCATTGCCTCTTCCTCCTGTGATTCCACTAGCTCAGCTTGCAGTTTCACCTGCAGAGAAAGAGATGATGAATCATGTGAGGGAGAAGTGGATGAACATTTCTTTGGAGTCTTGTGATGCATGTGATGAACGGTGGTTCGACTTGGATGTGAAGAATGGGAAATGCGAAAAATGTAGAAAGCCCAGAAATGCAGCAAAGTTCCAGAATGCAAATCAGATGAATCCAGGTGCAGCTGCAGAACTGCCTCCTCTGACCCAGATTGAGGAGATGATAATCTCACCGGTCCATGCACTTGTCTCATTGTATCAGGTTCGGGGAGGGCAGTTCAAATACTCTGGGCACTGCTGCAATTTCTCACGTGATACTGCTGTCTTTCACAACAAACTGCCACTTCTTCCAGAGGAATGTGATGTGATTATCATGCGCAGAACTGGTGTTAATGCTACCACGAATGAGGAGATCCACCAAGACTTCAGAGTTCGCCGGGATGTTGTTGAGAAATGGTTGAAATATTTGGAAGTCCATCATCCAACATTCCGTTCTCGAAGTGTCACCATCGACTGGAACCGTCTAAATGAACTTCCAGGAGATGGATCTGTGCATGATCGTTTGCGAACAGTGGAATCTCAGACTATGCCGGATGTTCACCAGGATGCCGGGCCTCCACAGGAGGGAGAGAACCCAGGCCCAGATGAACCTCTGTTCACCCGGGGATTTGTGCCTAATATCAACAATGGTCAGACAGAAATTGAACAGCTGCAAGCTGCTGCCTTTCATAATGGAGACCCAGTTATCATGAGCATGCCACCCATTCGCGGTACCCCAATAAATGAACATAGTGGCCAAACAATTGCAATTGATGCCTTCCCTTCTCTGTTTCCAAATGGCAAAGCAGATTTCAATGCACCCCGTGATATTGAAGTTTCAATGGCGGAATGGGCAGCCCATTTGATGCGCTTCAAAGATGGCCGATTTGCAAGGCACCCACGTTTTCGTTATTGGGCTCTTAACACAATTATGCGGCATAGTGCAAAGAAAGCATCCAAGTGGTATACAACAACACACCAGGAGGATAAAGCTTTGTCTGTGGCAGATATAGAGCAAATGCTGAAGGATGATGATGCTAAAGGTCTTGCAGATCGTGTTGCTCATGCTGCAGTCAACCTCCCAGGCTCACGGCCATTCTGGTCAAAGGCTCAGCGCGATCTCATTGCCCAAATCCGCTCTCCACAGTGCAGAACACCACATGTGTTTGTAACATTTTCATCTGCAGATGTACAATGGCCAGATATGCATCGTCATATGCCGAATTATGATCCCAATGCTGAAGAGGATGCACACTCCTATCGTGTCAGGATGAAAGATCTCAATGAGAACCCTGCTATTGCATCGTATTACTTCCAGAAACGATTTGAAGTCTACTTTGAACACTATATCAAAAAGAAGTTCAATGTCTCGGACTTTTGGTGGCGGTATGAGTGGCAGCATCGTGGAAGCAGTCATATCCATGGCTTCCTGTGGATTGAGGGTGCACCATCTATTGATGATCTTGATCTGTCAGATCCGATGCAGGTGCAGGGGTTCATTGATTTCTGGGATCAGCATGTCTCAACATGGAATCCTTCAATTTCTACCCCACCTGCAGCGATTCATCCTTCTGCTCGTTTGTTCAATACTCTGGAGGACACAAAGCTGGAGCTTGCAGAGATGTTGAATCGCTTGCAACGTCATACAAAATGCACACCAGGATATTGTCAACGCAAGAAGAAAGGCACAGGAGAAGTCTTCTGTCGCTTTGGTTTTCCAAAACCATGCCATGAAGAGTCCAAGTATACCAAAGATCCCAATCGCGATTTTGCTGAGCTTCACACTCGTCGAAATGACGAACTCGTGAACTCCTACAATGCAGGTGTCATTCTATCGTGGCGTGGAAACATTGATTTCCGGCCTGTGATCAATCGTGAGGCTGTCATAGCATATGTGGCCAAGTATGCTAGCAAGGCCGACAGCACATCTGCAACCTATGAGGAGGTTCTTAGAACAGCCATTTCCCGTCTGCAGGAGACAGATGCCGCTGGAATCGCATATCAGAAGATGCTCTCAACATTTGCTGCTGAACGTGATGTTTCTGCTCAGGAGACATGCCACATCCTGTTGAACTGTGACCTCACAAGAAACTCTCGACCACCACCACGAAGCTTGTGTGTTGATCCTAATAGTTCTTCCGCTACAGTTGACTTCGAAACCCGTCGAATTCTGAGACTTGGAGTGCAGGATCGGTACAAAAAGCGCACTGGACCACCAGAGTTGAACATGAAGGATGTGACTTTGCTTCAGTTTGCAACTCACTATGACTGGAACTCTGAAACATACTGCCGAAAGCGTGGACGAAATGAAGGCAAGCCATATGTGGTTAATGTTTGGCCCCGGTATCAACCGGACAGGGATAACGAGGAGCTCTATGAGAAGTACTGCTATGCCAGAATGATTCTCAACCATCCGTTTGGCACTGATGCAGAGGAATTGCTTTGTGGCGCCGAGTTACCACGAGATGACCAGGACAAACCAGGGAAATATATCAGCTGGGCTGTTGCATATCAGGTTGAATGTCTTGACAAGGGCCACCAGCATCGAGATGACACCCTGCCTACCATTGGAGAGGTTGCTGGAGATGACGAGGAAAGTGATTCAGAGTCTGTTAATGGAGATGATGATCCAGCTGCACATGACTACCAGGCAGAATGGATGCTGGAGGCTGGCCGTGCTCCACATGAGTCAGTGCAGTCCAACCTGGGCAATCTGGGAAAACGAGATCTGGACCTGGAATATGATTGGGTGGCCCATTCTCCTGATCAGGCTACAGTGGCAGCTGCAGCATCCTGGCTGGCAGACCAGGTCAAGGAATCTCCCAATGATGAGATTCAGTCTTTACCAGAGCACAACTATAAAAAGCTTAAAGGAGAGCAACGGGATGTATTCCTTCAGATTATGGCCTACTTTAAAAGGATGAACTCGGATCTTCCTGGCTCAAAGCCATCACCTCTCCGGATTAATGTTGATGGAACTGCTGGCACAGGAAAATCATTCTTGATCTGGTGCATAACCACTGCCCTCAGAGAACTCTTTGAAACAGATGAGGATGCACTGGGGGCCAAGGACCCTACAGTCCGCTTAGCACCTACTGGAATCTCTGCATTTGGCATTCGAGGTTGGACTGTCAACTTTGGACTGGGAATCCCAGCCAGGGAGAAGAAGGATTTTAATCAGCTGGCCAGCACTGGGCTTGCTCGAGTTCAAACACGGTGGAAGCATGTCAAGCTTCTCATCATGGATGAGAAATCAATGATTGGGAGGGCTCAGATGGGTCGCTGTGATCGCCATCTTAGACAGGCCTATCCAAGGTCAAATGAAGAGACTCTGGGTGGACTTCCAGCTCTGGTTTTTGGTGATTTCTTCCAGCTGCCTCCGATTGGTGATACACCACTGTACTCTAACAAGCGAAGCACTGGAACGCGAAGTGGATTGACTGGGGAAGGACGAATAGTCTTTGAATCCTTCACCCAGTCAGTTACCTTGCAGAGGGTTTATCGGCAGGAAGGCGAAAGTCCTGCCCAGATTGCATTCCGTGAAGCACTGATGAGACTTCGAGAATACAAATCCTCGGAGGCTGACCATGCCCTTTTCTCAACACGCTTCTGGGATCAGCTGACACCTGCTGAACGGGACAAGTTTTCTGCTACAGTTCATCTGCTTCCAACAAGGGAGGCAGTGAGAGAACTCAACACTCTGCGGCTCAGCCTCCTCGGAAAGCCTGTAGTCAGATGTATGGCAAAACACAACAGCCCAGAGGCCAAAAAAGGGTCAGACGATGATGCAGAAGGCCTGCAAAAGGAAGTCCTCCTGGCTGAGGGTGCCAAAATTATGATAACCCGCAATGTTTGGACTTCAAAGGGTGGGTTAAATATTCTCAGATTATTTCCTTCTTACTAATGCTCTAATGCAGGCTTGGTCAATGGTTGCCAGGGAGTTGTCAAGAAAATCTGGTATTTTCCTGGATCTGATGTTCGAATTAATCTTCCGGCAGTGGTATTTGTTCAGTGTGATGGATACTCAGGTATGGAGTTTAAATTGTATCCAAACTCATTGTTAAATTTTAATAGGGCCCGCAATTCCGGGCTGGGAAGGAATTGATCCTTCTTGGATTCCAATTGTTCCTGTAACTTCAAGATGGGAGGATAGAACTGGAAAGTCCCTCACCAGGACTCAGTTACCTCTAACCTTGGCATGGGCCATCACAATCCACAAGAGCCAAGGCCTCACTCTTGAAGAGGCAGTAATCGACATTGGCAGCAAGGATTTTTCCTCCGGTCTTTCTTTTGTGGCCATCTCTCGAGTCAAGAAACTGAGTGGGATAGCCTTTCGACAACCATTTAGCTGGGGCCGTTTACAGAAGCCAGTCACAGAATCAATGAAAATGCTGGAGGAGGATATTTTGCGAAGGAACTTGCTTGGGTTCGAATTAGATACTTATGGTATGGATCTTAGTCAGTATGTATTTGATGAATAGTGTTGTACATAGACTCGGAATCCACCGGTGCTACATCAACTCGGAATGGGCGTGAGCTCCCCCTTACTGTATCCGGGCACCGGAATACAAAAACATATTTCAAGTTGTTTGCGTTGAGCCAAGTCTTTTGCGGGCAGGCAAGCCGATGTGGGAAAATTCCACGCGCGCGTGGCAGACCAGTGACGAGAAGTGACTCGACTCAGTCTCCGGTGCCGAAGAGAATGGCGCATGTGCGAAACCGCAAAACGAACTGTGAGACATTCCGGTGATAGCCGAGGATAAAAGGCGTGCTGACGCGGCCATCAATCGTCAGCGTCGTCTAGCGCCGCTGTACATAACCGCCTCTTCCCCGCCCTTCATTTCTTTTCCAACCCACCACCAGTATCGCCCCGCCGTCATGCCCTTCCGCACCGGTTTCCTCCCCGGTGGGTCTCCCTTTATATTCCCCCCATCGTTTACTGACCCCACGTGCAGTCGTGCTCGTCTCCGCCGCGCTAGGCCTAAAGCTGCACCGCATGGCGCTGGTCGACCCACCCATGGGCCCACTCATCGCGTCCTATCTGCAGTCCTGCACCTACGCGCCAGGCCATCCGCTGCACGGCTTCATCTGCGTTGTCGAGCCGCTGTTCCGCGAGCTTGTGACGAACGAGATCGGCAAGGCGTTCCTTACCGCGTTTGGCACGTCTGGCATGGTGCGTGCCGCTGAATAACTGAAAATCTCATCAACAAACTAACACATTTATTGCACTGGCAGGTCATGTCGATCCACCTACACCTCAAAGCCGGGCAGGCCGGCGGCTCGCGCGTCTTCTCCACTCCGCTACTCGTTGCACACACCCTCGCGGGCCAAGTCTTCGGCGCGGGCATCGTCGGGCCTATCTTCCTCCCCCTGTTCCTCGCGTTATCCCAATCGCTTGAACCGCCGACGCGGAAGCCAGTGACACCCGCGAGCTACGCCTACACAGTGACACTACTCGGCATCCAATTCCTCGTCTTCCTCCTCTCGACGGCGCTCACCGCCCTCCCGCCGACGTCGCAGAACTGGGTATACGCAAACTACGCGTTCCAGGCGTTCCCGCTGCTCTTCCTCCCGCTTGCGTTCTTCCCTGATCCCAAAAATGTGTCCCCGCCTTCGACTCTGGGGATGTCGACCTTCAAAGTTCTCAAGTACATGTACGCCCCGCTCCACTACCTCACGCTCTTCCAGGGTATCGCCGCGTACCGCGCCGGTGAGCCCTTCACGGCCGCGTGTCGCTTTATGGCGCTCGATTTTGTGGGGTGAGAACGCGTCTCTTTTGTTTCTTTTATTATTGGTGGTGTTATGGGTCGCTTGAGAGACGCTGGACGCTGCTTTCTAGGCTCTTATAGCGAGCTCGTCTCATTTATTTGCTGCTTCCTCGTGAAAGACCCCTTTCTAACATACCTCTAGATTCATCGCAACATTCCTGGGCATGTCCGCCATCGACGCCCTCGCGGCCGCGGATGTAAATGACCGCAATACCGGCAATGCACACGCACAGATGGGATTCCTAGAACTGCTGGCGAGACTGTTGCTGGCGGGCCCTGCGTCCGCGATGGCGGCGTATTATGAGCGGAAAGAGGCAACGGCCGTGGCCAGAGCTGGTAAGGAGAAAGCGACATGAGGGTAGGGCAAGGCGCGGAGGAGGAGTTACGAAAACAAAACACGGACGAGCAGCCAGCGACCTTGCCTTTGTATAAGTTGAGTCGACACGATATCCTGGGGTAGAAGTAGGATTTTGAATCGGACGTGGTGTACGGAACACCCTCGCTCTGCATGGAATAAGGTCTGTGCATTCAAGCGAGTGATCGGGGTTCGACTCCCCGCGTCTAAATAGGATGTGATTGTATATTTTTCATGAATTTCCTGGCAAACAACTCACTTATGCTGGCACACCTTTAAGATGGGAACTCGGATGTGGTGTACGGAACACCCTCGCTCCACATAAATCGGATAAAAGATGATGCAGTGAGTGCTGGGGTTCGACTCCCCGTGTCTGAATTCTGCTCTCATATCTTTTTCCCTCCTTTGCTGATTATTTGTCAAACAACTCACTTCTTCTGGTGAAGAAGTAGGAAGAGCCTCGGACGTGGTGTACGGAACAAACAGGGCTACAATATATGCAGTAAGGTTGGCAGTGGAGGAAGCAAATCCCGATGTTTCGTTGATGAACTTCACACACTCGGAATATGTGATACGTCATGTGTGTCATTGGGCAGGGAAAAATTCGCAACTCGGGTGGTCGTGTCCTAACGGAGATCTGTTGAAAGACTTGACCTTCCTCTTGAATCGGCGTACATTCCGGTGCAGGCTTATCCATGGGGAAACGTTGCTTCCGGTCAGAGCATGATTGATGTCCTGAAAATTTCAACATCCCTTCCAGAGCTGACAATGGCTAAGAATGCGCACTGGAAGTCACTGATCGACGATGAAAATGGCCAGGAAGGCAATCCTGAACATCACCGCGGACGTGAGAAGGTCCGGCTGCTCCTTGAGAGATAAAATATTAGAATGCAAGGACGCTGGTTCATTCTGGCACGTACTTCGTTCGAAGTGACGAATTGGTTCACGTAAGTTGTTGCGCATCACACCCGAATTGGATGAAAAAATAGTACTCTTCTTCGCCCCTGGATTTAGATTAAAAAATTGCTGATTTTTTATTGAGAACGAATATAGCTTGCACTGTGGCCAGGAATGTCGGTGAAATTCACATTCAACAGCCAGGTAAGGTAATCCGCGGAACTCTCAGAAGTATTGCCGCTCATGTCCAAGAGGTATGACTCAGAAGACCTGATGTGTTGGACGTCGGTAAGTACAGTATCGTAAATACATGGGAAGTACGGTGATACAGATTATTATTACGAGTACTTTACGAGTACTTATGTAAGTAAGTGATCGTCCATTTAACAAATTGATATGAGGATTTCACGACCTCTCTCAATCCTTGTTCCATTTTTCGTGCCTGGTAAAATAGTGGCTGTGTTGAAGCCTATTTAAAAACATTCACTACGATTTTTGTGATATATTAGTGGCGGTACCCCCCCAACGAAATCTGGAGGTCGCCTGTTCGACCCCCCAAATCCGCATTTATTTTAAATACTCTGTTTGCCCTTTCTCCGCATCTCTCATATTCATTGTCTTCTTTGTCGTTTTTATTTTTAACCAACTCTATGGCGATAAGAGGAATCATCCTGTTTGTACAGCGAGGCGCACTGTGCGCTCAGAGAAACATTTCCTACTCGGCATGTGGCTTTCCAGCGTCGCGAAGTGGCCCAGTGCCTTCAGATGAAAAGCCTGAGCACTGATTCCAGTATTCACCCAGGTCATGCACGAGAAACATTGCAGTTCCCATGAGCCTTTGGAACCCTGCCGCCTTTCAAGTCGGCCCTTCGAGTACAATTCCAGCAGTAATTTTGTGCTTTGGGGCCCGTCCGGAAGAGGTTCTGAAGACGTAGGAGGCCCTGGGAATATTGTAGAATTGAATGGATTTTCGCTCGGACTAGGACAGTAAGAGCTTTCGAGGAAGGGCCAGGTCGGGGTATGTGTTAGGGGTGTGTGCCTGAACTCGGTCCGAGGCACATCAGCTGAGAAGTGGATTATAAAAGCCTCCAGGTTGTCCAGAGAAGAGAGGAGGTAGCAGGGTTTCTGGGAAAGCACAATAACCATCGGGTAGGCGAAGACCTCAAGACGTCGATAAAGGTGTATCCGGGGTTTGAGTGGCCCAATCGGTGCCGTCGGTAGCAGTCAGATTAGGGACAAAGCCACTGTACATGATCACCAGCCCCAGCCAGGGTGTGACCGCATAGGCGCATAGGGTGGTGCACTCAGCTGTGTGCGTGTGGGAGGCGGCAAGATGAAAATTTGGACGCGACGCGTTACGCGCCGCTAATGGGTGATCGATCACGCCCAAAGTAGAAATAGTGATGGCAAGCAAAACAATTCCATTGGATAATTACATGGTGTTTTTCGGACATTCTAAGTATGCAGAAAGATAGCTAGGTAATGAAAATAGGGGGTCGGTGACCGAAATATAACTTTAATGTGTACAATTTGAGTAGTTATTCAAAAGGTTGGTGAAAACGCGCTGAAACATGCCAAAATGCCAAGGAAAGACCCCAGAGACCACTTTGGGGGGGGGGGGGGGGGGGGGGGGGGGGGCGGATAGCTGGAAACATCAAATGCCTGGTAAATTGTATCAACCGGGAGCCCGGGGTCTAACCTGTGGTCAGTGTCCGGGATTTGGCTACCGCCCACCTCTTGAGCGGAGAGAAGCTAAAGTGGTCTCGTGTTATGTCGTGTTATGTCATGCCGTTGAAGTGCCGGTTGATGGGAGCCGGAATCGGTTGCATCCGAGTCGAACCCTGATGCCAACTTGATGCGAGGTTGAAAGTGGGCCAAGTTGTGGAAGTGAAACTAGGCCAATCCTTTCAGAGTTATTGAATACTTTTCATTTGGACCACTTTAGAAGAAGAAAAAAATACATAAGTACGAAGTTCATGCTGGGCACCGCCACGGCCCCACACATACTGCGCCCAGTGAGATCAATGTACTCAAAGTTATCGAATTTCAGCCCTTCCTCCTGGAACAAGCCGTTAGCACAGCGTG
Source organism: Mycena epipterygia (assembly GCA_029281465.1). NCBI lineage: Eukaryota > Fungi > Basidiomycota > Agaricomycetes > Agaricales > Mycenaceae > Mycena > Mycena epipterygia. Next base: position 430,358 of record JARJCQ010000054.1, on the reverse strand, counting down.
GTCAGGGTAGACAGAAAAGTGGAACGCACAGCAAGACCCAGAAACAAGGTCTTGTACACGAATCGCAGCAAAAACGACAGTCCTGAGCCACCCAGCAAATCCTCTCCGTCAGCTTCATCATACCCCGCTTGCTCCAGCCGCCGCCGAACGATGTCTGCATGTCGTTCTGTCTGCGCCAAGATCCGTTCTGAAAGAAGATGTGTTAGTACCGCGACCTCCCACAACCCACAAAGCAGACTCACCCCGGCCACGCTCCTTCAGATACACCCGGTACATCTCACGCTCCTCCCCTACCGGCAGCTTCATATCCAGCTTCGGCTTGAGCGCCGCGACGGTGACACCCGTCGACACCGAGACGACATGGTATGTGTTATCCGATCTGTATATCCGTATCTGCATCTTGTGCCGTGCTGCCGCCACGTGCGCGCCATGGTGGTGTGATGCGGGCACAACACTCGCGCTGTGCCGCCCCGTGCCACTCGTGCTGTCGTCCGACTTCCACTCCGCCTCACCCACGGGGTCCGCGACACTCCAGCTCTCGGTCACGCGAGCGACGGCTTGCGGATCGGGCATCGGCGGGCGCGATGAGTGGCGTGACTGGTAGGAATTCGACAAATGGAACTGCGAGCTGTCCGAGTCCGAGTCCGACTGGCTCGAGGCGAAGCCGTTGCTCAGGGGGCTAGTGGCATTCTTGCCTGTGGGCGCAGGGTAGATGATGTCGTTCATTTCGTCGAAGTCGGTGTCGAGGTGGGTTTCCTGCTTGGCGGGGTCTAGCGACACCAGGCTGGAGCCAGGCGATACACGGAGCAATGAGTGTTCCGATTCGTGTGCGGTCCCCGAACCCGAGCGCATGTTGCGCTTGGGCATCTTAAGCTTTTTGCGCAGCGACCTGAACATCGATGACTTGCTCTTGCGAACTTCTGGCGAGGGCGAGAACGAGCGGACGCGCGGCTCCTGCATCGCCGAAGTGGAAGTGGACGCGATCACGGAGTTGGTCGTCTCGGCGATGAGGTTGCTGTGCGACTCGGATGGGTCGCGCTGGCGGGAGAAAAGACCCGAAGAACTCCCCGGCCGTAGCGACGAGAAGGAGCCCCTGGGCGGGAAATGGAAGGAGTGGCTATTCTTCGGCAGGGGCGATGGCTGAAAACTTTGTAAGCATCTCGTTGAGCGTAGGATGTAATAGACGGATCGGTTCCTGGGACTCAGAGTCAGACCGGTCGAGCCAAGGCGCGATGTCAACATCGTGTGAGGGCTGCAAATCGAGTTCTGGGGCCATGAGGACCTTGCCGTACTCGTCTATCCTTGAATCGCAGAGTGGACAACGGGATGGCCTAGAAGGATGAGGCGAGCTACCCCGATCGCGGGGATAGAGGCAGGAGCAAGGGTCGACACGTGTGTAAGGGCATGTACACTAACTGGGCAAAATGTTTGTCTCAAGGTATTTTCAGCATTGCAGGCCAATTTCCGGAGTCTCAAGATGCTTTTCGACATGACTTCCGCAGAACTAAATGTTGGAAATGGGTTCCGGAGGCCACACAAATATTTTCAGAATTTGATCGCATCATACTGCTTTGATATGCCTTCATTTGTGTTTCAACAGCAGAAACCCAGTTTTTTCAACTTGATCTGTGGTTTCTTTCAGAACAATCTGAATTGGCTAAGTTGTAGTCCAGGATGTGAGGACCCATTATGCAAAAAGAACTATGCAAAAATATACAGGCAATCGGACACCATAGAGCTTGCAAAATGGCCTAAAATGGCCAAAATGGCAGTAAAACCGACTGTTTTTGGCCATTTTGCAGGCTCTGTAGTGTCTGATTGCCTGTGTATTTTTGCATGGTTCAACTTGCAGAATTTCTCCTCACATCTCAGACTATGACTTGAGTGATTTAGATTGTCCTGAAAAGCATCACAGATCAAGTTGCAAAAAATGGGTTTTTGCGGATCAAACACAATTGGTGGTATATAAAATCACTATGATGCGATCAAATTCTGAAAATATTTGTGGGGACTCCTGAACCTGTTTCCAACATTCCATTCTGTAGAAGTCATGTCTCAAAGTCTCTGTATCCTCCATAAATCGGCCTGCAGTACCGAAAGTACTCTGAGACAAACATTTTGCCCAGTTAGTGTATGTTCCGATGGATTCGGACATTAAAATACTTGGGGTATGCCGACTCCATTGTATCCCTCCGGCTCTCCCGCAACCCCATGATCGAAATTCCGCTCGATTTTATCCTGTTGTGCACCACCCTCCGCGAGCTACGCCTCAGCCATATGGCGATGAAGAAGGTTCCTCGTAGCTTGCGGCATAGCACGACCCTCACCTGCCTTGATCTGTCCTGCAACCGTATCGTCACCTTAGACGAGGCATACCTCGATGAAATCCCAGGGCTCACCACGCTGCATCTGCAGAACAACCACCTTGAGAAGCTGCCATGGAGTTTTCCCCGTCTGCGGCGCCTGCTCACCCTCAATATCTCGAACAACAAGTTCCGCACGTTCCCCGCGGCGGTGAGCGAGCTCAGCAACCTGCGCGACCTCGACATCTCGTTCAACTCGATCTCAGAGCTACCCGAGTCAATTGGCCGCCTGGAAAACCTCGAGCGGCTTATTATTGTGGGCAATCAGGTCTCCCGCTTGCCGGACGAGTTCAGCAGCCTTGGGCGGCTGGCCGAGTTCGATTGTCGCCGTAATCAGATCTCGGACCTGACGGTAGCATACATGCTCCCGAAGATCGAGACGCTGAGTGCGGACCACAACGCGCTGTACGACCTCGGGCTGTCGCTAGGGCCGTGTTTGACGACATTGGATGCGTCTCATAACGAGATCACTCAACTCTCAATTGTTCGGGGACCCATTGGACGGAGCCCCTTTGCGCTTACCTCCCTGGACATCTCGAACGCGAAGCTGTCGGTTCTGGATGACTACACGCTCTCTCAGCTGACGTCTCTACGGAGGCTTAAGCTCGACAACAATTCGTTCGAATCCATCCCTGAGTCGCTTGGCGACCTCAAGTGGCTCGAAACCCTTTCCTGCGCGGACAACTCGCTCGGCGAGCTCCCACGGAGCATTGGGAAACTAAAGAAACTCCAGATGCTCGACGTACATAGCAACAATCTCACTGAGCTACCGGGGTCACTGTGGAACTGCGCTTCGCTGTTGTCACTCAATGTTACATCGAACTCATTGGTTCTGTGGCACGAGCCGCCTCCCCACGTCCCCGACGACGACTCCAACTCTAACATGGTGGTCACGAGCCGCACCTTGCTCACAATGTCCAGCACATCATTGTCCGACATCCCCCCTCTCGCCCACTCACTCGAACTGCTGTACCTCGGCGAGAACTCGTTTACGGACAAAGTTCTCCATCTGCTCATGGTTCTCCAAGCCCTGCGCGTCCTCAATCTGTCATTCAACAACATCCGGGACATTCCTTCTGACTTTTTCTGCGATTTGACCAAATTGGAGGAGGTATGCCTGAGCGGAAATGACCTGATCAACTTTCCCGGCGAAGACCTTCCCAAACTCACGCAACTATCTACCCTCTTTTTAAACGGGAATCGGCTTCAGACGCTGCCGCACGAATTGGGCAGAGTCAAGAGCCTGAGTGTTCTGGACGTTGGGAGCAATTCCCTCAAGTACAACATTAATAACTGGGAATTTGATTGGAATTGGTGGGTTGCCTGTGGTGAAATATCATCGAAGCTTCGTACTGATCTTCACACCTAGGAACTTCAATAAGAACCTGAAATACCTCAACTTGTCGGGCAATAAGCGACTCCGGATTAAATCTGATGTCTCTGTGCCTGGCCGCCACCAAAGCATGTCAACCCTCAGTCGGGAATCCCTTGCGGGGTTCTCGGAACTAACTCAGCTTCGTGTCCTGGGACTGATGGACGCCATGATCACCACGACGGGAACAGACACGAGCACGGGTATCCCAGAAGAGAATGACGATCGCAGAGTTCGGACCTCGTCCTCGCTCGTCAATGGCATGTCATATGGCATAGCCGACACGCTTGGGAAGAATCAGCTCCTCAACATGCTGGATCTTGTTCACGAGTTCCGTGGCTTGAAAAAGGACGCGGTATTCGCCATGTTTGGCTGTACACAGCCTCCCAAGCATTTGCCAGCCGCTACCACTTCCAATTGCCTCGCAAAATACTTGCAGGAGAACTTTGTCCGTGTCTTCATATCGAAGATCACCCAGAACGCTCAGAAGGCGTCCCCGATGCTCTCCGCCGCTCCTTCCTCAAACTAAATCAGGAGTTCCATGATACGCTCTTCAGCCCCACTCGCGGAATGTCGCCAACGAGCGTGACTGGGGCGAATCCGGTCTTTGCCGATCCTTCGATAGTTCGCAGCGGTGCGTCGGGTATCGTGGTGTACATTTTGGACAAGACGATGTACGTCGCGAATGTCGGCAATGCCTTAGCGGTCATCTCGAGGGGCGGTAGCGCACATGCAGTGTCGAGGAAACATGAGCCCTATGACCACGCAGAGACTGCCCGTATCCGTGCTGCCGAAGGGTGGATCTCGCCTCCAGGTCTTGTCAACGACGAAGTCGATATCTCACGCTCCTTTGGGTTCTACCATCTTCTACCCATTATCAACGCCCGACCTGATATCGTCATCTATGATCTGACTGAGCTGGATGACTTCGTCATCATTGCCAACCGCGGCTTGTGGGATTATGTCTCGTATCAGACTGCCGTGAACATTGCCTGGCAAACAGAGTCAATGCTCGCTGCTCAGAAGCTGCGTGACCTCGCGATCAGCTACGGTGTTGATGCTAGCATAATGATCATGGTTATCTGTGTGGCGGATCTTTTCAAGGGAACATCCACCGTTCCTGGTTCTGTCAGCAGGCGGAAGAAACGTGGCCCACAGATCCCAAAAGAATCAAGGCATGGTCCACCCCAGAGCCCGCCGATAGGTGAGATGGAGGTCCTGCGTGATGAGGCGGAGAACGCGCGTTCGGTCGGCGTCATGCCAGGCTTACCACCCTCCCACCTGCGCTCCCACGTACACCTGTACAAACCCGATGAGGTGCAAACGGACCGCCACAGCTACACGCGCTCCTCGCCCCCAATGTCACGCCGGAGCGGCAGCGAGTCGGGCAGCGGCGCAGCCATCGTTATGCGCTCCCGTCGAGTCAGTCATCCACCGTGGCAACAATCTGGGACTGGAGGAGCTTCTTCATGAATGCGTCATTCATAGCTCAAGGCTAAGTCCTCCTCTTGCCTGGTGCCGTCAACGATTACATGGAATCTCTCCTCAACTTCCCTGACTTGGCCGAGGAATGTATGAATATTTTGGCTTACACGCAGCATGTAGCTCTTTGTGTGATTTTCTGCAGCTCCTGACCATCATGGGCCCGGGTATGTACTTTATCGGTAGGCGGCGTGAACAGGTCCGGGGTTCTCGCTAAATAAACATATGAGAAAATAGGGTTGTTCACAGTAGCCATTTTTGGCTCCTTTTTCTCCCCTTTTTCTCTCCTTTTTGGTGTTCCCATGGATTTTGGCCGGATTTTTTTTTCCCTTTTCTATTTAGACATCTAATAAGATCCCAGATGTGAAAAAACGACTTCTCAGGTCCAATTTTGGATGAAAACCAGAAAAAAAGGAGCAAAAAAGCGATCTACTGTGAACACCCAAGCACCGGGATTCGGCAAAAAGGGGAGAAAAAGGGGAACTCACTGAACATATATATCATCTAGAATATTTGCATTCAGGAAGGGGTACATGGTCTATTGAGAGTGTATTTGAGAGGTCAGAGACTATGTGACCCAACAAGAACCAAGTCAAGGAGGGGAATAAGTCTGAAAAAGGTAAAATAAAAGGAACGGAAAAAGAGCCCTTTTCCAAAAATGAGCTACAAGTGTCCATTTTTGAAAAAGGGCCCTTTTTCTGTTCCATTTTTTCATTCCTCTTTGCTCCCTCTTTCAAAAAATGGAACGAAGAGGAACTGAAAAGGAACTGAAAAAGGAGCCAAAAAGGGCTACTGTGAACAACCCTAATGCGGTCGTTTAGAGTAGAGCGAGCGAGAACTGCCTTCCACTTACATACTGCCTTCACGGTTGAAGTGGAAGTCGAGTCGAACTACTAGTACAACATCAGCACTGAGTATTATCGAGTTTGATTATTGAATGACACCGAGTTGCAGTGAGCGGTCCAAAAGCTTGGATGCTAGCACTCACGCTCGAGATGTGACGAATGACTGATCAGTGGAGTATGGGAAACCCTCAGCCTGGATGTAATGAGCTACAAGAACTGCTAAATTGAGAGAGAGGCTGAGCTCAGGGGTTGGATTCCCCGGCGCTTTTACCTCTCCTCCCCTCGGACGCCTCCAAATACAACAATACCTATAAGTGTGCGCTGCAAAGAGAAGAACGCATCGGTGGGGTACTGGAACCCACAGCCCGGCCGTGCTGAACTCATTCATCCTTTGCGAGGCTGAGACCGGGGTTCGACTCCCCGCCGATACATGCATGTGTCACTTCCGATATCATTTTTACCTCCCCCGCGCATCTGTCCAGATCCAGAAATCAACTCAATATGACTGCACGTTGCGTGCTGAGGGAATAACGCATCGGTGGGGTACTGGAAACCCACAGCCCAGCCGTGGATGAAATCAAGAACGTTCTTTGCGAGGCTGAGCCCGCAATACCGGCGATGCACATAGTGTTGTCAAAGTTCGGTTCGGTTCAGGTTCGGGGCCTTTTTCTGCAAACGCCGAACCTGAACTTCTAGTCGGTTCGGGCAATCCTCCGAACCCCGAACCTGAACGCCAGGTTCAGGTTCGCCGCGTTCGGTTCGGCGTTCGAAGGTGTTCGAACCGAGAACCGAACTTTATTACAATCTCTACCGATAAAAAAGTTGTACGCCGGTTGAAAACATATATTAGTGGCTCAGATGTCCTCCTCCAAATCCTCTAAGCCAAAACCCTGCTCCGTAATCTCTGCAATAAGTGCATCCATGTGCCTCGCTGCCATCTCCCCAGCACTTATCAGCCCATTCCGGTACGCACTCTTCAACAATTGCAAGGCTTCGAAGAGATCTATATTTAGTCTGTTGCGGAGTTTCGTACCGGTTAAAATTCCGCTGGAGAAGGCGCGTTCAATCCGAATTTTGTGCGCATCCCAGTCCAGATTGTGCCATAGCGAAGAGAGAATCGATCGGTGGGTTGGATTTTGGGAAGAACAGCGAGCGCGATCTCATACTTTATATAAAATTGGCGCACGTAGGGCCGCATATGTATGGCAAGCGATGTCTGCGCCCGCACATCCTATGGCCAAACTTGGATTTTTTTTTTGCACTGGGAAAGGCTCACTGTCCTCCCATTCTAGTCCCAAGGAGCAGTAGCTGGTGCCGCAGAACCAACTCCCATTCATAGCCAGTCGCAACGTCGCAAAGGAAGCGGAATAAAGGGGGTATAGTCCTAGCAAGCTTGCAAAATTGTCGCCATGGGGCTCAGGCTCCGAATTCCCTGCGTATTGTACAATCGATGGTCATCTTGTGTTAGTAGCGGCGTGTCTGCGACGGTGTGACCAGATTCCAGAGACCAGTTTCTGGCTTGCATTATCTTGTTCAATCAACTTGAATGTTCAACCAGAGATAGATAAAATTGAACCCAAAGACAGACATATGGCGTGGAGTGTTGTAGGTACCAGGGGAGACGAGATGTGCGCTAGGTACGCACATTACGCGGTGAGAAGGCACAGGAGTTACATAACCCGATGCCGCTAATCACACTTGGCCGCTTTTGCCGTGACGCGCCAGACCTTTTTGGAGTAAAATATGATGGCCGGGTTCGGCGTTCGAACGCGTTCGAACGCGTTCGGCAGATTTCCTCATCTGTTGAACCTGAACCTGAACGCAAAGTTCAGGTTCAGCAAATCGTCGAACCTGAACCTGAACTTTGCGTTCAGTTCGGTTCAGTTCAGGTTCGAACCGATATCCTGAACCGAACCTTGACAACACTAGATGCACACGCACAGATGGGATTCCTAGAACTGCTGGCGAGACTGGTGCTGGCGGGCCCCGCGTCGGCGATGGCGGCGTATTATGAGCAGAAAGAAGCGGTGGTCGTGGACAGGGCAGGGAAGGAGAAGACGACGTGAGTGTGGGAGGGGAACAAGACGAGAGAGGGAGGCGTGGAGGAGTTACAAAAACAAAACACGGACTAGCAGCCAGCGACCTTGCCTTACCTATGTATATGTAAGTCGAGTCGACGCCACGCAGAGTGAATTAATGTTGATTGAAGACTAATAATGGATTCATAAGGTTGATGTTCCATTCGAATTCCGGTTTCATATTGACTCCTTTACTGATTATTTCTCAAACAACCCACTTATCCTGGTGTAGAAGTAGGATTTCGAATCGGACGTGGTGTACGGAACACCCTCGCTCTTCATGGAATAAGTTTTGTGCATTCAAGCGAGTGCCCGGGGTTCGACTCCCCGCGTCTGAAGAGGATGTGGTTATATATTTTTAATAGCAAGTTTCGTGGTAAACTCACTTATGCTAGTTCAGAAGTAGGATTTTGCCTTGGAGCTGGTGTACGGAACACGCTCGCGCTACATACAGGCAAGCGGTGTGCGCCCATTAAGCGAGCGATCGGGGTTCGACTCCCGGCATCTAAATAAGATGTAAGTGTATATTTTTAATGGCAAGTTTCCTGGCAAACAACTCACTTATGCTGGTGCAGAAGTAGGATTCTGAACGGATGTGGTGTAAATGACACGCTCGCGCTACATACAGGCAAGCGGTGTGCGCCCATTAAGCGAGTGATCGGGGTTCGACTCCCCGCGTCTGAATAAGATGTAAGTGTATTTTTAATGGCAAGTTTCCTGGCAAACAACTCACTTATGCTGGTGCAGAAGTAGGATTCTGAATCGGACATGGTGTACGGAACACACTCGTTCTTGGTATTCAACACCATTACATACGCAGCAAGCGGCCGGGGTTCGACTCCCCGCGTCTGAATGAGCGGAGTAATGGAATTTTTCCTTTTGTTCTTCGTATCCCTCGAAAGTGAGCGACTTAAAACAGGATTAAAGTAGGAAGGGAACTCAGATGTGGTGTCTGTGAAGCGAGTGCCCGGGGTTCGACTCCCCGCGTCTGAATAGGGGAATAGATTAGGTCTTTTTTTTCCTCACCCTCAAAGCCATCGAAAGCAAGCGACTTGAAACAGGACAGAAGTGGGAAGGGAACTCCGACATGGTGTACGGTACACCCTCGCTCTACTTAGATCGTGAATATCGGAATTGTCAAGCGAGTGCCCGGGGTTCGACTCCCCGCTTCTGAATTCTGCTCTCCTGTCTTTTTCCGTCCTTTGCTGATTATTTCTCAAACAACCCACTTATCCTGCGGAAGGAGGTATTTGAATCGGACGTGGTGTACGGAAAACCCTCGCTCTACTTACATAGCGAATATTGGAATTGTCAAGCGAGTGCCCGGGGTTCGACTCCCCGCGTCCGAATTCTGCTCTCCTGTCTTTTTCCGTCCTTTGCTGATTATTTCTCAAACAACCCACTTATCCTGGTGCAGAAGTAGGATTTTGAATCAGACGTGGTGTACGGAACACCCTCGCTCTACTTACAACGTGGATATGGGAATTGTCAAGCGAGTGCCGGGGTTCGACTCCCTGTGTCTGAATTATTTGGAGGTATCCTTCCTTTTTGTTTTGTCCCGCTCCTCAGATCATTTTGGAAAAAAAAACGACTTACTTGGGGTAGCACAGAAGTAGGATTTTGAATCGGACGTAGTTTACGGTACACTTTCGCTGTGGAAGAAACTACTGATACAGCAAAGTGCTCAAACAACTCACTTATGCTAGCACACATCTAAGAAGAGAACCCGGACGTGGTGGTAGTATGGAACACCCTCGCGCTACATGAATGGATGTGTCCACGAATTGAATGAGTGCTGGGGTTCGGCTCCCCGCGTTTGAATTACTGTTCCTGTACTTCGTTTTCGTCCCGCTCCTCACATCATTTTCGAAAAAAAAAACTTTTTGGAAACCAGCTGTTGGCACAGATGTAACGTTTTATATCGGACGTAGTGTACGCAACATGCTCGCTTTACTTATGTGGTATAAATGAGAATTGTGAAGCGAGTCACCTGGGTTCGACTCCCCGCCGGGGATACAGCAGAATTGGCCTGTCGGGCGTCTGAAATACGAGGTGATCGTCTATTTTTAATTACCAAGTTTCCTGGAAAACAACTCACTTATGCTGGTACAGAAGTAAGAAGAGAACTTGGAAGTGGTGTACGGAACACGCTCGCTGCTCATAGTTGAAAGAGGTGTTGATATAAAGCGAGCGCCCGGGGTTCGACTCCCGCGTCTGAATAGAAGGTGAGATTGTGCCTTTTTTAATGACAAGTTTCGTAGTAAACAACTCACTTGTTATGGTACACAGGTAAGAAGGGAACTCGGACGTGGTGTACAGTACACCCTCACTCCACGTGGACGGGAGCCAGGTGAATTGTGAAGTGAGCGCCCGGGGTTCGACTCCCTGCGTCTGAATAGGTGGTGATCCCATATTTTTCATGGCAAGTTTCCTGCCGAACAACTCGCTTATACTGGTACGCATCTAAGAAGGGAACTCAGACGTTGTGTACGTACACCCTCACTCTACTTTGGTCGTAGCAAGTATCGTGAAGCGAATACTGGGGTTCGACTCCCCGCGTCTGAATTGCCTGGTCTGAATATGTTTTTTGATTTGGATCCCGGGGTCGCGAATTATGCAGAGCATTGGATCGCGAAGGAACGAGGTGTCATGTACGGCACAACCCGGCTCTGAATTTAGTTCAAGCTCGAGCTCCGAAGTCATCCGGCAGTTGAGATTATTTTTGCCCGTCAACGCAAACGACTTCTCGACCAGCTTGCAGGTGAGCACTTGCATCTGCAGTATCCTTATGAATCTCTGGATTTGAAAGCCGAAGATTACGGGAAGGTTGAAATGCCATCTGTGTCAATGCGGACCCGTTGGCATGGACTAACGGATTCATTCCAACCTGGGTTGTTGAATGCAGGACATTGAATTGATGCTTCGCACCGATCTATCCACCGACTCACCATCTATCAGACCGTATTTTCTTCATGTCGGCGGTTTCCCCTGGAAACCCCCAAAATAGGTTTACTCGTTTCCTCTATTCTATTACCCTATCATACCTTTAGCTCTATCTGGGTTGCTTACCACCTGAGTCTTCCAGATGTAGATAGATATTATAGTTGTACACGTGTAAACTCTGAATGTTGAGTTTGGGTGACTTCTTCGCGTTTGCTCCTCCCAACGCAGGCTGTTGGTTTTATCTCGTGAACCTGGTAAGATATCACTCTTGGCCGTGAGGCCTTAGGTTACAAGCTCATGAGGAGCTCTACTGTAGGTACTGTATTTATACTAAAATCCCAATTATTCCTGCATGTTCCGGCAAGTTCCATCGAGTTCTATATCAGTCAGCGACCTCGGCTTTGCCTCGGGCTTGTGCTGGATTGCTAATCTCCAACACAGGCTCCTGCTAGTCTCAAGTCCTATAAAAGTTTCGTTGCCACGAACAATTATATAAAGAAAAGCGACAGCGACGAAGCCGGAGAGTACAGGTTCAATTCCCGCCGAGGCGGACCTTTTTTGTGCGCTGATGGTGTGAGTGTGAGTCAAGTAAGTCGGAATGAGGACTATACTTATGTGTTTCGCTGATGGAGACGCGCTGGGAGACACGTGACACAGCTTACCGATTTAGAATTTCAATACGGGCCGAGGTTTGGCCGAGCTGAAGGTACCATAACAAGGCCAAACCAATGCCACCTGAACTTGACACAAACTTGACATCTACGCGCGCCGACATTTTCTGCTGTCCGGTCTCTTTTGTTCAAATTGGTGCTATCTGCTGCTCTCTCTCGGATACCATGTTTCAAGCAGGTCCGCTACCTCCATGTCCGAGAGGTTTTCTCCTTCATTTAACCACGGACGCCACTGGCATCAATTGCTAAGGCTGATATATATGATAGACGCATATCCCGGCGCAGTTTTCTGACCGATGGCGGCAATACAACTGAACAGCGTTGTCGGATGGACACCCGAAAATGGTCGTCTTCCCCTCGGAGTGATCACACTATTCAGACACTGGCACGCATAACCTACGGCTGTAAAGGAATCGCCATAGGCCCATCCGCCAATGAAATTTATCAAATCTGTAGTATTTAGCAGATAACGAGACCGCCCCATGGCTGCGCACTTCGTGCTTCGAGGGGCGGTAACCTGTCAACGATTTTCCCACCCAGTGTCGGCATCAGACCAGAGCAAGCCATATTGTACGTCGGACTTCAGACCTCGGATCTAGCCTTACCTGGGTCCCGCTTCCCCAGTGCTTCTTCCTCCGCCTATCTTCCATGACCGAACCCCAGCTATCACAACAGGCGTCGAACTCCGCTGTGCACGAGAAGGTCGCCAATCTCGATGTCGTGAGTTGGTATTCCTCACATTCAATCTCTGCTCATTGTGCAAGGGTGTGATCCACGCCGTCCCAGAAGACCTCTTGGAGGCCGCGGAATATGCTGAGACGATGAGTTCCGCTGGCATAGAAGTCGTTATTCACCGGATCGTTGAAGAGGTACTACTATCGTCTTGTCTCGTTTTATTCAACACCGCTGAATGTCTCTGTAGCACAGTTATGATCCTGTATGTCAAGTCCCAATGATCAAGAGGCACTTTTTACGACGGTTGTTTGTTCCACCAGAACTTCCCTCCGGCTGTGCTAGACGCCACCAAGTTCGTGGCCTGCACTCATTTCCGTTGCTCCAGCTAATCCATCCCAGCCTATATCTCTTTGATCCAGATTTGAAAGAAAGCCCCGCGGAGTACCAGCGCGTCTATGATGAGTTGAAGGTCGCAGCAGCATTGATGGTCATCAATTCTCCGTACGCGGAGGTCCGCGCTGTGGTGGACAACCATGACGATCCGCGTGTCCCGGCAAGCATCTTCCGCACCTGGGTAATAGGCACACTCTTTGTTAGCATCAGGCAAGTGGTTCTCTTTCCAAAGTTCATTCGGGATTCTAAGCTTCGTGCAGTGGCTTCATCAACCAGTTCTTCAGCATTCGGTCCTGGCCATTCTCCATCGACTATACCACAGAGATTTAATGCATAGCCTAACAGATTCCCAGGTATCAGTGTCGGTCCCAATGTCGCACAAATATGCGCCGTTCCCGTAGCCAAATTGATGGAGCTGCTCCCGACAACAGAGTACACAACCTTCGGTTATAGATGGTCTCTTAACCCGTAAGTCAGCTCTAGGGGTTCCTTTCTTCATAATTTTGAAGCACACAACTACAGCGGTCCCTTCAATCCAAAGGAACACATGGTTATCACGGTGAGCTCTCGGTTGCTCGAAGTCTAGGACTCTCCTCAACTGCGTAGATCATGGTCAATGTTGGATTTACAACGCCTTACAGGTACGCGCCTCCCCACCTCATGGCATCTCAATTGCTCACGGGTTACATTATGAACAGTACCAATGTTCGCTTTCCCCGGCATTGCCAATGCACCATGTCGGCCAAAGGTGTATTCACAGATCATCTGGATACAATATCTGCCGTTCTACTTCGATCAGGAGAGCCTCCAGTTGTCCACACTGTGGTCCAAGAGCCTAAATACGTATAAATTCCTGGGCACTTGGCTTCGGTTACCAGAGTGCGTAAACTTCGGATGCGGCGTGACGTTTCTGAAAAATCAGCGCAGTTATGGTTGCGCTGTCGACCAACCTGATTGGATAAGGCCTGGCCGGCCTCACGCGTCGATTCCTGGTGTACCCGGCCCACGCGATATGGTACGCTCCCAGTTTTTATCAAATATATGGTATCTGAAAACAGACATGAACAGGCGGAAAAATCTGGCGGTAAATATCCTCCATCGATTTGCACCGTCGTGTCTCACTGAACGCTTGGAAAGACCATCGCTCTAAATGTATATCTCCGTGCTCCTTCGTCGAGCTGGATCATAATTCCCTTCGCAGAGGGCATTCCACACTAACAAAAATGACACTGCCGCCAATGGATGGCGGGTTTCGCGGGTGACGTGCATTGCCTTTAATAAATGCTTGTTAACCTTCCATCATAGCTCCGTTGGTTTCTTTACTGTGCGTTTTCATGTTTGGTCTCGGTCTGCGCGTGTACCATCCTCACAAAACACAGGTTTCGCCCTTATGTTTTGTTATTTCTTTTTCGCGGAGTATGTCCTTATTCCATGCCATATATTGCCACCAATCTCGTCCTAGCTTCATATTCCAGGCCTTATCATTTTTCAACTGGATGACGTGGATCAGTCCTACCAATGGTAGGTACGTCGGAAGCTCTGAATCAAGTACTAAAGTCTGGTGACAAAGTGAACTTGGCTGTCATCACAGGCAATTTCGGGCTCGGCTTGAATCCCCTTCCTACGTTCGATTGGAATCAGTTTACGTTGTTCGTGGACCCCTTGATTTCGCCGTTCTTCGTGAGTGCGATGCACGCAGGGAAGCCGGTATTTGATCTTCGTTTGCAGACGACGTTCAATGTAAATGTGTTGGAACATGTATTTGACTCGTGGCTGACGCAAAACTTGTGCTTCAGTTCTTCTTAGGTGCGTATGATATTTCAAATAACTTGATCTTTCACTCACCTCCTGGCTAGACGTTATTCACTCTCCCGGTGATTGCCACGATCTGGTACACCAACACATGGAACACCGGATATTTGCCAATCAACAGCGACGTAGAGGTTCATCTTCTCTATTAGTGACATCTCCTTATTCATCTGGTTACAGCTTGTGTTTGAGAACGCCGGAAACCTCTACGATGTCACGGCCGCCATCGGGGCCAACACGCTGTTCAACCAAACCTCGTACGAAGAGTACTCGCCCGCCTATCTGTCTGCGTCGTATGCTGTGATATACGGGGTATTCTGTGAGTAGTAATTTCTAACACGTCCGTCCGTCATGCTCATCATTTTCATTTTCCTCAGTTGCGGTGTATACCGCGACACTCAGCCACGCTTTACTTCACCACCGCCGCGACGTCGCGCGCGGGTTCAGGAGCATCTTCAGCAGGCGTAAAACCTCGGACTTGCACGCTGATATTCATGTTCGCCTCATGATGGAGAATTATACCGAAGTCCCTGAGTGGCAGTATTTCCTGTGGGTGCCATCGTCAATTGGGATGATTGCTTTTCCTGATACACTACGCAGCGTCTTGGTGTGTGCCATTGCACTCGGTGCCGCAGGAGTTGGTGTCTATCCAACCCAAACTTCTCCGGCTGTCGTGTTATATGGAGGTAAATCTATATTCATATGTTTTGGAATATGCTCATGCCAGTACATTTCAGTCTTCCTCGCACTCATTTTCGCCATCCCAATTGGAATCATTGCCGTACGTACTCATTTAGCTGGCTCTTGCGTTGACACTGACATTGCCCTAGTCAATCACGAACGTCGAGGTCACCCTTAACGTTCTGGCAGAAATGTTAGGTAGATCCCCGTCCGCGTATCTTGCTTTTAAGCAAGTTCACACGTTCCAGGTGGTCTGTGGTTCAAAGGAAATGCGGTGGCCCCGAATTACTTCAAAGTGACCATGATTTCCGCTGTTCCGCTAATAAACTTTGAACCATGTCTGATATTGGCTCTAGTCATATGGCTTCGTCACCACCTCCCAGACCATCAGTTTCGCGGCCGACCTCAAGCTGGCGCACTACTGTCACGTCAGCCCGAGGTAAATTTACCACTATTCCTTGCTACTCCGACTGACGAAGGCATCCCAGGTTGACCTTCTGGGCGCAAATCTACGCAACGATTATCTCGTCGTTCATCTGCACCGGAATCCTCAACTTCCAGATGACCAAGATTCCCGATGTCTGCACGACGTCACAGGTCGACCACTTCACATGCCCCAATATCAATACATTCTTCACTGCCAGGTTCGTGTTCTACCGTGTCTGTCCGTTCGTTTCGAGGCTGAATCTATAGTGTGCTCTGGGTAACTCATCCCTCTCTCTATTCGACGTCGAATTAAACACAAATGATGTACAGGGAATGCTCGGCCCCAAACGCATGTTTGGGACCGGCGGCATCTACAACAGCCTGATGTGGTGCTTCCTCATCGGCGCCATCCTACCCATTCCCTTGTACCTGCTGCGCAAGCGCGTCAAAACGCTCGAATATGTTCATCTCCCGGTGCTCCTAACGGGCGGGCTCATCTGGGCGCCATACAGCATGGCGAACGTCTGGCCCGCGGTCCCTACCGGGTATCTCTTCAACGTGTTCATCAAGAAACGGTATCTTGCGTGGTGGAGTAAATATAACTAGTGCGGGCCTCACCCTCCTCGCATCGCGAACAGGACCGACTCACCAAGTGTGCAGCGTAACGACAACGGCGTTCTCTGCGGCAATCGCTATCTGCGCGATCACTATCTTCTTCGCGGTGGAGTGGCCCGAGTGGCGCGGCGCGCCGCTCAACTGGAGCAGGAACACGCGCCCGTTCGCTGGGTGCGATGCAGCGGGTTGCGCGCGACTGCCTATACCTGATCAGGGCTTCTTTGGGCCGGTGCGTATATTATTCTCCTAGTCGCATGCTCATGGCTGATGATCACATCTTTAGGGTCCGGGAGAGTTCCATTAGACGTTCTTCCTTCATCTCGGCGAGACAGAAAGAGGATGTGCTGCGAGGAAGAAATACAATGAGCTTTGTTTAAACAAACGCCGTCTAGACACAATTTGGTGTTTAAACAAGGTGTTAATCTAATCATGTTTAATACATACAGAGCTTCCGAAGCCCTTTCCGCCGTTGAATGGTGATTAAACTTGAGCACAGTCTGGGATAATCATGTTTAATCCCGGTTTAATTGGGGGTTTAATCAGTGTTAAACGGCGATCCAAAAATAAGGGCAGGTACGAGAATCGAACCTAAGAGAAAGTGTAGCCTGAAAGTGGGTAGATGCGGAATATCCAACTGAGCCATGCAAGACTGATGGGTAGTGAAATTAAAATAGCTTGAGAGCACAAATAACTGATGGGCCAGCCGGCGGTGTTCCAATATCACCGAAAGTTCAAATCTAACCACAATCGAGACGTGTCTCAGACAATATCAATACATTTGTCTACAGCTGAGACCAACAGAGGAGACCTCTCGATGATGATGAATTGCAACCATGGTTTGAACATCGTCTTATGTGCTTAAATACCAGATGCTTTAAAGCTTGATCAATGACAGAGAGCATAGATGTCTTCTGAATCCATACGTGGCAATGTAAATTTCTGCATGCAGATGTGTGGACCTAGGTGCAAACACTAGTGGTTTACAGGTTACCATGATCCCAAAGTGAAGAGATGGGGGATCTTCCTTCCATCACTCAGTCTTCAAGTTAGGCACCATCTACCTTTTGCGCTTATGATACATGTATTAGCAAATTACTATCCTTCTCTTGGACTGAGGCTCTGACTGATTACGGTGAAACCCGACGCTCTTGGGTTCCCGCGTGGACAGTCATTTACTTGTGTTTGCCGGATATCCCATAGTTCAGGTCAAGTTGTTTTAGTTTTGCAAGCCATCACTCCTGCCTGGCTCAGTTGGATTTTCCAGGTCTGCTCACCGTCACGTTGTACCCCCTCTTAGGTTCGATTTTCATAGCTGCCCTTATTTTTGGATCGCCGTTTAACACTGATTAAACCCGCAATTAAACCGGGATTAAACATGATTATTCCAGACTGTGCTCAAGTTTAATCACCATTCAACGACGGAAAGGGCTTCGGAAGCTCTGTATGTATTAAACATGATTAGTTTAACACCTTGTTTAAACACCAAATTGCGTCTAGACGGAGTTTGTTTAAACAGGTCAGATATCATTTCGTTGCTTCGTGTGTGCGATATGTATGTAAATCAATATGTCCCAGACGTAAATTATAGACATCCCGCTTGTGAGCGCCCCACTTAGTTCTGCTCGCGGCAACTTGATTCATCGCAACGAAGATTAGATAATTTAATCGTATTTTACGAAGTTGTCCTTCGTTGTTCGTTGGCCGCTCCTATGACTTGGATACGCCTAAGTCTCCGCAAGGTTTAATATTCAAGTAGCGCCCGAGGCATACTTGATCTCGCATGCTCGCGGAACATCCGACAAACAATTGGCAGCGGAAGTTTGAACAGGAAAAAGAAGAAAAGAAAAGAAAAAGAAAACAGTCGCCTGCTCATCCTTGTCGACGCCGTCGAGGAATGCAGTCCGGCGCACGTTCTGAAGGGAATAGAACAGCACAGATATCTTCGGTGGCTGATCCCTAGAATTTATGTTTCCTGCACGACAACTCGTACATATTAGTTTTGAGTGGACTATGGATCCCGCTTTTGCTATCTCAGTAGCCAGTTTTGGCTAGTACAACGTCATACGCCGGTCAGCCACGTCCAAAGATCTTCCGCAAATCCTCCACCAGGAACGCCGGAGTCTCGTGGGCAAGAAAGTGCCCGCGGATTTAAAAGAAGGATGCGGGGAATTAAACGTAGGGAAGGTCAAAGTACTTGCGCGGGTATTTGAATGGCTCACCAGGGAAGTACGAGAATCTGAGGGGAATCGTGGGGACGACGTCGAACACAGACGGAAGCGTCACACCATCCTCCGGCGACAGTTGGTGGTAGATGGGCAGCGACACGGCCGGGCCTGGCGCGAAAACCAGTATATCGAGATCCAGGTAAGCACTGTTGAAAATATATCATTCAGCGAGCCTGCTGAGGTCTACATACTGTGGAAACGGACCCTTATCGTCGTCCCAGGGATACTTGTCACTCCACGCGACGAGCTTCTCGTAGATCCAGGCGAGGAGGCCCACGGGTGAGTCCGGCAGAGTGTAGCCGAGCGTCTGCGGTTTGGTTGCCTGCTCCTGAAAGTAGCCGAGCCCCGTGCTGCGAAACTCCTGCGAGCGCGCGAGCCCAGCCTTCTCCGCCGGTGATAGCCACCACTGTGACAGCAGCATTGACAGCGCGAAAAGAGAGCGGAGGGGGTTCAAGCTGAACTGAGGGGACCGCGAGCTGATTTATTTGGATGAGTGGACTTGTGCACCGTGCGGAGCAGATGGTTGGACTCACGATGGAAAGTTGGTGTGCCAGGCTTTGCTGTGCTTTCCGCCGTAAACGTTGGCGATTTTGCGTGATATCTGTACGGACTTCTGTCCTTCACGGTGAAAACTGAAATTGAAATACTTACCCGGGATCCCCAGTCACCTCCTTGAGTCACTGTGCGTGGGGCTGAGAGAAAGCAAGAGAATCGTTGACTCACTAACCATATTCGTTATATCCAAGCGCAATCATTAATTTATTGCTGATCTGTGTAACTGTCTTGCACAGAGCTTGCGGGCGAACGAGGATGTTTACCTCGGCGTACTGAGCCACCCGGAATCCCTTCGTTCTCGGAGCCTCAGTAAATTCGTAGCCCGGCAAACTGAGTGCGACGACATGGAAGCTCGGATGATCGGGGGGGACCTCAGTCAGGAGCGGCGCGATTTTACGGGACTCAATAAAGCTTCCCGGCTCTTGTAAATAACGTGATCACTCTGTTGCTATGCAAATTCAAACCCAGATTGACCGGTCTCTGAACGATTCATCTTCTTTACGAGAGATCGGCTACCGGTCTACGTCGTTCCCCGGTTCTCGCCCAGACCCGCGCAGCTGACTCACTGAAACTCCTAGTAATATTTTCCGATCTCTGATTTCAAATTCAGCGTGGCTGCACTGCCACCCCCTGTGGCTCTGACTCCGACTCTCACCATCACCAGTAGGCTCTCCCCAGGATCTATATAGCTTACTCCTCACTCTTGTTGTGCAGATCAGAGGCCCCTCCTTCCCTAGACTCAAAGCCATGCATCGACTCGCCAATTCTTCGCCCCGGACAAAACACGCTAAACGACGGCAGCGCAGAGGACGCAGAGAGCGCAAGAGGGATGCAGAAATCCAGATCGAAGGTGCGGCTTCCTTCCGTTTTGGGAAACCCAATTTCACTATTGACAAGGAATCCGGTTTAAATTTGATTCCAATTCCTCTAGTCGAGCGCGAGTACCAAGCTTTTCTGGCCACACCGGGCCTGTTCTCCCACCCACTGTTTGCTCGCGAGGCTGCGGAGGATGTGGTCAAAGCCCGTATGTTGATTTTATTTTCTCATTTATTCCGATTTACCTTGCGGTATTTATCCCCTTTCCCCAATGCTATATTTTTCATTTCAAATCCCTACCGCATCCTTTTCAGTCACTGACATCCACACCCAGTCCGCATGGCTAGGATCCCGCGGGGCGGCTCGTTCGACTACGACGAGTTGTATTACAGGTTTTCTATGGGTGGTGAAGACGAACATGAAATTCAAACCCCAATCAGAACCAAGTGAGCCTCACACACCATAATCCGGAAAGATTTCAAGTGAGACGTACGTAATTGGTTGGCCGACCTACTGCGAATGACTGAATGAACTCCTTCCCACAGCGCTCTGGACGCCCCAAACGCCATTGATTGATTATCGGATCTTGTCGAGTTTCTTGACCGGTGGTCGCAGTCCCTCCTGGGAGATATATGTAGTTTCTTTGTCCAGGCCGACTCATCGGCCAGCGAAAAGGATGACTTGCGGAAAGTTCAATTAATTATTAGCTGAACGATTAATACTGGTGGTGCACTGAACACTCCACTGTCCAATTCAATTATTCAAGTCCAATTGATTCCTAACCATGAGAAATGCTACCAAATCGGGATTCAGGTGATCATTGTCAATAGGGTGTTTCATATATCCTATTTGGAGCCCAACTTCGGGCCCAACTTCGCGTCCAACTTCGCGCGAAGTTGGAACATGAAATAGTCCCGATCTCGAAGTTGGATGTCAAATCGTGCTCCGGACCACGATTTGACATCCAACTTCGAGCCCAACTTTGTGTCCCAACTTCGTCCATTCGATTTGACCCACCCACTGCGCTTGCCGAGACCAAAAGACGAGAAATGATGGCTCAAGTTGGAGCCAAGTTGGGGTCGAAATCGGACCTCAAGTTGGCGGCGAAATAGGATATATGAAACACCCTAATGTATTCGAATGCCAGTTCGATGTAACACATACATAAGCTTGTGTTGCGTTTGAAGGGGTTTGTTGGCAGTCTGCCGGGAATCGGACCGCTTGCCGATCACAGCCACTGCACGAATCCTGCTTTCCTCCAATGACCACGATTCACCCGAGGCAGTGCAATTGGCGTCGACACGTCGGCGCTGCGGATTACGGTGTAATATCCCTCCTTCACTCCGTACCCCCCAGAGCGGCCAACATCCACGACTTCCATGAGGAAACCCGGCGTACTCCTACCTGAGGACATCTGGCGCTGTGTGGCGTCGTTTATCCCGGATGGTCAACTTAACACACTCATTTCCGTGAACAGTGCACTCTACAACATCGTCCTCGATGCTAAATACCAGGAGGTACACTGGACGAAGCCGGACGGGGAGATGAGCTATTCCCTGGCTCGCCTCAGGTGAGCCCGAATTTGGACCAGAAGAGTCAGCAGCTCACCCAAATGTACATCGACTAGCAATCCGTCGATAGCAGGGCGGGTGCGCCGTCTTCACGTTCGTGCATGGTTCATCGAGTACCTCGTTCGGAAGGACTCGTTAGTGTCCCCTCCAGCCGCGGTAACCTCCAGATGGTGGATGTGGTGGCCCTCATCCGAGTCCACGTCGAGGGACAAGTCTTCGAGTTCCGCGGCGCGCGATATGCTACAGGCCATGACCACCGCGGTGGGCCTCATGACCCACGTCAACGAATACAGCTTTGAATGGCGCGACCTGTCCCTCACACCGGACACGCGCCAGCTCCTCACGGCCGCGGGCGCAGCATTTGGCGCGGGCCTCCGGAAGCTGACGCTCCATGCGCAACTGGGACATTTTACGCATCTGATTTCCACCGTCGACTACCACGACCTCGAGGATTTGGAACTGTATTTTGACCACGACGTCGGCGACGTCTGCGCGGAGACGTTAATTGCCCCGTTCATCAACCACTTCCGGCACTCCCTTGGCAGTCTCCTCATCTCGTCTGCATCGAAAACGGACCTCTCTCCGCTATTTAGCGCACTTGCCACACTCCCGCGTCTGCATGAGTTCACTGCGCGCGTTCCGTTCGACACGGTACACCTGTCCGACCTAGCCACGCTTATTCGCGTTTTGGACGTCAACTGCAACACGATATCGAGCGTAGAGCTTGGTAGGTCGTATGCTGCCCCGCCCAACGAGGCACTGGATGTGCAGAGCACTTGGCCGGATTTCTGCACTGCACTGGTATCGCACCCTTCCGTCCTCCTGAACTTGACCGCCCTCAAGATGCCTCTGCTCGAGACATTTGGCGCCACGCTGACGTGTCTGCGTCGCTCAGCCGATACGCTGACCAGCCTCTACCTCTTCGACTATTTCCTGACGGAGCGCGAACTCGCGGCGCTCGCTCAGATGTTCTCTCACCGCCCGTTTGACACGGGTCTGCAGCGGCTGCACATCGGCGTAGCGGTTCTCACTCTGCCCATGCTGGACCTTCTGGAGAGCCGCCTCCCGGGCCTACTGAGCCTCCATCTCGTGCTCTCAGCTGCTACGCTAACGGAAGTCACGGTGAGTCCTCCGTCATCTATGTGTCCCGTTGATCTTATCGTCCTTGACAGCATGATTTCGACCATCATCAGGTGAGAGCGCGTATCGACTGGCCGTAGATTATGCGTTGACGTGAAGCGAAATAATGATAGATCGCGTTCTGTTCAGCGCTCGGAAAGCAGAAATGGCGCGACTGGAACCTCTGCGAGCTGGGCAAGTGCACCTCCTCGTCCTCCCTTCGAGGCGTCACGTTAACCAACAACCTGCAGGTATATGGGAGAAGCAGTTCTCGGACACGAGCGTCTCGAAGAAGCTCGCAGACCCGAACCCACGGGAGACCGCGTTGATGGAGCACCTGGCCAGCCGCATCCCGAGCGTACGGACCCTCAGGGGAAACCCTAAATCCGAATCCGGCCCTCTATGCATGACGCTGCGGTATTTTCGGCTACGGGAACCTGAGGAGGGTGAAATTTCTCCGGATCGACGACGTTTAGACACGGAATATGACGAGGATGCGCAGTCGGCGGAGTCTGGTGACGAAGATGTGGGGGCTAGAATAAACGGGGCACCGCAGAGGGGATATTGGAAAATAAACAGGCAAGAAGAGAGAAGATTACTGAATCCCTCTACCACTAAAGTCTAACATCTAATTTACTCTAAGTCTACCCATGTTTCCATTCTCTGTTCTTTCTAACTGTATCAAACCCAAATCTTTACCCGCGTTGAATCCGAATGAATGTTACTGCCCAGTGCGCACGATCAAGAGCCCAGGGAGGTGAATTAAGCCACAGAACACTATTTCCAGCCGTTACGAATGAACTTTCAATCTCAGGTTGCCCCAACCAGAACCAAGTTCGGGACGTGAAATATCTATAATTCACGTCTTAGACTAGATACATATTTATTTACATACATACGGATGAAACAACGAAACGACATCGGACGGACCTCGCGAATTTTACCGATAGCAAGAAACGAGCAACAAACACATTACCGCCTCACACGCATCTTATTATTTTCTCGCTGGGATGAAGGAAACAGCGCCTAATGGAACTCCCCAGGACCCTATAGACGCGGTTTATTGTGAGCTATGAGTGTGCAACGAGAATGAGATGCGCACCGGCCCAAAGAAGCCTTGATCAGGCGGAGGCAGCCGCGAGCATTGCAATCCATCGCACCCAGTGAAAGGACGTGTGTTCCCGCTCCAGTTAATCTGCGCGCCCGGCCACTGCAGGGCGAAGAAGATGAAGATCGCGCAGATGGCGATCGCCGCGGAGAACGCCGTCGTCGTTATGCTGCGCACATGCGCGTCAGTCCTCCATGATGTGGGCAGGGGGAATGAGGGACGCACTAGTTATATTTACTCCACCACGCAATATAGCGTTTCTTGATGAATACGTTGAAGAGATACCCAATAGGGACTGCGGGCCAGACATTCGCCATGCTGTACGGCGCCCAGATGAGACCGCCTGTGAGGAGCACCGGGAGGTGGACGTATTCGAGCACTTTGACGCGTTTGCGCAGCAGGTAGAAGGGAATGGGCAGGATGGCGCCGATCAGGAAGCACCACAGCAGGCCGTTGTAGATGCCGCCGGCTCCGAACATGCGTTTAGGACCGAGGGTTCCCTGTACATCATTTGTGTTTAATTTGACGTCCAATAGAAAGAGGGACAAGTTACCCAGAGCACACTGTAAGATGGAGATTCAGGCTTGAAATTAATGGACAGGTGCAGCACAATACGAACCTGGCAGTGAAGAAGGTGTTGATGTTGGGGCACGTAAAGTGGTCCACCTGTTCAGGCGTACAAACGTCGGGGATCTTGGTCATCTGGAAGTTGAGGATTCCGGTGCAGACGAACGACGAGATGATCGTTGCGTAGATTTGTGCCCAGAAGGTCAACCTGGGATGCCCTCGTCAGTCCAGAGCAGAAAGGAATAGTGGTAAATTTACCTCGGGCTGATATGACAGTAGTGGGCCAGCTTGAGGTCGGACGCGAAACTGATGGTCTGGGAGGTGGTGATGAAGCCGTACGACTGGAGCGAAGGTCAGACAGTGTTCAATTGTTTATCAGTGAAATGATAATCACCTTGAAATAATTCATGGCGACGGCATTTCCTTTGAACCAGAGACCACCTGAGGCATGTGAGCTCTACAACGACGGTTGGACAGGCGGACGAGAAATTACCAAACATCTCGGCCAGCACGTTGAGGGTGATCTCAACGTTCGTGATTGACTACAACGTCTTAGGATCGACGTACGAGCCAGAAGAATAAAAACACACCGCAATGATTCCAATTGGTATGGCGAAGATCAGCGCGAGGAATACTGGGATTCACCATGAGCATACAACAACGTATCAATGGACGCATATTTCCGTTACCTCCATACAACACGACAGCCGGCGAAGTTTGGGTTGGATAGACACCGACTCCCGCGGCACCGAGTGCAATTGCACAGACCAACACCCTGCGTGACGTGTTAGGAATAGAAATCATTCGAATGGACGATGGGACCCACACGAAATACTGCCACTCAGGCACCTCGTTGTAATGTTCCATTAGGCGAACATGCACTACCCGACTTCAGTACGTCCGTGCTTTGATTCATAGCTTCCGACGTACCATCAGCGTGCATTTCCGAGGTTTTCCGTCGGCTGAGAATGCTCCTGAACCCGTGGGCGATTTCGTGGCGGTGATAAAGGAATGCGTGGGTGAGCGTTGCGGTGTATGTAGCAACTAAGGAAAGTGAAAATGATGAGCAGGCGCATGGAAGTGTCAAAAATTACCACTCACAGAACACCCCGTACACCACAGCATACGACGCAGACAAATATGCGGGCGAGTATTCTTCATACAAGGTTTGGTTGAACAGCGTGTTGCTACCGATGACAGCCGTAACATTGTAGAGGTTTACGGTGTTGTCAAACACAATCTGGAATCAGATGCATAAGGAGATGTCGCCTGAAAATAGAGAAGATGAAGCCGTACGTTGCTGTTGATTGGCAAATATCCGGTGTTCCACGTGTTGGTGTACCAGATCGCGGCAATCACCGGGAGAGTGAATAATGTCTAGAAGGGAGGTGAGTGAAGGATCGAGTTATTTAAACCAGCATGCGTACTCCTAGGAAGGTCTAACAAAAAGCAGAAGGGTTGCGTCAGCCACGCGTCAAATATGTGTTGCACAAACCCATTTACATTGAATGTCGTCTGCAAGAGAAAATCAGATTACTAGCATCCCAGAGTACGGCGGACGCACGAAGAAAGGCGAAATCAAGGGGTCCACCAGCATCTGATTCCAATCGAAAGTAGGAAGGGGATTCAAGCCGAGCCCGAAATTGCCTGTGATGGCAGCCAAGTTCACTTTGTCACCAGAGTTTAGTACTTCCGTGTGTTGATTCAGAGCTTCCGACGTACCATTGGTTGGACTGATCCACGTCATCCAGTTGAAAAACGACAGGGCCTGGAAAATGAAGCTAGCGCGAGGTTGAGTACTTGTAGTCGATGGAATATAGATAGGCGTACTCCGGGAAGAAGAAGTAACAAAACATCGCGCAGACTTTCAGACGCGGGCGTCAGTTCATTTGGCTCTGCTTGGCGAGTCGCGGTAACTCACAGCAAGAAAGGAACCAGCGGAGCTGTGATGGAAGGGTGGGTTAACAAAAAATCATTCTGAGGCCATGTGCTGAATGTACCCTCGAAACTCGCCATCCGTTGGCGACAGTGATTTTGTTGTTGGTGTGGAATGCCCTCTGCATAGGAAATTAGGACCTAGCTCGACAGAGGAAAATAGAGCCGTACGTTTAGCGCGATGGTCTTCACAAGCGTTTCGTGAGTGACATGTAACTTGATGACAGAGAATATTTACCGCCAGATTTCCTGGCCTGTTGATAGTTCATTTTAAGATATTGTATTTGGGAATGAACTGGGGCGCACCATATTGCGTGGGCTGGGTACACGAGGAATCGACGCGTAAGCCCAGCTAAGCCGTATCCAATGAGGTTGGTAGACAGCGCAACCATAACTGTGCAATGCTATTTGAGAGACATGACACCGCATCCAAAGAACTGCGTACTCTGGTATCCGAAACCAAGTGCCCAAGACTATACACGCGCGTAAGCTCCTTAAAGCCCGTATGGATGACTGCAGCCTCACCTGATTGAAGTATATCGGCAAGTATTGCACCCAGACGATCTGTGAATACATTAGCCGCAGTGCGTTGGCAATGCGGGGGAAAGCAAACATTGGCGCTGTTCATAATGTAACGCGTAAGCAATTAATGGCGTTATGAGATGGTGAGGCGTACGTGTATGGCGCTGAGAACCCTACGTTGGCCATGATCTACGGGGTTGAGACGAGGGTCCTGGAGTTTAAGTAGCCCTGAGCTCACTGTGATAAGCATGTGTTCTTTGGGATTGAAGGGACCGCTGCAGTGTTCCATTTCAAAATCAGGAAGGAAGGAAACTTTAGAGTTGACTTACGGATTAAGAGACCATCTATAACCGAAGGTAATGAACTCTGTCGTCGGGAGCAGCTCCATCAATTTGGCCACGGGGACGGCGCATATTTGTGCGACATTGGGACCGACACCGATATTCGGGAATCTATGGGGTTTATCAATTTTCTGGATTTCCGATGGACAATGGATGGTACCGAATGCTGAAGAACTGGTTGATGAAACCACTGCACGAAGTTAGAAACAAGGAGCCAATGTTGCAAAAATCAACGCGTACCCAATACAAACAAAGATTGTGCCTATCACCCAGGTGCGGAAGGTGCTTGCCGGGACTGACGTATCGTCATGGTTGTCGACCACGGCGCGGACCTCGGCATACGGAGAGTTGATGACCATCAATGCTGCCTCGACCTTCAACTCGTCATAGACGCGCTGGTACTCCGCGGGGCTTTCTTTCAAATCTGTATCGAAGAGGTATAGGCTGGAGATGGATTAGTTGGAGTAAAACAAATGCGTAAAGTCACGAACTTCGCGGCGTTGAGGACAGCAGGAGGGAAGTTCTGGTGGAAAGAATAACCATGTTAGAGGTACGTCTTGGTCAATGGTACATAACATACGGGGTCATCGCCGTGCTGCAGGGGAATTCAGCTTGTTGTATAAGCAGGACGAGACGGGAGAAGTACCTCATCAACCATCCGGTGAATAACGGCGTCTATGTCAGCGGCACTCATTGTCTGAGCATACTCCACGGCCTCCAAGAGGTCTTCTGAGACGGCTTGTATGTCGGTGGCAATCACATCCTTGGCAGGGAAAGCACAATGAGCGAAGATTGAATCGAATAAATGCCGAAAACCCTCACGACGTCGATCAGGTCGGCGGCCTTCTCGTCGAGCACGGAGTTCGACGACGCCTTTTGGGATAGTTTCGGCTCGTTCATGGCAGATGATTAGAGGGAGAGCACTGGACAAGTGGGACCCAGGTAAGGCTGGATCCCAGGTCTGAAGTCCGCGGTATAATATAGCTTGCCCTGGTCTGATGCGATAAGGAAGACCCAAATATACATCCGAATACGGCGACACTAGGTGAAGGGAGAATCGTTGACAGATCACCGCCTCAAATGAGCTACCTTCGAAGCACGAAGCGCGCAGCCGTGAAGCGATCTCGTTACCTGCTAAATGCTACTGACTGATCTGATGGATTTCATTAGCGGATGGGACCTGTGGCGATTCCATTATGGCCGAGGGTTATGCGTGCTGGAGCTGCAAGTTGACGGAGTAGATAGCATGATCTTGGCTGAATTCACACAGCGAGGAACAGGTGGACCAGTCTCTAAAGGAGACAAGATTAGTGTGATCCTTTCACAGGCGAGACGCCTACCTTCGGATGTATTATGATTGCAAATCGGGAGACAGTATCCATCCTGGTCTCTATTTCCGACAACGCTGTTCAGTTGTACTGCCGCCATCGGTCAAGAAACATTAACTGCGCTGGGATACTATGCGTCTATCATATATATCAATCGAGTCTTTTGGTGGCGTCAAATGAAGGAGAAAACCTCTCGGACTCGGAGGTGGCGGAGTAGGGACATAGTATCCCCTACGCAAGAGCAGATAATGTCAACTTGAGGTCAAGAGACCGGACAGAGCAGAATTTTTTCGCGATGGTGGATGCCGAATTCAGGTGGCATTGATTTGGCCTTGTTGTGGTACCCTCCGAGTCGGCTCGGCCAACCCTCGGCCTGGACAACTCAGAACCAAACTCAACCGTCGTATTCCCAAGAGCAACCGCCAACATGAAGAAAGGGTCTGATAGATTTCGAGTGAAACATCAACTCGATGTCCTGCATAAGTACGACAGATATCAGGTATGGCCTAAATCCAGTTACGTTATTTTTCGCCGACGCCGAGTACGACGCATACATGTCTGGCTAAATTAAATTAATCGGAGCGTCTTTAGGGCTCCGGCTACTATGCAGATCATCTATCTCCTCCGCCGATTCGTGGCTTCGAGGGTGTTCGACACGGCGTCAAGGCTGTGGCAATGGGCATGTGACGCCCCTGGAATTTGATTACAGGCGGAGACAGAAGAGTGGCTGAGCAGACCCCTATTGCAATGTTGGGCAATGTCGGGTTGCACTGGATGACCAAAGAACAAATCGAGGTGAGTCGAAGGCACCACTCTCTCCGATATTGTACCCTACATGGCAACACATGTAAAGTACGTACGGGTCTAAGCGCGAGTGATATTGTTGCTCCTCCAGAAATACTATGATATCGTCAAGTACTGACAATGATGCCATCGTGGCAGGGAAATTTAAATTCCCCTGCGTAGCATTTTCCCATTCTTTCGAGTCCATTCTCATGCACTCCGTCGATATCCATTTTTGTTCGTAGTAGGCTTCTTTGATTGGGATCTGCTTCGGTGCCCATCACATCATAGGAATTCGAACAACTCCATCCGTTATTGGATACCACACCCGCGCGCGGGACGTTTACACTGCCCATATGATACTTACCGTTTAGCATCCATGATCATGATGCCGACAAATCACCATCGCTGCACCGACTGATGAACAATCTATTAAGACGCTCGGATTCCCACACGCATGTGTGCTGGATATCTAGAGCGTGTATTATCTTGCTGAGAATCCGAAGGTTGCATGTCGCTTGACGCAGACGTTTCCCTACATCGTAAGAGAATCTTCCCCTGTATCACAACAGTCGTTCAACTGTCCCTTGCCCTGTGTGCCTCGAGTCACTGTCAGTAGGCGGGGCTTCGAAACTATCATTATCGACCAGCAGATAACAAGACGAATATTTGCGGACGTGAGAGGAGCCGATGTTTGACAGCCAGTGCGGCCAGGTCTGATTTTCGCTGTGGCTGATGTTGATGTGATATAAGACCGTGTGGTTCAGTGGAGAGCCCAAGTGGGGATACCCAATGTTCGCGGATATTTACAAGTCCATGTAGGGTCGTCCCTTGCTAGATATATCAACCCGACCATCATTCAAGCATCCGATGAGGACAGCTAGACCTGGGAAAGATGTGATGCGGTGGTTATGGCTTCCAACATTATGCCGTCACGAACTCAATCTTGCTCCAGCGTCGCTCCACATTAGTCTCAGATATAGCACTAGTAACCGTAAGCTCAGCGTCTTTGCGTCGGCTTTGGAGCTCATGACACTCCGACCATCATCATCCAGTCGATGAGGACACCTAGAGACCAGGGAAGCGCTGACTAGATTTAAGCGGTTATAACTTATCGCGGATATTCTTGTTTCAGCGGCTCCAACCCCACTAAGATCACCGGTATGAATAAATAGTCCAGAT
Source organism: Mycena epipterygia (assembly GCA_029281465.1). Lineage (NCBI taxonomy): Eukaryota > Fungi > Basidiomycota > Agaricomycetes > Agaricales > Mycenaceae > Mycena > Mycena epipterygia. Next base: position 399,953 of record JARJCQ010000054.1, on the reverse strand, counting down.
ACATGTATTGCCGGTCCCGCCCGTTATTTGAGATAGTAGAGCATCAAATGGAGACCGCATCTCGCACCACCGTCACGATCACACACAGTTGGTGATCGGCGTGCTCAACTCATGTACCCATCCGTGGGAGCTTTTACTCCACTGTCCTGGTTTTCGTATGGCGCAAGGACAATGGCAAAGGCTCACGACCGTTTAGAATCGACTGCTGACAGCGATCCTTGCCATATCGCACCGTGCAATGATATTGTGCTCGATTGTCATCCTTGTAGGAGCAACGAAATAACCACTGGCAGTTCAATATATGTTTGTTTAGTCAGTAGAATGGTTTTGCAGCTATCTCCAGCAAAATGTACCCGAGATATATATTCATATTCACCAAAACCTTGGCCCGTTTCGCGGTAGTTCCGCGCACAGGAGTTGTTTGATTATTTCATCGGTGTATGCGTTTCCCGTATGTTCGTCCGTATGTGGGTCTTCATCTATGATACGTCTCTTTATATATGTTTTGGTTGGATTGTCATTCAGTTATTTACTTGTTCAAGTCCGAAAGGTATTGGGAGAAGGCTCGAAGTATCCGCTCGAGTTGACTTCTATCTGGACATAGTAACGAGGTCAGGGAGTACTACATCAAGGACGCGAGTATAGGAATCGGCACTTTCGGACCACACATTCCGCTATATTGAAAGTTACGCAAGAACAAGGATGTCTTGGAGCAACGAAGGGAAAAATACTTAGCCTAGATTTTGAAGCAGCCTTGTGTTTATCGCCAGTTTATCGCGGGGCGTAAGCGGGTTATTACGCAATCTCGGAGTTTTAATTCAAGTCGCGTACGCGTTTCCATGAAGGACAACATATTTCATAGAATCTTGCCATATAATAGGTTGTCTAACCTGTGCCTCGACTTCTGTCTCCTTAGAATCCCCCCCCCCCCCAAAGTGTGTTTTAATCCAGTATGCATCAAGCGAGATTGCGGCATCTTTCGGTGTTCGACCAGAAAATAATCAAAATATGGTCAAAATGCTTGGTAAAAATGGTGAAAGGGTTCAGGAGGGCGTTTCACGGCAAGATAAATGGTCTAAGGCGTCAACACAACGCGTCGAGCATTTACCACTGAAATTTCAAACTCCGAGATTGCGTAATAACGCGGTTACGTGACGCGGTAAACAACAGACTTGTACGAGCTCACTGAAGCGTCTGTCTACGAGAGACTAATTTTGATGAGAACTCCGAGCCAGCATTCAACTTCAATTAATTTGTTGAGGAAAATTGGACAAGTGATATACAGTATTCCTCAGGCTGCCACCGCGAGTCAGTGGAGAGATCGCGGGAATCCGAATAACTCCGCTGATCCTAATCTTCGCGAGGCGTTGCGCACGTGCTCGCAGCCACTTGTCTCGAACCGTCACCGTTAGACTGAGACCACCGACAGCCAGCCCGACAGCTCGTCAAGATACTGAAAAACACTCGAGATGTTGATCTTCCCGCTCTACCAATGGATATGGAGCGAGAAATATTTGAACACGTCGCTTTTTCAAATCCCGCGATGGTCTCGACTCTGCTACGCGTCGCCCGTCGCGTGCTCTTCTGGTAAGCCCGTTTCCGCCCCACCATTTCCAAGATCGAAGAACGGAACACCACCGATGGATATGATCTATTAGGTCTTCAATCAACATTAATCTATTGTGCGTGGCTTCCACTCAACTTATACATAGGTAAGGTAATGGAAACGAGCTCTGAATAGCTCTGAATCTCCCGCAGACGGTTTTGAACTTCTCCAGCCTCTCATCCGCTTCTGCCCCCACCTCCGCCTCGCCGTACCCTCACATCGCTTTCTCCTTGCCTTGCACCTGGGCCACAATCGATGCCTCTTTCTGCTCATAATACGCCGCCATTCCTGCCGCGGGGCCCGCCACGACCAGTCTCGCCAGCAGCTCGCAGAATCCCATGTGTGCGTTGCCCGCGAGGGCGAGATGGCGGACATACCTATGAATGATGCGATTAAGTAGGATCCAGTGGGTTAGCATTTCGCAGGCAAATGGGAAAGGAATATACTGTAGTCATAATAAAAGAACTCACCCCACGAAATCGAGTGCCATGAAGCGACACGCGACCGTGAAGGGCTCGCCGGCGCAGTACGTGGCGATGCCCTGGGAGAGCGTGAAGTAATGGAGCGGGGCGTACATGTACTTGAGGAATTTGAAGGTGTTGACGGCGAGGGTGGGGGTTTACTGGGTGAGGAGGAGTTATTATTATTTTGCCGCGGGAAAAACGCCAGCGGGAGGAAGAGTAGCGGGAAGCCCTGGAGCGCGTAGTTCGCGTAGACCTAGTTGTGGGACGTCGGCGGGATGGCGGTGAGTGCCGTCGAGAGGAGGAAGACGAGGAATTGGATGCCGAGTAATGTCACTGTAGCCGTAGCTCGCGGGTGTCACTGGCTTCGGCGTCGGCGGTTGAAGCGAATTTGATAAAGCGAGGAGAAGGGGGAGGAATATAGGCCCGACGATGCCCGCGCCGAAGACTTGGCCCGCGAGGGTGTGCAAGACGAGGAGGGGCGTGAAGAGGCGCGAGCCGCCGATCTGCCTGGCTTAGAGGTGTGGGTGGATTGACATGACCTGCAAAAAATCCGTCATCAATCGTGAATAGACACGAAATTAACGAGACACACCATGCCAGACGTGCCAAACGCCGGAAGACTTTCCCGATTTCGTTCGTCACGAGCTCGCGGAAAAGCGGCTCGACGACGCAGATGAAGCCGTGCAGCGGGTGGCCGGGCGCTTAGATGCACGACTTCAGCTAGGACGCGAGGAGCGGGCCCATGGGCGGGTCGACCAGCGTCATGCGGTGCAGCTTGAGGCCGAGCACGGCGGAGAAGCACGACTGCGCGGGGAGTCAGTGAACGACGGGGAGGGAATGCAAAAGGAGACCCACCGAGAGGAAACGGGTATGGAAGGGCATGGCGGCGCGGTGGTGGTGGTGGTGGGTTGGAAAATGCAAGAGAAGGGCGGCGCTCGACCGACGCTGACGATTGATGGCCGCGTCAGCACGCCATTCATCCTCGGCTATCACCGGAGTTTCTCGCAGTTCATTTCGCGGTTGTCGCTTCGCGACTCAATCATAGCTAGTCTGCCGCGCGCACTTGCAATTTTCCCATATCGGCTTGCCTGCCCGCAAAAGACTTGGCTCAACGCAATCATTTGCATTTGTATGTTCCGCTCAACTTCTGATGGGCGATCTCAGTGTTCTCATGCTGGATTTACGAGACCCCGCGGTGAATTGGCTTGAGGGTGAACCTATTGCTAGCATTTCAAAAAAAAAAAAGAAGAAGAGCAAAAGAGACCGAAGAACACGGAATTGCACTGGCGAGGAAACGAACCCCGGTTTCAGCGTCGAAATGGAGTTCAATCACGGCCGGGCTGTGGGTTCCAGTGCCCCACCGATGCGCTCTTACCTCCCCAGCGCACATTCATTAGGGCTGACTCCTGGATTGGAATCGTCCGGGGAGAAGAAATTGGAAGAGCCGGGTGTGTCGGCGCGCCTCAATTCAGCCATTCTTGTAGTTCATCACATCCAGGCTGTCGGTTTCCCCTAGTTTCCCATACTCCACCGATTATTCATTCGTCGCATTTCGAGGAAGAAAAGATGCTGACCTCTGTCAATGGGAAACGTCGCTGCGCAGTAGAGCGGATGCAACAACGCAAAAGAGATTTGACGCGTCAAATCCACCGACGGTACGCGTTACAGTACTCTTGACCGAATCGAGAAAGGATTATTCAATGTTCAACTTAGTTATGTAGTGGCCAAAGATTCGACAATCCTTTGTACATACCGCTCACTGCAACTCGGTGTCATTCAATAATCAAACTCGAACTTCCCAGTGCTGATACTAGTTCGACTCGACTTCCGCTTCAACTGCAAAGGCAGTAAGTGGATATCGGTTCTCGTGCTCTAACCCGGCCTCAAATTCAAGTACCCCGGCCGGGCCCATCATGGTCAGGAGCTGCAGAAAATCGCAAAAGGAGCTACATACTGCTCCCACGGGTTTACAGTTAGGCAAACGGGATCACGCTCCTGCTGGTATATTCACGAACGGGACCAACGCATTCCTTTTGGCGAAGTTAGGGATTACGAGAGATTCCATATAATCATTGACGGCATCAAGCAAGAGGAAGACCTTAGCCCGGAACATGAATGACGCATTCATCTTGACTCGAGCTCCTTCAGTCCCGGGACTGACTTGACAGGAGCCGTGGTGTTCAAAACATTTGCATAGTGCTTTTACGATTACTGCTGCTGACGGAGTTCCCTACGATCACACTTCGTTAACGTTGCACATGTTGATAACCTACTTATTGTTTCTTTATTCTTCGCGATGAAACCGATGCGATATATATATCTCCTTATAAAATTGTGTTGTCCGAAGCCTTCAAATCCCGCGCGACCATCTCCGACGCCTCCCTCTTTTGTCCGCCTCGGGGGCTTTCTTGCCTGACTCCTTCGAATATATGACTGGAATATGCCTGGTGTCACGACATAACCTCCGAGGCGAAGTGCCGGGGGCGCTCTTGTATATATATATATTATGCCGCTCACATACACCGTCTAGCCACACTCTGCCAGAGATTCGCACACGCGAGGTATTACCGTAAGCCACCGGGTCCACAGGTAGAACAGAAATCTGCAAATGTAATATATTTTAGAGAACTCATTCGACATGGCAGGATCCATAATCCTCCCTGGGATACCAGTGGGGAGATGCTGGGGCAATTTACTGTGAGCGAATGAATTATCTACTCGGACACATTAAACAATATTGGAGGGATCGAGAGTCGAGACTCACAGCCGCAATTCGAACATTTATCATGATGTTTCCGGGGCTCTTGCGTTGCGAAATTGGGATTTGAATATAGATACATCATATCATGTACAACCTAGCGGGCGTCGAGTCTCGACAACGGCAGGCAGATTCAGCATCCATCGACTTTGCGGAGGGTTTGGCCATGGGCGACCACAGTGCAGTCTAATGGTAATGAATTACTGAAGCCGGAACGAGGAAAGTTGGAGGACTCAGACGGGAGAGTCAAAGGGCACGATTTGTCACACCCTGGTGGAGAATACTAAGGGTATTAAGCCACCAAGTGTATCGATAAGAATCTGTAACTATTTCAGTAGACAGCTTGAGGTTTTGGGAGGCCAGGTTAATTACATACGCGCCGGGAATACTGTATGCGCTGCAGCCTTTCTGAACCAAGGGGTAAAGCAATATGATGAAGGATGATTAGACTGGATCCAAACATTTATCTACTGCTACCATTAAAACTCGCATTGAGGTACCTAGAATCGTATGTAACCAGTCAGGAGTTTAGTTTCGCGTGCTTCAAGTACCAATCCCGAGCTGTACCCGCATGCTTCCAATTATCGTCTCAATATCGGGTCTATCGCGAATTTTCTGCGCCCATGCAGCTGTGACGAGTACCCACAAGTCATGCGACATGGATGTATCCGGGCGTTCCGGGCGCTCTCCCGCAATCACCTTGAAGATGACTGGCACGTCTAGAGCGATATCTGAGAACGGCGGACGACCCGTATGCAACTGGAAACAAATAAGCATAAATTGAACCAATTGATTGAATGTGCTTGCCTCGAGACAAACGCACGCGAAGGCGTATACATCGCTCGCGGGCCTCCGCACGAATCGATCACACCCGAAGGCGCTTGGTTGCAGCAGCTCAGGCGCTAACCACCGCGTACTTCCAGCATGGTTGGTCGAGGATGTGTCATTGGTGGAGACTGCGATGACGCTTGTCAGACCAAAGTCTGCGAGGCACGCATTCAAATCGTCCGACACCAGTATATTCATGCCGCGTAGGTCGCCGTGGACTATTTTCATGGAATGCAGGTAGCTGAGGCCCTCCGCTACCTGGAGTAGCTGTCACAAGAATTAGAAAACCTGAATTCTCATGAGCGCGCGTGATGCCTCACCAGCCTGTCGACATCCGCGCACCCGTGGAGGCTGAGATATTTCAGGACTGTGCCATGTTTCATCCAAGGTGAGGCCATGCAAAACGATAACGGGAAGGTTTCACGGTCTATGCCAATCAGAGGTAGACACCATACCAAGGAGATATACCAAAGCCCAAGACAGACAACAGGGAATATCTCTGCTGCAACCCAACGACTGCGCAGTTGAGGTTTGGAACTTGTATTATGAACCTAGGAAGGCACTTGCTTCCTAGGAACAGTATATTGTATGAACTATCACTGTACAAACGGCTTCCTAGGAACAGTTGACAAAGGTACATATAGGCCTCCTAGGAACAGTAATGACGACTATAAGCATGGAACAAGTCTTCCTAGGAAGGCTCCCCTGAAGCACAAATCACGATGTTTGAACACATATGACCTGGCTATAGGTCTAGACCACACATGACACACGTGTCGCGTTGCAAAGGCAAATACAAAGACAAAGCAACCGTATTTGAAATACATGTGGAAGCTGGTTTAGGAGAAACATATACCCGAGCGTGTTACGTGGCTGGGCGGCCCCACGGCATACTTTAGCTCAACAAAATGACCCAAGGCTTGGTGTTTACAAACCAAGCCGCCTCAAAACGTCTTCACGGCAGGATACGTGTCAGCCCAGCCATTCCTAGGAAGACTCAGATGGCTCCTAGGAGTCATCTTGATGACTGGTTCGGCTGTTTCAGCTACGAATCATGGCGGCATGACCTGCCATCTCTCCGAATTTCCAATACTCCCTACTCAGTTACTCATTTTGTATTATTTCTGTTTACTCATATCTCACTGTCATGTATTTTCAAAGTAGTATAAAACCCCAGCTAGATCCTGCAGTTCAGGAGGACATCATGCCCCAGTATTGCCTAGACTTTGGTCGAAGCACTGCTTGTCAAGGCATTGGTGTACTCTTGAGCTAGCTGCAACGATTTGTTAACTCATATCTTCTGTATCTGTTCAATATAAGACCTTTGATTGTTGGCTACACTCGAAAGCTTTAAGTACCAAGCTCGCTTGTAACGGCCGCTGCTAGTGAAAAGGTACCTCAGTTTGTATACTGAGGTCTGCTGTTGGAATCATAGGAATTGGTGTGGTCGCAGTACCCTAAAGGTACCTTGGTTTGTATACCAAGGTCTATTGTTGGAATCGTACGAATTGGTGCGATCACAGTACAAAGGTACCTCAGTGCCTGAGAGCCGAGGTCTATTGTTGGCATTCTACGAATTGGTAGCATCACAATACTGTCTAAAAGGTACCTGTTGTTTGTACACACAGGTCATATATTGGAACTCCACGAATTGGTGTGGTCGCAGTCCCCTATACCCACTCTTAGTGATCGCAGTAGCATCCTAGGAAGTAAAGCCCGTTCCTAGGAACACATAAAACCCATTTAAAACCCGTTGCTTCGGTAACTCGGTAGCCCATTTCAGTTGTTTATCAACTATCATTGCCTCCCACAAGTCCTAGACAGACTCCGAAGTTCGATTCGTCCAATATCAATAGTGTTGGTTCAATCTTAGTCGTATACTGCGGCGTAGACCTGAACTCAAGTCTGCACTGTGTGTTGTGTGTGTGTTGGTTGGTTGGTTTGGTGTTTTGGATCACTCTATATCAGTCCTAGCATAGGCCGCTGATAAGCCTTGCAAATAACCACTAGTGGAACACGCTATTTTGCGCCTTTCAGTTGTGTTTGCAATGTATATTATCTTATATCCAGAACTAGTACCGAGACTCAGAGGTAGCTGGTTGGGCTGAGATCACAGAGTAACGGGTCATCGAGGGGGTAATACGTCGAGGTGACTGGCTGCACTCGCCCTGAAACGTGTAGGGGTTTGTGTAGTCCACTAAACATCATGAGTAACTTCATATTCAATTGGGTTATGTTGGGTATAAGCCCAAGTAACGAATTGGGTTGAATTGCAATACCGTTGTGACGCTTTAGGGTTGTAGAGATGTGGACATCAGATCAGACGATGGCCTAGAACACCGGTCGGACCTTGTTTTGGACTATACCCGACTATACCCAACGGGCTCAACTATACCCGTAGTTGCCGGCCTGATCGGAGATTCCCAAAGGGTCAGACTAGACTTCTACCAAGAACCCAATTATGGATATAAGCCGTGAGGGGTATCGTTCGAGAGCTGCGACACTATACTACACGGTATAGGGATGTTAGCTGGAGGGAAATGAACGAGGAGTGCAGGATATAGGAATCAATCCTGTATCTGATGTCGGTTCGGGCGGATTGGAAATAAGCTCAGTGCTGACTGAGCTTTTGGCCTTTCAGCTGATTGCTGACTGAGGTTCTGTCTTGGCGGATGACTGTAATATGGCGTGCTCAAGACTTGCAGCCAATGGCATTGACTGGATTCACTATACCGGATAACTATCCGACGGATACGCGGCTGTTTGACTCATATTTTCTTATATCTGCTTGTACTTATTTATTCTGGGACTTGTATATAAGTAGTAGGTCGTCGCTATTAGAAGGACACAGCATCACCCCACGACTAGTAGGCTTACGCTTGCGATTCGGGGCGATCTGGGATCTTCTAGTTGTGCACTACCATATAGAAGGGTGTGGCATCTCAAAATCTTACTCTATTGGATGTATATTTGAATCGGAATTATATGGGATACTAGAACACTGCCTTGGACGTCGGAACTGCTACTAGAACACTGCCTTGGACGTCGGATTGATACGAGAACACTGCCTTGGACGTCGGAACTGCTACGAGAACACTGCCTTGGACGTCGGATTGCTACTAGAACACTGCCTTGGACGTCGGAATTGCTACTTTGGATTATATCCACCCACACCACAAACCCCACGGAGTTGTAAACTCACCATACGCTCTTGGGTATTGCGCCTATCGTCTCCGGACACTCAACCTTGCCTGGGCTATTGCCCTGTCGCTGTGAAGCATTATAATATCTACCGTTTTGGATATATCGTTTTGCGCAAGCAAGCAATATCTCCGCAACACAGTACTCTACACACTTTCTCCTACCCAAAACCTCTCCCTTCAACCTTTTAAAGGCTCTGAAGCAGGGACTGGCACTCGTCGGTTTCTATTGGGAATCTTACGTCTTATATCTTGCGCTTTGTTGGTCGGTTGCATAGGCTTTTGCTTATATCCGCGAACTTTGTGTTTGGGTATAAACATTTCGAGTTTCCCTACTAGTTTACGAGCACACAAATCACCGCACTTGAGTGCACCGTTTCAGCGGTGCTCCAAATGAGACTACAGATAAGGACTGACTAGTTGAGGCCAATCCCATTGAGCAAGCAATACAAGTGGCTAAGCTGTCAAGCTGGTACAATACTATAAACAAGGAGATTGTCATAGAGAAGGCATCTCTGATATCATTTACATGTATGCACTGTGGCCTAAACAGCCACTCTCGTGCTACAACTTTCGAATTTCCCTGTGAGTCGATTCACATGGTGAGGGGTCTCTGCATTTTGATTCACATCCTATCTCACATCCTATCTGGCCCTCAATATCTCAGCAAGGCAATGCTCAGCCGGAATTTTACACGCAATGATCGAGAAGTGACCATGACAGGATCAGGTCTGTGCACATTGTTTGGCATTGCATCACCAATCACATGGATTTTGCTCTTGCATTTTTGTCTTCCCTTGCTTTCCCCCACCACCTTGTCTGTTCACCAGCCCGTCTGAACTTACTAATGTCCTTATCAACCAAAAAAAGTTCAAGTGAAGCCTTAGATGACTGCAAGGCAATGCCCAATGGTGCTCAGATACCAGCAAAATGATGCTTCAAAGATACTGCAATCCAGCGCAAATCTCAAAACCTGGCATAAATCTGAGCCAGAATCAGTGAAAAAGAACCCTAGGCCTGCTCAAGTCTCCAAGAAACTCTAAACTCAAGCTAGTTTGAGTGGGCAAGACATTCATGGTGCAGCATTTCACGTCCACCACTCTGCAAGACTTCTCAAAACTCCTCAAAGCATCAAGCCCCACATTCTCTGCCGTATCAAGGCCTGCCATGCTGCACACGCGAGCCCTGCCCATCACATGTTCCCTTCACTTCTGTGTCTCACATGCCCTGCTCATTATGGTACATGGTAATTGTCATCTGAATGCGTGGGATACTGGGGTGTTGCCCACTGTTAATGCTATAACCCCTCATAATTTGCCCTGCTTCTATCATTCACACAGAGAGCATGTAAGGGCCATATACCATTTATATTCCCATTTATTATTACTCTTCAACTAACTTCTATTTACTCATATTTCCCTCTTTTATCTCGATGTGTTCAGTCACATGACCTATTACATAATACATGCACTTGTAATCACACCTCGAGATCAATATGATTACCTTCTTACCTTAACCATCCAATGACCTATCATTCATTGTCTTGCCCTCTTAACAGCAGCAGTGCACTAGGCCTGCAGGTGTTCTTTAAGTGTATCGGTGCCAGCTATCAGCTATTCTTAATTCACAGCTGAAGTGGCTATCGACTCGAGCATCTGCCAGCGGTAATTACCTTATCCATTGCCATCCGCTTTACATCTGCACTTGATCTCTTCCATAGAGCTTCAGAGCTCTATCTAGCATCCTCCTAGCCTTGTCATGTATCGAAGCCATAGTAGATTTCTCATTGGCTTGAGGTGAGACCAAATTGACGTTCAGACACAGACTTTCTGGCCTGAGTGGCTTCCCTCTTAATTGAAACAGACTCTCTTGGGGACTTGGAGGCTTATCCAAGTCCCGGAACACCATTATAACACCTCACGACTCGCCAGGGTCATATGTCATCATCTCCAACTATAAATATTTGTGATATGCCCTCGAGAGCTGTTACAGAGCACAGTAATGCACCCTTGTCAATGCCTTCCTCACCTAGTCTGAATCAGAGGTTTTCTTTTGTGTTGTGCCAGCACTTGCTGCCAGGCTGTTCTTATGTACTGTAGTGTCAAAAATGAATATCTTTGTTGTTGTATCTCAAATGTTGATTACCAGATGAACCAAATATTTGGTGGAATGTTGAGAAGATGTTTGCTGCAACATCTCAGAAACATTGTTCTCAGAAAAGGCTCATGGGATAGGTGATATGATGTCTTCACGATATCTCAGACAACATTTGAGAGATGTCTGTACCAAACAGCAGTGTAGTCCCTGTTCACTTCCCCTGAGTTTCCGTGACCTATAAGTCCCATTGTGTATAAAGGAAAGTTGTTCAGAGGCTATTTCCCAAGAGGTAAAGCATAGGCAGTGAACCCTGTCTTGAGTACGGAATACCCTGACCTTAGTGTCAACCAATTGGACTAAGTCCACCCAACCCTTAGCCAGGAACTATCCTGTTATCGCCTTTAAAGTTGGGAAACTTAAATCCAAACAACCAGTTTCACTTAAACTTGACTTCTTCAAGTGTGTCACTTGCCTTGTAACATGTGCAATGGAATCTCTCCTTGGAATCATATTCTACACACAACTGTTACAATTAATCTCACTCTTGGTCCCTGTAGACCTATACTTGTGTCTACAAAAACCTGAACAAGTCGGAATCTTAGTTGCATGTATAAGGAGTGTTTCGTTAAGGATCTCATCTTTGATTTGATTGGTGTTAGTATCTCACTTTGTGTGATTGTATATCCCAGTTGTTTGCTTAGGAGTTTTTAGCATTGTAGCATTTTACAGCTTTAGAGACCGAGCAACCCTTTCAGTGTTGTGCCCTGACCATCACCCTCTTTATAAAATTAAGCACTCGGTCTGTCTGAAGCTTTTAAACCCCGCAATCAAGCTGCACTCTCCACTCATCAGAACCAGTGGCTGAGACCTACCCTAAATTACAGAACAACTTATTTATTCTTCACCACTTGTGGGTCAACTTATTGAGAATCAGAGCAAATGTATTGGAGAAGAGCTCCGCCAGATCAGGTGAAGTGCCAGGGCTTTCGGACATGCTTAACTTTATAAAAAGTCGCTGTCCATGCTGGGTGCCGGGCGGTCCGACGAGCCGTACACAGTTTTCGTTCTAATCCAGGGTGCATGCCGCAATCAGCCGCTCTCACACAATCACTGCTTCCATCACTTCTCTTTCAGATAGACTCACAAATCGCCTTGGATTTTCTGATAAACTAAAAGTACAGCCTGTAAATTGTATTAATTCCTGCAGAGGATCCTCGGCCACTTCAAACTGCTTTCATGTGTAAGAGGGGATGGCGGCCCGCAAAGCGGGCCGTCAGCCACTTGTATCTCTACATAACTACCAGTCTCTGGTGCATGTTCTGCAACCTATTTTCCAACACTGTCTAGACAATTATGGGTATTTACCAGTTCATGTCAGGTGGTAAAAAAGAGGAACAACATAAATTGTAGTAATGTAACCTAAACTTGACTCTCCCTGAGAATCATATTCAGACCCTCTGCCTCGCTCAATTTCCCCAATTGTTCATATGTCACTACCAGATTTTGCATGGTCTCTAAAGTCCATGGATGCTTGTCACCTAGAAGATCCATCTGCTTCTTGAGTGCTGTAGCCCCAAGTTCATCAGCCTCTTGCCATCTTTCCAACTTGTTGTATGTGATTGCCAGATTACTCATAGCCCGCAGGGTGAGTGGATGGTTGTCACCCAAAACATTCCTTCGCTTCTTAAGCCCGACTTCCCCAAGCTCCTGTGCCTCCTGCCATCTTTCCAACTTGGTGTATATGAATGACAGATTTCCCATAGTACTCAGGGTGTCTGGATGGTTTTCACCTAGAATATCCCTTCTCTTCTCAAGTACCACAATCTGAAGCTCCTCAGCCTCCTGCAATTTTTCCAGGTTGTCATATGTGACTGCCAAATTACCCATAGCCCGCAAGGTGTCTGGATGGTTGGCACCCAAAATTTTCCTCCGCCTCTTAAGTACTGCAACCTCAAGCTCCTCTGCTTTCTTAAATTTTCCAAGTCTTTGGAATGTGGCTGCCAAATTCCCCATAGCCCGCAGGGTGTCTGGATGGTTAGCACCCAAAACATTCCTATGCCTCTCAAGTACTAAAACCTGAAGCTGCTCTGCCTCCTTCAAATTTCCCAGACTCTCATATGTGACTGCCAAATTCCCCATAGCTTGCAGGGTGTCCACATGGTCGGCACCCAAAACATTCCTACGTCTCTCAAGTACTGCAGCCCCAAGCTTCTCTGCCTCCTTTACTTTCCCCAGATTTTGATATGTGGCTGCCAAATTTGCCAGAACATCTAGGGTTTCTGGATGATTGTCACCCAGAATATCTCTCCGCTGGTTCAGCACTGCAACCTCAAGTTGCTCTGCCTCCTTCAATTTACCCAGGTTGCTGTATATCCACGCCAGCCAATACATGGCTTTAAGAGTGTCCTGGTGGTCCTTACCCAGAAGCTCCCTCCGTTTCTGAACTGCTGCTGCTTGAAGCTCCTCTGATTTTTTGGGCTTCTCTCCCCAAACATATATTTTCCCAAACTCATGTCTGAAATCTGGTAATACATCTGAGTTATCTTGCAGCAGGAAATCGATGTGGGGCAGCATCCATAGGCTAGCTGATTGGATTTCCCCTTCTGATAGTCCTGCCAGTGACATTCCCACCATTCCAACCATGCAATGATGATATGATTCTTTAATGGATAGAGTGCTCCGAGTCCAGTCATGTACAAGGGGATGCATTGAAAACATCTTTTGTGGTGGGTGAAAATTGATTAAGGAATAGGCTCTGACTTCATTTGTCATGTCCACAAAGCAAAAGGAATCCCACACCCCATCAGGTCCTAAGAACTGTGATAAGAATTGAAGTGGCATTTGTAGCTCCTCTTTGGATGGGCTAGAGGGTTCAAATTTGTAAGTTGCAGCATTCTTGAATATTTGTTCAGAGATCCCTTGATGATGGAGCAATGAGCAAAGCTGCAAGAAGGTTGCTGCAGGCCGACTGAGCTGATCAACACTGATCTGCCATGTGGTATAGACAGTCCAGGCATAATCATCATGTGATTGAGCTGGCTTTTGACTCAGCAGTCGAGCTCGATTCTGTTCATAGAGTTCCAGATAACTGTCAAGGTCTCCTGACTTTGAGATGAATGCACCGGCTTGAATGATTGCAAGGGGCAGATATTGGAGCACCTGGAAAAAAGTTAAATGAAAGATATATATGACTTGTGAGCACTGGCTCACCTTCACAATCTGACCTCCCATTGCTCTGTTATGATCTGTGGCCTCTTCGATGGCACTTCTCAGCAATAGATCCACAGCATCCATTTCTTCCATGTCAGACACAGGAGAATATGCACTAGCATAGACTCCAAGGCCAGGGTTTCGAGATGTGATAAGAATGTTTCCATGATTGCATTGGGGAAAATAATCATTCAGATTGATTTTTGGGTCATCAGCATTGTCAAAGAATAACAACCATTCAGCCTGTATACTTCTGAGGTATTGAAGGGCATCCTGTGAAGACTCTCCAACAGTCTTTGTTGTGGCTATATTTTTAAGACCTGTGTTGATTGTGTCAATGGAACTACTGTCAATGAAAAAAATATCAGTGAAGCTTAGAATAAAATCAATACACTTCCAAACTTTCAGATGCGGAAGCTCACTTGGAATTCGACTCTGCTATGAACTTGAGTGCAATCTGTGTTTTTCCAGAACCACCTAATCCATGCAGCAGAAAAATATCTTGCTTTCCTGTGGTCTGCGTGAAACATTGATGCATTTGTTGGAGAATGGTCTGTCTGCCGTGAAATATCCGGGAGGGTGGAGGACAATTGTTGATGTGTTGTGGGATTCGGACCACTGGCACATCTGCAGAAATCCAGATGAGATTGACAAACAAAATTGTACCAGGTAAATCATACCAGGCGATATCACAGTCAACACTTTTTGGACCTGAAAATTTGTATCTATGGTTGCCATGAACTGTGTGAGGTTTCAATCAGAAACCACCTCATGTATTAACAAGTATTTATGTACCATGAAATTGGACCGCAACTCCTGCATTCTAGTCCGAAATCTGCTGATATCATCCACAGTGCTGCTCGCCTTGATAACTTCCTTGAAACGAGCACCAAATCCTCGGGGTCTCATTCGCATGTGATTCACTACTTCCAGTATGTCCTGCAAGAACCTAAATGGAACAGCATGAGCAGATAATCACAAATTAAAAATAGAGTCACTTACATGTCAAGCTCCTCACATTGAGTTTTGAACTTGGTCGCAGCTGTATCCCCGTGGGCAGATATTTGGTTTCGAAGGACAGTGATAATATCCATGGTATCTCCACACAGCTCTTTCATGCTCTCCTGATTCTGTTTAACTTTCTGCAGGAGACAAAAAAATTAGCACCATTTTCAGTCAGGAACAATTTAAGATCACTCTACCTGAACTGCCTCCAAAAGAAATACAACTGTGCCAAAGATACCCTTCACATATGGAAATGACAGAGTTTCTGCACCAGCATTGATCATCTTTGCATTGAAGAGGAGGGTTTCAAGCCAGGCTGGGTTAGAAGTGGGGGAGGGTTTGGATGGTTGTCCTTCTTGCTGATGGTGGGAGACAACTTCATTCTGAGGGCTGACAGACATGGTGGGAGAGAGAGCAGGTGATTGGCCCTTGATAAATCAGGTTCTTGAACACATTTCTGAAAGATAGCCAGCCCTTCATTGGTTGATGAAACCAACCAATGGACTCCTTGTTGCATCAATCATACCCTGGCCCTGACAGCTGCTCGGGCACTCATTTAGAATTTCTATACTTAGAATTGTGCGTACAAAGAGTGAGTTGAGCTCCAAACTGAGCCTGTCAGGGTGAGAAGTGAACAGCCCTACTCGCCTGGTTCTTTGGCCTCCCATATATCTACACATTGTAGTACACTGGTTCTTTGAATGGGGTGTAGGTCAGCATCTGGATCTGATGGAACCCAGTCATATTATGTATTTGTATGGTTGGCAACCGCACCAGAGGTATTAAGATAATTTTGGATGACGGCGTACCAACTGAGCCGGGGTTAGGTCTTATGTTGCTAATTTTAGGCAACTCCGCACCGATGGTTGACATATAACGGCATAGGCGCAGATGCACTGCATTTCCAAATGAGAGCAAATTGGGTCTTGACGGGGAAAGGTAATCCGCCACCAGAGCATGGGCTTTGATTTGTTTGATTCAAATTATGTTCAGTGATCGGATGGAGAAACTTCCGAACTTGGGAATTGCTAGTCTCGGACCATCCTCTCATGACATCCGAATTTGGGAGACCAAGATCTTGACTACGGAAGTAACTCGTGGGCTCCCAAATCTATAGACACTGAGAAAACTCTTGCTCTGCTCGACTTTATGAAAGAAAACTTTCCCTATTTCCCTCAGAAACTTGCTTGAGCAGCTCTTCACATCGGACAATGGAGCAATCAAGAATATAACAAACACATACTTTGGGACTGGTGGTGCTGTGCATCTTGAAACAGCTATAGGGAACAAAGCCTTGAAAGATGCAGATATTGGGGACTGGATTATGACACAAGCCACTGCTCTTTGTACTTGGGGACTACTTTGAAGAGGCTAATCCCTTTGTGTTCCTGCCAGCTCTGTAACAATTGAGCTTCTCCAATTGTTTTCTATCCCTAGCCTACTCACAGGACCGACTCTGCAAAGAGTTGTTGCGGTTGGAGCATGAGCAAAAGGCTAGGGTTTCACAGATGATTGCCAATGGAGAGTTTGGACGAGAGGTGGGAGACAATTGCATTCGGGGGGTGGCTGGCAGACATGGTAGGGGAGAGAAAGAGAGAGCTGACATTTGATCAATCGGAATCTTGAGAAAGCTACCCACCCCTTCAGTAGTTGATGTAGCCGACCTATGACATGCTGTATTCTACATCTTTGCCCTGACCGATGTTCTGGTGTTCATATTTTTAGAATTTCTATGTTTATAATTGTGCATAAAACTGAGTCGAAATTTGAATTGGGCCTGCCGAGGTCGAGAATTGAATATTGAGGCCTTGTTGATTTAGCTTCCCATATGTATACAGATTGTAGCACAATCCATTCGTCCACGCCAGTTCTATGAGTGGGTGCGAGTATCGATCTGATGGAATGTGCAGAAGTCGGATATTTATTTTGCTTCCTCGGGCAGCTGACTGTTGTGGGTGCTCGTGGGTGAAACCAAAAAGTGACAACTCGGCGGTTCGGAAGTACACCAAATTTCCTGCTCGAAGGCTGCGAGAACCTAGAAGTAGACAGCGAGTATCTCACTTAAAGTGTGAAACAAAGACCCAGGCCAAAGCGAACACCGCTTCGTATAAATAAATGAAAAGGAACGACTTCAGAACACGATCATGTGATGAATCTGTCTCGGTAACCCAGACGTTCCAGTGTGATCTTCTCTATCTCGGATTGATCCGGTGTTTGACATAAATGATAAGAAAATGATGCACCGAGATCACACTGGAACGTCTGGGGCAGTTGGTATAGTGATACCGCCCATAGGGTCACATCCCTTCCTCCTTCTACCTCACCACCCTCCTTTCCCCAACGGCTGTTCATTCCAGGCTCCCTATGCCTCTCAAAGGCCTCTCCAATTTTCTTGGATTTTTTCGGCCACTTTCTGTGCTGTTATGCGCCACTCAAAATTGCACTTATTTTGCAGCCATTGAGTGCTACTTCGTGCCAATGCGGCCTCATGCTTTCCGGGAAAAAATCTCACTATGTCCTATTCATACATATAGTCAGCACAATTTTAGGCCTGTTTAGATGCTCTCACGGTCCCCAGGACGCGATACTGCACGGTGCGTGACACAAGAAGTGTGACCCATGGGTGGTAACACACTACCAAATGCCCCAGATGTTCTAGTGTGATATCCGCCCATCTTTCTCTTATCATTTATTCAAACTCCGTCAGATCATTCCGAGATAAGATATGGATTGAATAGGATTCCTGGTACCGACCTAGGGACCAGGTCTACTTTCCGTAAATAGGCTCCGATGAAACACGACTCGATCATGACAGGCTTTGTTTAGATACCGGGTCACGTGTTCTCTCTCCTGCCCAAAAACCTTTAAATTGTCTCCTCTGAAACACGTCTCGATCATGACGGACATTATTTAGATACCGGGTCACGTTTCTCTCTCGCCCAAAAACCTTTAAATTGTCTCCTCTGAAACACGTCTCGATCATGACGGACATTATTTAAATACCGGGTCACGTTTCTCTCTCCTGCCCAAAAACGATTAAATCGTCTCCTCTGAAACACATCTCGATCATGACAGACATTAACTGGTTGCGGGCTCGTGCGCTGTCCCTGGCACCCAAAAAACCTTAAATTGTCTTCTCTGAAACCCGTGGCTTTCTTAAGTTACCGGCGACATACTGCATATTGTCTAGCAAACCTTCGTAGGCTGAAATTCTTACCGATTGCGACGCGTTTTCCTTGATAGCATTGCCTAGGATTCCTCCAAAACCTTCAACTATCGTCCCCGATATTACAGGCTCCTTTACCCTATTTTTGTTGCTTCGTATTGGCCATTTGGGCCCCTTCACTGTCGCAAATTTTTTGTATCCCTTCAGACCAATCTCACGTCGACATAGTTCCATAATTTGAGTGGTTAGACACCAGAGCAGGCCCACCGCTGCATCTGGCAAATGAGTTGTGTCGACACCAGTTTTGCATTGATCCTGCATATCCAGTCCATTTATCTCAGTTCCATATTCAATTCTGCGAATAACATGCAACCCCTCATGTGGCCTTGGAGACCGTTTGAAACCGTAATTCATATTGGGACATCTCTAACACCCGCGCTTTTGTTTCGAAATTCCCCTGCGCAACTCTGCTTTCTCTCCATCTTACCACTCAACATTCCATTCTGACTACCAGAGCTCACTCTATGCCTTGTTGGGGAGTATCTATCGAGACTGTGGATGAAGGGCCTGAACGACGACTTACTCTGCCCCTTATTGATACACTGCATATTCTCAACCCAGTGCCTTCTCACGTGGCTGCCTCAGACTCCCTCCCTGCCGCGTGAGAACATGCCACTTCCAACGCCCTGCCACAAAACCCACCGGCTGCCTCCGTAAACGTCATCTTGGGGAAACGCAAGGCCATCCGTCACGATGACGATACATCAGATGGCGACGACGGCAGCCATATCTCTGCATCCCCGGAGCCCTTTCGTCCCACACCACCCCCCATCCACAATATGCATGAGTCATTGAGTAATGTCCACCAAGCATCCTTTAACGAAGTTCCAGCAATGAACGACGTGGGTGCGGGCGGTAGCAGCAACGCCCGAGACCTCTTTTCACCTCAAGCATTTTTTCAACATCTCGGATCACCATGTACGGTTAACTTTGAGTCCAACCCTTATCCGTCTGACGATCGTCCGTAGCGCTTCTCCACTCGCTGGGCACTTTGCCGAATAGCAGTCCGCATTCGCAGGCTGCCCCACCGTCCAATAGTTCACCGTTCTTTGCCTCTTGTTCAACGTCCTATGTCACTTTGCCCATCGTGCAATTCATCAGTTCACCTACTCCATGTCCGAGTCACATTGCTGTTCATGAGTTGAATAGGTCCTACGAATACATGGGTTTCCACGCCACCCACAAACACATCCCTGATGACATTGTGGCTTGCTCCTGTGACAATTACCCTGCCTTTCTTTCGAGTTACACATTTATGAAAGTCCGGTCACTTGCACAGCTAGCGAGATCCTACATGTACCAGTCTTTGCTGGGGAAACTTGATCGTTCTCTGGTTCCATCCTTTGCTACGTCCGCACAACATAGTCTCTGCTGTGGTTCCTGATCAGGGTTTTCAGTCTATAATCTTCAACAACTTACCGGGTGATGGAATGGGCGCCATTACCACCTTCAGTCTCAACCGCTCCTATGACTTCACCGACATCGGAGACGAGCGCACTGTTGCTGAGAACTATTCAGGTTCACCTGGACATTCGGTTTTCCATTGCAACTCAATTTCCGTGTTCACCCAGATGCTCCTGGCCTTATCTGCCGACCAACTCAACAGAATAGTGATATCACATTATATAGTTGTGCTGCTTGGTACACCGAAACCCATGGTCCTACAGCAAATAATGAACCACCATTGCGGCCCGGTGTGTACCACCAACTTGCTAGTTTTCCTGAAGAGGGCATATCCTCGCTCTGCACCCTTCATCCCGCACGAAATCTCAGCAGTCGCTGGGCCCGCCCAATCCATGACACTGGAGAGCATGAAGGACCTCAATGCGCTGCCCGTTCTGTTTAACAACAATATTCAAGTCAATGTCAAAGATGGTGTTACGCACGTCAGTACCTATTTACTCAACTCTTCATACGACTTCGTAGAGGTCATGAACTCTGTAACTCTTCCGACTCTATATCATGCTGACATGGGTGTAAAGTTCATCGCCGTCGCTCTGACTTCTATGTCAAGCCTGGTATCCTTCTACCATCACCTCAACATGAAGCAGCTCGCGGATATCGCGGTGTCACACAGGGTCCATGTCCCGAAGACAAAGCCTGAATTACTTGTCAGTTTAATGACACATGCCTGTCATGACCAATGTGTTGGCATCCATAAGGTGCTCTTGTTTTGCAGGTCTCGTCTGTTTCGAGAGGGCGTTGTGATTCCCAGGACCATAAGATCCGTGCGGCACACTGAAGAACTCCACAGGTCCAAAGTCCAAATTGCAAAAGCTCGCAACGCCGGCAATAAGAAAGATGCTGGTCCGCCCCAAGATAAGAAACAGGCAGTCAGGGATGCTGAAATGCAAGCCAAGACAAACTTCCCTTATATTTGCCTGGCCGAGCGACAGCAAGAGATAGCGTCGGAGTGGCAGGCCCAGCTCGATCCGCCGGCATGGATACCTAAGCCTTGCGCTTTATGCGGTCGGAACACGGCCGTTAAAAATCTGACTCCAGCCAATCCATTACAATATGATCTGACCTTGCTCCAAAACCCGTGTCTCCCTGTGGCGACACTTCCGGCGACATATAACTTTGAAGCTTACGACCGCGCTATTTTGTGCCCTTTAGCACTCCGAGATAGGATGAAGAAGGGTGTATTCAATTTATTTAATTCTTGCATGATACCTTGGGAACGTGGCCAACCACCTAAGGAGTCGCCTAAAAGGTCACGTGAGGGTCCTCTTAGGTGGGTTTCTCTGTACTAGCTAAACCTACCTAAGAGGACTGCCTCCAGGGAGGCAGACCCACGCTTCTTTTACATAACCGGCCTCTCATCGGGGCGGGTGCCTCTCCACTGTTGATGGCATCAATTTATGAGCCCGCCGCGTCGGGAATCGGTCTGGCAGCCTCCGCGGTCCGCGAATATTCACCAAATTTGCCCCTCAGTAAATACCCTCATGTAGCTCTGCATTTATACTTGATGTTCAGCCTGCCGTTTGACACCCACTTAGCTCCCCGCATGTCCAATCAGCGGATTTGAACCCAATAGGTAGGTCTCCGGGCGGTCGCCTACTACATACACCGGGGGCAAAAGCTGACGCACCTGGATTCCAGGTGCGTCTGAAGCATGTGGTCCGCAGGTGGGATCAACCGGACAAAGAGTCCTTTGATGGACTTGCGATCCGAATTGACCAAGTAAAATATATCATGTAATTAGATAGCAAAGATAGATAGTGTTATTTATATGTACTTATCATCCTCTTTGACCACTCAGACTGTGTTGAAGCACTGTGCACTTGCTGCACACTGAGGTTTGTTCTGGTGAGCCACAAGACAGCCACAACGAGGGTCCAATCTTTTTTAAAACCAGCCGCAGATTGGACCCTTGGTGCAGCTGTCTCACAGCTCACCAGAACAAACACTCAGCGTGCAACATGTGCATGCTGCTTCAACATGGTCTGAGTAGTCAAAGAGGACAATAAGTATATATAAATAATGCTATCTATCTCTGCTAAATAATTACAGAGGACATTTTACTTTATTATTCCAGATCACAAGTCCTTCAAAGGACTCTTTGTCTGGTTGATCCCACCTGCGGACCACATGCTTCAGACGCATCTGGAATCCAGGTGTGTCAGCTTTTGCCCCCGGTGATATATATTAGCTCAATTTTCATTGTATGCTTGGTTGAAATACTGGAGAGGATTTTCCTCTCAAATTTCGGCACACTATTTCATTTCCCTGCTCAAATTCACCTTTCGGGGATCTCGGCGATGTGTGGAGGCCTCTTGCATCACCAGCAGACAGACACATGGAAGGACTATACCAGATTATATACACTGCATAATGATAGCATAACCAAGAATTTTCAACAGACCAGAGCTATGTGTGAAATTTCGATGTTTCCCCCCCCAATTTGTGCCCTACCTCTCTAAATAAATGTCAGTTAGTATTCTAATGCATAGGATAAGCTTGACACAGCTCAAATGAAGATATCTCACACTTGAAATTTTGTGAAAAGTCTTGAAACTGATGTTCTGGCAATTTAACCTGGATTCAACCATGAACTTTACTTGACTTTAGCTCTTATTCATGCACCATCAAAAGATTTTCATGAGGATCAAAGGGAGTCAAGATCTGTTTATCAAATATAGTCCAGGCAGTGTACAGCTTTCATTTGAGGTCGGGATCACATTTTTCTGTGCAGTATTGAGCTCACAGCGAATGTTTTACCGGGGAACCATCTTTATTCTCATGGTGATTGGTCGATCAATTTCCGGCCCGGCTTCCGTCCGATGTCTTCACCTGTCTTTTGTCCACCTCTCCATAACGATTTGAGCTTCAGTTGAAGGTTGGACATCTAATTTTTAACTTTTCAGGTCCATCTGAAGTTTCAGTTCAGTGCTTGAGGCCTTTATGTGATGTCGGAGGCTCCATCTGGAGGCCTCCTGCTGGTATAGTCCAGCATATTATTCGTTGTATTATTTACTAGAGGTTCATGCATTGATTTTCGTTCAAGTCCAGTATTGATGGTTCAGTACCACACATCCAAACCGCATCTGTCATGTTGAGAAGTAGGCTCCGACCACTGATCAAGCCCCTCGGATCAACGACCATCATTCATTTTGCGTAAGTAGCACATATAGTTGCTCTATGTATGGGATGTAGATGAATTCCCACTGGTTTGATGGTGAAACAGAGGCCTTCTGTCAGACCATTCCTGCATTGAATTGAACAGCCTGTAGTGTAATCATACCAACATATTTTCTGAACATTCGCGGCATGTTCGAACAGGTCCTATAAATAAATTTGAAATTGATGGCATCCGACGGAGGCGAAATCCGACCGTACCTGCAGCCCAACGAATGCCGATTTAACACAGAAACAACATCACTACAGTATAAATATAAATCCTACCACCCACTAGCAATGGGGCAGTAGGGAAGCCGGGTGGAAGTCGCGACAGAGGCTCTGACAGATGAGTGATTCGCCTGTAAATGAGGCCCAACCAACGTCAATTTAAACACAAACATTGCAGAAATACATTAAAACTAGCAACCCTACTATACACTAGCAATGGGGCAGAAAACCAGCCAGTGGGAGCCGTGCTGGAGGCTCCCGTCGGTTGAACATAGGGGTGGTCGGGAGATGCCGAGGGCGCCGTTGCCTCCCTCGCAGGCGACGCCGCCGCGACGGTGGGAGCGATTTAGCCATAAAAAGATCGATGACTAATAGAAGAGTGATTGGTGTCGGCATCCTACACTATTTGGACCTCTTAGGTAGGTTTATACACCTCGTTTAACCGACCTAAGAGGTCCAAACGTAATAACGTAGGTGCTCCCTTAGGTGAGCACGCACCACCCGAATCACTCACCTGTTCAGCGAGAAGACCAAGAAGGAGTAGCCCGACGAGTTCACTGCTGTGTCACAGAGATACTCCAAAGGCAACATTGCAATTTTCGCACAGGACGTCGCTTCATTGAGGACCATACTGCCGCCGCCCAAGCAGGAAATACACAAGGCGATGTGCACCTTGTTCATCGGTCCGTCAGTTGCTCCGACTCGCGAAAAAAATTAGAGTATTGCGACGCGAATTCGGCTAACGACTGCGTGATGTGGTACGTCCAGGTCTCTACCTGCTCATGCGTTTTCTGACACATTGCCCTAAGCGTGGCACGCACGGTGAGTGGAGACAGAGCTTGGCTGGGAGCGGTGGAATTGTAGTAATAGCAGAATTATGACCCACAGCTGTAACTGCTCCATATATTGTTACTTGGTGCGATGTCTGTCTGGCTGTTAGATACCGCTCACAGTGCGACCTGCGTCACAGTCCCGTCTCGCCTTCCAGGAATTTGAACTGCATCTTGTAATATAGAGTTGATGATATGCCGGTTACAGGGCCCAGTAGCACCCGCCCTCCACTGTTACCTCCTAAATCGCAGACAGATAATACGCATTGAGTGTATGTAGTTTTACATCGAGCGTTTATATGCCTTGTTGGTGTTTTTGTTTAATCCAGCGCTTCGACTTTGGCGTATTGCATTGAAAGACAACTCGGAGCATCAGGCTGACATGCGATGGTGATTTCAAATCGGCATGATATAACCACGGGAGGAATCTGGGTCGCTGTTGAGGTACCAGGGGCGCCCAGAGGGCTATATGAATATCACATGTAGAATGTCTGGGTTACCGAGACAGGTGATGAATGTGTGCGCTGGACTTCGTGATGCAAATCCAAGAGGTGATTGATCTCTGGATCGTGGAATTAGATTATATCAGCTGATGATAAACCAGTGATCGTTTTTATGTCCCTCAGCAATCCTTTCAGTCGCTATTACTCACAGTGGGAACAAGTCCGACATCCAGAGATCAAGCACCTCGTGTGCGAATCCAAAAAAGCCGCAAAGATCACCGCATGTCAGCAGAGCCACTGCAATATAAAATTCCTTGATTGAACCTCCTACAGAGCCTATGCAGTGCATGTTTGTGGCAAGCACCATGCCAGCGATATCTCAGTGAGGTGCCATCGAAAGTGTGACAAGTAATAGAATTACAGTTTAGAGAAGACAGAATTACAGTAGCAAAGAAAAGTCAAATAAGATAATAGAACTGCTAGGAGGTATCTAAGAGTCGACGTCTTCCATCAGGAAATCATACAGTTCAAGCTCCTCCTGTAGATCTCTCACCCCACCCTGCCAATAAAAACCCAGCCCATTCTGGAGACTTTCCGCGTCGTTCTCGGGGTATTGGAATAGGTTTTTGAGAGTGAAGTTGGAAAGCGAATGAACAGATGGGATCGTATCGCATGCTTTCGTTTCAGGTCCATATCCACCGTATTCATCTTCCGGACTTTTTGAATGGATAATTGACTCCGAAATGTGGTTAAGAATAATCCAAACTTGCTACATCCACGTTCCGACCCCGCTGAGTTTGCGACGATGCTAAGCACCCACATCGCAAGCTTCGCCAGTCCGTTACGTCCATTCGTCTCCCCAGTGTCGCACTGTTCCCAAATCTTGACGACATCGACACGTTGATTCTAAATATAATTTGCGACCATGTAATTTGACATCAACGAGATCGCCAACCTGACGCTCGTATAGTTGTTTCATCTCTGCAAGGTGCATGTACGAGCTAGAAAACTCCCGTGCATTCTTGCTGTAATCGAAGAACACGGCGTGGAAATCAAGATCCGGCTCTTCATCAAAAAATCGGGTGTAAAGTTGCTTTGCGAAGTTGTAGATGCTGATAGGCTTTACGGCAGGATTTTCGGTATACAAGGCTGCCCCACGTATGTAGGATTGAGATAAACCACCAGAATGAATACTGTATTTTTTCGTTCAATTCGACAGGGGGGGTGACGCGTGACACCCGGAACATATTCGACAATTCGACAGCGGCCAAAAATTGGCGTGACAAAATCGCAAATTTCGACAATTTCAACGTGAAATTTCACAAAACCAGCACATCCAGGCGAACCTCGCGGCATGTCACGCTGGGGCAATTCGACAACTACCCCTGTGACGCGTGACACCGCACCAAAATTCCTCATCGACAACCCCCCCTGTGACGTGTGACCGTCGAATTGAATGTAAAAATACAGTACCTTGTGCTCCATGGCAAGCCAATGCTTCTCTAAACTCTTCCGGACACATGTACGGACCCGCGAGTTGATGTCGGATGACCCATATATTCGGTAGAGGTTTCCTAGCATCAGCAGGACTTGATCGAGTCCTGCATCGGGTGCCTGCATGCATTTCGCTGTGACGGCCAACGGCTCTAACAAGATTTTAACCCTGTAAAAGAAATCAGTGCGCCGCTTCAGAAACTTGAGGAGAACAGTACTCGGTGAGATTTTTCCAGAATTGTGGGTCGTCGATCAGAGCTAGTACTTCCCTGGCCTTGGCTTTTGCCTCTACTTTATCCCCAGCACGTTGGATGAGTGTTTCGTAATCCTGGATATACAAGGTACACATCGGCGGTGAAAGTGTGAGCATTCTTCTGACAGCGAGGAAGTGGAAGATCCATCGGGAAATCATGGGAAATGTCAGCGTTAGGAAGCGATGTGTCTCCTTATAATGCTCCATGTTTTGTTGCTGATCTCTCAGAAGTTCAAGCACTCGGCTATGGTTGGTAAACCACTTAACAATGTCAAGGCCCTCGTTGATTGATTCCATGCAGGGTATTCCAAGTTCGAGGACTTTAGCGACAACGAGGTTCATCTAGTTGCCTAAAAAGGTGCCCAGTCAGAACGGAACTTCACCTAGATTAATCATGCACCTGATGTCCCCAGCATGGGGGAACAACGAGTTTGGGCTTCCTCCGTCTGAGTCGGATCTGTGTACCCCTCTCACCGCCTCCGTTGTCGGTGCAATAACCAATCATTATAATGCCGAGCTCATCCTCACAATTCTTCATATCTTCTAGGACAATCTCTAACAAATTCTCCACAGATTTCTTCTCAGGGGATACATTGTGTGTGGCAATTATATATAGCTGATACACAGAGTGTCAACATCAAAATCACAGTAAGATCTGGAATGCACTTTCCCTTCTACCAGTGATAAGCCTTGCAAATGACCACTAGTGGAACATGCTATTTTTGCACCTTTCAGTTGTGTTTGCAATAGATAGGAGTGGATACATTTCTTGCAAAGAAGCGTCAAGGGGAGATCGCAGGTTTGTCCTCTCATAGTTTCCGGCATGTATGATTCCTTACACGTACCGACAGCGACCTGCTATCACTTGGACTCAACTGCCTCATGAGTCCTCCGTCGACCCGCTGCATTCCATGACTCGACCTTCTCTTCATTGTGCCGGAAATCATCTTGTATTATGTCTCGTTTCACCTCCGACTCTGGATTCCCAAGCTTTGCCTTAAATTGCATGTCAAAATCCATCACCCTTCGACGTGCCATCCCTACGTTGCGTTAGTACATCTCCCGCTATACACCCGCGGGAGTCGTGGTCCCCGAGCTCACCGCTGCTCTCTAAAGCCCTCAATTAGCCTTTGTCTGCTAGCATTAAATTCCGAGTGCTACGGCGAAACCATTCACCGGACCGACCAATTCACAGCCATCTCCTTGCCATATTCTTCTCGAATTCGTCCGTCAGCGCGCTACCGAAATCCGAGCTAGAAAGAACAATAGCCCACGCGCTGCACCCGAGCTTTACGCACTTTCGCTCACATCGCCTCCGGTTCGCCCCTCGTAAATCCTCGGGCCTCCATCATTCCCGGACCCTTCTCGTACGTTCAACTGTCCCTTCGATTCCCAGGCCCAACTACGTAAAATCGCGCCAGCCAACAAGTAGTCCACGTCTTTTCTTCCTCCACGTCTCTTCCTCCTTCCCTCACCTTTACCGCCCCCTCCCTCACCTTGAACCGCCACGATCCAGGATGTTCTCGTCGATGAAGCTCTGGTGGGTTTCCTCGCACTCTGTGGATATGTAGGCCGCCGACGTTGATTAACCACACCCAGCACCGCCGTCCTTGCGTTCTCCGCAGCCGCAAAGGCCATCTCCAACGTCCAGACCACCGTTTCGGGCGACAGCCTTGTCATTACCTGGTCGTCGGATCCCTCTGACAGGTGTGTCCGTAGCCTCTGGAATGAATATACCTCGACTGATTTTTGCGCATTGTGTTCACAGCTCCACTCTGATCATCGCGCTTTCCAGCAAGAACCCGAATAACTACGTGCGTATATTCCTTCCCCCATGATGCAGCCGTATCTTATTCCGCGCTCACGCTGCAGAACGGTGCATTAGCGCTTGCGAATGACGTCAACCCGCAAGCCAACAAGGCCACCGTCCCCCTGCCCGATCTCGTACAAGGGTGCGTCTCATTTCAAGTTGCCACCAACACCCATATATCGTCCCACACCGCACGACATCTTCCCTTCTCTCTTAATTTTCCGCGCATCGTGCTAACGCCATAGACAGGCCAGGATACACCGTCGACATGCTCAGCTCCAGCTCCGTCCTCGCCTCTAGCCCGCCATTCTCCATCCCGCCACCTCCCGTCGCGAGCGTCAAACCCGAACCCACCTCATCGTATAGCACCGTCGTCCTGTCCTCCGCCAAGCCCCCTTCTGCCTCTGCCTCCGCCAGCCACGCGAGCGCCACCGGCACCCACACCGCGAGCGCAAGCGTGACGCTGCACAGCGGGTCCTCAACGTCAGTCCCCTTCCCCTCCAAACCGCTCTAATTCGGTTCCCTTTCGCTTTTGACTAATACTCGCCTCTTCTTCCTTAGCGCATCCGCATCCGCGGCGTCCATCACGGCCCCCGTCGCCTCCGCATCCTCCGCCGCACACTCCGTCCTCTCGTCCGCCGCGTCCGTGGAGCGCTCGGCCCTATCCGGCGTCGCGAGCCTGAGCGCCGTGCGCTCCGCCAGCGCGTCTGCCAGCGCGGCCACCGGCGCGGCGCTCGCCCTCCGTGTACCCGCGGTGGGGCTCGCGCTCGTAATGGGCGGCCTCCTCGTCGGCGCCTGGGCGGTGTAAATGAGCCTGGACCGGTGTAAATGCAGCCTGGGCGCAGTTTCGCGAAGCCTTCTTGATCGGACCTTTACCTCACATTCTTGACGCTTTTCTCGGTTGACATTCATCCGTACATACATACTTAAAATCTTCATTTGACCTTTACGAACATACATGCATCCATTTCACCCGACCTTCCTTCTTAAATCCTTCTTACACCCAACTTCACCCAACTTTCATGGAACGCATACATACATACATACCCGTCTTATTTTGCTTGGTACACCCTCTCTCGTACGTATACGGACGTACTGTTTTGAAGAACTGGAAAGTAGTCTAGCTTTTGGTGGTTTAATCCAGTTTCGCCGGTTCGCTCCGAATTTGAACTTTGACATGCCATGTAGATGTATCTTCCATCTCTCCTCGCCATCACAATGAAATATTTAACTTTGTTGCTTATTCTTCTTAGCTGACGTTAAACTTTCACCATTCTGAACCTACCTTAGCTTTGGTTTGGCCAGCTTCTGTTCATGTTGATTAGAAATGTTGAACACACACACAGTATCACAGAACACCATTACAGCCGTATGACGGTACTTGTCGTCAGAATTATCTACTTACAATGTACAATGCACAGGGGCATTTCATAGCGAACATCGAGCGGTGAAATGTACATTTGGAAGGCCACCAGGCTGTCACAAATTCAACACTTGTGTGAGGCTCTGTGCAGAGCGCACACAATAGCTAGGTTGGACTCAGTTTCAATTTAATCTAGCATCAACTTTCAACAAGTGAGGTACGAACTTACCTGCTGAAGCGTCTGTCTACGAGAAACTAGCACCAACTATACCATCCTCACGTTTGTTCAGTCGATATTCTGAACTTCAGCCTTCCCGATATCCTCTCAAATGATTTCATAAGTGTGGACTAGGGAGAAATTCTCCCAAAGCCCACCCAGAAGGAAACAGGTCATTTTCCCGGAATCAATCTGACATGAGACTTCCCAGGAATTCACGGGCGCATATTTATGGGTTTGCCGCCGGATATCGATGCTGGGGTTGAAGTGATGGGATCAAAACTGGCGATCAACACGATGTGAGCGATTATCAAGATCTAACCCACAAGCAGATGTGAGCTGTGTAAGTTGTCAGCTTGGATCCTGAGGTTGTGAGCCAGCTGCATGAATTCAGTTGTGATCTGCTTTCGAAAACACTGTAAAATCAGCTTAATTTCTTGCACACTATATCTCCCACAAATGTTTAAACGTGAATGTTGCTTGCTCAATAGTTGATATTTTTCGAGAAAAAAAAACTTTTATACAAACACAACTGATATTCAACGAAAATAGAAATGAGCAAGTATACTACAATGACAATTCAACCAACGGCTACATATCGGGGATCATTTTATCCAGTGCATTGATATCTCCTTCAAACTGCCAATGCAGGTTCCACCAATAGTCCTCATCTCTCTCTGTATCCGTAGGCATTGACATCTTGGCTGCCATGTCCTCGAGAATCCTGGAGATATTGTGGAAGATGGTCCTTCTCGTGTCTACAATTTTCTCCGAGCTATCCTCCATAATCTCTTTGGCTGCCGTTGCCGCATGTATGAGAGAATTGTGGAGAGGTACAGAGAAAATTGTTTTAAAATGCAGAGTGACATCCAGTACCGGTTTCGACGGGTCTTCAGAGTTGTAGTCGTAATAGCTGTTACTGTGAAGCACCACCGAACTGGTACAACGCAACCATGACACACATTTCTCTACGCTATCCGAGGTTCCGAAATCAAACCCCTCCCAAGTGGTTGATAAGTCAATGAAAGATAGACCTAGTGCCTTTTCAATGTTGTTAGCAAATTCATAGTCACTGTCCAGGTTCCAAATCATAGAGAGCACAGAATTGTATTTTTCAGCAAGATCCCACGGTCCACTCTTAAAAAATGAATGGATCCACGAGCAGAGTTCTTTTTGGATTGGTGAGTGCCAGCTGGGAATATCTGTGAGTGTGCGACTCAAGCGGATGAAATTCTTGTAAAAGGAATGTGAAATATAATCCATCATGGGACCATGGACCAAGGAAGACCACAGAGAGGATGATTGGAGCATTGGCCGCAACTCATCATCTTGAAACCAATTTACAATATTGTCTTGCACCAGAAGGTGGGCAGCATTCTTGGAAATATCACCAGATATTGAAAGAACTCGTAAGAGGATAGGTAGATGTTCCTTGAGAGGAGGAAGATCATAGTAATGGAGTGCCCGCAGAAGCCCGGAGACCCCAGCAACCATTCTGCTATCCCACTGGCCATGATCTTCTGTTGGAACCTGAATACTGTTCAGTGCTTTGTGAACCCAACTGGGGTCTCCTGCTGTGGCTGGATTATGTTCGTAAGACTGAGGATCATAAAAATGTGTTAGCAGACCAGCTGCCAAAACAACACTAATCCAGCCATCCAAGTGAGGAAGAGAGCCGCAAAAATGGCATATTACTTCCAAGCGGATGGAGTAGAAACTGAGGTCACCGGACCAAATTTCCCACCGAGTTGTATCTTTGTTTGTTAATGAACCTGTAACTGATAGGATAGTAGCTGCAATATCTGTGGAAATTTCTTTGTTTTCCAGCCTTGAGAGAAGGGACTTCAAAGTGTGTTCAAACATGTGTCTTTGGAACGGCCTAAAAGAAGATCAGACTTGCATGAATTCATTTTAAATCTTTCCCACCTCTTGTCCATCCTGAGTGTATCACATCTGCTCATGGCAGAGAGAAAGCTATTGATACAACACAGATAGTCGGTGAAGCTCGAAGCATCTAGGTCTGGTGGCGTGTCCATGAATTGGTTAAGGAACTCATTCAAAGCAGTTAGCTTTGCTTGCAAATTCTCATACTTGAGTGATGGAATTAGATGCAATGCCCATTTGATAGATAATTCACCAGAGTTGAGTGTTTAATGCGGTTTGTTTTGTACAATTCGGAGAACATTTGTCAGCTCCGGCTCTGTCTCCTGTAGTAGCTCTCCATTCATCAAAAATTGTGGTCTCAGGTTATGTGTGTTTTGCAAGCCTAGCAAGCCCGACCAAGATGAAGGGCAGGGAGAGACATTTCATCTTGGATGTGGTCTAGGAACAATCTAGGTTCTCGATTCACATCCACGAAAACCTCAACATGTTCAAAGCATGCCAAGAAGCTTTCATATAGCCTGGTTTGCTGAGGAGTAACATTGACAGATGGCCATTGTAAGTCATAAGCAATTTCGGCTGCTGCAAAGATCATATGGGGATCAGTGGAAGTCTCCAATACCCAGAATACAGCTGGAATCTCAGGTGATGGATCTGGAAAGGGGGTGTCAAAGAGGATAGGTGCTTGTTCTGTTGCATTGTCTGGGGACCCCTGCTTGGCAAAGGATGGCAGGACATGATGTGGCTGTTGGAAATAGGGAGCACATGCAGAGTAGACATGTTGAGTGAATTGAAGAGGTGGTTTAGTGGCCCAACTGAGAATTTTTTTGCACTTCATCCAAAGAGTTGTTGGAATAAAGTGAGCAATAAGAGGTGCAAGGGGTGTTTGGAAAGGAGAATCTGGGGAGGCAATAGCAGACACAAGCAGAGAGGTGTACCCAACACATCCAAGGGATGTGAAGGAAAGAACAATGAGTGCGAGAGAGAGATGTACTTTCCACAGATAAACCGAGAGAGCAGCAGCAAAGATAAGCAATCCAAATTGCAGCAGAAGGGGGAACATCTGCAGCAATAGGTCAAATTTCCATCTACGTAGGCCATCGAGTTTACGCTGACGCTCGAGACCACGTGCCTCAATGGTGCCTCGTTCACCAGCAGCTGAGTAATAAATCAGCCATTGCTTGCCGAGGACTGCAAGTAGTGCAGCAAGCAGGGTGGAGCATAGGCTGACATAGAGCAAGCAAGGGCTACCAAAACAATGAGTGGAGTATTGTTGTCTTGCATTCCTGGTTGGATTTGGATGATGAATGCTGAGCTGACAGCAGAGAAAAGACCGGCCTAGGTCACTGGCATTAGATAAACTATGAGATGGTTGTCAAGGAACGCACGAATATGAGAGATGTATCGAGATCTGTGCTATATTTCTGGTAAAATTCCTTGTCGTGTTTGTCTGCGAGTGTTTTGTACACATTCCAAAATTTCGTCTTTTTGTCTGTTACAGGCGGCTTTACCCGAAGTCCTTCGACTGCTGACTGTAATCTTTGTATCTTCCATTAGCAAAGAGCCCATTTAGTCAACATGAGACTCACTTGTCCATTTGCTCCTCGTTCTTCTTCACTAGGTCTGCAAAAAATGCTTGCAGCACACTGATCAGCCTGGTGCTCAGTGAGAAAGACTCAGGCGAAGTAAGATTTCAACGCACCGTTCGTTTCTCGCATCGCTCGAGCCTGTATCCATGGCAGAATCATTAGGAGCAGGCAGGACAGTGACATTGACATCGTGCTTTCCACTGCCAGTGGAGGGATCCATCGTCGTGGAGCTGCGGAGACCTATATTGATTGATACCCCCGTCTTCCCGTTGTTGTCTCGCACGGAATGTCACAAAACCACGTGTGAACGGACATTAGTCCGCGTTCTATTCCTGGACAAGGCCTTGCATACGGGTTGAAGCATGAGGTCTTGAATGCCCAAGCGATCCCAGAAACAAGCATGATATAAGAGAGAATAGACCGGTCTGTGGAATCGAGACGACGTCAATACATTAACCGTTCTTTAACGGTTTCCTCGCTCGGCTGTGCTATTTCTCCGTATATCCATCCTCCTTTTGCTTTGTCTCTGCTCTTCCTTTTGGCGTAGCTCCTTTGGTCCTGGACTTCCTGTGTTTCAACTCAGCCTTTTCATTTGCGGCGGAACAGCTGACCCGCGCGCATCTTTTTCTTGACAAGACGCAGTCGATCGCAGTCGCTGCTGTCTACAGCGCAGCATGATTCTATTCATCAGGCCAGGAGGCCACGTATCCCTTCGGCAGATTCTTCACATATAAAAACGACGTGAATGGAAATCCTTCGCCCACTTTCCTCGTCCTCAAATTATTTGATTTTTGGCCGAATGTTTCGACTCTTTTTTACCGCTGCCGCTGGGGATATTCCACTACTTGGGTTCGATTCGAAACTGCAACTTCAACCAGGCATCCGCACGACCCGACCATCCTCAAAATCTATACGTCTGCAACTGCTGTGCTCTCAATGCTGAATCTTGCGCTGGCTGTGCCGCGTCTTCTGGTTTCTGGCCCATGCTTTCTTTCCATCTTGGTCCTGAATCTCCTCAACCCACATTGTGTTGCTTCCACTCCCTCTACCCTGCGACCTGCCCTGCCTGCTTTTATTTATGTCAAGATCTGTGGTTTTCTCCCGTTCAGCTGTTCAATCTGGCTGGATTCATGGATCAAATTCAAACCTTTCTGCCTAGTGCAATTTTCCTGGTGCAACTTTCTAGATGAATCAAATGCAAGGATTCAACATTCCGAGTCTCCTGCTTTAATCAAGGCATTCAGTTCTATTTATCCTCGATTACCATTGGATCCCTGTCTCGGTTCGAGCGCCCAGCCGGCTTTGTTAGCTTATCAGTTAATTTCTGGATATTCTTGGTTGATCAGCGGTGATTAACTGCTCCTCTTTGCTGTCTTCCTCGCCTTGATATCTCTAGAAACTTCCCATGAGTTAATAAAGCGGGTAGGGCCGACGAGCGGCACGGCCCGCTACCATTTTTGGTTCCTTTTCTTTTTAAGCTTGTAATAATTCAAAAGAAATATTTTTCCAAGGCAGCCCAAACCTCAACAATACTTTAACCAGCTCGCGTGGACACGATGGGCTGCCAAGGAGCAACTCGTCCAGGCGGCCCAAGTTTACTCGGTTGACGCATGTGCGTCGACCAGCTCACATTGGGCCACAGAGGAACTAGTAAGTTTCCAGATGAAGTAGACTTGAACGAAGGGAAAGGCAAGCAAAGGTGTATCAGCATATCGCATTGGGCCGGACTCAGAGAGGCTGCAGTGCATTAGCACAATCATTCCGGTATAATTTCTGTCAATTCTGCAGTTGAACCCTGATCATGAGTACCATCAACATTCAACTTCAAGCACAACAAGCAAACTATGAGCTAATTCTCTTACAGCCGTTTGCAAAATTGATGACAGTCGGCACAAAATAAATAAAAGAACAACTTTTGATGTGACCTTTTTCTGACCACGCACCTCATTCAATTCTCAATGGATTTGTTCGGTTTGGGTACCGTTCTAAAGGGCGTAAACAGGGCTTTCGATTCGTGCCCGGTGGAGCGTATAATTTGTAACATTTGGGGTACTCAAAATTGGCCTCCGTTGTATCCAACCGAATCTTGTCCTGCTCAATGCTCCGTCAGCTTCTAACGAATCTGGTAGATTCTGGGTGTGTTCAAAAGCTGTATCCTTGGCATCCATCCTCAGGGAGCAAAATTGTGTCGCAGTGGTCTGTAGTCTCTCTGCCGTGCGAACCTCTGATTTATTTGACCAATCATACGTACAACGGCCATGTCAGGGTCAAACCATTTTATCTCCTTGTGGAAGCGTATGCCATCACATCGCCTCTTAGACGCAACCGACCACGAGAGAATTGGTTTAGATTTGACAGAGTAATAAGAGAAACAGGTTACAGTTATAATCACTGGAAGCGAAGTTTGACGACCTCCAATTTCGCGAATTACACACTGTGCAGGGCACTAATCGAAAGCCCTGGTTAATACCTCTCGAACGGTACCAAAGACGAGCAGATCGGTGGAGAATTGCACGGGCTGTGCATTCAGCAAAGAGCCAGATCAAAACTTGTTCTTATTTATTTTTTATGCCGACTGTCATCCATTTTGCAAACGGCTGTAATCGTCCATAGTGTATTTTTTTCGTTCAATTCGGCAGGGGGTTGTCACACGTGACAACTTGAACCAATTCGACACTAAGACTTCTTCACGGGTCGATTTAGACCGTGATGTGACCAAAGTTTTTGACACCATCCAAGAAAGATGTAGGAATGTTCAAAAGCAATCTGGGACCTTTGCAGAGCATACAGAAATGGGCAGATGCCAAGTTATTTATTTTTGGCCTGAAATGCTTATCCCACCTAGTATGTGTTGGGTTTGGGCGGAGATGTGGGTAGGAACTTAGCAAGGGCATTGGATACTACCTTGCAGGATACAGGAGATACCCCGCAATGTTCCCTGGTCATTGTTGACATCAAGAAGGATTTTCCCACATTTTTTGAACAATGGAACCAATTCGACAACCACCTCTGTGGTGCGTGACGACGAACCAAGGTTCGGCTTCAATAGGACCTGCTGTGACACATGGCCGCCAAAATTGAACGAAAAAAATACCGTATACCTGTGAAGAAGTTCAAGCTAGACCTGGAAAAAGAATATTTCTTCAAAAACCCAGTGGAAAGGCAGCACAGTTGACATACTATCGTTGCACGAGATTTTTTTTGATGGTACTTCGATGGGCTGTTGCATCTGAAACCCTGCGCAGGTGAGCCACTGTGACATCTACAGCATACCACGATACGAATGGCTGGATTTTTGAGGCAGAATTGAGACTGCACCGAAGCCGCCCGAGAAGTTACCTACTTTTGCCCAAAAGAATTACACGGGAATTTGGCAGGCAAACATTTTGATCAACCACCATTGATTCTCCCCTCTCCCTGGATCATGGTAGGAATGTCCGCGCACTGTCTACCTATGTCACATGGATATCTTAAATTTATTTCGGGACAATTCGGGCTAAATTGACATCTCTGGATGAAATTTTGCTCTATTTTGCAAAGGTGATAGCATTTCAACCTCGTTTCCGGTTACAAAGTACGAAAGGGGCAATCATCGGCATGGGCAGCGACCGTGGGTAAGCCCGAAACATCAGTGTTCGCCTTAAGGCCTTAAAAATCGGCTTGCTGGCAAGCTAAGGCTTAGCTTAAGGTTCAGGCCTTAAGATAAGGCCTCGCCGAAGGCCTTAGTTCCCAAAAAGGAAATGCATTCTCGGAAACTTAGAACGCCAAAAACTGTCGCAATTACTCCGAATCATCGATCTCAACCTCGCCATCATCGGGGGTGTTGTCCGCTGCATCCGGCCATAACCTGCATATACATCTGCTCCTCTTCCTGCGCGCGCCGCGCCATTCGCTCGCCACGCCTAGCATGGAGGGACTCCTTGGCTGTCTTCGCAAATAGGCACTCGAGAGGAATGGGCTGCCACTTGCGGTGGGTTGGGAACAACGGGGACATCTTCCTTGTCGTTTTCCTCGTCCTCCTCTGCCTCGGCTTCCTGCGCATCCGTAATCCAGCGCGCCATCTGTCCACGCGACGCGACCAGGAAGAAGAAAATTTTTAAGTCGCGTAATTGTTTGGTAATTGTACACGTCAGCATATCTAAGGCCTTCTGTGAAAATCGGTCCGCAACTTAAGGCTTAACCTAAGCCCTTAATTAAGCCCTTAGGCCTTAATATAGTCTTAAGGCCTTAGCCCTTAGGGCGAACACTGCGAAACATTGCCGAAACATTTTGGCGGGCAGGATATGTGCTTACGCAAAAAGAGATGACGAAAATGTGATCGTCTGCGAGTCCTGAAAATAGGGCGCTATAAGACCCTTACCTAAAGGTAGCGGGAATTTGTTCGATTCTTAGTATTGTTCGCCGCTCGGTAGAGCAACTTTGGCTATCCACATCGCTAATTGTATTGGAATGACTATTTCTATTAATATTTTCTTGCGGTCCTTCCTATTGCCGGAGCGAAGCGGCGGCTCGTCTTGTTCAGTGTATATTGTCTGACGGCTGCGCATCCCGAATGGGCGTCTGACCAGCATCTGACTCATATGCATTGTCGAAATCACCGATCTAATTGAATTGAACCAAGTTATCGCCAAGGCGTTAGACATCTAAGTGGGGATGGCGTCCGTTTTAGATTGAGAATCGGCCGTAACAACAGTGTGGCATAACGACGGTGGACGCGTGGAGATCTATGGCGTTCAAAGTGCACTTTTAATATTCCGCTACATATTTCGCTATTTTTGTCATTTCCGCTACCTCTTTCATAAAATTCATGTTTTTCCGCTACTTATTGGACTTGAAAATGGACCAAAAGAGGGAGCGGAAAAACCTAGAATTTCCGCCGAAATCCCGCTACCTCTATTGGGGTAGTTTGTAATTCCGCTACTTTTACATAATTTTGTGATTCCGCTACTTTTGACAGTCGCGACCAAAATCCCGCTACTTTTCACTTTTCGGACTTGTGAAATTTTTGCAAAAAAAAAAATTTACAAGAAGTCCTAAATGTATTACTGTATGGCGGTCCAAGTGCACTTTTAATAATCCGCTACTTATTTTGCTTTTTTTGTCATTTCTGTATGGGCCATATACTGTCCAATAATTCAGCTCAAAAAGCAGGAAAAAACACACCCTCAACTAGAGCTATTAAAAAAAGCACACCTGAATCCGAGTCACAAAAAAATAAGCACACCTTCACCTTTGACGAAATTCCGACGCAGTTTGTGTTTGTTTGCCAAAAAATGACACAGCTTGTGTGGATACAAAAGTTGCCACACGTTGCTCTCCGCCTCCATTCTAAAAACGACATTGCTCGCTGAGACACACCAGTTGGACTTGTACTCTGGAGAACAAAATGCCTAATTTGAAATTGGGTGGACTCGTGGACTTTCATGTTAGAATGACGATTTCTACGGCGTCATACCAGAATGGAGCAGAAAACCCTGGCCATTACGCATGGGATTTATTCCAGAGGTACAACGTAAATACAAGAGCGAGTACTAGCTTGGATATTGGAAATGAAGGTACAACGGCAGCAGGGGGGGAAATATACGAAGGGCGACAGGAAGGGGGACAGTAATAATGGCCCAGAGGCCGGAACGGCGGTGTGAATGGACAGAGCAAAAAGGGGTAGTGGAAGTGCCGAGTAAGGAGACCGAATAAAGAAGGCAGTGAATGGTAAGCAGATGTGACACATGCGAGCATGAATATTCCATCATCACACCTGTCTTTTGCTCTCATCCCCATGCTTCTGCCATCTCGATGACTTGAGTAAATGGGTTGTGTTTTTTTCTACTTCCTCGCCGTGCTGTGTATTTTCTCTCTCTCGATTTCCAGCTTGTTTCATTTTTTTTGCTCACCTTTTCCGCAAGGTGGGTCACTTTAGAGCCTAAACACCAGCCCTGTCTAATATTGCACCCAATGTGTACATGGCGCTTTTTTTGGAGACCATTTTCGTGATGTTGTGTGTTTTAGCCGCATTTACCTCCAAGTTGTGTCTTTTTCTTTGATTTTATCCTGGTTGTCGTTTTTTTGTAATTATTGGACAGTATATGTGCCATATTTCTGCTACTTTTATCGTGAATTTGATTAATCCCGCTACTTATTCAAGTTTGAGAAGATGAAAGAAAGTAGTGGGAAAAGTGAGAAATTTCCGCTACTTTTATTTGAGCACATCAAAATCCCGCTATTTATATTCATTTTGACAGATTTTGATCCCGGTACTTTTTGGGATTCACTCATCCCGCTACTTCTATTTTCAAGTCAAATTTTTTTTTTTCAGCTGGATTCGGGGGTATAGTAAGGACTACAGTACAGTGTAATGGTATTACATAACTAACTAGAGTATGGTAAAGGACAAGTGAAAGGGGAACCGGGGAATGAGAGACGGTCTGCAGGTAGTGTGCATCAAAGCAGCTGTCTGGCACCCACTCACCTATATCCACACGCCCGAGCACTCGGACTACGACTCCTCCTCTGACCCAGACTCAGATGACGGCGACCCCACGGGTACAGGCAGTGGATGAAATGAAACAAGCTGGAAATCGAGAGAGAGAAAATACACAGCACGGCGAGGAAGTAGAAAAAAAACACAACCCATTTACTCAAGTCATCGAGATGGCAGAAGCATGGGGATGAGAGCAAAAGACAGGTGTGATGATGGAATATTCATGCTCGCATGTGTCACATCTGCTTACCATTCACTGCCTTCTTTATTCGGTCTCCTTACTCGGCACTTCCACTACCCCTTTTTGCTCTGTCCATTCACACCGCCGTTCCGGCCTCTGGGCCATTATTACTGTCCCCCTTCCTGTCGCCCTTCGTATATTTCCCCCCCTGCTGCCGTTGTACCTTCATTTCCAATATCCAAGCTAGTACTCGCTCTTGTATTTACGTTGTACCTCTGGAATAAATCCCATGCGTAATGGCCAGGGTTTTCTGCTCCATTCTGGTATGACGCCGTAGAAATCGTCATTCTAACATGAAAGTCCACGAGTCCACCCAATTTCAAATTAGGCATTTTGTTCTCCAGAGTACAAGTCCAACTGGTGTGTCTCAGCGAGCAATGTCGTTTTTAGAATGGAGGCGGAGAGCAACGTGTGGCAACTTTTGTATCCACACAAGCTGTGTCATTTTTTGGCAAACAAACACAAACTGCGTCGGAATTTCGTCAAAGGTGAAGGTGTGCTTATTTTTTTGTGACTCGGATTCAGGTGTGCTTTTTTTAATAGCTCTAGTTGAGGGTGTGTTTTTTTCCTGCTTTTTGAGCTGAATTATTGGACAGTATATGGCCCATACAGAAATGACAAAAAAAGCAAAATAAGTAGCGGATTATTAAAAGTGCACTTGGACCGCCATACAGTAATACATTTAGGACTTCTTGTAAATTTTTTTTTTTGCAAAAATTTCACAAGTCCGAAAAGTGAAAAGTAGCGGGATTTTGGTCGCGACTGTCAAAAGTAGCGGAATCACAAAATTATGTAAAAGTAGCGGAATTACAAACTACCCCAATAGAGGTAGCGGGATTTCGGCGGAAATTCTAGGTTTTTCCGCTCCCTCTTTTGGTCCATTTTCAAGTCCAATAAGTAGCGGAAAAACATGAATTTTATGAAAGAGGTAGCGGAAATGACAAAAATAGCGAAATATGTAGCGGAATATTAAAAGTGCACTTTGAACGCCATAGAGATCTTGATGAGTGACGCTGCAGACCCCTGCCGGCATCGCCCTGCATCACGTCTTGGTTTCCTCGCAGCTGTTTCCTCCGGCGAATATATGTATCTCTCTCCACCCGCTGCCGCCACCCTATGCCATTCCTACTACAAAAGCTGGTGACCCTCTCCCGGCCTCCATACCCACCATCCGCATCCCAAACCATTTGGTCCCTCAGCGACGCTGCAGTGTGTACGTGGTATGCCTGCGTCGGTAAGCTTTGTCCTTCTTTGTCCTCACGTTTTCTGACTCGATGCGCGCAGCCTCCTCTTTTCGCCACCGCACAGGCGTAGTCCAGCTTCTCGCCACCCGGCCCTCTTCCCCCGTTGCGCATCCTCGTGTGCCCCGTACCCGCTGATGTGAATGAGTGGTAAGAGTCCGATTCACCACGATGGATGAGGAAGAGGGGCCCGTTCGTCGACTGCAGTGCTAACGGAACACCGCACAATCCCGATTCGGCGCGTCGGTTCCCCCTTAGGCGGTTCCTTAGTCTTTCGCTCCCCGACCCCTCCGCTTTAACTTTTTTCTCTGTACATGTACTCGGCCGAGCAACGATTCGCAGGCTCCCGACCCTACGCGCGCCCGCAGATGTGCCTCGCTCTCCCCCCTCCCCCCCCAGCCGCCGCCGCGTTCGCGCCCGCGCCGTTATGCGCAAGTTCGTCGCTTTTACTTAGGACGGAGTTGGGACGGAGTGAGACCGTTACCGTGAGCGCGAATACGTGCGGGTCAATCTGCAAGTGATCCGACAACAATTCAACTTCCTTATCACTCTCGCTTCACGGTGCTCCCACTCATTCAAAATTTTGACGTTCAACTCACACATTCAGAGCGAGGAACGCACGCTCCGCCTTCTTCGAAGCTTTTTCCCGGCCTTATTGCCTCGTGTTCGTACGGCCCTGCTCATGTGGTCGAGTCGGACCAGCTAGGTTATACCACTCGATTGACTATTTGGATTTCTATCAAGCTCTGGAAACCCTCCCTATCCTGCTGACCTTTTGTCGGTCAGAATCGCACGGAACACACGCCTTGTCCGCCGGTCGGCAGAATCCGTTGGAATATTTATAAAGCCAGAAGCCTCTTTCATATCTTGCTCATGGCGTCCTTCGACATCCAAGGTGCGATTCTATGCGCCACCGTAGTGTTCGGTGCCACACTCTACCGTGCCCTTTCCCGGAATGACCGCTCCAAATTGCCACTTCCTCCTGGACCCAAGAAGCTGCCTCTGGTGGGGAATCTGTTAGACGTACCCGCCTCCTTTGAGTGGGAGAAGTACATGGAATGGAGCAAAGAATACAGTAAGCTAGACGTTTTCCCTCCCCTCCTGCCTTTCGTATCATTGACTGCGTCGAGATTCCGATATCATCCACCTGAATCTGGCGGGCCAATCGGTGATTGTGCTTTCGTCATCAGAAGCGACCGAGGCCCTGCTCGAGAAGCGCTCCTCCCTCTATTCAGATAGGCGAGTTTCTCTTCGAATTCGAACCTACTGTGAATTATGACGCTGTGTATTTCAGGTCTGACATTCCGATGGTTACAGAGTTGATGGGTTGGGATTTCAATATTGGTATGCATCGTCCTGGATCCTCATGTTTTGCATCTCAAGCGATGGTTCAGCATTCCTGAAATACGGTACGGATGTTGTGCCCAATCCCGCCGTCGAATTATTTCACACAAGTCGGCTGCATAGGCGATAGATGGTGCGTAGTCAACGCCCGGAATGTAATCAGCACCATTGGTTGACGTGCTCCTAGGCGTGCGAGCCGCCGGCTGTTGAAGCAAGGATTTAATCCAGCGATCTACCGGCCTCTGGAGCTCGCAGCCACTCGTACCCTCCTCGGGCGTCTTCTAGATAGCCCCGATGCATTTTATAATCATTTACGCCAGTAAGTGCATATCTGTCTCAACTTCCAACGACTTGGCCTTCACCGCGAATAAGGATGGCGGGAGAGATCATAATGTCAATGGCCTACGGAATCGAGGTCCTGCCATCCAACGACCCATATGTCACCCTGGTTGACAAAGCCGTGCATTCGCTTTCGGTCGCCTTTGTAAAGGGATACCTCGTTGTGAGCTTCTCGTTCAACCGACGTACATAATCGTATTCATCGCGGCTTCCAGAACCTATTCCCAACTCTGAAATATGTCCCGAAGTGGTTCCCGGGTGCGGAATTCCAGCGCAAGGCAGCAGAGTGGAAGGAGTTGGCACATGACATGGTGGAGGTGCCTTTCGCCGAAACCAAACGGAAGATGGTGCGTCGCTGACTCTACTCTACGCATGGGGCCTATTCGAGAGGCGACTGTTAGGAGCGCGGAAACGCCCCTCGGTCGTTCACCTCGGATGCTTTACATGCCCTTCGCGAGTCCAGCGGCATCTATTATCGAGAAGAGGACATCAAAGGCAGTGCCGGAACCATGTTTTCCGCCGGGGCAGGTACATATGTATCTTCAACACAACTCGTATTTGGTCGGAACTCAATGTCAAACAGACACCACAGTTTCGGCACTTTCCACGTTCTTTTTGGCTATGCTCGCCAACCCAGAGGCGCAGAGGAAAGCTCAGGCGGAAATTGATACTGTT
Source organism: Mycena epipterygia (assembly GCA_029281465.1). Classification (NCBI taxonomy): domain Eukaryota; kingdom Fungi; phylum Basidiomycota; class Agaricomycetes; order Agaricales; family Mycenaceae; genus Mycena; species Mycena epipterygia. The sequence goes on along the minus strand of JARJCQ010000054.1, from coordinate 356,513 downwards.
ACCGGCGGGAAATACCTGCCCGACTTTGACGATGAGGCATCCATGCCGTACGTTTCCGCGCTTATCAAGGAGGTCCTCCGTTGGAAAAATGTTACACCCTTTGGTATGTACTTTCAGGAGACTGAGTCATGACTCCTGATCTCGTTACTTCTCCAGCGGTCCCTCACTTCCTGGCGATAGAAGACGAATACAGAGGGTATAGACTTCCTGCCGGCTCGGTAGTTATTGGAAACACATGGTCAGTTAGGAGTTGTCGTTTCTTCATTGTTGATACACGTTGTCCACCTCCAGGGCGATTCTGCATGACGAAGTATTTTAACTTCTCCGTCCTAATTTTGGTTTTAGTTTAACGTATTTTTTGGTATAGGTCATGTATCCTGATCCATACGCCTTCAAACCCGAGCGCTTCCTACTAGACGGTATACCTAACCCAGCTGTACGTGATCCAGACGCGGCCTTCGGATTCGGACGGAGGTGTGTATGGTCATTGCATCATCTGTAACAAGACGCCATTCCAACTCATGTCACAGAATCTGTCCGGGGCGACACATGGCGCGGTCGTCCATCTGGATCACAGTCGCGTCCATTCTGGCGACCTTCAATATCGATAAGGCGGTAGATGAAGCGGGCCACGTTATTGAGCCCACATTCGAATATATGGCGGGACTAATCAGGTATAGTACACGATTGTTTTCTGTCGCGGTTCCTACTCATGATCATGGTTGCAGCGCACCACTGCCGTTCAAATGCTCCATCACTCCGCGGTCGAAAGAGGCTGTGGCACTTATTCGGGGCATAGTGCACTGATCATGAATATATTACTTGAGGAATAACGTTGACGATGTAGGATGGCGTCGACTGGCAAATCGATTCCTTGTTGCTATGCCGTGGGACCTCCACTTGAAGTCATGAGCTAACAGAACCCGCGTCCACGAATGGTAATAGGCGGGAGGGCGCCATCAGCGCATCAGGCGCGTAGTGATCCATCAAATCGAATGGACGTTTTCTACGCAAATAGAATTATGTAAGAAACCATTTTTAATCGTCGGACAGTGGCTATTATAGAGGCTATACAATACATAAGCGACACCCAACGCATTGTATTGTTCTCCTGCAAGGCGAGCACTGAGCGACCATCCCCGCATCAAATCGGCCAGCTCATGATTGATGGCCATGCAGTCGGCGTTGACAAGATCGCGTTTGACCAGCGCCCCGGCAAGTTTCACAAAAATCAAACAGAGTCGGTCGCAAGAAACCCAACAAGCTCGAGGTCGAAGGCAAAGATCAATATGTACAACAAATTCCGGGTACCGACATGTGTCAATTTTATACTGACAGTACAACAGACAAAAAAAAACACGCGCGCAGTTGTAAAACTCCCTTCGCAGAAAACGCGGAATACATCTATCACTCAAATTCATTTCATAAACAAGAAAAAGGCTCTGGTATCGTGCTGCTGTCCGTCTGGTGCGTCCGTAACGTCAACGTTACACCCCTGTACACCTACGGGTAACCGACGTAAAATGTCCGTGTAAGCAAGTGCCTAGGAGCTGGACGCGCTGGGCGAGGGCGCGGCGGCGCTGTCCGCGCTTGCGCTCGCGCTCGAGGAGGGCTTGGGAACAAGCGAAACCCCGTCGACGTTCGTCTTGCCGTCGGGCGACAGACCAGTGAAGTCGGTCGGAAGAGGAGTCGATGCGGGCGCAGCCGGAGCCGCTGCGCCGTTGCCGCTTCCGCTGGACGTCGACGAACCACTGGATGAGTCCGACGAGCCGCTGGACGAGTCCGACGAGCTGCTGGACGAGTTCGACGAGCCCGAGCCGGACGAAGAGCTCGTGCTGGAGCCGCGGGCGAGCGCGCCGATCATCTCCGGGGAAGTGTCGACGAAGATGATTCCAGGGCCGGCGACCTGCTGGGTGGTCGCGCGGTCGACGACGTTGTTGATGAGCGGGTTGTCATCGCTGGTGATCCAGAGCGCGACGGGGCCGTTGATGCCCGGGGGCACAACACACTGTGAGAGGGGCAGGTTGATGGAGAAGGGCGCGCCGCCAACCATCATGTTACAGAAGAGGCCCTGGAAAGAAAGTGAGCGCGACGTTTAAGGGTTTGGCTAGGGGACGTACGTCCGTGCCAGTGATGTTGGCTCCCGACACGGTAACGAGGGTCCCGGTGGTGATCGGGCCACTGTTGGTGACGGTGAGGGGGTTGGTGGCTGCGGCACTGTTACTTTTCTCTTCACATGCGCGATAAAACTCGGAGACTCACCCGTAATGCCAAGGTCACACGGACCATCAACGAAGCCTCCCGCAATACCGAGGACCTCCTGGGGAGTGAGGGGGATATCGAACGCCTGGGGGATCGCGGAGCCAGTGCCGGACATGATGTTCAGGACGGTCTGGTGGCGGGCCTCGATGGTCAGGATGGACGCAGCCGCATCCAGGAAGACGGGGTCGTCGATCAGGGTGGCCCCCCCAAGGAACGCGGCAACACCAACATACTCGACGACACGGGCGGTCGCGGCCATGGTAGCAGCGTCGGTCATCGCAGAGTCGAAATTGAAGTTGCAGGTGAGGGGCGTCGCGCCGTTATCCGTCAGTGCCTGCTGGAGGACGCTGATGTGCGTCGCCTCGTCAAGCTGGATGGCGTTATAATACTGGGTGGCGATCATGCTGGACGTGAAGCCCGCGGCGGTGAAGTCGGCATCCGTGAACTTGGCGAGTCCCTGGGTGTAAAACTCGGATTCCAGCTGGTTCAGAACGTTGGCAAACTCTGAAATAAAGATCAAAATTCAGGGGTGGCTGAATGAAAAATGAGCTGGCAACTGACGGAAAACGAGGGCATCTGCGGCCGACGCAGCACGGGTCCGGATGGGACGTGCAGAGGACAGAAGAGGGGCGGCGGCCAGAGCAGCGAGGATGGATGAAGAATAACGCATTTTGTAAAAGAGCTCCCGAGCGTGCTTTAAGGAACGTGTAAAGATATCGCAAGCGATGACCAGAGGTGCAACCGGGCAGCCAAAAACGCCTATGGGAGTCGGTGAGAGGGAAAAGGGCGGGGAGCGATGGGACTTACGAGGGCACGGGAAAAAAGGGGGAAAGGGAAGGGAAACGAAGGGGGTGAAGGGGCGCTTGATGGCGACGACGACGGACACTATTCCTGCTTTGTTTGGTGATGCTTGCCTGGGTCGAGGCCCTGCCGGTAAGCGATCACATATCTATGGTGATATGTCCACACATCCTGACATGCGATTGGTTCTAGAAATATGTGTGAAAGCATCCGCACTGGTGGTTCTTTCGAATTTAAACATCCAGGTCGTTCACCAGAAGCCACAATAAATAAAAGAGACCTTAAATCGTTGCAGTAAATGCATCAGTCATCACACCCACTTCAGATGGAGTGATGCATACAACGAGGCGATGTCATGATCTTCGGGTGGAATGTTCGTTGGGAAAGCAGTCGCTGATGGCGTCGTTCCAGACATGGAGATCCTCGAAATGGAAAACTCGGGGTTCATCCTAACTAGGAGGGGACCGACAGTAGCCAATCATATACGCCATCACAGCGCTATCACAGTGGGATGCCCGCAGCATACTTGACGACGCCTGCCTCCTCGATGAGATCCTTGGACCCAAAAATAGATATCATTCGGAAATTGATGAACCACAGACTCGGGCCGAGCGATATTATTAGTGACGGTTCGTAGCAACGCCATCGCTCTACGGTGGCGAGAGGTTCAGGGTGAAGTTAGCTAATCTCAGTGACTGGGACGCCGCACGCATTGACATTAGCCTGCAATACTGCGTTTTTCGTTGGTTTTTTCCCGTCTTTTCTTTTCAATACAGCGGTCACGTGACCTTCAACTATCACCAGAAAATCTGGTGAATCTAGAAAAGAAATAATCCCACGGGCTCAAATTGAATGATATATATATATATATATATTAGTAGGCCCGCTGGCGTGGCAGAGCCCACTATCGTAAAGTAGTATCTTTAATTCAGCCACCAATTTTTTATTTAATCCTAAGCATTTTGGACTCTGTGCACCGCTTACGAGGAATACTGTAGATTTAGCACCCATCAGTCATCGTCTTTCGGGCACTTACAAGCCAGAGTGGCAACCACAGGTGGTACCTATCAATAAACAGGTAAGGCCGACGAGCGGCAGAGCCTGTTACCAAATTAATTGTCCGTTAATCTGACCATCTTTCGACTTGCTTTCAACAGTGAGTATGAGGTCATGTCAGGCAATTTGGAGCAACAGTCCGAAATATTTCTCTATAGTATATTCCTAATATCAATAATTGCCCGATCATATGTGCACTTCGGTGGGAAACCAAGTATATGACAGTTATTACCAAGTAGGCTGCGTTGTGACAATAACTTCGAACTTAGCAATTCTCTCTTTGATTCTTAGCCGCCATTGGACAAGTTGGGTTTGCACAGAATTAGTTCTGTGACATGTTATGTAAGGAGTTGAACATTCAAGTTGAATTAGGCCACAACAAAGTCATAGTAAGTATCACTGGTTTTCTGGGGAAAAGGGGAGAGAATCACACGGCTCAACATTCGCTCGGTCGCCGCTTGCGAGTCGACCGGCTCACATTGAGCTGACCTGAGGGAGACAGGAAAGTGAATACAGGAATGCAGACCAAGAGTGTAGGTCAGTTGCTGCGAGCACCCCACAGAAAGAGGAGGGAGAACAGAGGACCCGGCACACGGTCAATCGGATAATCACAGACAGCGCGAGAGCCATCCCAAAAGAAAAGGACCGGTCAAGACCCATCACCCAGAAAGAGGGATCAGACATCACACAAAAAAGTAATTTAGCATCAGGGCATGGCCGCGGCCGAGAAAGGAAATGAAATCAGTGATCTATCTAGTTTTTTTGATAGGGCTCCCCAAATACCCACTACTAAAGATAGTGGGCATATATACAGTAACATTGTATTCGAGAGTTCCAAGGAGGGTGGGATACAAGGATGCTATTTATTGAATGCCGAAGAAGGGACTCATCACCAGGCAATGAATAAATGAGCAGCAAATTCTAGAATGAGAATCCGGTCCAAGTCGGAAACACCTTCGTCTGGATAGAAACCACCTCCAATATTAAACCTGCATCAATGAGTTGAAACTTGGTTTGAAGGGCAAGACAAATATTAATGGCATGCAGCAGCAGATTCACCTGGACAAAAACAAATAAAAAATTCATCACAGGTGGTTCGCTGCATATATAACAGAAATAAGTACTGCTTAAATACAAAAACAAGATACATATAATTTGAAGTAGCATAAGTATTAGCTCTGAGACCATATGCAACCATAGGTACAATTACAGGTAAGTATTAGAGAAACAAATGCAATAACTCGGTAGATGAAGGAATATATGAAGGCACGGTAAAGGAAACGACCGTGCACTGTGTTCATAAGCAGTTACAGCGCCGGATCGGGAGATGCCGGCGTACTTTGGTTTGCCATTACAACAAGCTGGGTGTTCAACACTCCTCTACACTAAATATCCTACACCATCATTCTTCATGTTCGAATTCCAACCCAATGCCCATTCCGGGCACTATGCCCCGAATAAGCGCCACGGCCTCTTTCGACCGCGGAGTGATGGAGCATTTGAACGGCAGTGGTGCGCTGTAACCATGATCATGAGTGGGAACCGCAACGGGGTGTGACAGAAAATACAATCGTCTACTATACCTGATTAGTCCCGCCACATATTCGAACGTGGGCTCAATAACGTGGCCCGCTTCATCTATCGCCTTGTCGATATTGAAGGTCGCCAGAATAGACGCGACCGTGATCCAGATGGACGACCGCGCCATGTGTCTTCCCGGACAGATTCTGTGTCAATATGAAATGTCGGTCCGACTATGTATGATGCAACGCCCATACATACCTCCGTCCGAAGCCGAAGGCCGCGTCTGGATCACGCACGGCCGGATTGGGCTTACCGTCAAGCAGGAAACGCTCGGGTTTGAAAGCGTATGGATCGGGATACATCACCTATGGAAATTAAAATCAAAATTAGGACGAAGAGGTTAAAGTACTTCGTCGTGCAGAATCGCCCTGGAGGAAAACAACGTTTGATAAACTGCAGAAACGGGAACTCGGAACAGCTGACCAGGTGTTTCCAATGACTATTGAACCAGCAGGAAGTTTGTATCCTCGATATTCGTCTTCTGTCGCTAGGAAGTGGGGGACCGCTGGAGAGGGAGCGAGGTTAGGATTCTAGTGACTCCTTCCCGCCAAAGAGACAAACCGAAAGGTGTCACATTTTTCCACCGGAGGACCTCCTTGATAAGCGCGGTAACATACGGCATGGACGCCTCATCATCAAAGTTCGGGAGATATTTCCCGCCTGTAACAGCATCAATTTCCGCCTGAGCTGTCCTCTGCGCCTCCGGGTTCGCGAGCATGGCGAGGAAAAACGTGGAAAGTGCAGAAACAGTTGTATCTGCTCCAGCAGCATACATGGACCCGGCACTGGTTCGAATGTGCTCTTCCCCATAATAGACGCGGTTAGACTGTTGAAGGGTATCCAACGCGTCCGAAGTGAATGACCGGGGGGCTATCCCGCATTCCTAGCCATGGTGGTTGGAATAAACCCCATCTTTAGAGTATTAGTCACCGCACCATTTGTCGTTTAGTTTCGGTGTATGGCATATCAACCATGACTTGTGCTGACTTCCTCCACTTCTCGGCCTTGCGTCGGAACTCTGCGCCCGGGAACCACTTTGGCACGTATTTCAAAGCCGGGAACGCGTCCTGGAAGTGAGGGTAAATACGATTATGTTTGTCGGCAAACTGGACTTACAACGAGGTACCGATTTACGAAGGCGACTGCCATCGAATGCAGGGCTTCGTTGGCCATGGCGACGTACGGATCGTCTGATGGTAGGACCTCGATTCCGTATGTCATTGACATTATGACCTCTCCCGCCAAACTTTATTTGCGGGGAAGGCTGAGCAGTTGGATGGATGTTGTTATAGATATTCACTTACTGGCGCAACTGAGCAGAGAATGCATCAGGGCTGTCCATTAAACGGACGAGGAGGGTACGAGTGGCTGCCAGCTCCAGAGGCCGGTAAATTTCTGGATTAAACCCCTGCTTCATGAGACGGCGGTTTGTGCGCCTGGAAAGACAGTTCAAAATCGAAGATTACACTTCTAACTTTGGTTGCACACCAGGTATCACCTATATATGTAGGGATGCATGACCACCATGCTCATTTGAACTTGACGCAACACCCGTACCGTATTTCATGAAGACTAAAGTACATCCGACTCCAGAGGTAAAACACGGGGAGAAAGAACGGTGCATACCAACAGCGAAGTCCCAACCCATCAACCCTTTCACCATCGGAAGGTCCGCTCTGAAATACATAGCGACAATCAGCAGGTTCGGATTCAAACAAAAAAAACTCGCCTGTCTGAATAGAGAGATGATCGCTTCTCCAGTAGGTCTTCAATCGCTTCTAATGACGACAGGACAATCACCGATTGTCCCGCCAGATTGAGGTGAATGATGTCGGAATCTTGAAGCAGTTAACATAACAGGAAGAAAGGACGGGAAAACGGCTGCGCACTGTATTCTTTGCTCCATTCCATGTACTTCTCCCACTCAAACGAGGCTGGTACGTCCAACAAATTTCCCACAAGAGGCAGCTTCCTGGGCCCAGGTGGAAGCGGTAATCTGGAGCGGTTGTTCCGGGAAAGGGCATAATAGAGTGCAGCACCGAACACTAAGCTGGCACAGAGAATCGCACCATGGACGTCGAGGGACGCCATGACGAAGATGTGGAGAGGCTTCTGGCTTTATAAGTGCTTGCCTGAACGGACATTGAAGACGCCGACATAGCAATCATCCACTTCGCCCCGCCTGAAGCACCGAATATATTCATCTAGTCTCGGAACTGGTTCCACCTGATGTACTTCTGATCGGGCTATTGGCGGAGCCCAAACCACCCTTTCCTGCTTTTGTGCCTGAAGCCGACTGAATATATTCATCTATTCTCGGAATTGATTCCACCTGATGTACTTCTGATCGGGCTATTGGCGGAGCCCAAATCACCCAAACTTTCCCGCTTTTGTGCCTGAAGCCGACTGAATATATTCATCTAGTCTCGGAACTGGTTCCACCTGATGTACTTCTGATCGGGCTATTGGCGGAGCCCAAACCACCCTTTCCTGCTTTTGTGCCTGAAGCCGACTGAATATATTCATCTATTCTCGGAATTGATTCCACCTGATGTACTTCTGATCGGGCTATTGGCGGAGCCCAAATCACCCAAACTTTCCCGCTTTTGTGCCTGAAGCCGACTGAATATATTCATCTAGTCTCGGAATCGATTCCACCTGGTGTACTTCTGATCGGGCTATTGGCGGAACCCAAACCACCCAAACTTTCCCGCTTTTGTACCTGAAGCCGACCAAATATATTCATCTATTCTCGGAACTGGTTCCACCTGATGTACTTCTGATCGGGCTATTGGCAGAGCCCAAACCACCCAAACTTTCCCGCTTTTGTGGCTGAAGCCGACCAAATATATTAATCTATTCTCGGAACTGGTTCCACCTGATGTGCCTGACTCTTAATTGGGCTATTGGCCCAGCCCAGACCACCTAAACTTTCCCGCTTTTGTGCCTGAAGCCGACTGAATATATTCATCTAGTCTCGGAATTGGTTCCACTTGATGTACAACATGGCGATTGAAATAATTCCGACGAGGACTGAACATTGTGCAACTGCATGTATCCTACACAAACACTGCAAGAAAAGGAACCGGAATGCTACATCATTGGCCTAAAAATTGGGATAAACAATTCTTGTTCGATGGTTGACACAAGAACTATGGGGCACTCACATTGGCAGTACATTCTTATTGATGAATTCCATGATCTGGCCTTGGTTTGCAGCAGGAAATTCAGTGATCCATTCCTGGACTTGAATACCGATGGGAGAATGTGAGTATTCGGTGATTGCCTGCTGCAGTGTATCATGTGTAGCGATTCGACGATGAGCAAAGAGGAGCATGGCATGGTGGAGGACAATAATTGTTCCATTTTAAATTCCAGCTATTGGAGGAATGGATGGGGAGAATTGAAAATAAATACCGATAATTAAGAATCTCGGTGAGCTCAGGGGAAGGACCTGATAAGAAGATTAAGCCAACATCTGATTAAACTAGGATGAATATGACGCACATGATGTAAGGGGGGGCAAGGAGAGCATGAATGATTCGCTCATGGGTGAGGATTGTAAGAGGGTAAATGCAGGGAGAGGGTGGTGGTACTCACTTGCTGATGTGGATCAGTGGTGGCACAGCAAAAGGCTGAGGGCGGGACTCACGATCTGAAAGGGGCCTCACGGCGTGGGATTAACAGCAGCGCAGCGAGGGTAGGGAGAGGAACTCACTTCCTGAAAAGGGAGCGCGTGGCGTGGGATCAGCAGCAGCACAGTGGGAGGAGAGGAGTGGGACTTACATTCGGAAACGGGGCCATGCGGCATGGGATTAGCAGCAGCACAGCGACGGAGCGGGGCGGGGAGCGGGACTCACATTCTGAAACAGGACCGCGTGACGTGGGATCAGCAGCGGCAGGGGAGGAGCGGGTGCAGCGTGGCATCAACAGTGGCGTAGCGGGAGGGCAGGAGCGGGACTTACAACCTAAAATGGGGCCGCATGGCGTGGGATTAGCTGCGGCACAGTGGGAGGGCAGAAGTGGGACTTCCTGAAAAGGGGGCACGTGGCATAGGATCAGCAGTGGCGCAACAGGAGGGGATGAGCTGGACTGGTGTCCTGAGAGGTGAGTGCAGTGTGGTATCAGCAGTGGTGCAGCAGGAGCACCTATGTAGCCCACATATCCCCCCTCCTAGTTAGATGGGATATATCAGTGGGGTGTCAACCCTAATCAGGGTCGAATTGTAAATTATCTCTATAGTCCCGTAAACCTTCAATAAAAGCTTAACTCTTCTGCTTTGGGCCACCACTTAGCACCGTAGCTGTCATCAATCCTCCTGCCCCCACGACTCGTAACATCCTCCTGGCTGCAATAATACAGATAAATTCACAAGAAAAAAAGGGGAGGTCCCTGGAGATGGTCTGGAGATATCTACCTCGCAAGACTATTTTAAATACAATAGCGGTGGGGTGTAAATACTGGGTACACGAAAAGCTACCCCAAATCTGCTGTGATGTTGAGGATTTGGAATGTTGCCTCGAGTGCATCGGCCTTGTCTTCACCGTCGTCGTTGTCGTCATCACCCAAGCTTGCTGCTGTAAAATCTGCTGCCACTTCTGATAATTCAGTGGTAGGTGCTTCGGCCGACATTCACTCCTTATTGAGCGGGACACCAGGCAAAAACGACCCGGAGAAGCTCAATACCTTTACCAGAGTGGTTATGCGGTAGTGGTGGCCATTGTTGAAGCAGCCCTGGTGCATTCGGTAGAGAAAGACTTGGTGAGCAAGAGCAGGACCACCCGCACCACAGATGCGAACTTCCTCCCTCCATCCTCGTTACCCATGTAGGTGATGAGTTGGCGGATTTCGATGTTGAGGCAATTGATCTCCTCGTCGGACCTCATTATCTTGAAGTATTGATCCATCGCTGCATGGCCTGCAGGCTTCACCCAACCCTCGGAGAGGATGTCATGGTGTGATGAGTGCAGAAGATCAAAATCAGAGAGGAAGATATAATCTACCACTTCCTCCCATGATAGCCCCTCCCGCGGGGCGTCTAGGACAGCAGCGGCTGCTTTGATGGCCTGTGAGCGGGCTTGCAGTGCCTTTGCGATGTGCTTGTGCATCTTGTAGCCTGTGACCTGTTAGCAGTTATCTCCCTGTCAATAGGGATTCACCTATTCCTGACATGTGCACCTTGATCAACTCGAATAACTAGACAACGACAAGGCCTTGCAATTTATGGAGGGCATGTTAGTACCGACAATTCGACACCATCACCGCTGCCTCTGACCACTCCTCCAAGCCTGCCTCCCACCAGTGATCGAGTTCCAGCAGGAGCTCGAGGTCTTGTACCAGTAGAGACACCAGCAGGGGAATCGAATTTCTTCTCACCTTCGAGAAGTATGTAGTGCATCATCGGCCACTGTGTTCCGTATACTGCCTGTGCGCCCCCATTCCTAAGGTGTGATACATTACATTTCCCAGATTCACTCCGATGTTTTGAAGATTCAACAAAACAAAAAAGGGGGTTGCGGACACACATCACTAGTGCTTCCTCTCCCTCGTTCCTCATTAGGGCGATACATTTGGGGGTTCATCAGATGCCAGAATAACGAAATATTAGGCCACCCAAATACGTGAGATAGAGATGTGCATGTACAGATTCACTTCGCGAGGATGTCTGCGTCCGCATTTTGGTTGGCGCGTCTAGTCACCGGTGTGCTATTGTCTTTCTCATACTTCATCTCGATCCCATGCCATTATCCGCAGGCACGTAATCGCGGCAGATCAAGAACCTCTCCGCACTCAGCCTCGCGACGGCAGGAACTATCAGCGTGCGGACCCGCCAGTTGGAGGGCGCCCTGACGGATCTTGGGCTGGTCGTACACATGTACACGGGCAACGTGTTGTCGTTCCTTTATTCCAGACGGCCACGGTCACAACCTGGGCGTTCGATTTCGCATTCCAAATGCCTCAATACTTCTTATTGTTGAAAAAGTATGTGCGTTGGTGGAGCTTGGGGGAATATAAGGGGGGGAGAAATAAGGAATAGTAGGACTACACTGGCAGGCTACAGGCTACAGACTAGTTAACAGAAAAAAAACACGAAAGCAATCAGCATACACTCCAATCTTCACGCCTCGGCACCACCAACGAAAGTCGGCCGCCCCCCATGCGTCTTCAACTGCGCCTCCAGCTCCTCCCGCACGCTCTCAAGCAGGTCCTTCGTGCGCTTTACAGGCGCCCACCCAATTGCGTACGAGTTCTTCGCGACGCACCGCGAGCTCGCCCCCTGCGCGCGGTACAAGCCCGGCTACAATGATAAATCAATCAATCGTCAGTAAATCCCATTAACGTAAGGAGAGGAATAAATGCAAGGTGGGGAATAAATGCAAGGAGGGGGAATGAATAAATTAAAGAGAATAAAACGCACCTCGAAATACTTCCGCACCTCCTCCGCCGAAAACGTCGTCGGCTCGGCGCTCTTCCCGCGCCCGATCTCGACGAGGGCTTCGGCGATCACGCGCGAGACGTCGTAGAGCAGGTACTCGTCGCTCGCGCCGAAGTACAGGCCGTCACGCCCGTGCCCCGTCTCCTCCGGGCGTGTTTGAATCGCGTCGTAGAGGTTCACGTACAAGTCCGCTTCTGTAAATAAATATAATCAATGGAAAAGTACGGAAGGCAGAGAGAGGGAGGGAGGGAGGGGACGCACGCTCGTGGATCTCGACGCTGGGCCACAGATTCTTGCCGAGGCCGACCATGCCGCCTTGCCCGCGGTCGATTGACGCGTTGATGAGCCCTGGGATTTGCATCGAGGTTGGGTTTTGTAGGCCTGCGGCGACGAAGGGGCCCGTGGCACGCCCGTAGATCGTGGCGGGGATGATGATGTAGGACTTTATGTAGCCTGCATCGGGGCATGAGGAATGATTTTTTGGGGGAACTGAGGAAATACGCACCTGCTTTGTCGGCCTCGAGGAGAGTGAGGTCGACGTTACGGTGCGGTTGCGCAGGGTCGAGCGTTTCGAGCTGGGCGGCGTTACTGTCGTCATACACGGTGTCGTAGTGGAACATCCCCTTCGCGTCGTCCGTTAGGACGCCTATAAATGTGCAACTCAGTGTCGGTGTTCAGGTTATGCCGGGCTGGCGAGTTCATACCGGTTCCAGACTGCGAATAATTCAATCAGAATGAACGGCATTGAGATAGCAAAGCACGCACGGTATTGATGTACGTCTGCGGGACACCCGTCCGCTCAAATCGCTTCTTGGAACCTCGCAGGGTCGCATTTGCTGCCACGACATCATCGCAGTCCGCCTTGTTCAATTATGAATTTCGAACAACAAAGCCGGAGCACTGAGACATACATACCGTAGCAATCACGACATCGGCTTCGCTCGCCAGCCGCTCAAGCAGGTCCTCGTCGGCGAGCGAACCGACGACAGTGTTGAAGCCCATCGCGCGGAACGCATCAGCCTTCTTCGCGTCCCGGACCAGCAGCGTGAAGTCAAAGTTCGCAGCATCGGGGTGTTTCAGGAAGCGCGCGAGGACGGCGCCGCCGATGTATCCTGGGCAAAATTACTTTTAGTTAATAGGTGAACAGTGCGGTACGGTACGGATACGACGTGCCTGTTGCGCCGGATAAAAAGAACTTGGTCTTGTTTTGGGTGGAATTCGAAGACATTGGTTAGAGTTGTGGGTTGGTTGTAGGTCTTGGCTGTCTGGTAGGGAAGGTATTGGCCAGCTTTTATACCAGGAGAAAGGAATCTCACTCAGCAGGAGGTAAAGCGCTTCATAATGTCAATTTTTAGTAAGCTAAGTGCTTGCTAAGTACTATAGGCTAAGAATGGGCTTTCACGGAGCTTCTCGAACAAAGCGGTCAACTTGAAGGGTGCGGCATTGTGCGGCAATGTCGGCGATCGATCCGTTCTGTGCTGAGTCTTGAAACTGAGGGTCCGGGTAGTGATGCCCAGGGCCCGGCCTGAGGCCCTCAAGCCCGCCCGGCCGAGTCCTTGCAGGCCCGAGCCGAGGCCGAGCCCGACGTCGGGCTTCAGCGGGCCCAGGGCTCGGGCCTGAGATGTCCGAGCCCAAGCCGGGCCCGCAAGCCCGGGCTTGAGTACTCTTTATGATGGGGTGGATTTGCAGCCAGAATCTTGGACCCTGAGCCAAAAATCTACTTGTATTTCTGGTTAATTTTCTATGTTACTGTTCAATGGAACCACTTAGTTTTCAAGAGCCTAATGGAGGTTCAAAATATTGAACTCTGGATCCCAAAATGGAAATCATCTTCAGTTTGGTTCGCAAGGGCACAGAACATGGGTTAGTCTGCAGCAGCATTAAAACATCCACATAGCATTTGGGATATGATATAGCTCTCCAAGGTGGCGCCCAAAGTCATATGAAAAAATTGCTCTCAAGGCCGGGCCCAGGCCAAAAGCCCCGGGCTTCAAGCCTTGGCTGAGGGCTCGGATTCGGGCTTGAGAAGTCTGAAGCCCGAGCCGCCTCAGATCGGGCATCACTAAGATTCTTCTAGTAGCACCTCGCATGGTTGCAGAATCAGGCCAATCCACGTTCACCTTCGTTTTCCTTTCGCCTACGCGAACTTGACGGGCAACGTCGCATTCACAGTTCCGGTATTATATTCAATTCTTACTGGGGAACACCCTCTGTATCGTAACTTGAAACGAACTCAACGTCCACGAAACCTCGAGTCTGTCATGATACCTGGAGGCAGTACCTCTCATCGATGATTTCATTGCTCACGGGGAAAACCAACGCGCATCATACACGATCCATCGCTCTAGCTCCATTGGGGTAAGCCGAATTCCGAATACTGTATTTTTACATTCAATTCGACGGTCACGCGTCACAGGGGGGGTTGTCGACGAGGAATTTTGGTGCGGTGTCACGTGTCACAGGGGTAGTTGTCGAATTGCCCCAGCGTGACATGCCGCGAGGTTTGCCTGGATGTGCTGGTTTTGTGAAATTTCGCGTTGAAATTGTTGAAATTCGCGATTTTGTCACGCCAATTTTGGCCGCTGTCGAATTGTCGAATATGTTCCGGGTGTCACGCGTCACCCCCCCTGTCGAATTGAACGAAAAAATACAGTACTCGCAATCTGACTGGTGAGCTTTCGCTCTGGTTGGGATAGTTCGGATTTGCTCTATTTCGGAATTTTGGACTTACCCAAGCTATCTCATTGCACTCAGAACTGAGGTTCTGCACTCCGTTCAAGCTGCTCCATTTCACTCGTCCCAAATTTCACTGGGAGATTGCGCGGAAACCGTTGATCTCGGACTCATCCCATCTCAGCTTGACGAGCTGCGAAGCGGCATGGAGGACGAACCTGTTCTTTCCCCAAACCCCAAATTCAGAGATTCAACATTGCGTTGAATTCCCTCACTGAATTTGTGTTTCCCACACTGCACGATTCGGAAACGATCTTTCGCTTACTTATCCGGTGAATCCAGAGAAAAAAATCATAAGGCCCTCCGGGCACCCCTGGTACCGATACAACCGACCCAGATTCCGTTGAAAATAGTGGTCAGGTTTGCACGTTATGCCAGCCTGATAGGGGTGCCGTCGACGGGGCGTTGAAACGGTGCCTCTGGCTATGCCTATGAAATATGACTTGCTCTGCTACGCACAAAACAACCACACAACACACACACACTTAATGCACAACCAAGGCGAATTGAGTTCAGGGTCTCGTCGTAGTATGCGACTAAGATTGAATTCTCTGACTTGTAGTTGGAAACTCGCACTTTGAAGTCTAATAGACTCAAAAGAGGTCCTTCAGCAGTGTAACTGACTGAGTTGTCCACCTAAGTACCGAGGTAAATAGGGTATTTGGATAGTTTTAGGGTTCCGCGGAGCTAAATATAGCCAGCAGAGGGTTCCGCGGAGACAGCTGTATGCCTCTGTGGTGGGTATATGGCGCTGAACCAAACTCTCTATGCGAGATGTTCGAACAGTGGACTCTGGCTTCGTTACCAAAGTACCTTTAGGGCACTGACACCACTATGACGAGCCTGACAGTGGACTTGGGCTTCGTTACCCAAGTGCCTTTGGGGCAAAGTCACAACCTCGACGGGCTTGACAATGGACTCTGGCTTCGTTACCAAAGTACCTTTAGGGCAAAGTTCTCACTCAAAGAGGTTGAACGATGGACTTGGGCTTCGCTACCCTAGTACCTTTAGGTTTTATACGTGAACACTTCTTACAGTGAACAACGCGAGCTTAGGTGCCTTAAAGCTAAATTAAGAGCCAACAACCAAATCTCTGTTAATGAGCAACTACAAACGAAAGATTGTATGATAACAAATCTCCGCGAAGCCGACCAGAGGACACCAATGCCGTATAAGCAAGCTTTAGACCGTAGTCACAGCAATACTGGGGGCAAGGATGAACTGAGGTATTGCGGGTTCTGGCAGGCCTTTTATACTACTTCTGATAAATACATGATAAACTGATAATGACTAAATGAGTAGGGATATTTGATATGCGGCAGCCACGTAAACAGATGCCGAGTTGCTTGATGAGATTCTGAAGCCGAACGAGTCATCTTGTTTGACTCGTCAACCTATAAAGGGTATATTTGAATTGCCCGCAGAGCTGCCGACGCAATTTGTGTATTGCCGTCCTGATGTTTCCTGCCGGCCTGGTTGGTAAGTATACCAAGCCCTGATAAGCAATAACTGCTAAACGGGTCCGTGGAGCCGTCTTGCCACGCATATGCTATGTCCCAATCTGGTTTCCTGCACTAGATCCGAAATAGATCGATCGTGCTTGTCTTTGTTGTCTGATCTGAGCGCGTCTGTCTCATCACGTGTGGTCTGGGCCCTGCTAGGTATCGACTGTGTTCGATCCTCGCAGTTAGCAATCATTATGAATGAGATAGATCAAGCTGGTCATCGAGTTATGGAGCCGCTGAGCTGTCTAAGCCTTCCGCGTGCTATTTATAGCCTCCGCGGAGCCTGCGTTCCATGTATCTCGACCTCTTAGCCTCAGTTTCTCCCACAACTCTGTAGTTGATAATAGATTCAATCTGTCTTTGGTCTGGGCTTTTATGTTTATATCTCTCCTTGTTTATGTGTCTAGCCTTTGCAGCGCAATCCGCCCCTACATATAGGTTGTGGACTGAGTCTGACGGTGCTTCCTAGTACATGACAGCGATCCCGACCCCCAATTGGTAAGGACCAAGAATCCCACGAACATACACTGATTCACACCTCTCGCATGATTGACACTCAATCAGCAGCTCGGAGCTCACTCTGACTCTCTTATGTATCACCGAACAGGGTTCCGCGGAGCATCATTAGCCTCAGCGGAGCGCCATCCAACAGTCCGCGGACCCATTTCTGGATCCTTAGAAAGTCAAAAATGCGCAATTTCACGGCTGGACTAATCTGGGCCGTATCAGCGTCATCTTCTTCTTCGACAGTCTCCACAGTGGGTCTCATAACAGGATGTGTGGGGGGAGAAGATGCAAGAAGGTCAGGGAGGGCCAAGTGTTTGGTGCGGGCACAAGCACGGTTAACTCACATATATGAAATCTCTGAAACGAGATAGGGGGCCGGCTTGATTATGGAAGCCGTGGTGATTGACACATATTTTTTGGACAGTGTTTTCAGGAAGTTTGGGAGTTGGAAATACCGCCATCAATACCGGCGGCACTGCCGGCACATACTATCGGAGTTTGAAACATCTTCAACCCGTCCTTGCTCGCTCGCCGGTTGCTCACTTATGCCCGCTGATACTATATCCACCCTTTGCACTTAATCACTTTATGAGAATCTCCTGGCCTGATGACAGGTATCGAGTTGAATAAACAATGTGCCACCAATGCACACTCTCGTGTTCAAACTTGCAGATATCTGCGAAGATTATTTGACAGGAATCAAACCATACATAACTGGACCTGGGAGGGATCGCTTGATTTACTCAGACTTCCTCCTCCAGGCCTTGGACAATGCAAACCACCTGCAATTGTGCCGCTTAATCTTATATATCTTCACACTCTACTTCTCCTGCTCATGAAGTCAAAGCAGCTTTTCACATGATCCAGGAACCATGGGTACCATAGAATGACAATTAAATTCAGATGAATAGCACAGACGGCTCAGTTTTGGAGTGGGTTGACTGTTGTTTGGAACAGTGCCCCATACCCTGCCGTTGGACCGGCCGCTTACCAATCACACCGCCGATCACACCGCCGGCCTCCCAAACTCCTGGTATTTCCAACTCCCAAACGCACTCAGTGTTTTTGGGTGTGCTAAGATGTGAGCCGGTGAACAACGAAGAGCCCGTCATGATCGAGACACAGATTTTTGCCGTCTGGGTTACTAATACAGGGTTTAGGTAGGATGCACGTGGTCCAGGCATTAAACAATTACCCGTCATGATCGAGACGGGAAAAATTGCCGATCAAGGTTACGGGTTTGAGACCTGGTCCTTAGGTCGGTACCAGGAAAAGTTTCCGGGGAAAAAAAAAAAAAAAAAAAAATTACATTGTATTCGAGAGTTCCAAGGCGGGGGGGATACAAGGACACTATTATTTAATGCCGAGGACGAGACTTATCACTAGGCAACAAATAAATGAGCAGTGAGCTCTAGAATGAGAATCCGGTCCAAGTTGGAAACACCTTCGTCTGGGGAAAAATGTTAAGGGTGAACTCGGTACTCTTGAGGAACGAGATAACGTCGAACAATGTGTAAAGTAAGTTCGTAAACTAAGGTAAATATGACGGTATTTAAAGGGATTCGGCGCTGCCGAGTTCTAATAGCAGTAAACTATTGATAGGGGTGAGGTAGCTAGCAACCAACCCTAAGAAGAAACCACCTCCAGTAGTAAACCTGCATCAATGAGTTGAAACCTGGTCTGATAGGCGAGACAATTATTAGCGGATTTCCAATGATCGACCTGGACAAAAACAAAAAAGAATTCACCATGGGTGATCCGACTGCGTACATACTTACAGAAATAAGTATATGAGAGGTGGCTGATACATGCACACAAAAAAATATCAATGGCCACCTATAAAAAACAGTGTTTCCTCCTCGATTATACCATCAGTGCCGCGACGACCTTTAGGCCGCTGCATGGTTTGAGGCTTGACCATATGGATGCGAAGCATCTTTGAGCCTTGCGCGTTGGAAGTCCGAAATACTTGTTTGCCGGCCGCGATGATTTCCTCAAGAGCATCAGGTAGGTAAGTACTCGGACAGCGGACGCGGAGATCGGATAGGTTGTCCAGCCCTTCAAGCAAGGGGATGGATGGATGGTATGCTAGATGCAGGTAATTGAATTGCTGGGAACTGACTACGTGGACATCCCGCCAGACTGAAAGCCGCTTTAGCTGAGGGACCGCCTCGTGGAGACCTGGATGTAACTCAACAAGTAAAAAAAAAGTCGGTTCGAGGTCAACAACTTACGTTTGGCGACATCATTTGAAAGCGTTATGTTATTGACCGTATGAATATGTGTGCAGCCCTTGTACACATCTAGGAGTCGGTTTGAGCCCGCATGCTGATAGGTCAGAGTTTGAACGTAGGGAAAGCAATGCAAGATGGGCACCAAGTTGTCGGGAACTTGAAACACCAGCGCCATAACGGAGGGCAAAACCTTTCCCTTGAATGAAGCCTGGATCGTAGAGATCATAGCTGGCGGAACGTGGCTGACGCTGAGATCTCGCAGGTTGGAGAGCAGCTGGAAGACCCTAATAAAATGGGTGATCGGCTGCCAGTTGTCCATGTGGCATTCTTTCATCGTTATAGATAGAGAGCTAGACATAGACATGAACCAATTATGCCCAAGATCGCTGGGAATATCTGGGATTTACTGGATGTACGGCACGCCATGACAAAGATAGGGAGAGGTTTCAAGTTCTGGGTTTATAAGTACTTCGTACGGAATTCTGCCGAAGGGCGGACAGTAACTCAATATAGTTATCCCGGTCTGCTGTCGCAGTGACCCTTGGATGACGAAAAAGCTCAATTCTGACAGAAGAAAAGGTCCAAACCTCGTGGAGAGCTTTCGCGCTTGTAGTATTGAGGCTCCAACAGACATCCAAATAGCCAATGGACGGCTAACGTCGAGGTAGTCGTACATATCTTCATTTCATATGACGCTCATGATGAAAGATGTGGAGGCTTCTGGTTTTATAAGTACTTGCTCCAATAGAATTCTGCCAAACGGCAGACAGTGTCATTTATCCCGGAGCAATCTTCACAGAAATCCAGCGCACACGGGCCATCGACTGGTTCTGTCGTACCACTGTAGATATCCCGTGGTCAGACTGGCCCACATGGCAAAGAACGGCCGTGCGAGGGGCGGTAAGGCTATAGTGGCAAGATTCAAAGACGTGGAGCGTACTCAGCATCGATACCGTTCTAAATGTAGCAGCGAGAGCTTCTATCTCATCTGGGAAGGATTAAATGCATCCATTTGGAGGGATCAAATCGGATGAGTTACGTCTTCACGGTCACAGACTCGCAGAAAATACCAAGTTCTTTCCAGCTGTGTCAAGACTGTGTGTTAGGATAGTTCCCAGTACGAGTCATGGAGGAGAGCGAGGAGAGAGTTGAAATTATGGGGATAAGCTACATGGGGATGGGAGTAAACAGTCCCCAACGAAAGCCTTCCATTTCGTTAAAGAAACAAATAAGGTAGACACATAAGATCGTGTGGCCTTTGTACAAGGAATCGACGTTAACGTTAACTGGGCATTCAACACTCCACACTAAATATCCTGATCTGTTTGAATTCCAACCCGATGCCCATTCAGTGCACTATGCCCCGAATAAGCGCCACGGCCTCCTTCGACCGTGGAGTGATGGAGCACTTGAATGGAAGTGGTGAGCTGCGAAGCCATGAGTGAGAACCACAGTGGAGCGCGGCGTAAAATATAATGGTGTATTAATAATATACCTTATTACGCCCGCAAGATATTCGAACGTCGGCTCAATGACGCCACCGGCTTCATCTACACCCTTCTCGATATTGAAGGTCGCCAGAATGGACGCGACCGGTCGTATGGAAACCCGGAGCATCACGCTTTTTTAGCGAGGTCCGGCAGTGATGCCGGCTGATGGCATATGTTTACCAATCAAGGGACCCCGAAGACCAGGAGCTTCGAGCATACTGGACAGCAGTTGTGATAAGGCTTGCCTCTAAAGCAAAAAAAGAGGGATCATTCATTAGTCCAGTACACCTGAAGGAGCGCCGCAAAAATAGGTTACGTCGCAAGCGTTTCTGGGCTGCTGGTGTCAACGACCTTTGGGCTGTGGATCAGCACGACAAATGGAAGTACAAATTTGGCTTGGCTTTGCATTCTGGAATAGATCCATTCATTGGTCGTATCCATTGGATGAAAATATGGTGGACTAACAGCAATCCAAGGCTCATTTTGAGCTACTATCTGGACACAGTGCAGGAACTGGGAAGTAAGTCCTGTTCCGCCCATGCAATATATTGACTAAGCCGATTTTTCAGTCATGCCGCTTGTATCTCAGAGTGATCCCGCCACCGAGAACTTTGGCCTCGCTAACGGGCACACCTTGCTGCGCCATCTGAGGACCCGGACTTGGAGGGCACTCTGCAGCATCGTTGGATGCGGGAAAAGAAGAATGTGATGCCGGAGATTGGGTGGTCTCAATTGCGGCATCGTTTTACGCCAGGCTTTGAGGATATCTTGGATGTCGGTGTGAACAATGGATAGTACGATCCAAATGACCTAGTGGAGGCGTATGTGATTGACTTCCAACTGCATATTATCCTTACTTACACACTCAGCTTGGTGTTTCGTTGGGTATTTATCCCATGGCTCCAGAGAGAGCTTGATGCATACCGTAACCGGCTCAACAATACGGCGAAACGAGCTGACCGCAACAAGGTTCTCCCCCATGGGGTGCCAAACGATATGTATGAGCATCCTGACAATTATGGCGTGTTGGATTTCAAGGTGCGATGAATTGTTCATAAATTAATCTCATACTGACAATACAGTAGATCAAAGTTGACCCGAAGGCCATTGATCAAGTTCGCTCACTGTATGCTCCAACAGACCACGAGGTCTTTCAATTAGTGCCCCCAGATTTCCAAACAATTATTGCGGAGATGTACATCAATATAGGGGAGCCTCCCGTGACTCGCGAAACCTGCTGGAATGTATACCTTCAACTTCTTGCTGGCTTCCGTGCTCTGGATGAAGCTCACCAAGTTCCACATGATATTGATGTGGAGTGGGGATATGCATTGACGATGGCCGGGGATGCCCATGCCAAGGACATTGAACTCATGCCAGATCTACAACCACTAAAAAACAGTGAGGATGTAGTAGGACCTAGCGGGTCATATTACATGGGTGGAGTCAACAGCGGGGTGGGCTTAGGTAAATTCACGCTGCTTTCAACATTGGAGGCTTTTAATGGAATATTTAACCGCGTAGATGCCGAGCAATCAGCCCAGCTTGATAGAATGATGGATGAGGATGAGCCTAACATAGGGGAAGCTCATTCGGAAGATGAGGGCGAG
The DNA here is from genome assembly GCA_029281465.1 of Mycena epipterygia. Taxonomy (NCBI): domain Eukaryota; kingdom Fungi; phylum Basidiomycota; class Agaricomycetes; order Agaricales; family Mycenaceae; genus Mycena; species Mycena epipterygia. The sequence continues at coordinate 334,295 of JARJCQ010000054.1, read as the reverse complement.
ATCTTTGCTTGGTTCTCCGATGAGTTTGCAGGTGGATCCGATCTAGATGAATGGTAGTTTGGGGTTCAATGTAAATATTCTGGTCATTATTTGCAGGAGTTCACTGTCGTGAAATCTGGAAACTGACCATCGAACTCTGATGACATCTCGCAATTGTGTTCAATTCATAGGCAAAAGCTCGGATTCTGTGGTTAATAGTGTCAATCATCCTTCTCGAATGTATACTTAAACACGTGCGGTGCCTCTCCTTGAACGGTTTCAGGGGTCTCACAACCGAAAACGGCAACTACAATCACAAGCCATCAGCCGGCATCACTGCCGGACCTCGCTAAAAAGCGTGATGCTCCGGGTTTCCATACGTGATCTAGATGGACGACCGCGCCATATGTCTTCCCGGACAGATTCTGTGTCAATATGAAGTGTCAGTCGGACTACATATAATGCAACGCCCATACATACCTCCGTCCGAATCCGAAGGCCGCACAGTCGGGATCCTTCACGGCTGGATTGGGCTTCCCATCAAGCAGGAAATGCTCTGGTTTGAAGGCGTATGGATCGGGATACATGGCCTAGAGAGAAACAAATCTTGAACTGGCAAGAAAAAGAGGGAGGAGAGATTGTGTGAAGTACTTCGTCATGCAGGATCGCCCTGGAGGAGAACAACGTTTGATAAACTGCAGAAACGGGAACTCGGAACAGCTGACCAGGTGTTTCCAATGACTATTGAGCCAGCAGGAAGTCTGTACCCTCGATATTCGTCTTCTGTTGCTAGGAAGTGGGGGATCGCTGGAGAGGGAGCGAGGTTAGGATTCTAGTGACTCCTTCCCGCCGAGGAGACAAACCGAAAGGTGTCACGTTTTGCCACCGGAGGACCTCCTTGACAAGCGCGGAAACGTACGGCATAGCTGGCTCATCGTCAAAGTCGGGTAGGTATTTCCCGCCGGTGACAGCATCAATTTCCGCCTGAGCTTTCCTCTGCGCCTCCAGGTTCGCGAGCATGGCGAGAAAAAAAGTGGAAAACGCAGAAACAGTCGTATCCGCTCCGGCAGCATACAAGGTTCCCGCACTCGCTTGGATGTGCTCTTCGCCATAATAGATGCCGCCGTCGGACTCCCGAAGAGTATGCAAGGCGTCTGAAGTGAATGACCGGGGGGCTATACCACATTCCTAGTCGTCATGGTTGGAATAACCCCATGCTCAGAGTATTAGTGACGCACCATCTGTCGTTTAGTTTCAGTGTGGGGCACATCCACCATGGCCCGCGCTGACTTTCTCCACTTCTCAGCGTTGCGCCGGAATTCTGCGCCCGGGAACCACTTTGGCACGTATTTCAAAGCCGGGAACACGTCCTGGAAGCCACGGTAAATGCGATTATCTTTGTCGGCAAACTGAACTTACTACGAGGTACCGATTTACGAAGGCGACTACCATCGAATGCAGGGCTTCATTAGCCAGGGCGACGTACGGGTCGTTGGATGGTAGGACCTCAATTCCGTATGCCATTTTCATTATGATCTCTCCCGCCATCCGTTATTGGCAGGGAAGGCTGAGCGGTTGGGTATTGGGATAGATATGCACTTACTGGCGTAAATGATCATAGTACGTAGTAGGGTTGTCCAGCAGACGCCCGAGGAGGGTACGAGCGGCCGCCAGCTCCAAAGGCTGGTAAATCGCCGGGTTAAATCCCTGCCTCAAGAGCCGGCGGTTCGTACGCCTAGGAGGAAGAGACGTCAACGAAAAGGTCATACTCCTGGGTTTGGCTGCGCACCATGTATCACCTATATATATATATGTAGAGATGAATGACCAGTGTGCTAATTTGACGTGAAATTTGAGGCAATACCCGTACCGTATTTCATGAATGCTAAACACATCCCACTTCAGAGGCAAAGCACGACAATGGAGGACTACCCACATACCAACATTAAAATCCCACCCCATCAACCCATTTACCATCGGCATGGCTGGCCTGCATGTAAGACTATTACCATCCACAACCAGCAGGTTCGAGTTCGAAGAACACGCCTGTCTGAGTAGAAGGCAGAGCGTTTCTCGAGCAGGGCCTCAGTCGCCTCCAACGAGGACAGGACAATCACCGATTGCCCCCCCAGATTCAGGTGAATGATATCCGAATCTTGAAGCAGTTAGTATGACAGGAAGAACGGACGGAAAAACGGCTGCGCACTGTACTCTTTGCTCCATTCCATGTACTTCTCCCACTCAAACGAGGCTGGTACGTCCAACAGATTTCCCACAAGAGGCAGCTTCCTGGGCCCAGGTGGAAGCGGTAATCTGGAGCGGTTGTTCCGGAAAAGGGAATGATAGAGTGCAGCACCGAATACTAAGCTGGCGCAGAGAATCGCACCTTGGATGTCGAGGGACGCCATGACGAAGATGTAGAGTGGCTTCTGGCTTAATAAGTACCTGCTCCAATAGAGTTCTGCCAAACGGCAGACAGTGTCACATTTATCCCGTTTTGGAGAGCCTGAGAAGGGGGAATAGCTCCAACCGCGCGATTATGACATGCCATTGTATCACAGGGCTTCATAGAAATCCAAGGGACCCGGACTATCGACTGGTTCAAATAGTTCCGTAGATATCTGACAGACAGCGATATTGTAGTGTCAGACTAGTCCACATGGCGAAGAACGGGCGTACCAGTGGCGATAAGACGATACTGGCGAACTTCGATGAGGTGGGGCAAAGTCTCGTAACTTGTCTCGTTACTCGTTCTAAATGCAGTGACAGTGGGAGCGGTCATCTCGATCTGTGATAATATGATGGATTAAATGGATCCATTTGGAGGATTTGAGCAAAGTCGGCAACCCCAACTGGTGATACATCGAGCCGAGTCCCAGCGAGTTCGACGTGAGGGAATCCAGCGAGGCGACAAAAAGCTCAACTCGATCTAACCCGAGCTGACGGAAATCTCCCATGAACAAAAAATTGGGTCTCCCACGGATGTGCGCCAGCGTCGGCTGGTGCGCCGGGGCCCGGGGGTCGTCAGAGTAACGCCACATCAGATGGCCTAACATGAGCACACAGGCACCTCGGCCCGACCCATCCACTCAACTTATGATGGTTCCTCGAAACCGGTAAAGGGGGGGCCGCAAATCAGTGGACTTCCGTCCACCCTGCTAAAGCGGGACCGGGCGGGAGCTCGGTGGTGGTTCCAAAGTCTTCCCAGTCTTTCCTACTTGTTTCCTATGGGGAGATTTATCTCCGTGGAGGTACGAGCAGCTTAGACTGGCTTAGACTGCGTGCTCATCAAGAGCATCATGGTCCGGCGTGCGCGCAGTGACAGTATATATAAATGACATCAGTAGTGTACCTGCTTGCGAGTTTGTACCCGTACTACCTCAGTCTGTAACCGTCCCTTTGAGGTTTTCCCGTTATATCGCGTTGTGTGGCTAGTGTCGCCTCCCGGTGTCAAGCTTCCTCTGCATCCTATTGGTCTGACTAGGGGAATGAAGCTTTCCCAACCCTCTCCGACTTCTTCCCTCCTGAAAAATCCCTTCCACGCGACAAACTCATTCAGCAATTACCTGTATGGTACAAGCTCTTAGATATCACTCTTACAGCTTGAGGCAATTTAGTCCAATGAAGCGCACAAATCTATCCAAAAGACAGTTTGAAACAATCAATACACAACATTAATATTCCAGGGCTATGCATAAGTTGCGGTGGGCTCTATGCCTGACAATCAAGAAGACAGGATACATCCCATTCCATTTTGTCTGTCGGCTGCTCGAGAAAGAACATTATCAGCCAATTTTAGACTGATCACGAGTACTAGCACCCAGACGGGACGCTGGCGTCGTCCTGATGCCCCCCCGTGCTGACAACAAGCCCGGAACTCGCGAACGCCTTCTACGGCGTGCACTTGTTCGCCCTGTCGTAGCGGCTTGCGTCCGTCTGGATCCAGCCCTTGCGCGCTGTCAAGCTGTAAAAACAAATGAATAGACTTGAGAAGGCGCGCCTAGCAAAGAGGGAAAGGGGGACTGTGCATGACCGAAGTTCGGGGTCTGGCTGTGGCACCTCATTTTCGTTGAAATAGCAGATCAACGCTATCGATATTTTCCCATGGTTCAATTCCGATCATCAGGTTACGATCATACACAGAGCACTTGGATTCTACCGCGACTGACAAGCGGTGGGGCAGAATCCTCCACTATCACTATCGGACTTCAACCTTAGGTTCAACACCTCACCGATCCAATTGTTCAAATCGAGTATCATGCACAAGCCTTGCGAGCAGGAATCGACTGCGCCAAAAAACATTACATCGTTGTTCTTCATGTCCGCATTCCATCATGATGCCCATTCATTTCAATTCACTATGCCTCGAATAAGTTTTACTGCCTCGTTCGACCGCGGAGTGATGGAGCACTTGAACGGGAGTGGTGCGCTGTGAAGCAATGCGTAAGAGCCACGGCTCGGTACGGCGTAAAATATAACTGCATACCTTACTAACCCCGAAAGATATTCGAACGTTGGCTCAATAACGCGACCTGCTTCATCTACTGCTTTGTCGATATTGAATGTCGCCAGAATGGACGCAACCGTGATCCAGATGGACGACCGCGCCATGTGTCTCGCGGGACAGATTCTGTGACAATGATAAAACTCAAAAGAAAGTCCCGCTCTGATGCTAGTGATGGCACAGCCCGTACCTCCGTCCGAATCCGAAGGCCGCGTCGGGATCTCTTACGGCTGGGTTTAGTTTACCGTCGAGCAGAAAATGCTCCGGTTTGAAGGCGTATGGATCAGGATACATCACCTGTGCAAAATCACACTGAATTAAAACCAAAAATTTGGACGGAGAGGTTAAAGTACTTCGTCGTGCAGAATGGCCCTGTAGGTAAGTAGATGGCGTCAACACCGAGGAAATGCAGAAATTTGAATAGCCGACCAAGTGTTTCCAATGACTATCGAGCCAGCAGGAAGTCTGTATCCTCGATATTCGTCATCTGTCGCTAGGAAGTGGGGGACCGCTGGGGAGGCGGCGTCATGAATAGGAGGATATCTCAATAAAAGACATACCGATGGGTGTCACATTTTGCCACCGGAGGACCTCCTTGACCAGCGCGGAAACGTACGGCATGGATGCCTCATCGTCAAAGTCGGGCAAGTATTTCCCGCCTGTGACAGCATCAATTTCCGCCTGAGCTTTCCTCTGTGCCTCTGGGTTTGCAAGCATGGCCAACACAAACGTGGACAGTGCAGATACAGTCGTGTCCGATCCGCCAATATATAGAGTTCCAACACTTGTTTTGATGTGCTCTTCTCGGTAATAGATGTCACTGGAGTTTTGAAGTGCGTCCAAGGCGTCCGACGCGAACGACCGGGGGGCGATACCGCATTCCTAATAGTCGCGTAGAATAAGTCCCATGCTCAATACTTGTGAATGACGCACCATCTGCCGTTTAGTTTCAGCGAAGGGCACTTCTAGCATGGCACGAGCCAGCTTCTTCCATGTCTCTGCCTTGCGCTTGAATTCGGCGCCGGGGAACCACTTCGGGACATATTTCAAAGCTGGGAACACGTCCTGGAGGCCAAGGTAATTGTGAATATGTCCCTATGTTTACTGACTCGGACAAAAAAGAAAACTCACAACGAGGTATCCCTTTACGAAGGCGACTGACAATGAATGTATGGCTTTGTCAGCCAGGGTAACATACGGGTCGTTCGAGGGCAGAACATTGATTCCGTATGCCATTGACATTATAACTTCTCCAGCCAGCCTGATTCGCGGTGAAGGTTAAGCCATCGGAGGTTGTAGTAGATCTAAACTTACTGGCGCAAATGAGCATAGAACGTAGTAGGGTTGTCCAGCAGACGCCCGAGGAGGGTACGAGCGGCTGCCAGCTCCAAAGGCTGGTAAATCTCTGGGTTAAATCCCTGCTTCAAGAGCCGGCGGTTGGTACGCCTGGGAAGACAGACGTCAACGAGGATCGAAGATTGCACTCCTGGCTTTGACTGCGCACCAGTTATCATCTATATATGCGACAATGAATGGCTAGTGTGTTAATTTGAGGCAATACCCGTACCGTATTTCATAAATGCTAAAGCACATTCGACTTCAAAGGCAAACACGAGGAGAGAGAACGGTGCATACCAACATTAAAATCCCAACCCATCAACCCTACCAACATCGGAAGGTCCGATCTGAAATAGTAGAATTGTCAATCAGCAGATTCGAATTCGAGGAGCTCGCCTGTCTGAGTAGAGGGCCGAGCCCTTCTCGAGCAGGGCCTCAGTCGCTTCCAATGACGACAGGACAACCACGGATTGCCCCGCCAGATTCAGGTGAATGATATCGGAATCTTAAGCAGTCAGTATGAAAGGAAGGAACGGGGGGAAATCCGTCTAGCGTACTGTATTCTTTGCTCCATTCCATGTACTTCTCCCACGCAAAGGAAGCCGGTGCGTCCAGCAGATTCCCTATGAAAGGCAGCTTCCTGGGCCCAGGGGGAAGCGGTAATCTGGAGCGGTTGTTCCGAGAAAGTGCAAGAAAGAGTGCGGCGCCGAACGCTAAGCTCGCGCAGATAATGGCGCCTTGGATGTCGAGGGACGCCATGAGAAGATGTAGCAAGAGGCTTCTGGCTTTATAAGTACCTATTATTACGCTGCCGAACGGCGAACGCCGGACGGTGACATAGTTGTTCCGGTCTGCAGTCGCAGTGAGCCTTGGATGACAATCCTGACAGAAGAAAAGGTCCAAGCCTTGTGGAGAGCTTCCGCGCTTGTAGTATTGAAGCTTCAAAGACATCCAAATAGCCAATGGACTGCAAGCGTCGAGGTATCAAGAGTTAGTCTCCATATCCGTAGTTCACGAAGGCCATGCGAGCGCGGGAAAGTAAGGTGAGATAATGGCGAGCTTGACAGTGGGCACGGTCAAGCATATGTCCCACTCAACGGGTGGCATGTTCCTGGTACCGACTTAGGTTCCAGGTCTCCAAACGTTAAAAGTGATCTACCGGATCACGTCGAAATCATGACATCACATGATATGCCGAAATCAAGACAGCACGTGGAAACGAGGGCCTCCAGAATGATTAAATGCTCTCTGCCAAATCTCGTCGAATCTTTGACATCACGTTACCGCTTACATACACCTCGCCCCTCCAAAAAAACTCTTAAATGCCTTCTGTGAAATCACGTACGAGACCCCGCGACAGCTCCTTCTCCAGCTCCCACACCTCCTGCCCTCTTTCACAATAATGTTGGCAACACATTCGTCTCTTGGCGTGTCCTGCTTCTCAGTTACCCCCTGCATGGTTATTCGCCCTCTAACTACCTCTAACCTTCAAGCCAAAACTTTGTGCCATGCTCCTCACCACTGCCCACCCTGCCTGAGCGGGGCCGCCTCTGGCTCCATCAAATTTTGCGCCACGTGGAACAAGAAACACCATCAGCACACCACTTGCAACCGCCTCGCGAAAAATCGGTGTGAGACGTCGGAAGATGGACCAAGTAATTTTACTTTTCCGTTTACTTGTCCGTTGAAATCGTATCAAGCTGATACAGAAAAATGTGTGGGGGGAAAACCGAAGGGAGCTTGCCCGAATGAAGTCAGCTCGTGAATTGTCCACGGCAATCAGCTGCTCGGCAAGTCTCAGCGGTTTGGAGCGGAGAATACGCTCTGACGAGGCTGTCAAACTAAGTGAGACTAACCCATCAAAACCCAGTTTTGAAAATTCAAAACGGACCAAGTCGAACGACCCCGAGTTCGGCTCCCCACACACATTCTAGTCTATGTTTACATTCTGTAATCCATATTTCTTGATAAAATCTAGCATCCCTTTTGATGCTTGCGAAACTCGGTTCGCTCCAAACTGTTTGTTGATGAACAGCGGCAATATCGTCTGGATTTTCCGCCAATAAAGCAGGAAGGAATGCGACGACCAGCGGCCTTGTTGCGCTACCACATCTGGATTCACACCCCTGAGCAACAATTCCGTCGCTCCTCCGATGCGTGCGCTATGTCCATTGACTGTGAGGAGTCCTCGCATTTTCCATACCCCATTCACCCGCGCCAGATATTCAGACTTGGTCATATTATGGTGACCGCCGACTTCTTTTTCGTATGCAAATAACGATGCATATGCGGGAACATTTTTGTTCGCATGTAAGTGTTGTTGCAGGGCAAATTGGGTGGAGAGTGCGGGCTCGGGTTCACTGACACAAATGTCGGCTCCTTCTTCTTTCGTGACCTTCGTCCATGGAATGCGGAAACCTGTGGACACTGCCTTTCCAGTGTCATCGGTTTCGAACAGTACCGCCTCACCGCGTGTTACATTATGTGACGGGTGGAATGCCGCTTCGCTCTTCGGCAAAAGTTCCCCTAGCCGGCAACAACCCCAGAATGCGACACATGCCGTCGCCCAGACAGCTGCGTCTTTGCAGTTCGTCAAGTCCAGCGTCGTGTACAGCACATACATGTGCTCAATGGTGACCGGCGGCCGTTTTGCCCGCTTTGATGTGGATGGTACGAGTTTTTTGAGTCCCGCTTTTACACGCTTCATCTGTGGTGAGTCTCCATTCCATTGAGCACCATTCACATCATGCCATATTTTCAGGCCTGCCAACCAGTTGTTGACCGTTCCATCTGAGTTGTAACCCGCGGCGTCGGCTGCAAAAATGGCCAGGAGGTGTGCGGAAGCTGGCATTCGTGCCTCCTCATGGATGGATAATGTGTCGCAGAATTGTGTGAAGCGGAGCAAGCCTGCTCCGTAGTTGGATCGGGTCCCCTCATCTAGACCTAGAAGCATGACTTCGAGGAATTTCTGAAAGCCTGCTGGGGAGATGCTATTCTGCGAGCGCCGATATCGTTCCGTGCAGGGTGTTTCCCACTTTTGGATCCGCTCGTGAGCCAGGACTAGTGGCCGGTATTCCGAGGGTGAATATTCACACCCTGCGCGTGGCTTTCTTGGCTTCCTGTATCTTCCTTGCAACGCCCGAGCTGTTGGCGTACTGCCACATTTCTCTGTCTGCCGTCTTGCCTCAGAAATGGCATCTGGGATATTTGATGTCGGAGTTCTTCTCGCTACTGCTCGAGCTAATTCGCGTGCTTGAGAGGATTCATTCAATCGCAACATTGCAATGTTAAACGAGGCGGACAGCTAGTCAATGTGATTCACGACCTTGTGTACCAAACATTGCTTTGACAAACATAGCTACACAAACGTGGGCATTCTGCCATTCTACACAAACGTATATCACATCTTAGTCGCGCCTGTCATCGTGGTATGCAACGAACTCCTTCAGTTCCTCTGGAAGCTCGAATTCTGGGTGGAATTGAAGCTCGCGTGGACCAAATTTGGCTCGGGAAATTGTGTCTGCCAGATTGACCTTCGACTCTGGCACGTATTCCGTGCAAAGCGAGATGTTCCGAGCTGCGAGTACGACGTGTGCCCTTCGTATGGACGCATTCACCTCAATGTTCTTTCCCCGACCTTTCTCAAAGGCTCCAATAACTCCTTTGTTGTCGCTGCGAATCAAGATATTCGCGTCTCGGACATCTTTCCATTCGAGGATGTAGGCTGTGAGCTCGACGGCTACTCCCTCCGCCCATCCTATGTTCCTCCAGCGGTCTGCAGCCCATCCGGCGAGCAATTTCCATGCTGCCCATTGGGTGTGAGCCCAAATGATGCCGATTCCCCAGTCTGTTGACGCGTCGACCCAAATCCCGAGATCTACGAGTGGACCGCGTGGCTTCAACGACCTGTAGAATCCTGGCTTGCTCAGCACTTCCAGCCACCATTTCAGGTCAGAGATAACCAGTCGCGGGGGGTACAGCCGGGCATTTTCATTTTTGTAGGATGCGGAGAATGCTGACAGTGCAGGCAAAAAGGATCGGCCGTGTTCGTAAACATAAGTGAGGTGTGACAGGGATCCGATGATCTGCAAGACCTCTGTAAGTGGTGCTTGTTGTCGCTCGAACTTGGTGATGAAGTCGAGTACCCGCTGACGGAATTTTAGACGTTTCCGTTCCGGAAGCAGCACCGTCCGCCGCAGGAAATCGAAAAGGAATCCCACGTATTCCACGATGAAATCAAAATCCTGCCCTTTCGTCAGGTGCCAAGGAACCTGTAGGTCTTTGATCATCGCCAGCATGGCAACCTTGTCGTAGCTGTAACGAATTTCGATGAAATTGTAGCTTCCCGAGTCGGGGAATAACAGTCCTTCTGAGTACCATAGCACGAAGCGTCCGTTCGGGCACGGCTCTCGTGAATTCGCGCCATCATCGACCCATTTGATCGCGAAAGGAAGTCCCCGCTTCTTCCAGATGTCGACCACGGCATCCGCAATTTCTCTGTGCACCCCGCTCATGGAAGCCACGCCAAAAACTCCGACAGTGTTGCACCAGAATTGGTCCCTGTGCTGGCAGACCAGCAACTTTCGCTGCGTTGGCAGGATTGGTGCTGTACGGTATGCACCGATGACGTCTACCGTGGCGCCTTGCGTCCCAATCGGGCACGTCGCAGCCTGCATGAACAAAAGACCATTAGTGACATATTCATGCACCTGTCTGGGGCTCGACCACGTTTCTCGTGCCAGCAATGAAGACGCGCGCGCATTCTGCGGCCGTGTGCAGAAAAAACTGCACTGGTCCGACGACTTTCAATCCACTGGTAAATCTACTCACATATTCACCCATCTGTGATGCAGAACCCCACCGGGTTGGGAACTCATCCGAGTCGATCTGGTCGTTCATGGATATTCCATCCTTCTTCTTTTTCGAAGCATTGGTGCATGGCCGAAACTTTTCGGGCTTCGGTGGTGATGCATCCGCGTCTGCCGGGGTGTACACCACCGTCATCGGACAACACCAAAACGGACCCCCGCATACTCGTTCCATCTCGGGCTGAGTGAAGGGGCCAATCATATGGCCTGCAGTCTTTTCGTCGGACAAGTACTTGTCTACCTGTGTCCGATACGTTTCGACAGAAGGATCATTTGCGAATATTGTTGTTTCTCAAATTGGCTGGAAGTCGCCCATGGGAAATCCGTGTCGAAGATGGTGAACGAGATTAGGGTATTGGGGAGTAAGATTGAGAGTTTTTAGGGCCATCTCAAATGCGTCGGCGGAGTATGGGGTAATTATGGTGTTGTAGTCTGATAAAATATTGTTGATTTTGATGAAACGAGAGTTGAGGGAAATGTTTACAGCGTCCGAAATAAATTCGGCCGCTCTTGCACTATGGTACATGGTGCCCGTGTTGCTGGGACCTCGATTAGCACTTGCCGGAAGCGGCATGGTGCTTGGTCGTGCCGCATAAGGTGCAGGCGTGGCAGTGCAGATTGGCATTTCTAGCCTCACACGATCCGCGCAAGTTCCATCCGACGCAGATCTGGGTTTTCGGCTCTGAGATCCAGAAAATCTTTCCCCCCTCGACAAATATCTTGATAGGCCCTCCTTTGACAGTTGTCGGTGCTCGACATTCGCGTGCCATGTGTCCCGACTCCCCGCACTTGAGGCATAACGAATTGGTGGTGTCTTTTCGAAAGGACCTCTGCTCGCGGTCAGGCTTCTCGCGCGGGTAAGGGGAGGATCGCTCGGGATATGAGGACGATGATGTCCGGTCTGGGTACGTGGGTCTGGACCTTGAGCTCTCGTGGCGATCGTGATCACGATTAGGTCTCTGAGTGTGCCGCTCCAGTTCTGCCATCTGCGAGGCGAACTTGTTTTCAAAGTACCGGGAACGGCTGGCCTCGAACTCCTTATGGTAGATGCCTTCATCCCACACTGTCGGTCTCCATGTCTGGCGCTGCATCCAGCTTCGGCACCACCTCTGCACCATCACAAAATCCTTCTCGTCCAGGAGGACGACATCCCGGCATCTTTGCCTGTGGTTGTCATATGCCTCCAGCTGCATCGCCGCCTCCACGGGCGCGTGCTCTATGAACCATCGGCGATAGTTCGCGTGTGCCTCGTCAAACCGAATGTGCGACAAGGTTGTTTCATCCTCAAAGATGGAGGGATCAAGGGTGTAGACATTGATGGTCTTCCCCTCGTCGTTGACTATGGTGCGCTTCTTTGGTTGGTACCTTGTGTCACTCTGATTGACAAACATGTCGAGGATGCGCTCGTTCGTGAACATCGAACGTTCAAGGTATATTCCGGCCATGGCGAGTTCCAAGACCCGAGGTGAGAACGGTGGCCTCTCGTTCTCCTCGATCCTCGCTGGCTGGACTGCTGCTGCATTGAAAATGCGTGGGAGCGCCACTGGACGTTCCGGTGTTGGTGGCGCAGGTGCGGCGTTGGCCCCGGGGCTCGCAGGGGTGGGACCCCTCATACCTGTCATCACCGACAAGAACAGATGTTGTGCTGCTGGGTCCATGTCTTTGATCATCCCATATATCGCCTGGGCATCTTCTAGTGCTTTTGTGTTCGGAGGCACTTCACCTGCGGGGATGGGTGGCTCCGGGACTTGGTAGTCATCGTCCGAGTCTGGTTCTGGCTGTTCATCCTCCCCGAATGTGTCACCCACTCCCCCTGCGGTGACTCCTGCCGCCTTCCTCTGAGCGTCTCGGCCTGCATTCTGCCTGGCTTTCTGCTCATTGCGAGTGTGCCGCGCTGCTCTACGTGAGGGCCTGTTTGCCTGGAAGTCTTCCTGAGCTTTTCTCCACCTAACCGCTCTCGGCGTTGCCCCCAGTAGAGTGCTCTGTGCGCCGTTGGGTCCGTCGGGAGGTAAATTAGTCATCGTGGTGTAACAAATGTCTATTAAGTTTCGAGATTTGTTATTGTATTCTTTCTTCTGGTAAACTGAACGAGAGTGAAGCTCTTTCAAAAAATTAACGCTGAGGCGGCGCAAAATTTTGGGAGTTAGAGGAGAGGTCCAAGATCAAACACTGCCACCGATCGAATCAATTCTCGATTCGTCGTTGCTCAGTGTCGGACTGACAACTCTCAATTTTGCGAGGCCACACTAGAGCTTGTAGCAGCACTCGTTCCTCGCACTTGCTTTAGCTCAAGAACCAGTAGTTCCTTCAACCATTGCCAATACTGCTATTTTTCAAATTCAAACATTTTTGCGAACGGGATTCTGCTCCCTCCCTACTGAGCGCCCCTGGTAGCTCAAAATGCTGATACGCCGAGCGGTAGAGAGGGTCGCAACAGACATCGGAACGAGGGAAAGTTAGCGTCTGAAACGATTGCTCAGATCGCAGTATAAGACACTCACGCACCTGTCCAAACGGGGCCCGGTGGAATTTGATTCTGCCATGGGAGTCCGGGCAGCCGGCGCACTTTCATTTACAGGCGCATGGTGGATCAAACGAAGAGAGGAAAGGTCACATGACAGTTTCTTGTCCAATTTAGGGAATCCACGGGATTACAGATATCGATCGAGTGCCGGCTGCGTCCAGCGCGACCACACTCGAGCTCTTCGTTGGAGAGCTGTATTTTGTGCCCCTCCTCATGGCTGTGGCCAAGGCGAAACTCCATCATGTACAGCTGCTTCGGCTTCCGTTTCCTCTGGGTCCCCACCTTGATATGCTGGCAGCAGGCAGGATATTGGCCAATTTGGCACCTTGGGGTTGTCTTGTGACGTCCCCCACGTCTCCGTGGAGGCAGGTTTTGGAATGGCGCATTGATGAAGGAGTTGTGCATGCAGAAGCAATTGGGCGCAGGCGGAATCTCGTGTGGTAGTTGATAAACTTAGTCTGCTAATACTTCCTCGATTACAGCTATCTTACACTTTTGTTATATTACTCTTCTAACTACTCTGATTCAATTCCCCGGTGTTCTCGTGCCTATGTTCAAAGGGCACTTGCAAGATTTACGGTGTCTGGCTTGTGCGTTACGGGGGCAAATATGGAGGCTGTAGTCTGCAGTGCGGTTTGGTTCGTGCTATGGATTACAAATAGAGGTACTGGTCTGAGGTGTAGTAGGGGGTTCGGTCGCGGTCTCAGTACAGGTAGGGGTTTGGACCGGGTAGCGGTCGGTTGTAGAGGTACCAGGGGTGCCCGGAGGGCCATGTTGAATAACACTCTCGGCATATTCCGAAATCAAGGTGCGGATCATTTAGGACCTGTCGGACTTCCGGTGCTGACACCAAGCCCGCGACTCGCGAACGCCTTCTACGGCGTGTACTTGGTCGCCCCGCCCTAGAAGACAGGATACATCCCATTCCATTTTGTCTGCCGGCCGCTCGAGAAGGAACATTATCAGCCAATTTTAGACTGATCACGAGTGCTAGCACCCAGGCGGGACGCTGGCGTCGTCCTGATGCCCCCTCGTGCTGACAACAAGCCCGAAACTCGCGGACGCCTTCCACGGCGTGTACTTGGTCGCCCCGCCCTAGCGATCCGCGTCTGCCTGGATCTGGTCGTCGCGCGCCGTCAGGCTGTCAAAATAAATAAATACACATGAGAGCGCGCCCCTAGCAAAGAGGGAAAGGGGACTGCATGACCGACGTTAGGGGTCTGGCTGTGGCACCTCATTTTCGGGATCGGTGGGATCGATGGCATTGATCAGTGGAATTTGTCATCGTTTGATACGCTGGAGCCAGAGTGATCAACGGCGATGTGGCTTTTATTCGCAGCGCTCGGTACTGCTCTCGCTAACCACACCATCTCGAGGGCACTAAACCAAATCCATATAACACCCCGCACTGGCGCCGTCGAACTTGGGCGAGTTTTTTACGCCCGGAGAGGACGGAGTGCTTGAGGACCTCGCAGAGGTATGTTACCCTTGCATTGCTCGCGCACACATTCTGACACCTCCCTGCAACTTGTCAACTCCTAATCTCGATGCACGTCTACCGTGTCTTCCCGCGTTTCCCCTTCCCATGTCCGGCCCGGCCGTACATCTCGAGCTCACATGTCTTCAAGATGTACGCGCGCCTCTGGTTCTCAGTCGCCTGGACTGAGCAGCGTCCACAGTACCTGTTCTCAGACTCCCTCCACCGCATCTCGGCTGCGATCTGCGGTGTTATTTCACGCCTCACTGAATACGTTGTCCTGGACCTGCGTCTCATTGCTCTATGGTATTACCGCCAACCAAACCGCTCGCCTTTCGCTCTCGGACCAACTGGGAACTCCATCGTTCGGGCTATGTGACTATGTTCTTGCCTGGCTCTCCCAGCGGCGAGATCGCCGATGTCCCCTTCCCTCATTCTCGAAGCGGTACCCAGACTATCGTTAAACGTCGGATCTGCCAAGAATCGACAACGTCTGGTCTGCGAACCTTCGGATTTCGGTAAGCTTTCAATCTCTCTGACTCGGTGCTCTGACTAGGCAAAGAAACCGAATTCATTGCGCAAGTAACTTACTGTGTACACTCTGAGCATCCATCGCGTCTGCCGTGACATCGGACTTGAGCCACTTCAAGTCCTTCGTCGAGCTGCGTGCATCAATTACTCTACTATCGTACCCGCAAGTAATCAAGTCATCTGGGCCAGCAGAGCGCGCACAGAGTCTGCGTACAATTCTGTCTTGATAAAAAATTTCCTTTTATAAAGCCTGTGATATCTGCTGACTCAAGTCGCGCTTCGGGTTCTCCGGTACATCGTCTCGGATTTCTTTTGACAGAACATTGGACACGTACTTGTACTGTTCCACCAGGCACAACTCAAATTTGGCCTGAGACACCGCGCGGTAGATCCTAACTGCTCATTGCACAGTTTCGGAGTTCTTTGCACGCGGTGTACGTTCCGGGTCGCTCCGCAATCTCTGCTGATCTGCAGATGCTTGCAGCACGGTGTACCATTACGATCGCATGAGCGACGACCACGACGGCACAGCTTCAATGGTATCATTTCCACGGACTCCCGTGCGTCTCTCAATCACGAATGTCCGTCTTTTCAGCTGGCTTCCTATTTTACAATCCCATCAGCCCTCGATACCCCTTTTAGGATTCGCGAACTATCCGAGTTCGGTTCGGATTAATTCCAGGAATTACAACGCAATGAATATGGAAATAATTTAAGTTTGCGCCAAGCTCATCATAGACTGATTAATCTCTTACACATTGACCGAGAATCTGAGGCGGACGGACCCAAAAGTTCGCCCAACTGCTGTGCTCTCTTACCCCCCCGTCAATCTAGCCCGAGCGCTGCCGTCCTGCTCCGCGTTGTATGAAGTCCAAGCACGTGCGTCCCTTTAACTTGCTCGCCTCCCAGTCGCCCCGCTATCGCCGAGCCGAGCCACAAGGGTGGACCAGGTATTCGTCACGCATTCTGCTGCTTCCTGCCACCACATGGACACTTATGAGCTCTGCGTCTCCCGACTCTGAGCCATCCTCAGAGAAAGATGAGCCCCGCTGGCACTTCACGCCCAAACTGGTGGCTGTTCATGTTGTGCATGGGATCCTGGTTGGGGTGCACGTCTTCGCACTCTTCGCAGCACTGCGCGGCTGGTCGATTGATCTCGGGCTCCACAACGTGAGCCTCTATCCCGTCGGCTCTCGCGGTTTTCTCATCCCTTGTTAGGTCGTATCTCTCCAAACCGGCATCACAGCGGGGCTGCAGGTGGCTCTCACGATTATCGTCGGCATCCTTGTATCCGTTGCGAGGGAGATCGCGGTCGATGCACACATCAGGCGGCGTCGGTGTTTCACCAGTTGTCCATTATGGCTCTGACCCCTCATTCAGCGCCTACACTCGGTCTCCTGCATCTCCGACTCCAGGCTTGGTCCGGGTTGTCTTCTTCTCTCTCAGCCGTTTGGCTCTTCCGTCGTTCGCGTGGTATGCCTCGCCCCCTTTTAGAAGGCAGGCCATCGGAGTCGGGGTTGAAGAGAATTATGTTGTATCTCGGATGTTGCACGCTACTGCAGATCAGTAGCGGGTCCATCTTCGGTCAGCCAAATGAGAATCACCCATTTTTCTGACTCGCTAAAATGGTTTTCAGTTCACACCTCCACCGCACATGTCGACATTTGGTCATCTAATGTCCAGTGGGGGTCTCGATTCGGTGATTTTGATCAACTGTGGCCAACTCGCGCTATCTCCTCCTCCGATACGGAGCGTTTCCCCCTGTGGCACGGGTGCGTGTATACTGGAATGTAAATTTCGTCAATGCTGACCATAGTCGACACTCAGAATGCGGCCGCAAATATGTTCGCGGGGCGAACCAACGATACTCGCCACCCTGGGTTGCACGGCAGGCAAGATCTACCATTTTCCCTCCACCGCTCCGCTCACGAGGCATCCACAAGGCTTCTACACGACATAGTAAATCTGGATATATTCACCTCTCTTGAAATCCCTTGGTCCACAGCCATACTCAATGCTACTCTCGTCAATGTACACTGTTCTCAAATCAGCAACGCGACGATCAGGACCTTCCAGCTTCCCCGTGGATCTACTGATCTGAAACTGGCTCAACCTTCCCCGGAAGAAGGTCAAGCTACTTTTTTGTTCCATAACCTTTCTGCCGCTGAGAACAACGATCCTTGGGTTAATGTTTCGATGCCTACGCCTCCCTATTGGGATCCTACAGTTCCTGGATTGAATATCATCGGTTACTGGGGGTTCTCTCATAGCACTGGTTTGCGAAGTGAGTTTCGGAACACACACATCTTTTAAATACGTCTGATTACCGTTCAAGCCAAGGTCTTCTTCCAACCTTGGGCATTCGACCTTCCAGAGTCCCAACCCATCGGACACCATCAACTCGTCATGGTCATTGCCGCTGGAAAAGCCTCTGCCATCCTCAGGGATTCCACCAACAGCATGGGCAACACGTTCAACTTGACGCTGTTTCAAGAAAGCCATTCTGGGTACGAACCCCAGGCGTATATCCAAGTCGTCGGATGTACGGTGAAGCACGAGAACCTGACAGCCACGATCAATCCAATGAGCCGCTTGTTGAACCCTCTCACTGATGCCTCGATGCTGATCGGTCCAGACGCGCAGCACGATGATCATGCATGGGATGAGTTCGCGTGGGCGGGCAATGAAGGGGTCTCGCAAGCAGAGAGACAGTTCTTGCTCGCGTTCACACCGAGCTCGCCGGCATCCAACGATACACCACAGACTGTCTCGAATCCCGAATCAATCCTAGCCAGTCTCCTCGCGCTTGATGCGGCCACCGGCTCCATGGTAGTGTCCCCCTTCGACACCGCGCCTCTAAACGCGCGAAACGCGCTAGTCAACTTCCAGGGCGCACTCGAACGTCTATTCAGCAGCTACCTGTGGAACATCAACCGTCTCTGCAACCCCTCCGACCAACTCCAGCCATTCTC
This sequence comes from Mycena epipterygia, assembly GCA_029281465.1. Taxonomy (NCBI): domain Eukaryota; kingdom Fungi; phylum Basidiomycota; class Agaricomycetes; order Agaricales; family Mycenaceae; genus Mycena; species Mycena epipterygia. Next base: position 316,102 of record JARJCQ010000054.1, on the reverse strand, counting down.
CCTAGGGCAAGGCTGCGGAGAATATGATGGTTATTTTTCCCCGTGGGCGGACTTCCAGGTGCCCATCCCCGCGATCTTGATTGTGGTTCGGTGGCGGGCGGTCGTTAGCCTGATATCGTGCGTTTTCATGTGGCTGTTGGGGTTCATCTTGCTGGGCACCACCGCGGAGGATACCCGTCGAGCGAGAGGGGGCCGGCGGGTGCAGCAGGCGAATGGGTTGCTGGATACTGCGCAGATGCTGAGCCGAGGTTCGAGGATACCAGAGGTGGTCGTGGCGGAGGCAATGTCCGTCTACTCGTCGGCGACGCCCAATCCAGAGAGTGCGCTGACGAAGACCGCCTTGACGACACGGTTGAGGTGCATTCTTAATCAATTTCCCAATTTTATGACGACTGATCGGGGACAGATACGTCGAACAACATGACGGATTGACTGGGTATTTGGACATAGAGGACCCTGATGCATCGGGGTAAGTTCGGTCAGGAATTGAGGTTCAGGAATTGCCATATATGAGTCAACACAATGTATCGGGCCGCGGTATTCCCTTGTGTAAAAGTTGGCAAGTGCTTCACGACGGTCATTGCTTGTAAATGTTCCGCACAAGTTCAGTCCAAAACAACAGCCTACTGCGTACAATTGTCGCGTTCAGATATCATGGACTTCGCAACCCTCGGGTTCAGTTTGAGTTGTTTGTGTTTGTGTTTCTAATGCTCAGAGTCGAGGAAGGGAGTGTGTTATATGCGCGCTCGAGCACACCTAAAACGCGTTGGAAAAAAAGACAGAGTAAGCACCATCTTCACGATGCTAAGTATATATGTGCTGGTGCGCAAAAATATGAATTGTGTATGCATTCTTCTTTCCAAGCGTTCCTTCCAATTTGTGTGTTCAACGACGCAGCGATTCAGCGCAACGAACAAAATAATGCGAGGTTTAATCCAGTGTTGTCTACCGTTTGCTTTGCGGATGCGGCTTGAAGGGATCACGCCCTTTTTAGACTTTTTTCCTCTTGCTACTGCGCAGTCGTCGATTGCCACTTGGCTTCGCTCCTCGCAGTTGGCCTATCCTTGGTACTTGCATCCATCTAGTGCCAGTATTCCGCTGAAATAGATTGAACTAGCTCCAGATGGCCGCTACAAGTCCGCATAACGAGAATTCAACAAACCCTGATTGTTCGCCATCTGGCTAGTCTTCTTTTCCGGGAGGTCATGGAGAACGCTCTAGCAACTAATTAGTTGATGGATTGATGCAGTGGTAAGCAGGTTCACCTGCAGCTCAAAAGTAAATTTGCTCGATTGTCGTCGGAGAATCCTTCCACAAGTAGTGCTAAGCGCGACCGCAGGAACAATGCGGTTGAAAATGTTCAGCGTGCACGGGATAGTATCGCAAGAGCTTGCGAATTGCTATTCTGTGAGTGTGATGAGTACTGCTATCCTACAAGGCCGTCAATGTCTGCCCATGGCCAGTATCTTTCATTTGTGGCGTCTTCCAGTGACTGTTGCTGTGCTTGCGCCCAATACCCTCGGTGTTGGCCACCAGCTGTTGACTTCAGTGGGTGACTTTCCATAAGCATAGATAAATCATACAGAATATTTACAAGCCTTGCCGAGGCAGGTGTCAGGACCCCATCAGCTCGGAGACACAAAAACGTACAAGATTTATTCCAAGTCTATTCGAATCTGTTCGAGGGGTAAGGACCCCCCTTACAGATTTTATTAGATGAATAAACTGTTTTTGGTGGATGATGGGCACTTTGTGCCTTCCCTTGGAATGGTCAAGCGGCCAAATTAATTCCCAACACCTGAACAACCTCCTTTTTGCTGCTGGACTCGGCCCCAGCCCTTTGGAAACCATGAATGGAACTTTGATTTTTAAATTCTTTCTTATGGGAATGAACACCGTCTACAGAATATTTGAATATTCCCTGCAGTGATCCCATTGCTGACACTCTCAAACAAGCTCGGGGAGTATTCTATGCTTATGGAAAGTCGCCCACTATTTTTGAGACCGATTTCCAGCATATTTGAGAATTTTTGACTTGATAGTGACCCTTGGAGGCAAATACAACACTATATCAGACACAATAAGCTGTAGAGCTCTTAGAATCTGCTCTGAAAGCCTTTTTTATTTTCCATCCACATTAGATACGTATAGATGTAGTTTCATGACATTTCAAGTTTAGAAACAGGTAGAACAAGCGATTCGTCTGCGTGAACATCACGTGTGGTCACGATTCGATCACGAGAAATCGGAGTCCTATAGGGGGTATGCCAACGAAATCAGACTCCAATAAAAAAATTTATCGACTATCATAAAAATTTGTGGAGTCTGACTACGGGAGACTAAGAGAGCCGCACCTTTTGAGCGGGTTGATCGGCAAACTCGAAATCAACCACAAAGCTAGGACCATTCCCCCTCCCAGCTCAACTCTCATTACAAACTTTTCACAGCCACCGCCCTGCCAAAAAAAATCCCCTTGTAAAAATCGTTCCCGCAAAATTGCGGGAACGTACAGCCACCGCCCCGCCAAAAAAAATCTCTTGTGAAAATCGTTCCCGCAATTTTGCGGGAACGTACTAGGACCATTCCCCACGCAGATCCAACACTCATTATCCGAAAATCGTGTTCTCGAATCCATTCCCCCACGTTTGCGGGAACGAAAACCACCAACAAACCCAAACCGTTTAATTTCTCGTTCCCAGATCCGTTCCCGCAAAATTGCGGGAACGATTACATAACCAATTTTTCCTCGCTCCCCCAATTTGCGGGAACGATTTACATGAACAAAAAAAGAAAAAATCCCTCTCCCCAAAACCGTTCCCGCAAATTTGCGGGAACAATTTATATGGAACCAATAGAACCAACATTCTCTTCCCCCACACCGCCCCCGCATGTACGCACCTCTTGTACAAAACCTCGCACCCCCAGGTCCGAGCGTTGCAATTCCCATAACGGGCCTCCGGAGGTTGGTTGTTTGGTCCCGCATCAATCGTGATCTAGCTGCTTCTTTGACACGTCTACCACCCCGTCCGCCGCATCCTCTCCTTACGTACCCCATTACACCCTATTACGCACCCCAGTGCACCGAAATGCACAACGCCGCCGCCCTCCCCCGCCGCTGCTGATTCCCGCGCCCACGCTATGCCGCCGCGCTGACCTCTACCGCCGCCGCCGATCTCCACGCATGCGCCCAGTGCGCACCCCATTCCGCCCCAATCCAGCCCGCCGTGCGCCCCTGTGCACCCCACTGCGCACCCTCCCCGCACCGTCGCAGATCCCCGCCGTCGCCGCGCTGATCCCCGCCGTCGCCGCGCTGATCACCGCCGTTGCTGTCTATCCCCACGCCCACGCCACTCCCCATTCTGCCTCACGGCGCACCCTATCGCGCCCCGTCGCGCACCCCACTGCGCGCCCCAATGCACATCCTCCCCGCGCCGCCGCCGCTCTTCCCCGCCACCGCTGATCCCCGCGCCCACGCTACGCCGCCGATCTCTGCGCCTGCTGCCGTTGCGCGCCCCACTGCGCCCCACTGCGCACCCAAATCCGACCCGTTGCGCCCATTGCGCACCCCACTGCACGCCTCCCTGCCCGCCGCAGATCCCTGCAGTCGCCGTGCCGATCCCTGCCGTCGCTGTCCATCCCCGCGCCCAACCCTTTCCCACTCGACCAGCGCCAACGACAGGGATCTCGACGCGGGGGCGTGGTTTGCGCACTTCCATGCATGCACACTTCTACGCGCAGGTGTGCTGCACGTACCGGGTTCGAGCCGATCCGCAACTTGCACAAGATAGAGGGCGGCACCGAAGGCTAAGCTCGCGCAGATAATCGCGTCTTGGATGTCCAGGGACGCCATGAGAAGATGTAGCAAGAGGCTTCTGGCTTTATATAAGTACTTATTCTTACGCTGCCGAACGGCGGACGGTGACATAGTGATTCCGGTCTGCAGTCGCAGTGAGTTTTGGATGACAATCCTGACAGAAGAAAAGGTTCAAGTCTTGTCCGTGCTAGTATTGAGGCTTCACAGACATCCAAATAGCCAATGAACTGCAACAAGAGGTAGTCTCCATATCCGTAGTTCACGAAGGCCGTGCGAACGCGGGAAAGTAAGGCGAGATAATGGCGAGCTTGACGTGGTCGAGCATATGTCCCACTCTAAATGTGGGTAGTGGGAGTGGACTTGGAGTGGACAACGAAGAGAAGAGATGCGGCACGTACTGTACTATTTCGACCAAGTGTTCAGGTGACGCATGATGGCCAATTTTTCTGAAGCTTTTAAAAATCGCGATAAATCGGAAAATTTATCGGCCATCTCGGTGAGTGAAAATTCCAAAATTAATGAACATTTGGTCGTAATAGTAGAGTAACATATTCCGAAAGTGATGTCGGATCATTTCGGAATGTGACTGTCGGACTTTGGTCGGAATTCGAATCCGGCAACTTCAAAGACAAATCAAAGAAGTTCTGCCATTTGCAGAATCAAGAACAGCGCAGAACCCGGAACTAACATTCAAACAAACCTGGTGCAACTCAATATAAGGAACTTCTTGCCTGCCCAGTGTGTCCACGACTCCAAAGGCCTGCTAACAGTTGGAATTCCGTCCTTGGAAAGTCTTCGAGTGCTTGAAAAGAAATACTATTTGAAGGCTGGACTCAAAAGGTTTCATTAATTTACTGATTACGACCTTGGTTGCTAGCCGATTGCATCCTCCCGACTGATCATCACTGCACACCCAAAGTAGTGGCTATGACATGTCTTCTGCGAGGCAGTGCATCATCATACTATATACACTCGATCACATCTGCTCCCAACGCGCCGCATAACCCCACCCCCCATGCAACCGCTCATCCCCTTCACATTCGACTCGGCCAAGATTCTCAGCAGTACCATCCGCTCACGGGAGGAGCGCCCCATCGAATACACCACCACCACCGTGAAGAAGAAAACGGGACCCTCGCAGCACAGCACGGCGCTCGAAGGCGCCCCCGGGACGCCCGACGCACTCATAGACTGGAAACGGAATACGTTCGCCATCGCTGGCTCGACGCGCTATATTTCAGAGCTGCGCACCAAGCGGGCGACATTCTCGTCGTGCGTGATGCTATACCTCCCTCCGCTGGCCGCGTTGATTTAATTCAATTTTTTTTCAGGTCGCGGTTTTGGAGCTGGTTCGACTGCGAGGAATACAAGGTGAAATACGAGTCCGAGCAGGACAATACGTGGACGGTGCGTCTGCCGCGAAGGCGCGAATGTTATCGACTGACGTTATCCATTCAAGATGTTCTCCTATTCGGGATCGGTGCTCGCAACATTCACCTCCAACATCCAGCGCGTTTTCCACAAAAATTCGCTTCCAGTGCTCTGCATGTCGCCGAGCGTCCGCGACGAGGATGAGCGGCGGTTCATTATTCTCGTGCTGTTGTATTCGGAGACGAAGCGGCTGCAGAGTCTGAAGGAGGTACGTCATCATCCGCAGATCGATTCCCTCGTTCAAACAATAATTCAGCGTCCGTTGGTTGCCGTCGGAGCTTTTTTGGATAACCTGCCACTGCCAGGCTCTTGATGGATTGTATTGGCGCATCTTGTATTTTAAAATGGAATGTAGCATAAGATATCAGTTGGAACAGTTTTCCCGCCTCTGGAAGAGCGGGGATGAAGAATTTATTTAGTACGAGCAGCAGATTATTGTATTTACAAGTCCAACTGGCAAAGGTCCGATAGCAGTACCTCAACTCGTGACAACTTACGCAACACCAACAGGAAAACGGAATATATCCTTCGGATCCACGGACGCCTTGATTGATTCAAGACGCGGATAGTGCGAGCCGTAGTAGAGTGTTGACGCTGCGAATATCACTCAGCATCGAGCTCAAGGTCCACAAGCACCATATACGCACCGTTTACGAGCCTGTTGTCGATGTAGTTCAAATACGCGCTGGTTCGAAGATATATCAGCCTAGAAGTATCGCAGCGAATGATTCAATAACGCACCCGTAGTTCCAATTCGAGGGAGAGTTGTTCACGATGCTTGCGACCATCCCGTCCATGAACGTGAATCCCGCGGCAGGGTACGGCGGGGCGCCCGTCGAAGAGGATGCGTAAAACTGAATCGTAAACAGGGTGTCCCTTTTCGCAAACGCAGTCGCGTTCAGAGGAACGGCGTTGATGGCGGAATTCGACCCGCCGTACAGCTCGACCTCGACGAACCAGTTCTGCAACACGCAAACGATAAAGACAGATTCAATCAAAATTCCACACCTATTTCCGTGCGTTACACAAGTACTCACCGTGTTCGACGAGAAGCCCTGCGTAGCCATGTAGGTGACGAATGCCTTGATGGCTGCCGCGGACATAGGGGAGCCCTCAGGTGTCATGAGCGACTTCGTGTAGAACGTGTCCGACCCATCCGGTGCCGTGGACGTGTTCAGCGGCGTCCCCGATAGGACCGACACGCTGTTAATGTACGAGCCCGGGGTGATCGTGAACCGCGACGGTTTCGGCAAGGTCTTGAGGTACGGGGTTAAGGTGGCATTGAAGGCCGACGACGCGCCGTAGAACGCGCCGGTCAGTCCGAAGGAGACCTGCCCGCTGGAAGAACCCTTCCCGAACACGAGCTCGGCGCCGAATTCTGGGGGGATGTTAGTCGCGGCGAAAGTCTGGAAGGACGCGATGGCCGCGGAGGCGGTGGCGATGTTGAGGCTGTCCCACGAGTATTCGAAGACGATGGCAGACTTCGGGGCTGGAAAGGTCTGCACCTCGATGGAAGTCACGACACCGAAGCTCGGGGACGCGCCGCGGACGGCCTTGAGCTAAATTAGCATAGAGGGAATTACGGAAGATGGCACTTCGAACGCACCCAGAAGAGGTCTGAGTTTACGTTCGCCGAAGCGGACACTATGGTGCCGTTCGCCAGGACCACTGTTGCAGATTTGACGGTGTCGAGGGTGAGACCCCACGCACGGCTCGTAAACCCGAAGCCCCCGTATCCTGTAATTAAATTGAGAATGTCATTCGCCTCAAGCTGAATAAACAGGTCATACCGCTGTGGCCACCTATCCCCACCTGATTAAAAAGTATCGTAATCAGGCTAGAATGCGAAGAAAAATAATTTATAACCGTACGTAGCTGCACGTTCCATGGGGAAGCGCTCTGCCAGCGGCATTCAGTGCTAGAGCCACGTCTCCCAGTCGGTTGCCAGTCTGAATTACGGCGGTGTTATTGGAGGACCGTACAGTTATGGCTTTGAGCTTGCTCAGATCCACCACCAACGATCCGTTGTTTCCACCGAGCCCGTTGGCGATGTACGAGTGCTGGATTTACGTAGTTCTTTAGATGTACTAGGCCGAGTTGGTAATTGTACGCACCCCTCCACTTCGGGCGACGACCTCAAGGTTTTGAGCCGCTCCAGCAGCGACGGCCGCCGAAACCTGGTTGACACTAGTCGGAAAGGCGACGGCCACGGGGGAGATCGTGAATCGTCTGTTGTCTGTTATTATGAAACGCACAAGTAAGATTCACTGCATCTCCTCCAAACTCCAATACCCACATGCTCGACTGACGGTCGTGAAGTTTTTGTCTGTAGGATAGACCGCCGACACGCCGTGGGCGGAGAGCGTCTGCTGTAAGATAGCGATACTCTGAGCCGCACAGAGCGAGATTGACAGCAAAGGGATGAGGGAAAGTCGGACCATCGTGGGGTGCTAGAGGACGAAGATCTACGTGATTCAGGTTCTTATATAAGAGGGCGAGTCCGACCGGAGAAGATGTTTAACATTAAATTCTCGGGGTAGGATCCGAGTAACTATTGAGATCGGTGGAGTAAAGGCAGTGCATTCCGCATGTCATCATATAGCGGGTTTGACTAGTAGCATTGTCGGCGTCGAACGGAAAGGATTAGTATCACTTAGAAACAATATGGATTACTGTCGTTTCAGAGTATGGTGTGCAGAGAGTTTTGACGTCGGGGGGAGTTCGAAAGTTCATCTTCGAGTGTGTTGAATTCCGGAAAAGACAGAAGAAAGCTTTCACTGCCCCTGAGTCTGCTCGCCGGGGCAAAGCGGGATTAATTAATTAGCATGCGGCGCAAGATTCGGCAAATATGCAAACGTATCATCGATGACATCCGGGCTTGATTTTCGCTCGCATGTCAACATACGATCAACATACGAGCGACTCGAGGACGGAGTTTGTCAAGGAGAAGTTAGCTTCGAGGTGGCTTCCAGTTTGGCTTCCAGTAGGGAGAAGTGGGACTTCCAGAGACAGAATAGTAGCGTGTTAGATCTCTCCAGAATCCGACCTCAGGTAGGCCCTAAGGCTTCGGTTTGCTGCTGGATGTACAAAGGATAAAATTTACGTGTGACAGGTCACAGAACGGCCAACCCACGTATTATGGTGCATGTGATCGTGAGATACCTTGTCGGAAATTGCCGGGCATTTTCAGTAATTTTTTGTTTGGCACTGGAACTGTGCCACCTATATAGCCCTCATATCCCCTCTACTTAGAGGTGTTGCAAACAGAGTGCATCACCTCTAAGTAGAGTCGAATCAACATTAGGTCGCGGGTTTTAATAAACATCGTCTAAATAGCTTGCACACTACCATTCTGAGCTTGAGAACGGCAGTCCGGCTGTGACCGCTGCCATCACAATCACCATCAGGGCGCTCATCGCCATCAACGCGATCAGCGCCGGACCTGTGCTCCGCATCAGCGCACGCTGCCATCACCATATTATCAAAGCCATCAATCCCGCCGCCGCTGGGCGTCGTGAGCTCGCCGCCGGCCCCAGTAATTGCCCTAAAATCACGAAAATAATACAGTGCAAAGGTATGGATTCTTAAAAACTTTCTATCTCCACACATCACGTGGCGTCGCCATAGAAAGAGCTCAATTGTACCTTCTACTTCAATGTATGTATATATGGACTTCAAAGAAAAAGGCACGCGTCAAATAGTATATAAAAGGGGGCGGGGGGAGCGACGCCTCTAAGTAGAGGGGATATGAGGGCTATATGAGGTACGTAGAACAGGCGGGGGCAAACACGGACGACTTCAGACCACCGGGGGCAACTGCGCCGCGAGGGAAGCCGTCCCGCGCTCCACGCGCTCCGCCTCGGCGAGTCGGTCCCGGATACGCCGCGTCACCTCGTCGTCACGGTGACGTGACACAGCCTTTGTGGGGGCCTTGTACCCGCTTCCTGGAGCTACACGACGGGATGCTGGGCGTGGCATGGGGGAGGAGGTCGAGGCCCTGGACGCACGAGGCTTCCCTGCGTCGGAGCGCCGTTTGCGCGGCTTCTTCGTCGCGTCGCCCTCGCCTGCGATGTCCTTGCGCGCTTTTTTGCCAGCCGCTGCGCCCTCACCTTGCCCGACCGACTTGCGCTTGCGTGGGGCGGCGTTCGAGCGATCTCCGAGCGGTGTATACGCGATGAAGGAGCCGGCGGTGATGGGGATCGCAGCGGTGGTGACGGCGGGCGCGGCGATGGCGGCGGAGGGTGCAGCGCCCATGGTGGGGGGCGCAGGGCCGGCGGTGATGGGGATCGCAGCGGTGGTGGCGACCGAGGGCGCAGTGGCGGCGGTGGTGGGTGTGGCACCGATGGTGGGGGATGCAGGGCCAGCGGTGGTGGCGACCGAGGGCGCAGCAGTCGCGAGCAGTGGTGCTGTGGTCGGTGCAGCAGAGCGGGTGGAGGCGCGGGCAGTGGTGTGGTGGTCGTGGTGGTCGTCCTCCTCCTCTTCCTCGCTCGGCTCATCCTCCTCGGTCGGCTCGTCATCCTCCTCCTCCTCGTCCAACGCTTCGGCGTTGCGGCGACCCTGCCCCTTGCCCTTGCTGTGCTTTGCCTTCTTGGCGGCGCGCTTGGAGTTCCCCGACCCCGATGGCTTGTGTGTGCCCCCAATGTCGTTGCGCCTCTTGCGCTTCTTGAGGAGGCCATTGGAGCTCTTGGCGCGGCGTGCAGCGAGGTCCACGGCGAGCTCGTCGATCTCCTCGGCCGTCATGACGACCCAGGAGATCCCGCCGCTGACCCAGGCATCGCGGAGGCGTCGCAAGTGCTCGATGTTTTTGATCTTGGAGGGGCAGGCCATGGCGATGTCGGTGGGCCAGCCGTTGATCCTCACCTTCCGTGCCTCCCCCATGTCGACGTCCATGTGCACCCAGCTGACAGAGAGGGTGTCGCAGCGAGTGATGGCGCACAGCTTCTCCTCCGCCAGCTTCGACAGCTGCGAGCAGAGGCTCTGGCGGTTATCGCGTTGCACCTTTTCTGTAGGTGCATGTCAGCTTTTGTCCCAGATACCTACATGAATCGAAAGACTTACCCTGTCCGCGCGAAACCGACCAATGCTCGAAAAGCCGGAGGATGTCGACGGCGGGCTTCTTGAGCACTTCTATGCAGAAGGCGGCCGCATCGCCGGACTGCACCATGGTGGGCATCGCGGCATCGTCAATGTGGCCGCGTGTGAAGAAGCCGAACCCGCGCGTACCCGTCCTCTCGTAGAGGGACGCAAACTGCCAGCACATGTCAGCATGCCTGCTCGTGGACTGTGAAGGTGCAAGACGTACCTCGTCCTGCATGTCAGCGACGGTGGAGTGGGTGTCGACAGCAGCGGCGATATTGGTCGCACGCGCGCCGACGCGCTTCAGCTCACGGTGAGCGCGGAGAGCATCCACCATGCGCTCTTCTTCGTCCGCGCTGGGGGGGTTGTTGGCGATGACATCGTCGGCGAGGGCGTGGAGCTCGGGGAGTTTGAGCGCTTTTCCCTCTGGAAGACATGTATGTAAGATGTGTCGTTTACGTGGTGACAGCAGAAAATACGTACCTGCCCTGCCGTTAACCGAGATGTCGTGAATAATCACGTTGCGAAGGCTGATGGAACGCGACGTCTTGAATTGAGACGCGTTGATTAGGAGACTTTTGATGTACTCCGGCGTGCGATTGTACTTGGCGGCCAACTCGATGGTGGTCTTGCCGCGATATGCATAGAATGCGTCGAGATCCACGGCGAAGTTCTTGGCGTTGACGATACGCTCGCGATTTTTCAGATCGCGCGTCGCCTTCTGGGCTGGTGTCAAAGGGTCCCCCTTCTTGCGGCCGCGGGCTTCTTGAACCTCTTTGGTGGGGTTACGAGAGGCGTGGCTGGTGGCTTCGGTTGAAGAAGACATGGGTGAGAAGTTTTTTAGACGTCGGTAGTTGTGGTAATAATAAACAAAGTGACTGTGGGAAATGCCAAGTGGACGGTTATTTATACAGCGAAAGATATCCACAGCGCAAAAAACAAACACTCACCTGTGACATGGGAGGGATCTTCAGACCCTCCGTAGTCTAGTGGTTGTAGCCTCGCCTACAACCACTACGACTACGTGGGTCTCTGTTTTTCGGCCGTGTTCCATCCCGCCCATGGGCTTTATTTTTATCACATTAATTTTAGAAACGTCTTCATTTCTATCACATTAATTTTAGAAAAGTCTTACGTCTTTGATCTGGAACCCGTCTATCTAATCTCAAATGAAAGCGCACACAAAAACAAGGCCCCAACCCAGATTCGAACTGGGATCACCTCCACAAAGGCAGTTGGACTGGCGGCAAACTGCAGAGGTATCATATACCCTTAGACCACTAGGGCTTTCCTAAATTCGTTAGCTTCTGAGCTACAAGGGGGTGCAGGAGGCCTTGAAAATAAAACATCGTCAAATTGTATGGATTCACCCAGATGCCAATATAAAAATAAAAAACCACTACGAAAAAAAAAATTACAAAAGTCCTATCAAATCCACGGGTGCTGGCTGATGAACATCTCGACTTGCGCGGAGCTGCTGCCGAACAGCATCTGCGCGTCGTCATCCTGCAAGAACAGGCGGAAGGCGCTTTCGCTGATAAAAACTCAGTGGTCATTTGACGCACAAAAGAAGGGACTGACCGATTCTTGAAGACGATTCGATGCCCTCTCACTGCATACAGCGTGCGAGCGGTCGCATCAGCGGCATCAAAAAAGGCTGCAGCCTCCTCTATGGAGTGCGCCAGCAGCATTGAAGCACCCTCCGTCGCCTCCAACAGCTCGAAGGCCCGCTCGCTAAAATATGATGAGCATAAAACTAAATGATGGGCGGCACGCTCACTGGCTCCTCAGCAGGCGGTTGCAGATGCTGACTGCATAGAATCGAACGGTGAATGCGTCTCCGGCGCCGTCTCCAGCGCCCTCGCGCCCAGCTTCGTCGAGCGTCGTCGGCTCATACTGGGGCGGTGAGCTTCGGCGAAGGCGTGTGGAACCCATCTCGGGCAGCAGGCGCGCGGGTATGGGAAGCCAGGGTACAGCTCCCCCCCGTGCTGTTCGTGACGAGGCCGAGGGCGTGGCGGGTGAGGAAGGAGTTCGAGACCCAGACGAGGGCACCGTGGGTGAAGATGGAGGCCGCCGAGACCGGGTCGCAGGCGCGGGCGCGGGCATGGGTGAAGATAGAGGCCGAGAGCCAGACGAGGGCGAGGGCGAGGCCACGGCCTGCGTGCGGCGCATCTTGGTCTTTGACGGTGAGGAAGGCGGGGACTTCAGCGGCTGCTTCCGTGCAGAGTTTCCGGAGGGTTGATCGAAGAAGGGATTGGAGAAGGGGTGGTGGTTGGGTGAGGGCGTACGAGATTGACGTGGGCTGGGGCAAGGCGACGTGTCGAAGGCGGAGGCGGAATATGGAGGAGAGTCGGGGGAGGATGGAGGCGAGGATGAGCGCACGTTGTGCTCGTGCTGACCAGCGCAATAGCCACGCCAATTATCCATAATCCCCACCCAGTTCTGATGCGAGACGTAAGAGGTGTCCGGGGCGATCTTCAAGATCGCCTGGACCTGCGCACTGTAGCAATAGAAGGTCAGCAACTGCGGCGCGGATGGCCAGGCTTCACTTACAAGTGCGAGTAGATGCCAGCATACTGGCCACTCAGGACCGCGAAAAAATGACAGTCGTCCGCTTCGCCGTGTTGCGCGATGGTATGTGTAAGATTTGGGTGGGGAAAGTAGCTGGGTACACAGTAGACGCGATCCCCGGGGCCCGACGCATGCTCTAGGCGCACCATCGCGCCTGAGGAGCAAGTGAGAAGCAGAGAGTGGTTGGTGCACGTGGTCCGGCCCGAGCGCCTTGACTTCATAATTCCCGCATAAATGACCCAAAAAATAAATATTAATGTAGTCGCGGTACATTATGAAGCCGGTGTCTATTAACAAGCCTGCAGACGCTGGTGCCTCAATATCTGCTCCTCGAGCTCCAACTCCTTCAACCATTTGCGTTCGGTGGACTCGCTTTCATGGTGCCGCAGACAAAAATTATTGTCGCATCTGCACGTACATTCGGGGCAGTATGCAGGCAGCCTACAATCACATTGGTGCGGCGTCGGGGAGCGGATACGTGGACGAGATTGACCAAAGCCGTAGAAAACGGCGCCGGGGATGGGCGCGTCGTCCCCATCATCTGAGCCCTCAGACTCGGAGGACCATTCCTCCATGTCCAGCACAGGTCGCGCCGTATTGGAGGCAATGGTGGTTTGAGGGCACGGGGGCGGAGCTCTGCCTTCGTGCTTGCACTGCATCTTGACTATGAGCGGGCATTGGACGCGTTCCTCGAGCACTTCAAGACCGTCTTGCTCAATACATTTCCTGACAACATATCAGCTCCCAGCGGCTCAATGTAGTAAGGAAGGATACTTTGCACGCCTGAGGGCATCTGTGGCCTGTATTTTCCCGCGATGCCTGCAAATGAATGTGGGTTAGCGGAGAGGAAAGAATACAAGAAGAATGTACGCACTTCTCGCGGTACTTCTTCGCTGAATTTCGTTTGGCATCCTGCTGCGCTGGGGTCGAGGGTTTCTTGCGCACTCTTGGCTTTCTATGAGGGTCAGAGGAATAGAGCTACTGACAAAAACTAACCGCTGCATACGTTGTTGAGCAGAGGTGCGCAGTTTTTTCTTGTGTCTGAATGCTGAGGTCAGAATCTTGACGTCGCCAGTGACAGATTGAGGGACTAACTTTGCTGAGTAGCGCTGGAGAGCTTGTTGGCGACGTGCCAGCTTAGTTTCCGCATCGAGTCGAGGTCTTGGAGGCGACATGGGGAAGTCAAGGATGTGGTCGAATGCAAGTAATGGCCCAAAAGATATATTGAAACATGGCCAAACTATGCTCTGAAACCAGGAGTTCGCGATAATCACACCTTTTAAAATCTTTTTCTCCACAACCTCTGCAACGAAAAATATGCCCACTTGACTCAATACTCTTATCCACTGTGCGGATGCGTCAGAATATTTTCAGATATTAAGCGCGCGAGATTTCCTTGCAAACTTCGAAATACATATTTGCCAAAAACATGGCTGCAATTCTTCCAAATCATCTCCTGGGCTATAGGGAAGGATGGTCCCGAAATTTGAAACTAATCTGACGAGGGAGTGGCCAGACATGAGCCGCCCAATGTTGCACCATCAAAGTTACCACCTCCTGATCGAGCCTCGTTCACGCAGATTTACGAGTTGCAGAAGTTTATACGCAAATCGAAATTACATTTCTTCTAGCAGTTCATCTACAGTACTAAGAAGCCCAATACCCATCTGCCAGCGCGCCTCCTTGAGGGCAGAAATGCGCTCGTACTCCGCAGGATCCTCCTCTGCCAAATCCTTCTCTGTGCGGAAGCCGTTGTCAACGAAGCGGATCAGACCGCCCGAGGTGTACTGCGTGAAGGAGGCCCTTTGATCCCCCTTCTGGACCGGAAGATTTGAGTGCGCAATTGTCGCAGAGGGCAGAAGAATGGTGCTGCCGGCCGGAAACTCGATCACCAACTTCAAATCCCAGAGTACGAGGTGGCCTCCTTTCCGTGGATCGAAGAGCCCCAACGCCTGCACGGCACACCAGCCGAAAGGGACATTGAGGACGTCGCGATGTTTGAAGGTCCAGACGTTCGGACCGAAGTTGAAGGTCGCACAAGAGAATACGGATTTTGCGAAGTTGCGCTGTAGGTCAGGGTAGTGTCGGCGAAGGGCGCGGTCGTGCTCATCATAGTAGGTGTAGACTCTGGGTGCCCAGAGGCCGAAGGCGGCTGAGCGTATTTAGTATCTGAGGATATGCGTAATGCGTTGCTTACCGCTGGCATAGATGGCCATGCACCTGATATTGCTGTTGCCCAGGAGCCGCTGGATCAAGGCGCCATGCTCCCCATTATCCATACGGGATGGAACGCGCTGCCCTTTGGCGTAGTTGAGGCCGGCGTGCACGGCGGGGTAGAAGCCGCGGCGGTGCAGGGACATCTTCCTAGGAAAATGTGCGGCCTGCGATTCCGTCATAAGGGCCGTGAAGGCAGCAGCTGCGGCGGCGGCGTAGGTCAGGTCATCTGGCTGGCCAGCGAGGACAGCGATGATGCGCCCCTTCGCATCAACGATGGGGTACGAGTCCCTGCACAAAAGTCAGGGTGATGGGTGCAAGGAATGGTAAATGACTCACCTGCCATTCCATTCAATGAGACGAAAGCCCAACCCCAACAATTCAGACAGCGTGCGTTTTTTCTTGCTCCCGTATTTCTCGTCGGGGTCCTCCACCTTCGCGGCATATGCGCCATGTGCAGTGGGGAGGTCGGAGGCGTCCGCAGGCACCGGGATCGCGCCCTCCGCGGAGACTTGAGCGCGTATAGCGGCGGGGAGAGGTTTCTGCGCCTGGCTTGTGGCATGGGCGTATCGATGATCGCGGCGCTTGGCATGGCGGTGGTTGATGCGCTTGGGGACATCCTCGAGTCGCACCCGCTTGGCCGGCGGGGGTGAAGGCGGAGGTGATGGCGGGATGCGAGAGCTGAAGGCTGCGAGAAGGGGGGGGGCAGGGGTCGCATCATCGACGCCGTAGATGTCGTTTGGGGGGTCGGAGTCAGAGGGTGAGTCCTCTACATCATCCTCGTAGTCGAAGGCCTCCCGCAGGAGGGGAGCGAAGTCGATCGTGGCGGAGCAAAGCGCGGTGGCAGTGAGCGGCCAGAACGGAGAAAACACGGTACCGCGCCGTGTCTGACGCGTTTCAGCGGCGGTTCGCGTGTAAATGGATAGCATACTTACTTTTCTCTCTTGAGGAAACCACATGCTGGACCTAGGAGCGGGAAAGAGGGAGAACAGTCAGTAAGAGAAATATATTGGACGAGACGATGGTGCCTTTGCTTCTGCATTGGCTGGCAGCTTACTGTGTTAGACCCAGGGAAGAGCCCGTGCGCAGTAAATTGCCAGCCAATGCAGAAGCAGAGGCACAAAAAAAAAAACTCACTGAGTGGCGCGCTTGGTGGCTTGGTGGAAGGAGTGGCTATGCACGTGACCAGCACACTTGCCTTTTCTAGCCACACCTTGGCCACGCCCATGGCCCTCATCAAGAAGGGCGCAGGACGCGTTACCACCACCTCCTCCTCGCGTCGTGTCGCTGTTCGGACCACCGCCTACAGCAATGCAGGCCGCCCGGTGCAAATCACCCGGAACCTGACCGCACAACGGGTCAGGAGTTTGAAGAACGACGATTTGACGGCGGAGCGTCTGCGTCAACGGAGTCCGTGGCTTGCCTTCATAGTCCTGAAGAAAACATTGCTCATCATTTCTGCACAGATCTCACTGCAAACGAACGCATCGCAGAGGACGCCAGGAATGATATCGACACCCTGGATGAAGGCGGCGGATCTGGCGACACCTTCACTGACGTGCTTGATGGCACCGTCCGCGCCGAGATCAGCCACGCCGGGGAAGATGTGCTGCGCCGCCGCGAGGACCTGGAGGAAGAAGAGCTTTGGGAGGATCTGCGGGCATCTCATGCGTGAGTGCGCCATTTCATTGATTTGGATTTTCTTCTTATGCTGCCTATTGCTAGGCGTTTGTACGGCAAACGCCATGACCATCGCAGCCGCCGCGATCGCACGAAGCGGCTTTTCGACCTCTTCAAGCCCCAGATGGAGGCAATCGCAGACGCTTACCTCGCATGGGACTTGCGTTCCTCTGTCGAGGACTTAGGCACTCTGCTCGGTCCTCCGGAGGATGCAATGGTCCTGGGCGAGCTGCCGGTTGTAGCAGTGGATCTCTTCAGTAAGTGAAAAGCGCGTCCCGTGAGGTTTTGGCTGACTAGCCCATCATCTAGGTGCCCGTGTCGTCAATGTCCCCATGCTCGCTGGCGACGAGTTTGTTGCTTCGGGCCTCGTTGCGCAAGGCTACTTCCCCTGCTCTTCGACGGAGCCCACCGTCGTCTTGACCACGCGCGCACTGGAGATCTTCCGCGTGGCAAGGCTGCGGTGTCCCCGCCTCGCCATACAGCCGTGGGTGAAGTCTCTGTGCGACATACATGGGGTATTTATGCGTGCGCTACCCTGCTACTCCTTTTTTACTAATGATACCTACAGGTCCCTTTCCGCCCCTACCTCTCCACTCAGTTTTCGATCGCCTTTGATATCTATCTTGCGACGCTGGCCATCGTAGACAAGCGTGTCCAAGTCGCCCTTGGCCGCGACGCTCCTGATTGGCGCCTGAAAAACGCCTGCCCCGCCTGCTTCTATAAGCTGGAGGGCGAGGAGCCCCTTCACCTTCCGAATCTTGCGTGCCAAGATGGCAACAATTCGCTCAAACGCTTCCATCGCCGGGAGCACGAGGGAGATGGGACGGCGGGGGAATCGAAGGAACGCGAGGATGGCCGACAAGTTCCCGGCGACTATTACCTTTCCCCAGAGGAGGTGGACGCGTTCAGCAAGGAGGAGCTCGAGGAGGCCTTGAAGGGCTTTACTGCCGATCCCGTGAGTGCTCCGCGTCATCGCCGGCTCTCCTTCAATGCTGAAGAAATGCAGGCGTGGAAGGAGGAAGATGACGGGTGCTCAGAGCGCTGGGAGAATATGAAGGAGCAAGTGACGGCCAAGGCATGGGGCATGTACGATGAGACGGGGTTATTCCTGTCTCTGTGCCGCCATGGCTTCGTCTTACTTGTCTGCGACATGATTCGCAGTGGAGAACTGTGAGTCCCCAACGCATTTCGATGCACCGCACCCGCCCACATGTCTGCAGCGCCAAGTACGGCTACGCCGTAGTGGATCACCTCATCAAAACCCTCGGCGAGATAGCCATGGGCTACGACATAGGCTGCAAGTTCGGGAAGATGGTCAACGCCCACCCCACCCTCGGACCGCTTGCGCGCGACAACAAGTTCGCGTCTCTCGTCGGCGCCTTCCACGGACATGGGCATTGCCGCCTCTGCCAGCTCTCCAACCTCGCCACCTACGTCAAGGGCGTCGGCCTCGACGATCTTGAATACTGCGAGCGTTTTTTCTCAAAGTCGAACGCCCTCGCCGCGGCTACCCGCTACGCCAGTCGCTTCCATCGCCAGCAATCGATCGCCACCTACCTGCAGCATACGGACGTCTTCGATACGTATCAATCTCTGTGTAGGTGGTCTTTATTATACCCCTACACCACAACTTACGCCGCCCAGCCTTGCTTCTTGTGAACAAGTACAAGCGCGCTCTGGAGCTCAAAAGCACGGCGCCGGCGCTAGCGGAAGCCATGCGGGAGCTCGGCGTGGAAGACAAGTCCACCTTTGTGGAGTGGCTCGCCGCTGAGAAGGCTTGCCTATTGTCCTTGAAGCGCGAACCGGTGGAGGAGACTTTGGCGATGGAATATTACCAGAAGCTCGTCAACCTCTCGGTCCAGTCGTACGTCGCGTCCTCTTCAATGCAAAGCTCCCTCTGACCCCGCCAGAAAACGTATGGAGGTCGTGCTCGGCGTCACGATCCCGGTCCTGCCGGACCCATCTGATATCCACTACGAAGACGACGCCAAATCGACCAGGCGACTCGAGGCGCAACGGCGGCACGCCATCGAGCTCTACGAGAAGATTCTGCTGAGTGTGCAGGATTTAGAGGTGCGGATGGGCATCCATCCACGATGGCTGCCGGAGTCAGAGGAATGGCAGGAGGCCGCCATCATGGTGGGCAGGCGGCGCTACCAGCGGGCTCTGGACGAGCTACAAGGGCTCATCATTGCCCGCATGTTCGAGTTAACCAAGATGAACATGTCCGGCACCGGTAAGTCTTTTTTCATTGGCGGGCACGACAGTTTACTCATGTTTGTATCTAAGGCTATAAGCTTTGTAAGCACATCGCGAAGGCGCTTCAAGCACGCTCAAGCGCCGTCAAGACCGCTCTCACCAACTACAATCTGGCCGGCGCCAGACTGCGTCCACCGCGCGAGGCCATGACCTGGGAGCAGGTCGTGGACTACGCGTTCCTGTCCGACTTCGACCTCCTCCGCGACGGGCGCGAGGACATCCGGGAGCAGCCTTGGGCGAAGCCGGCGGGGCGCATTGCAATGGACATGTATTTCAAGATGGAACGCGCCGATGAAGAGATTGCCCGCCTCGACAAGGAGATCCCGCGCTTCTTCACCTACATGCGTGATGAGGAGGCCTTCCTCCGACGGGAGGAGGGGCGCGTGGCAGCAGACCATGGGGAAGCCCTGGCGCATCAAGTGTACCGCTATCGCATGCGGCAGGGGCGCTTTAACGACGAACACGTGCGCCGGCTCTTCAAGCTGTCGAAGACCCCCGGCTTCACAGCCTCCATGGCATATGGAACTGCGGTCAACAAGGAGCGGCTACGAGGGGAACCCATGTCCCCGGCATCCACCACCACCTCCTTCCCTCCGTCCGATGCCTCGCGCCCTCTCGACTCTCCGCTTGCCGACGCCCGCCGCGCTGACTCCCCCTCATTCGTGCGCGCGCCCGAGGAGCCGGCGGACTCCGACTCCGACTCAGACGATGACGCAGACGTACTCGCCGAGGAGTTCGTTCTACTTAGCGTGATGGAGGACAGGAATGGGGGGCGGGAGGATGTGCAAGACGCGGAGGAGGACGTGCAGGCAGCGTAGTCGTGTATTATGGACAGAATATTATTTATTATCAATTCCTACATGCACCGTATTATTTTCATGATTTTAGGGCAATTATTGAGGGCGGCGGCGAGCTCGCGATGCCCAACGGCGGCGGGATTGATGATAATATGGTGATGGCAGCGTGCGCTGATGCGGAGCACAGGTCCGGCGCTGATCGCGTTGATGGCGATGAGCGCCCTGATGGTGATTGTGATGGCAGCGGTCACAGCCGGACTGCCGTTCTCAAGCTCAGAATGGTAGTGTGCAAGCTATTTAGACGATGTTTATTAAAACCCGCGACCTAATGTCGATTCGACTCTACTTAGAGGTGATGCACTCTGTTTGCAACACCTCTAAGTAGAGGGGATATGAGGGCTATATAGGTGAACTGTGCACGGAAGTGGACGACATTCCTCCGAACTCAGAGGATAAGCATCGCACAGACTCTTGAATGAACAAATAATGTTTCTGAATCATGGCCAGGCCCCAGCTAAACTATGGCCATCGAATAGTGCCGTTCAAATTGAGCCTCGCAGATACCTATTGAAACAAAGCCGGGACCGGGTTCGCACGCAGTCGCAGCCGAGCCCGACGCCCGTGGTAGATTCTCATCAACAGTGCAGATCGAACGACTTGCCGGTGTTTCACCGGATTCGGAGTAGGACTTCCTCCGTTTACGGAGTACTAGTTCCGACGCCAACCGCCACGGTCAGAGCTAGATATAGCGAGGGGAGCATTTAGACCTGCATTTTCCGATGGGGGCGGCTGACTGATGTAAGCTGGCGAGGGCTAGCCAAATTTGGACATATTTATATTTGGATAATTGTCGGAAAAATCGAAATAGCCTATAATCCGAGCCAATCTAATAAGCCCTTTTAAGGTCCTTATAAGGTGATTATAAGGCATTAAAAGATTGGCTCGCCTGAAAATCACCTTATAAGGTCCTTATAAGTACCTTATTTATAAGGGCTCAATTTTTTCAGGTTTTTCCGACATTAGTACAGTAATTGTCAACTCAACTCATTTGTTCAACAACGGGTATGAGCGTGGGCCCCCCAATAACGGTACTATTGGTTCAATATGGACATGACAGCATGCTGATCTGCTTGAACTGGCATTGACAAGAACACATCCAGCGTAAATCCGGTGTGCGCACATCAGGGCCCAGGCATTAGGGTTGTTCACAGTAGTCTCTTCCAAAAATGAGCTACATGTGTCCATTTTTGAAAAAGTGCCCTTTTTCCGTTCCCTTTATTTTCCCCTTTTCAGACTTATTCCCCTCCTTGACTTGGGTTACATAGTCTCTGACCTCTCAAATACACTCTCAATAGACCATGTACTCCTTCCTGAATGCAAATATTCTAGATGATACATATGTTCAGTGAGTTCCCCCTTTTTGCCAAATCTGCTTGCTTGGGTGTTCACAGTAGCCCTTTTTGAGCTCCTTTTTGAGCTCCTTTTTCATTCCTTTTGGCTCACATGGCAGGAAAGTGCAAAAAGGAATGAAAAAGGAACGTAAGAAGGGAGCAAAAAGGAGCGAAAAAGGGTTACTTTGGACAACCCTATTGGCATCACCTCCGAGACTCGAGTCGGATAAAGGAAATGGCCATGATGCACGCTAGTCTCTCTTGATTGGCCATAGTTTTCAACGGTTTGGTTTGAGTTTGGTTGGTCGTACTCCAAGTTCATCTCGACCTGTTGATCCGAACAGGAGTGCATAACTGGATGCGACTGGTATTGCGACCTTGAGCAGATGGGGAAGATGCCTCCGAACAATCGCCTGTGGTGCTCGATCAGTCTGTTCAAAAGGTGAGGTGCGGCTTCCTCATGTGGAAGCGAGGTAGGATCACCGGTAGTGATGGTGCCGTGTGGACTCCCTTTTTTTGAAGCGAACTCGCCGGTCAATCTGGAAATGGTGAAGTGTGATGGGTAGGGAGCCAGGTTGAAAATGCCAACATGATACACGTCCTGCTAATTATAGGTTCGATTCATCGAATGGGCGTGGACTATGATCTATTTGAGGGAATCACCCCGATAGTTTGAGTTCGTACGATGCGGGGAAAGATCGGCATGCTCCGTTGCCCGAGCTTCCCGCCGCCTTCATTACGTCCCTCGAAAATCAGAAAGCCAGGTTCGATGATTTAGGCCCCTGCAGAAAATTAGAGAGACCCGCGACGCAACCAATGTGAGTGACTTAATCAGTAGAACATCTGAAAAACCTTTTTTGGTCGAAATCCAAGTTGCCCGATAGCTGAATGCTAACTAGGCTCGTGAAGACGTTAAATCCCCGTCGCCATTCCCCTTCCTTTTACGTAGTCCCGCGGGCTCCCCATCGAGTAGTCCAATGGTCTGCTTTGGTGACGGTGGTAATTGGTGGCTGCCGATCAGCGCCAATGGCTCTAGAGTCCAGATACTTAACCGGCTCGATATTGCTGGCACGCACAACCAACCCACAAGTGCATACACCCTCGACCAACAACCGCTTCTACAAATGTTCTCCCCAGCTGTTAAAGGTGCTGCACTTGTGACAGGCGCGGCGAAGGGTCTTGGCCGCGTGATTGCACTCCGTCTCGCTGCGGATGGCTTCAACGTCGCTATCAGCGATCTACCATCCAATAAAGCGCTCCTCGAGGACCTCAAGCGGGAAATCACAACCACCCTGAATCGCCGGAGCACCGTCCTTCTAGGAGATGTGTCCTCCGAGACCGACGTTAAGGACATGGTCGGCGCGGTCACCAAGCATCTCGGTAGTTTGGATGTCGTGCGTACCCACCTCGTTCCCGGGGTCCATTATCACCAAACTTAAACTTCAATGTAGATGGTCGCGAACGCAGCCGTGCTGTTGCCAAAGCCACTGGCTCCGATCATCGAAAGTCCGTCGCATGCACGCCCGTACTTACTCGCACATATTTATCTGAGACGTAGTGTCAGTCGAGGATTTAGACGCTAGTCTCGCAATCAATGTGCGCGGGGTCTTCTTGTGCTATCGCTATGCGGCACTCCAGATGATAGCCCAGGGACGGGGCGGACGAATTATTGGAGCGGCGTCAATTGCCGGTAGAGTTGGTGTGCTGATTTCCTCACCCTTTTTCAAACCATCTGAAATCCATAAAAAGGTTGGTCGGGCAGCAGCGCATATTCCGCCTCCAAATTCGCCGTGCGGGGTTTGACCCAAGTTGCCGGCATGTGGTCTTCGTTCAACCTCCTACGAGACGAGTACTGATATTGCATAAAGCTCAAGAACTGGGTCTGCACAAAATCACCGTCAACGCGTATGCCCCCGGTCAGCACCGTGCATCTTGCGTCGCCACTCGCTAACTAGCACACAGGCTTCATCGCCACCCCGATGAGTGAGTTCAATATCTCACCTCTTTGTTCATTGACCCCAAATTTCCGTCAGCGGCGGTCGTGGACCCCGCAGTAGCCAAGGTACCGCTGATCCGCGTTCTTTGTGAATATCAATGAATCCCCATTCGCAGGGGGCCCAGAACTCAGTCTTAGGCCACCCCGGCGACCCCGCAGACGTCGCTGGCGTGGTATCGTTCCTTGCGTCCCGCGACGCAGATTTCATCACGGGTGCGTCTTATCTGCTCCCTCCGCCGGTTTGGAGGTTGACTTTCACGTGAACAACGCTCGCTCCGCCCTCAATTGCACCATACTTCCGCCAAATTAAATTGAACGACACCTATATAACCCGGAAACCAGGGCAGACGGTACGCCCGTGCTACATTACTACTTGCATTACTGAAAATTTGAATGCTCTGCAGATTACGGTTGACGGTGGGCGAGTCTTCTCCTGAATGGCAGTTGCGAATCAGAGGGCTGGATTGAGGTGCATGTGTGTTGTGTACGGACCCATCCTTATATTCTCGTTCTACCTGTCCTAGATAGTTTCGATTCTTTGCGCAGAGAATAAAATGCATAGATCCTACATAAATAGCATACCCTCAGTACGTATTCCCGATGTGCACCCATTTTCTTGCGATCAGGAACTAAAGATCCCCGCCAGGGTGATATCCAGTCCCTGTGATTTCCATGGGATGTAGTGTTGAATCTTGCGTCGACGACGAGTTGAAACAGACACGAACCGATCATAGCTTGAATCAAATCATGGAAATATGGTTCGGACAGTGTTGGACATCCCCCGAGCTCGCGTGTCCGCGGCGAGCATGTCTAGGGTATAGGTGAAGGTGAAGCGGGACCCATCAACTGGGACCCCCTAAACCGCCAAAACGGGGGATGCACAAAAAAACGCCGCTTGTAGGATAATTATCCCTCGGAGGAGCAGCATCTGGGATTCACTTCCGTTAAACTGTCTCTGGAAATTTGAAAGCAATACTGCTGACCTCTTTGTTGCGGACAATACGAGACGCCGCGGATACGTTCAAAAGCTGGGTGTGGATCTGATGTGTGAGAGCTTCGCCACGAACGGCGGCTCCAATCTAGGCCAAATGTCGTCAACCCGGAGTTGGAATAGCCAAATGGGACAACGAACGGTGAATTCACGGGAAGCATCGTCCAGGCGTCTATTGAAATTTAGAAGAGCGCCTTCACTGCGGTTGAGATGCCTCAGCCTCCACATCCGACCGCGCTTCATTAGAAGGCACATTTCCGTTTTAATATCCTCCAGGGTCCTGTGGATCGACCAATCAAAATAAGTCTTAAACAATGAAGGACTCGGCTACCTTTCAAAACGTTTGATGCTTGCCAACATGGGATCAGGAATGGCCGCCGGGTCAGGAATGGCATCTGCAAGGGCCTCCAGTATTTCGACGGTGCGACGGGCCAGTCGGCGGGCGTCTTTCTTTGAATGGGTAACGCGCTGCAGTTAGATCAAGATCCAAGCTAAAAGGACACAGGTCGACGTTGCATACCTGAGAAATTTCCAAGACCAAGGTGACGGCGCCAACGACACCTTTTAGAGGTGGGAAGGCGTCTGACGACGTTCGAAGCGCCGTCAAGGAAGTGTACAGTAGATCATGGCATTTGGCGCCCTCTGTGGCGGTGGAACGAAGTCGACCCAAGCTCTTCTTCACGAAATTTCGGAAGCGATTTTGTGCACCGCGGACGAGGAGAGGGAATCTCCCGTCCATGGTCCTGACAGGTCGAGGCTCGAGCAACCATGGACTCGCCATTACATATTACATATAAGTCGCCAGTGTGTCACCCGCAGGCTGTGCAATCCCAAAGTCTCGGAGAGGACCGGGACTCCGAGAGAAGCAGCGAGATTTACAGCTTGTATAGTAGCACAGCGTGGCGCACACGCCGTTTGAATTGTGTTTCTGATAGATTTCGACAAGTGTTGGTAAGATGCGGCTCGAAAAGGAAGAGCTGTATCCCATGGAAAAGTCAGAACCGCAATTACACACCGCATGCAACAGCATTTTGAGTTTAAGTTGCCTTTCAGGGGATTGCTGTTGTCGGAGTTGTCGGACCGCAACGACTGCGGGAGTTCAATTGGCAGACCGCCCGACGTCCAACTTTCGGGTATCTCCTACGATAACGTGAGCCAACGGAGAAAGGGACCGACGTAGGTGGTGAGTGCGGTGAGTGCTCCCGTAAGCGTTAGCAATTCAGAAAATTCCCCATCCCACGATTTGAACGAAAAAACGTTGCATGTAAACACTGCCCCATTCGAGTTGCAAGGCGACATTAAAAGAAAACAAGGGATACCCTGAATGCACAAATTCGAGAAGAAAATAACCGAGTTGCCGCCAACCAGAAAACCCCTCTTCAAATATCCATATCAGGGTCTTGTCCGGGTCTTCCGCCACATGTACATAGCACGCCTGCCCTTTTCCGCTACCTGATATTCCGTACCGCCGCCGCCGGCTGTCAGGGCCGCCTCGTCAAAGGCCAGGGAGGAGTGTATCCCGTAATCTTCAGGATCTTCCGAATAGATGGTCCAGTTATGCACTCCTGCATCTCTGGATCAATCGCGGAACGGTCCTCGCCTTCGTTCACGCAGAGGCCCCGCTGCTGTGAAAAAATGGGAGAGAATAGCCATGTAAAGCCCGTCCGCTGTGGCAAGTTCTTACATAAAATGAAGTCACTGTCCCTGCCAGTCCACCGACGGCGCGCATCTCCCGTCGGCGCGCAGTGCAATCTCAGACCCATTTCTGGAGTCGACTCCTCTTGGGACTCTCGTGTCGTTATTGAACTATTCATGAGTCCAATCAGCAACGCTTGAGCAAGCAAAATGACACGCGGTTTGTCGGCTTGTCACTACCTCCGAAATAGGTGTGGACTCGCGGGAAGAACCAACTGGCAACAGTGATCGTGGCCATAGGGTGGACGGATCATCGGGCCGACGGCTAAAAACGCCAGCTGCCGCACTTGCCGTGCCCAAAGAGACATTACCTTTACAGCTGTTTGCAATGAGGATGACACTCATCAAAAAAATCTAAATAAGATCAAATTTGATCTCGCACTTTGTGAGCGACGCCCCCGCCGCATTTCTCGGCGAATTCACTTGATTTTTGGCGCATTCGGTAGGGTTTTTTACGGGCTTTTGAACCATACCTAATTCAAGCTGTGATTTGAGATATTTGCTCACCCCAAAATTTAGAAGCTTCAGTTGAAAATACACGAGGCGGATTTTGACTAATCTTCATATTCCGTATCACACCCTGAGTTGTGTATCACTCGAAAGCCCTTATAAAACCCTATTTAACGCACCATAAATCAAGTGAATCCGTGCAGAAATGCAGCGGGGGCGTCACTCGCAAAGTGTGAGATCAAATGTGATCTTATTTAGATTTTTTTGATGAGTGTCATCCTAGTAGCAAACAGCTGTAAAGGAAACCCGAGGGCGAAAGTGGAAAAGTGTTCCTAACTCTGACCAGTCGCTTCCCGGTCTCTGTATTTCGCGGAGACCCCACCAACGCAGGAAAAGATCTTCCACCTCCTTTGAAACGTCCGTTCGCCCAGTGTCATGACGTCTGGGCGCCTGCCAGGCTGCGCGGTTCTTGAGTGCTGGACCCTTGTAGGAGACGGCCGCACTGATTTTGGACTCTCCGTGGATGGTGTATATGATTCCCCCAGTTCATTTTCTCTCTGGCCCATACACAGCACTCCGTTTCCTGATTTCATTTACAACCGATGTTTTGATGGACTGTGCGGGTTCTAACTCTGGCGGCCTTTGGAAACGTCTTGTACCGTGTTGATTCACTGTTCGGGCGTATTTAGGCTGGAATGATCATTGCCCGGGATCATCGGACGGCTCATGTGAAATCATACAATAGCACTCCGGGAGCACTTGCATGGCTTCTGCATGTCATAGAACCCGGGTGGCATCCCCGTTGTGAGAACTCTTTTCCATTTCAGTTGAACGCAGACTGACCCCACTTTTTGTCTTGTGAAAATGTAATTTGTGGCTCCTCGGTGGCCTAATTGACCGATCTCTAACATTGGAAAACTTCGTGAGGGAGAGTATTCATACGGAGAAAGACTGGTGCCGCCTTGCTATGCAATCATTTCTCAATCTTCTCTTCCTTTAGTCCTTCGATCCCCGCTGCTGACATTTTGCGTTTACCAGGTACGTCCGCAGATGGCGAAATGACTTGACTATCGTCGAGCCCACTTCGAGAGACAACAGCGTAATTCGACGTCACCTGATTTGAAAGATTATTTCAGTGGTTCAACGGCCTTCAACACAGTCCGCCTCCTTTTCAAGCTATATGGTTAGAATACACTTGATTTCTTCCATTTAAAACTCAACGGCAATTGGATCCTCAAACTTCGATCTCGTCATCGTCCGGATCGTGGAAAGTCTCGCGCGCGTTGGATACCAGTCCTTGACGGTGTACCGTCTCAAATGAAAGTTTCAATAGACGGGACTCGGATAAACTCAAATGCGACGGATTGATTGCTTCCGCGCTCCGTAAGGGCAGTTGTGCTTCCAAAGCTGTAAAAATCATGACCGCTGGCCAAGTATCTGATTATTTCAGACTCCCGGCCCTCACATTCGGCTCCTGTGCGATGGTTGTTGGATGATTGCACTTGAAAAGGTCTTGTTCCGTCCCTTTTGACCTCTTCAACTTCGACCTTCAAGCTGCGTATTGTCTGGGTTCCAGCCAGGCACCGACGACGCTCTTGACCGCAGTATCACCCAGCGACATGTTGATCACACGCTGCTATTCTTGTAGAACACACACGCACCGCCGCACAGTGGGATTAAAGAGGGGCATATTTCCAGCCCATCATTCTGTCGAAAATAGTTCACCGGAAAGATGCCGTATTTGCGGAGCTCCTACGGATCCTTACACGAAGCTCTGCATCCTATTCATGGACGACCTCGAAGCGACAGAAGTTCCCGCGGTGAGATCTCAGCAATTTCGATGCACCTTAAGTTTGATAGGAAGAATCGAAGATGGAGCCACGTTGCATCCTCTTGAACCACCTCGAAGCGGTGGAAGTTCCCCCGATGCGACCTCAGCAGTTATGATGCACCTCGCTAGTAAGCTTCTAAGATGGAGCCATGGATAAATGGTCCGGTCTGATGAAGACGTGCAGATGGCATGAAATGCCTGAATACAACGGGATAACGACTCACAAGCACATCACTTGTCCCTGTGTATTATGAATGTAATCGCACATATGTCTTTGGTAGATACATAGTAACCATTTCTAGACCCGTTCCACAACCTGTCATGAAAATGGATGTCTGAGTATTCAGGAGGATGGGGTTGCATTCAAGGCGTACCGTTGTCACGCGAATGCCAGACTGGTTCTCGTGAGCATCCGGTGTCTCCATATGGTTCGAAACGTGTCCAGGGACTGAATTAGGTCGTATGAGTTCAAACGCATATGATCCAACGAATATGTACACATACGATGTCTTGCAAGGTATCCCGAGGAAGCTTGCCGTCCACACCGTACTTGTAGTTGGGACCCGCGAGCGAAAGGCTCTGCTGCGCCGTCCGGGACAACGGAGTCATCACCAAAAGCAGGAACTTAAGGAATATATTACAAGGGTATACATACCGAATGCAGACGCCGCAATCGGCAAATCCACTAAAATCCACTATAATCTCGGTGGGAGTTCAAAGGCCCTTATGTAAAGGGAACCTATTTTCCTGCAATCACCTACATTTGTAAACTTGGCAGCTTTGTGAGGTTTGCATAGTGCTAACAAGGCAGACATAAGCTACCCATGCAGTGTCAAGATCGCAGTCACGGTCAAGTCAAATCAATAGCGGTGAACGTTGTAGTGTTCCCGCTGTTCGGTTCGGAACCGATTCCGAACCTGAACCGAACCTGAACCGAACCCAATGTCCGGTTCGGGGTTCGGAGGATCAGTGAAAGGTTCGAACATGTTCGAACCGATTCTTTTGGGTACCCCGTTTTCATTTCAGAATTCGATGAATTGATGTTATATTGACTTCTAATTCAACATACCATGGGTCCTGCACCAAAGATAAAGTGTTTCTACTCTCACGGCCTCAAGAGAAATGGAGATGGTTGAATTGATGCGCGATCAACAAGTGATCCAAGGGCTGAGACATTTTTGAAACGGATGTTCCAAGGTCCCCACCCACCCAGACATACAAAGATGACCTTTTTTGGAGAGAAGGTGGTTAATAAAGAGTATTAAAAGGCTTTAAAGCTCACATCATACACTGTAGGGTCGTGGGAATTCCTTCGGGTTCAAAAGGTTTGAACCCCAGACCGAACCTGAACACGACCGGACCCCAGGTTCGGTTCGGGGTTCGGATTTTTTGGCAAAAAACCGGACCCGACCGGACATCGGCAACACTAGAACGTTGATATCCGGCCCGACGGGATGTTCCGATGATGATCAGCAGGTTGGACCTCGAGGTTATGATTCTAGACCTCAACCACCACCACCACCACCGACACCTCCCGTTTGCGCTCAGTATTACTCGCGGACCAAGCGACGCGGGTCGGCTGTGTCGTTGTCATTATTGGGCTCCCACTGTGCATACAGTTGTGGACAAACAAAGCCCACAAATTGGCTGTAGCCTGATCTGGAATTATTTAGGATTCAATTTAATTTTTCTTGGATGCAGATTTGCTCAAAGAGTTCAAAAAACATACTCCGAAGTTTTTCCTACGAGAAATAGCCGGCGGCCAAATTTTTGGGCCAGATCAAGATCTCAGAATTGTGATCCGAGGTGATTGGTAAAAAACGGATTTTTATTACACAGCCACATTACATCATCCATCAAGTACAGCCTCAATAGCTGTCAAGGCACGATTCGAGATTGAACGGTGCTGCTTCTGTGGCTTCACTGCCCATTCTGCTGCCTTCCCTGTTGGGCCCTGCCTGTAAGCACTCATAAACCTCCATGACTTGTTAATAAAATGCTGAATCACTTCCACTGGACAAGCATCCAGGTATTTCAATGCCAACTCCTTTGATGCAGCAAAATTCTGTTTGGGGATTTGCCTGTAGCGATACTTGCACCATCCCCAATACTGTATAGATTAATTTAAGTAAAGTACAGGTATATAGAAACATAAAATGACTTGCCATTTCAATAGGGTTCAACTCACAGTGAAATTTGGGAAGGAAGATACATTCATAGCCAGCTTTAGTAATCACCGCCTTGGCCTAGATTGATTCTTTAGGCCAGATATTTTTTTTTAGCATGTTTGGTGGGTCTTCCACAATGACTAGACATGAGCGGAGAGGAAAAGATGGTGGGGGGATCATTTGGAAGGACACAAGGCTTAAGAAAGAGGAGTTTTGTCGGCAATATCCTGGAGATCAGCCATGTGATCAAACATGTGATCACAAAGTAATTATTTATTTACGCGATAACGGCTCCATGAATTATTTTTATTCTTTCAGAATCAGAATCAGCTTGAAAATCCGCGTCGATTGCACATTTTCCCGTATTTTTGTGATGATTTATAAGCGGCGGCCAAATTTTTCGGGGTTATCGGCAATAAATGGCATTTTCCGGGACAACGGCTCGACAGAATTACTTAATTTTGGTACCGATGTGGAGCCCTTGATGAGATCTCTCGATTGGCATCTTCATCTCGGCTAAAAAAATACAGTTTTTTTTTGGTGGACTTTGTTTGTCCACAACTGTACCCGCGCTGGCGCTCTCTCCTCACCTTGCTTTTCTCTCTTGGTGAACGGGCCGTGGATGATGGAGTGGGGCGAGCGGGTCCAAGGCACCGGGAGGGTGCAGGGAGCAGCGGCACGGGTGGTGCGTGGAGGTCGCGGTCAAGGATGCATGATCTACACTACGACACTGATGCCTAACACGACCACACAGGCCCTCGGCCCGATCCCCGTCTCTGAGGACCAGTCCCACTGGTCCAATGACTATGGCCGTGTTTTAGCGTGTGTTTCTTCTAACTTGTTCCGTGGACCGAGAGCCAACGAAAATGTCCGGAATGCTCTCATGAGCCCCCTGGGGTCTGAACATCAATGCGAATTTTATCCGGGGTAAAGCACACGACCATAGATGATTTCGCGGTCCGGCACAAACCTGCTGGATGATTCGCTCTCCTCCGTCGCCATGTCTACTTTCGCTTTTGAAGCAATTGGCTTGTAGACGAAGTTCCGCCGCGCGGGCCGTTCGCGATCGATGCATTTGCCCTACTGCACCCATCCTGGAACATGACCTTCCACTTCCGCAACGGTGTCGATTGGTATAAGAGCAGGCCACTTCGTCTCATGTGTACCTTAAGCGACGATGTTCACCCCTCTGCTTTTCCTCGCTGGTATCGCAGCTGCGGCTGTGGTGGATCTCGAATCCAGACAGTCTGCCTCTCAGATCACCACCGTGGATCTCTCCGTCAACTGGGGCGCTCCGGTCCGTCGTGCTTCAGGTACACTCTTCAATCACTTTTTTCTTCGGCTGACATCATCCGAAGGGGTGCTGTATGGGGTCCCGAACACTAAGAACCAAATTCCGTCGACATTTTACACTGGTACGCGCTACCTTACTGGAAAGACAGGGTAATGCTGAATCCAGCAGGCATGGGCTTCAATTATCTCAGTGCTGGCGGTGCCCAATTCACCGGTAGTACCGGGTGGATATTCGGCGGATATACGGTACGGATTCGACACCCCTTACTTTTAGTTGCTCATTGAACGGGCAGGGCCGATTCCAAGACGTCCTTTCCAATTTCCAGACCGCGCGACAATTCGGTGCGCAGTTCATCCTGAAGATGAGCGATCTGTGGGGCACAGACGGTACGCAGGGGGCGAACGGGGTGTACCCCGGGGTCAACACGGATTTCACTGGTACCCACTTTTTGGATTTAAATTTTCTGATTGCTGATGCAGCCATGGAAGAGTTCGATGCGTATCTGACCCAACTCGTGGCGGACCTCAAGGCCAACGGGTTTGTCGATTTTACCGGAGTAGATATATTTAAAGTTGGATGATCGCGCCTAGGATGACCACGAACATCAAGCTATTGATTTGGAACGAGCCTGATCTGGCCGGCGCATTCTGGGTCGGCAGTGCGTACCCCTCCTTTCTTATATGTCAATTTTACCTAATCCATCCCGTTAGCGATGGCACAATACCTCGCGATGTGGAGCCACGCGGTCACTTTCCTGAGGTCCGTCCGATCCCAAGTAGTATCCTTGGTTGCGGTTTTCGTTGACAAATTATGCTACTGAAGGAAGAATCTCCCGGGCGTCCCCATCGCCGGACCCGCATTCGCTGGGATGCCCTCGAGCTCCAACACCTGGTGGACCGGCTTCCTCGCGCACGTCAAGGCGGACGGCACGGCGCCGGACGTGTATACCTG
This sequence comes from Mycena epipterygia, assembly GCA_029281465.1. Classification (NCBI taxonomy): domain Eukaryota; kingdom Fungi; phylum Basidiomycota; class Agaricomycetes; order Agaricales; family Mycenaceae; genus Mycena; species Mycena epipterygia. Next base: position 283,493 of record JARJCQ010000054.1, on the reverse strand, counting down.
GCACCACGAGGGCAGCGTGCGTCGCCCATGCTTGCCATGATCCTTCCCAAAACTAATTCCCCTGTGCTATGAACAGAGCACCGACATCAACAACGATCTCCAGACGAGCCAGCCCGCGATGGTGAACCTGCTCAACTCGTTCGGGCTCGCCATCGGCGAATTCAGTGCGTCGCACGGCTGCCGAATTACCATTGAGCTAAATAATGTTGGGTCTACATAGTCATCGACGAGTACGCGAATGTGGGCGAGCAAAACCCGTCCTCGGCCGCGTGGTGGATCGCGCGCTTCGAGCGTTTCAACATGTCGGGCCTGCGCGGGAACTGGTTGAACGGCGCGAACTTGCAGGATTTCCTCTCCGGGCTTCTGTGGAAGAGCGGTAGCACGTATTTTGCGAACGGCGGTGCGTATACTGTTGGTTTACTTTCTTATAATTAATGCTGTCCGTGGTTGCAGAATGGCAGGTGTACAACTATTACGCGTCGTCGATGACCGGGTTCCGCGTGGCCACGACGGGATCGACCGATAGGCTCATGGACAATTTCGCCGTAGTCGGGACGAATATTGTCCGAATTTTGGTTGGCGGGCGGCTCGTCACGGGTTCGTCTACCCCATTCTTGCAAATTCTCATTCCATGCGGTCTCATCCCATGATCCAGGCACGTACTCGCTGCAGATCAAGAACCTCTCCGCGCTCGGCCTCGCGACGGCAGGAACTATCAGCGTGCGGACCCGCCAGTTCTCGTTCGCCGGTACGGAGGGACAAGAAGGCGCCCCGACGGACCTGGGGCTGGTCGCACACACGTACACGGGAAACGTGTTGTCGTTCCCCATATTCCAGACGGACACGGTCACGACCTGGGCATTCGAGTTCGCGTTCTAAATGTATCGTGTTGTTGTTGAAAATGATTATCTAACACGGCAAATCGATAATGCTACAGTACAGGCCAGTGCTCACGCCTCAGCCCCGCCCACGAAAGTCGGCCGCCCCCCATGTTCCTTCAACCGCGCCTCCAGCTCCTCCCGCACGCTCTCAAGCAGGTCCTTCGTGCGCTTTACAGGCGCCCACCCAATTGCGTACGAGTTATTCGCGACGCACCGCGAGCTCGCCCCCTGCGCGCGGTACAAGCCCGGCTACAATGATAAATCAATCAATCGTCAGTAAATCCCATTAACGTAAGGAGGGGAATAAACGCAAGGAGGGGAATGAATAAATTAAAAGAGAATAAAACGCACCTCGAAATACTTCCGCACTTCCTCCGCCGAAAACGTCGTCGGCTCGGCGCTCTTCCCGCGCCCGATCTCGACGAGAGCTTCGGCGACCGCGCGCGAGACGTCGTACAGCAGATGCTCGTCGCTCGCGCCGAAGTACAACCCGTCGCGCCCGTGCCCCGTCTCCTCCGTGCGTGTTTGGATCGCGTCGTACAGGTTCACGTACAAGTCCGCCTCTGCAAATAAACATAATCAATGGAAATGTACGGAAGGCAGAGAGAGGGAGGGAGGGAGGGGACGCACGCTCGTGGATCTCGACGTTGTTCCAGAAGTTCTTGCCTAGGCCGACCATGCCGCCCTGCCCGCGGTCGATCGAGGCGTTGATGAGCCCTGGGATTTGGATCGAGGTTGGGTTTTGTAGGCCTGCATCGACGAAGGGGCCCGTAGCGCGCCCGTAGATCGTGGCGGGGAGAATGATGTAGGACTTTATGTAGCCTGCATCGGGGCATGAGTAATGATTTTTGGGAGGTACTGAGGAAATACGCACCTGCTTTGTCGGCCTCGAGGAGGGCGAGGTCAACATTGCGGTGCGGTTGCGCAGGGTCGAGCGTTTCGAGCTGGGCGGCGTTACTGTCGTCATACACGGTGTCGTAGCGGAACATCCCCTTCGCGTCGTCCGTTAGGACGCCTATAAATGTGCAACTCGGTGTCAGTGTTCAGGTTCTGCCGGGGCTGGCGAGTTCATACCGGTTCCAGACTGCGAATAATATAATCAGGACGAACGACATTGAGATAAAGAAGTAATACGCACAGTATTGATGTACGTCTGCGGGACACCCGTCCTCTCAAATCTTTTCTTGGAACCCCGCAGGGTCGCGTTGGCTGCAACGAGGTCGTCGGAGTCCGCCTTGTTTAATTATGAATTCATGAACCACAAACCAGCCGGAGCGCTGATGCGTACCGTAGCAATCACAACATCGGCTTCGCTCGCCAGCCGCTCAAGCATGTCCTCGTCGGCGAGCGAACCGACGACAGTGTTGAAGCCCATCGTGCGGAACGCATCAGCCTTCTTCGCGCCTCGGACCAGTAGCGTGAACTCAAAGTTCGCAGCATTGGGGTGTTGCAGGAAGCGCGCGAGGACGGCGCCGCCGATGTATCCTGGGCAAAATTACTGTTAGTTCATAGGTGGACAGTGCGGTACGGATTCGACGTGCCTGTTGCGCCGGATAAAAAGAACTTGGTCTTGTTTTGGGTGGAATTCGAAGACATTGGTTAGAGTTGTGGGTTGGTTGTAGGTCTTGACTGTCTGGTAGGGAAGGTACTGGCCAGCTTTTATACCAGGAGAAAAGAATCTCAGCAGGAGGTAAAGCGCTTCATATGTCAATTTTTAGTAAGCTAAGTGCTTGCTAAGTGCTATAGGCTAAGAATGGGCTTCAACCACCAAGCTTCGAAAAGAGTCCATTTGTAGGGTCCGGGCCCGGACGGCACTGACCTGAGACTGGGGACTCAGCCGCCAGCGAGCTTTCTTGAAGCCAAAGGTGGCCAGGAATGTAGTGCTAGAAAGAGAGTTGTCGGCTTTTCTTTTTCGAGTTTTGTTTCATGTCGAATGGAACAACGAAGAAAGACAGAAGAAAAATGGGCGCGTCCGAAATGGGCGCGGACGGGGGCCCGGGCCGATTGAGCGAGTTGATCAGGTGACTCAGCTGAGTAGATGACTAAAATCGCTAGAGATGACAAATGTTGCTTGCTCATTTGAACGCCATCGGTCAAATATAGGATTCCCGCTCTCTCTTCGTCTTGCCCATCATCATGCCAGAGCAGATTACCCTCTACACCGCGAAGGTACCGACCTGCATCCCCAAAATTCTTATCTGACCTCGCTGCCTTGCAGATCTGCCCGTTTGCGCACAGAGTGGGTACCCGTCGTGTATCTGCCTCGAATTCTCACAGATTACCCCTAGGTCGAGCTCGCACTCGCAGAAGCTAAAGTCGGCTATAACCGCTTCGAAATCGATCTGAGCAATAAACCCGAGTGGTATGCCCCGAAAGTGAACCCCGCGAGCAAGGTGCGTCCTCCTCTCACCGCAAGACTCTTCGCTCACCACGATAATGCAATAATAGGTCCCGGCTATCGGTAAGCCCACTTCCAAGACGTCGGACAGACGTGGGACCAGAACTGACCGACTATTCCGCAGCTTACGGTGGCCCGCAAGTCTCCCCGGACCTACCTTCCCCCGACTCCGTGAAGATCGCAGAGTCCCTCATCCTCGTCGAGTTCGTCGCGGACCTCGAGCCACAATCCAACATCCTACCAAAGGACCCCGTGCAACGCGCCAAAGTGCGCTTCTTCATCGACGCCATCTCGACCAAGTTCCTCCCCGCGTACATGGGCCCCCTCGCGCGCGGGCAGTCGTTCGAGCCGTTCTGGGATGCCCTCCAGGTCCTGCAGGACCTCCTCCCCGCAGACAAGACCTACGCGGTCGGCGATGAGTATACCGCAGCGGACATCGCCATCACGCCGTTCCTCGCGCGCCTGGAAGTCGCGCTGAAGAATGACATCGGCGCGTACAAGGAGGGCGAGGGGAAGAAGGCGGCGGAGTACTTCTTCGCCGGCGAACGGTTCAAGCGGTTTGTGAAATATTTTGAGGCGATCAAGGCACGGGAGAGCTTCAAGGCAACGTTCGATGCGGTGCGTTAGTTCTTCTTTTTATTTGCCTTTTGCTAAAACGGCCTCAATAGGACTATATCAAGGAGAAGTATAGTGTACGATTTGCGAATCTGCGAGAGCAGGTTCAGGCCGCCGCCGTCGCTGCTGCGGCGTAGTGTAATTCTAATCTGGGTAATGTACTTATTATGCAACTTGAATTTTTCGACGTGCTGCGGTTGGTGTTGGTCGGCGATATATTCAACATGTTTTCCATTCCGTGGTACCTCTCCGTCTCTACCTCCTGATCTATTCGAGGGTTTGGTGCCTATTTCCGCCGACGGGCGACACGATGTCCTTCGATTGTCCCACAATCGCGCCATATTCGGTGAGTGATTCATCCCACACACATATCAGATCGTGTGATGCGACGTTAAACCATTAGCCTTGATGTCAAGAGGTGTCATTGTCAAGAGCTGTCGCTGAAAATTCACACCCACGCACACAGGTGATTTTACTTCGCACAAATGCTACATGGTAATTACATCGCCCGTTCAAACTGTGATACGGCGTTACAAGATGACAAACTAATATGTATACACAAAATTTCAAGCGCGTTCTGCGTTCTGACCACATTGGCCCACGCCAAGAAAACACTCCCAAGAAAAACCTCACTCATCCAACTCCGCGCGCCACTGCGCCCGCGTCTTGGCCGCATGTTTCGTGACGGCTTCCGCCACCGCCAATGCGTACGTGCCATCGTCCTCATCTATGTACCTCGAACGTCAGCCCTCGTCAGATGCACACATAGATGAAAAGGCGCTGACAGTATTTCAGCGACGCCTGGATCTCCAGCGGGTTCTCGAGATCCGGGGTTAGGAGCGTTCCATACACCAGACTGAATATCTCTTTCAAGGTGATGTCCGACGACCATAGGCGCCCGAGTTCGGCGATGCAGACCTGATTGTCGTCGGCTCAAGAATTAATACTTGGCACAAAATGCGACTCACCTTCCCCTGTTTTGATACCTACATTGTAACGCGCGGTCAGCACAGATTGGAGATGGATATGGAGGAGGGGCGCTTACATTGGGGTGCATGATAAAGGTCACGAATCGGACTTCTGGTGGGTCGCGCGGGTATCCAGCGGGCAGATCGCACGTTAGCAGGAAGGTCCCGCCTTTGTATGGGCAGTTATCGACATCCGTCGGAGCCTGTAAAGTTCCACGAGGTCAATCCCAGACCGAAGGCGACGAACGCAAAACCTCGCACCTCCAGGATAACCTTGAGGAAAGACATATCACGGTCGTTGAAGTACACGTCAATATTCGGATGTGGGTCCGCGACGAGGGCCTTTATCTGGTACACAGGAAGGAAACAGTCAGCAAGCCTTCACGCCGGTGAAGGTAAATCGTAGTAAGTACTTCTCGCATAACACGCTTCATCCGGTCGTCACCGCCGCCGGCCATCCGTGCGGATTTGGCCGCAGCTTTGACGGGCTGCTGCAGGAGCGGGTGTGCGGCTCTGGGCGGGAAATCATCAACGGTGATCGCGTCGATGGGGTGGTGGTGCAAGTTTTGATACGAGTACAACTGCACCTCCGACGTGACCAATGGCTTTGCTGGGCGCAACGGGCGCTCGCCCGAATATAGCATCGTCTCGAGATCCTTGGATCCGCTGTCAGCATATCATACATACACAGAAGAACATGGGGCGCACGAAAATGCTGAGCGCATCCGCGAGTGATGTCCTTGGCGAGAAACGATAGCCTCCTACGAAGTCCGGTCAGCCGTGCTCGGAAATCGAACCATCGGGTATGCGGACCAGTAGCAACGGATATGGCATGCAAAACGGGGTCGGTCCACGAGCCGACTTGCACGGAATCGACTATGACCCGCGCGCGTTGTAGCGCAAGGCAGACTTCCTGAGCCGACGTCTTCGAACTTGTATCTTCTCCGTCGGAGACGATGATGATCCGCTTTCGGAGATTAGGGAGGTCGGGCCGGTACCCCGTCAACATTTGCCGTGCTGAATCGAGCGCCTCGTAAATAGCAGTATCCCCGCCAGCGTTGACACGGTTGAGGCGTTGTCTGAAGTTTTCGAAGATAGGGGTGAGTTCCTGCTCCACCGATGCCTCGGCGGAAACTGAAGAGTAGAGTTATTTGGGGATGGGATGGTCGTTCAAAGCAGGGCTCACATGTAACAAGTCCGAGGACCAGGGACACGGTTGTATCGAACGAGCCCTGGAAATCATCAGTAATTACTGGATACAAGCTGGATTAAACTCACGGCACGGTTTAAAAACACATGGAACAATTCCTTCAAAAGGTGGAGGCGAGTGAGGTGCTTGCTCTCGTCACGAACGCGTTGAGAACGTGGCACGAGTCGAAACCATGCTCTACACTCTAAAGAAATCGTGGTTGCAGACCGGGTTAGATACTCGAGGGATGTATCGGTTTCCAACACCGTTCCTCGTTGCATCCCGTCTCCGTAATCTTTGAGTCCGTTCCTGAGGAAAGTATCAGTAAAGCGCCGCAAGAGGGGGTTGGGTAAACGCAACGTACCAGAGGGCGATGTCCGTCATCCTCGAATCGTAGATGTTCGGATTACAACAATCGATATAGCAGAGTATCGCAAGGACGGAACTATCCTGCGGCAATATGAGTCTTTGCGGAGGCCCACCATCCATTGGGATGATCTCGAAGTCGTAGGTCTTGCGGGTGTGGGGAATGCATCTAATCATTTCCACGGTACCACCGTTTGAAAGAACGGTGACGTCGAGAGTAAGGGAAGGAGCATCGCTTATGACAATATTCGAAGGGCAAAGCTTGAGCATAAATGATGAGTAGCTCGCCCGGGTCGCGCGATTAGCCAGCGAATATAGGGTACGAATCGGTGTATCTGGCAAGAGCTTCCATGTGGTCTCTTCCGCACGATGTCGGAGAGTGATGATAATAAACGGCTCTTTTGAATTCTTTTTGAATCTGGGCAGGAGTTCGGTGCCGGAAATCTAAGCGGCGTTCACTATTCAAATACAGATGAAGCGGAATGCACATACCCAAGTCGTTACTGCTTTTTTGAGCTGGCGCGCCGCCACATTTGACTGCACGGAATGGCCTGCCGGCCAGGCCGCTTGTTCAAACCACTGCTGAGAAGTACTGTCGACGAAGACTCGGGGCGGGGCATTGTTAGGATGGACAAGTTCCATTAGAACATCGCCGGTTCTTGGTAATATTCTCAGTATCAGCAATAAAGAAATACAGCGTACGCCTCTCACTTGAAATCGATGAACTTTCGTGGAACACCATACGGTGCCACGCCGATCATAAGCTCGTCTGCGTTATCTATTAGTTGAAGTAAGAATATTCGCAGTTCCTCTTTCATGGCAGTGTTGGAATAGGTAAATACGAAACACGCCAACTAAAACGCTTATAAGGATCGAGCAGTTCAACAGCGGGACTAGAATACCTGATGCATTGTGGCCTGGATGGTAGGATCCCGTGCGCCTTCGGTCAGGTCCTCTTGACTGAATGAAAGTCGTAAGAGATCCCTCGACGCTAGAACAGAAAGACGAGAGAGAAGATCGACTCCGCGTTGGATACTACCGTTACTCAAGATTTTCCAAGGATGATAGCAGCTCGTGTGTTGAGATTGCAAGTGCGCTTTCGCTGGGGAACCAATGAGACGCGAAACACGGGACATGAGTGATTATCGAACCTATTTCCGTGATGTTCGAGTGCATCATATTGGCGACTAATTCGGACACGATTTTATTGGTCTCCGCATCCAGATCAATAACCGGCTCCTGTGGGTTAGGAAGCGCGGATCGTTTCACCGCGGACCGTCTGTTCATCGACTCGCTCAAGTCCAAACACAGCACAATCGCCTGCAGGTAAAAATTCCAACGAATGTAAATTGTCCGATATGCAGGATTTACGTACCTCGTCAGGCGGTCGAGAAATGGCCAAAACTTCTCCCGAGGTATCCACCTGCCAAGTATCCTCTGCTTTACGCGCTGTGATGACCTTCAGTAATGCATGACTGGCATCATTCACGTCGACCTCAGTATCTCCTCCGTTCCTGAGGTTGAAGTCAGAGGTGACCGAGGAAGCATAATGATTCGACGAACGTTGGGCGGAAAAAGTTCACATCGCGGGTTGTACCGCAACCCCGACCAGTAAAGACCGCAAGGAAACCCTACTAATCCGTCAGTATTGCAGCGAGGCCAGAGTTGCATTAAATACCTCCTGATCGACTACGATACGCGGGGCGATGATCCGTGCGTCCTTGAGAGAAAGGGGCATTTGGGTTGCTAGATCGGTCAGATTTGCGCGCCTAATCGCCGCAGTAAAGTCCCGCGGAGCGGTCTCGAGCGTAGACATGAAGGACTGCGGTGCCGACCCAATGTTATGCACGCGAAGCACGAGCACCGAAGGTGCCGGCAGACCGTGTAAACTAGGTAAGAGTTGCAGGACGATGTCGTCGGAGAGCGGCAGAACCGACGAGTCCGGCGTGGAATGATTCGGGCGGTACAGCGCACCTCCGGGTTGGTGTAGATTTGCGACCTTGCGCTCAACCAGAGCCGAATCCAAGGAGACCGGGTCTTTCAGTCGTTTCCGCGACAGTGCACAAAGAAGAGATATCTCTTCGACAGGACGGCGAGGGATGGCGGCCGACGGAGCATCCGCGGCACTTGTTATGCACGCTAAGAGGATCCGAACCTGAAAGATAGTTCAAAATTAATGTTTAAAAACCGAAGGTGCGGAGCATTTACAGTTTCGAAGCGCCGAGTTTCACGACTCGTAATCGCAGCCGGGCCCCGCGAAGAGAATTCTCTCAATGCATGATATAATACCTCCGCAAGTGCCGCCTTCTCCTGAGGTAGGGGCACCTTGTTCAGAAGCAATGCCGCCACTGTGGAGATATAATCAACGTTTGGTTCCGAAATACGGTGGAATCACTTGCTAGTTCTGATTGCAGGCGGAAATCTGAAAATGGCGTATGCAACGGCGAGAACCTTTTGTTCTGCGGCAACACCCTTTTGAGCCACAGAATGTGCAAAGAGGTAAAGAGACGATAAAAGAGCAGCAATTCCGCGCGGCGTCTGCGGAACGCTCGGATGCCAAGCATCATCTGTTAAATACATCGACTCCTTGGAAACGGTCCCTCGTTGCTTCTCGGAGCCAGGAGCTGTAACCGCGGTGCCGATTTTTCGCTTTACTGCATACAGCAATATCGATGACTCTGGCGCTGAGTGTGGAAATAGCTGCTTGATGGGTGTGCAGCCGCAAGCCACGATAGGCGCATGGGTCGTATGCAAATCGATGGAAAAGGGCTCGGAACGTTGTGATGCTGATCTGGGAAGTACGGTAGAGAAAAGCGGGAATCGGCGGTACGCCTGGTTCAGATGACTCGACGAAGGACAGACGCTGACCAGCGTAGATTGTGAGAAACGCACGGTACTACGCGGGAAAAAATTAGGGCGCGAAATCTCGGTGGATCAGAACGCACTCAGTTACAGGGTCTCTGAAATGGATTCGAAGCGAGAGGCCAGAGCGCACAAACTGGTGTTCTTCCAGGAATCTCTCTACCATCGCGATAACCTCGTCGGTGGTGAGCGCGGTGATGGAATCAGGAGAGCGGCCGCGAATAGAGGAAGGAATGGGAATTTGGTCGATGTTGTCGCCGTCCCACACGATGGTTAGATGGGGATCGCGCGTTTGAAAATCAGCAGCTTCCCTGGGGAATTTCAGGATTGCGCAACCGGATGGGCAGCTCACGGGGCTGGTATTCTTCCGCGGGCCGACGCAATGCGCGTGATGGAGATGGCCGCATCCGGCATTCTAAGAAACCAAAATGAGTCGGCCGACGACAGAATGCTGTTAGTATTCTTGCCTTGACCAACGGGCAAAAAATGACGGAAGCTGGCTCTTCGCCGGCTTGTTCCGCGCGGGCCAAACATGTGGGGCAGGGGAATGCTGATTCTTTCTCAGATGCGAACGATAAACCAGCTGTGCATACTTACCCAGCGCGTCCAGACATATGGAACAGTGGGGCGGGGCAGCCATATTAGAGCCTAGGAAAGTCAAAAACGAGGCATTATACTCTGACGACGACTCACCAGCCAGTTCTACGTGCGAATAGGGACATTTGGCGTTCCCACAGCTCGAACCATCAACGGTGGAACGACAGTGAAAGGTACTGGAGAGTCCATATTCTTCGATCTCGCAAGCAATGGTGCAGCCGCAGGCAGCTTCTTCTACGTGTTCGCAAGCGCCGTCATCCAAATCCATCAGGTCGGGAGAGGTCCATTGCAAAACATGCGCGGCCTCTTGTTCCAGTGTCCTCTATTACCGCGTGAGCACAGTATATGATTGAGACGTGTATACGCATACCAATGTCATGTTTCCGTTTATCAGTTCGCCATCGAAGGCAAGTACGCCGTTCTTGGCCTCACTCTGTTCTTTGGGTGTCTGCCTTGCATGACAGAGCGCATGTTCAGCCGTGACAAATGTTATTTTGAAACGCTCGACCGCGTCCGGGAGTGGGCTGCGGGGATCGAGATCTGGATCTGCCTTATCCGGGACTGAAGAGGATCCGATTCTTGCCGTAACGATGTCATCTTCTCGAATCGTATCGATCGCGCTTGGGCATAATGAGCGATTCAGCACCAATAGCAATGGTAAGATCCTACTCTTGTTCGCGAAGTTCGAAGCCACCTGAAATCTCCAAAACGACATTGGGCTGCTGTAGAGTATCTGCTATCTCTTTTGCAAGTTCGGCGTTCGTAGCGGTTCTGTTGATAGAAACCTGGACGATCGTTTTCAATGGGGAAGGAAACTCTCAAGGCCAGGGCACTCACTGCGATTTTCCGCTGTCGCTTTTGCAACCGGTCGCTCCCAGAATCGTCCTCGAAGGCTACAAGGATCCTTCGCTTTTGATCCATTGCGTCCAAGGGTCTCAGTGAGACGGATGAAGAGAGGAAGAAGAAGACTGTTTGGCGCCAGACTGGACGCCAAATTGACACCAAAGCTTCTGCACCAATTCTGCACAGCATTCGAAATGACCCGGCAACGATCCAAGGCACTATATATTTGCCACCACTCGGCATCTAAATTGCTATCGATGCATTTACCACTCATCAAAGTTATGGTATCTCCCTCTGCATTTATTCAACCCCAAGTTGAATTCGCTGTGAAAATTCCGCACGAAGAAATAAGCGCCACTGGTGCGCTCTTCGTTTGTTAACTTACAGTGTACGTATTTCCCCTCTTCCTCGAATTTCAAATTTCAACTCGAGGTCATTTGAAGAAGTAAAAGAATCTATGAATTGATTCTCGAGAGGATTCAACCATTCACGGAGATAATGCACACTACAGTTGATTAACACGTCGAATCGGTTTATTGAAGACCTCCTTCTTCAACTCGTCGTTATTTGCTGTTCTTGACCTCCTGCGTGCCGGAACATGAAATCACCGGCGCGCACGGAGCCTTGGCACTTGGGACCTGAGTCCCAATGTCTGCTCACACGTGGTTTTGTAACAGTCCGTGCGAGATAACTACGCGAAGACGGGTATCAATCAACAAGATGTGCCTTCGCTCCGCTTCGGCACTTAGATGCTTATCAACTGCGGCGCGAAAGAAGGTTCAAAAATAACAAGACGGACCTCCGCTCCGCTCCGGTATCCAGAGTCCAGGGACGGCTTGAACATACTTAAAAGAGTGCAATGTCGGAGGGCGCGACAGGATCAATTCAGTACAGTGGACATTCACAGTTGAGAAAGAAAAATGCATTCATTCAGCATAAGAACAGACGCAGAGAGGGATAAAATATTGAGCACAAACAATAACCTGGGAGTCCACTCGGCGTGATTAAACAGTGCTGCATCTAGCGGGCCGTATGTAGTCTTCCGTTCAATAATAGAACAACCAAGCTGCAAGAATATTTGCACCGTATTAAATACAGGAGAATTTTGGGTCGAAGGGCAGAGGAAGCGAGCGCGGCTATCGATTTTTCCAGTAGATCGCCGTCATGGAGCAAAAAGCTGAACGAAGAAACACAGGCCTTGAATCTGGAGGCGACACCAGGACAACAGTAATTGGCCAGCGAAAACACTCCATGAGTTCCCCGGAGTCCGAAGGGCGACAGAGAGTAAGCCAGGAACACGGGTGAGCATAGAGTTGATTTGACACAGAGTAGACGAAGGTCCCGAGCCACGGACAAAAGAAGTGTTGAGGGAGAGGCCGAGAAAGAATGTTACAGGTATAGCAATTTGAGGATGAGAGAAATGGGCAAAGGGCTGCTGCCGAACGAAATGCAATACGGCTTTTTTATATCTGGAGTCTCTTCGGATGGATTGCGTGGCCCCCCGGCCTTACGAAAATAGAATTGGCTGCGCCGTAGGTAGCAGCAACTGCGATGAACTGCGGGTAGATCAGCTGTTCCGCCGCATGGGGTTCTTCTGTGAAAATATCCATACGGTTTACGATGTATTCCAAGTTGTGTCAAGGTGGACTGTTCTGGTTGAGACTGGGGGAGGGTCATTTGACGTTAAGGAATGAGGCTCAGGAGAAATCGGGAGGGAAGGGGATAGGCTAGACGAGGATGCAACCAAAGTCTAAGAGAGACAAAGAATCGAGGGGTTAAAGAACGGTTAATTGGCCGGATGGAGAAAACCGAGGCAACATGTGAGCGATTTGGGCAGTGTCAAAAGTCCAGGAATCTATGAATGAAATCCAGAGGAAGACGAAAGGATTTGAAGAAAAGGACATACAGATACAAAGAATCAAGAACCATTCCATTAAAGAACGGTTAATCTGGCCTCACTGTGCTGCAGAACGCAGTAATGGTCACAATTACATCTTCGGACAAACAAAGTCAACCAATTTGTTGACCGAGTTTTTCTGATAGGTAAGACTGCGCAGAAGACTTGTAAGTGCATGAAATAATGTGTATTGGATATAATGAACAAGGTTTCACGAGCAGAATTCCCTCTAGTGATGTTTTGAAAATTTTGACCCTCAGAATTTGGCCGGGTCCCCAAAATATTCGAAAAAAATCTGAAAAAATTGCGATAGACAAGTCTCAATGAGTACGGTCTGATCCTAAAGTGTAAACATGATCCATCGAGCCCTTCGGCCGGTATCGGCCTGATGGAAAGCATAAAGGTCTTCAGCAGGTTCTCGAAGAGCATGGGTTCAATGTCAAGAACAAGCGGATGAAATGCAAACCGGTATGCCCATTTGAGGACATCGATTGCTGCATGGCTTGCATCTTGAGCCATCAAGAAGACTTCAAGAATCAGGTGTCTTGAACAAGTCATCATGGCGGCTGGGCGTCTTTGCATTTTCTTACCGAAATTTCATTGCGAGCTGAACCCGATTGAAAACATATGTTGTTTTGTTTAATAATTGGATGATTCTCTGACCTGCACAGTACTGGGGATGGGCCAAATACTGCTACTGTGGAATGGAGAAGAACAACTTTGATCAGGCAAAGAAGGCCGCCTTCCAGTGCCTCAATGCATGTCCGACGGAAGTGACTCGACAGTTGATGAACCGCTCTTGGCGGTTTATGGATGCTTACAGGAAGGGTCTGAGTGGTGAGGCAGCTGTGTGGGCTGTCAAGGCACAGAAGGGTCATCGCCGGGTTTCTGAGCGTACTATGACGTTTCTAGAGACTGTTTCGAAGTCGTAGACGTGTATACAATGCACCAGAATACTTATAAAATTTCGATGTTTGATCTCAAAAAATTGGCCGGACCCCTTTTCTCGTGGAAGAAATTCTTTTGACCCGGATTTGGGGGTTTTCGAGGGTGCTGAGTTTGATTCTGAAGTTAGAATTATGCAGGAAAGGGTGGCTAACGAAATATTAGATTTGCGGACTTTGTTTGTCTGAAGCTGTACGGGTGCAAAAATGTATAGGAAAACTCAGACAAAAGAATGAAGTGTGCGATGGCAATGAGAAACAGCAAAATCGACATGAGATGAAGGCTTTGCTCCACGCTCTCGATCTCGACCTATAACGGGCGTGCTCCGTGGATCCCCCTACGCTAATGTTAAGTAGGGTAGATGAAATGGTGCGTGGTCTCTACCCGGGTCCGTGATACCTTGGCGGCTGCGTAGCAGATTCAAAGCAAGGCCTGCGAATTGAATGCAGTGAGTGCATTGAATGCGCTGTGCATCAGATAAAGGAATGCAATACGAATCAGATAAATGCCATTCGTGAGAGCAGTGAAGGAGAGAAAAATAGCATTTACTCAGCCGCACGCTGGAGCCTGGGATTCGAACCCAGATTTCTCTTAGCATACGCACGATGGGAGCAGAAAGTGGGTGTAGTACTGTTGATCACGTCCAAACGGGATGGAGCAACAATACCACTTAACCCAGTGATTTACCCCTGAAGTTTTCAGGGTGGACAACAAGCTACACAGATACAGTAGAGCGTGATCTTCTGCAAAGTGCTTTTGATTTCGTTCGCCCATATTGGGAAAGACATTCCCAGGCTCGGACCGGTCATGTGCCCCTCCATCGATGCTATCCTGAACCCATAGCCACCCCAAAATTCACTCGACTTCTTAGGCTACAATTAACCTATCCATGAGTATGGTTTGTTGAATCGTTCATTTTTCAGTTATTAGCCCATCTTTAAGGTGGTTTTGTTGCTCACTGAGTCGTGTAATTGCGGCGGGGAGGGACATGTGCCACGTTTTGACAGATGGCCACGCTCTGATAGATGCCCACCCTTCGCCTGCTACGTCTTCTCCCTCACTCTCATTGGCGTGTTAAACATCTGGGATATTGCCACGGCAATGCCGCGGAAGAGATTCCACACATAACCCAAATAGGTATGTATTTCACTGTTTAGTGCATGCCGGGTCGATTCTGAACACGGCTTCTATATTGCGGGAGACATCGATAATTTAAATGCAGGGCTCTCGTTGCTCAGTTTTCATTGCTCTCGTTGGCAGCATGTCTGTTCCTCCGCCCTCCACTGGACCTACCGTCGATGTCCGACTGTCGTGCGTCCCAGCTCCACTTGACCTCACTATAAACTAATCTTCCCCAACTAGCTATGGGCCGTTACTCGTTGGAGTGTTCTTTAACCTGATCCTGTTTGGTGCACGTGTGCCACACCACTCGTATATACTCTTTCTAACCGAAGTCAATGCAGGTCTTGATTGCACAGGCATGTGCGACGACAAATACGAGGACTATGAGGATCTAATCTAGACTGCAACAGCAATTGACCTACGTTCAAACCTCACGGAAGGATCCCCTGTGGATCCGTATTCTGGTAGACACCTCCTAGTTGCCGAGTGGTCACGATTCATCTGTGTAGGTCTGGTATGTCTTCTTCGTCGAGACAGCAAATTCAGCCTTCGATATGGCGCTCGTGTATGAGCCGCTGGTCCTCCAATACGGCCAGTTTTCTACAAAATTTGAACCAACCTTGCGCTTATATCTTTGTACACACAGGCGAGGTCCCAAATAAACTGCCGACTGTTTTCATAACCCGTACGGCAACCTCCCCTCTCGAAATGTTTTCTTATTTGTGTTGGTGCTTGTTAGAGCCGCTCTGCGTTTTACTCGTTGGGTTCCCCATCCAGCTGTTCTTCCTCTGGCGTATTCGGATACTTACTCAGAACAACGTGATCCCCGCAGCCATCTTCCTCTTCTCTCTTGTTGGTTTGGGTAATTCATGAATTCACTTCATCAAACAATTTCAAGTGGCTTACCTCATTGACATGTAGCTGGTGGTGTCTGGACAACGGTATTTGATACTTGCTTCGAGGAACGACGAAAAGCCAACCACTGGTGTCTTTAGGTTATGGTTCCGATCGCCGGGAAATTCAGCCGGATCCCACTGTTGTATCGCTCGGCGGAGGTGTGGTTCATCTCATCTTCACTGGCCGATGTCTGTATCGCGGTGAGATTGGCGTTCGCTCTTGTATGTGTTCCATCTCCTCAACTAGTCCGTGTCTCATGTGGAACTTGAGAGGAAGAAGAAGACTGGCATCCGGGCCACAGACTGCGCGATAGATACAATTATCCGGAGTAAGTTCCGTCGTTCTGTGATTAACTCGATGGTTGAGCTCACAATCACGCAGTGACGGTGCAAACTGGAATGCTGACGTGGGGTTTCTTTCTTGATGCCTGTGGGCCTAAGCCTACTTTATTTTTATAGAGCACTCTTTGGTCTCCTAGACGTCACCTGCTTTCTCATATTACCGGTACGGATTTTTCTCTTCGCCGTTGGCCGAGTTGTATAAAATTGAATTATCATGGCAGGGTGAAACAGTGTACGCTTAATGCATAATCCCTCCCGTTTGAAATCAATTCATATGTGAATGCAGGAACTTCATATGGGCCATCCCGCTCTCGAAGTTATACTCTAATTGCCTCATGTCGACTCTCAACGCCAGGACGCACCTGCGTACAATGGGAGGACAGATAGGACAACTCTCATTGTCCCGTACGGCGCAACAGAGCCTTGCGTTTGCGGGTCCCAACTACAAGTACGGTGTGGACGGCAAGCTCCCTCGGGATACTTTACAAGATACCGTATGTGTACATATTCGTTGGATGCGGTTTGACTCCTACGACCTACTTCAGGCCCTAGACACGTTTAGGAATCATACGGAGACACTGGCTTCTCACGAGAACGAGTCTGGGATTCGCGTGACAACGGTACGCCTTGAATGCAACCACATCCTCCTGGATACTGAGACATCCATTTTTCATGATAGGTTGTAGAACGGGTCTAGAAATCGTCACTATGTATCTAACGAGGACATATTTGCGATTACCATCTGCTTCCCGTATTTACTCTGTCTGCGCGTTTCGCAACCACAGATGACAATCTCTTGTACTTATATTAATTGTACTACAAAAATGTTAGTTATGCGCGAGGACACCAGCGAGGATGGTTACAGTTTCTAATTGTTGCTTCGGACGAAATTAGCGATTTAAATACATTTATAATACACAGCGACAAGTGATGTGCTTGTGAGTCATTATCCCGTTTTATTCAGGAAAACTCATGCCATCTGCACGTCTTCATCAGACCGGACCATTTAGTCTTATTCATGGCTCCATCTTAGACGTTTCCTATCGAGGTGCATCAGAATTGCTGAGGTCGGACCGGAGGAACTTCTACTGCTCGAGGTGGTTCATAAACAGGATGCAACGTGACTCCATCTTGGATTCTTCCCATCGAGATGCATCAAAATTGCTGAAGTCGTACCGAAACAACTTCTATCGCTTCGAGGTCGTTTGTGAACGGGATGCAGGGCTTCGTGTGAGGATCCCGTAGGAGCTCCGCAAATACGGCATCTTTCCGGTGAACTATTTTCGACAAAAAGATGGGCTGCCTCTTTAATCCCGCTGTGTTCCCAGGTGCGGCGGTGCGTGTGTATCTTACATGTGTGATCAACATGTTCGTCGGGGATACCCTAAGTAAACGCGCCGCTGCCTCATGTCTGCCCATGGGCATACACAGCTTGAAGGTTGGAGTTGAAGGGTCAGAGGGGATGGATCAAGTCCTTTTTTTCGTGCGATCATTCCACAGCCATCGCAACATCAGGAGACGAATGTGGGAGCCGGGAGTCTGAAATAGTCGACGGAGAGATGAAGCATCAGATACTTGGCGAGCGGTCATGATTTTTACAGCTTTGGAAGCCTTTGAGCGACACTCCTTGTACGGAGCGCAGAAGCAGCAAATCCGTCGCATTTAAGTTTATCCCGCCCATTGAAACTTTCATTTGAGACGGGTAACTGGTATCCAACGTGCGTGAATCTTCCGCAAGCGTGGATCCGGGGATCGAAGTTTGAGGGTCCAATTGCCGCTATTTCAAATGGAAGAAATCAAGTGTATTTGCACCAGGGACGCGGGTTGAGCTGAAGACCGTTAAATCAGTGAATTTCAAACCAGGTGGCGTACAAGTCGGCGTACCCGGTAAACGCAGAATGTCAGCAGCCGGTGATCGATGAAACAAAGGTAGAAAACCAGTACTGGCGGCACCAGTCTTTCTCCGTATGAATACGCTCCTCTCACCAAGTTCTTGAAAACGAGACTGGATAAGCAAAAGCAGGTGGGACGGTAGATATGCTTGTAAAACGGAGCAGCAGCGACGACTTGATTTCAGGCCGCCAAGGAGCCACAGATTGCATTTTCATATAAGAAAAAAGCTGGGTCAGACTGCGTTCAACTCCAATCGAAATGCGTTACAACGCGGATGCCCCTGCGTTCTATGATATACAGAAGCCACTCAAATGCTCCCGACGTTTTAACGTATGATTTAAATGAACCGTCCGATAACCTCGGAAATATGCCGCAATGATTCCACACGGAGCAACAGTCCATCAAAGCATCGCATCCAAATGAAATCAGGAGTATAGCACAACGTAGACTTGTGTATAATCCATGGCAGAGAGCATGAACTGAACTGGGAACCATATCCACGGAGAGCCCAAAGCAGTGCATAGACCAGGGCCGTCTAAGGGATGTCCAGCAAACTTGAAGAGTCCAGGGAACCACGCAACCTGGCAGGTGCCCAGACATCAAGACACTGAGGCGAGCGGACCTTTCACAGGAGGTGGAGAAGGAGAGATCTGTTCCTGCGTTGATGGGTCTCCGCGACAGGCAGAGAGCGGAGTCAGGAAGCGGCCGGTCAACAAACAACAACACCAATTCGGCCCGATGATCCGCCCACCCTTCTCCTCGTCGGTTTGTCTTCGGTTCTTCCCGCGAGTCCACAGCTATCTCGGAGGTAGCGGCAAGCCGACAAGACGAGTTTGACAGTCAGATTACCTCAAAAATGCGCGTCATTTTGCTTGCTCAAACGTTGCTAATTGGACTCCTGAATAGTTCAATAACAACACTAAAGTTAGTCTCTCTTGACAGACGCTTTATCGATACCAGCTCGTTCCTCGCTCGATAAACACGAGAGTCCCAAAACGAGTCGACCAAGAGTCGACTCCAGAAATGGGTCTGCGTGCCGACGGGAGATGCGCGCCGACGGTGGACTGGCAGGGGCAATGACTTCATCTTAGGAAGTTGCCGCGGCTGAAGTGTTTACACGGTTATTCTCCCGCATTTTCCACAGCAGCGGGGACCTCTGCGTGAACGAAGGCGAGGACCGCCCGTCATCTATTCGGAAGACCCTGGAGATTACGGGGTATACTCCTCCCTGGCCTCCGACGAGGCGGCCCTGAGAGTCGGCGGCGGGGGTGCGGGATATCAGGTTACGGAAAAGGACAGGCGTTCTGTGTACATGTGGTACATGTGGCGGAAAAGACCCTGGCAAGGCACTTGTATGGATATTTGAGGAGGGGTTTTCCGGTCGATGGTAACGCCGTTATTTTCTTCTCGAATTTGTGCTTTCACGGCATCCCTTGTTTTCTTTTAATGTAGCCTTTCTTTCAACTCGGCTGGGGCCGCGTATGCATGCAACGTTTTTCCGGTCGAATCGTGGGAACGGGGAATTCGTTGAATTGCTAATGCTTACGGGAGCACTCACCGCACTCACCGCCCACGTCCTTTCTCCGTTGGCTCACGTTATCGTAGGAGATACCCGAAAGTTGGGCGTTGGGCGGTCTGCCAATTGAACTAGTTGGACGTCTCTTATCATCGTCGCGGACTTCCAATGGATCCGTGCCAATTAAACTCCCGCAGTTTATGCGGTCCGACAACTCCGACAACAGCTATCCCCTGAAAGGCAAGTTCAACTCAAAATGCTGTTGCATGCGGTGTGTAATTGCGGTTCTGACTTTTCCATGGGATACAGCTCTTCCTTTTCGAGCCGCATCTTACCAACACTTGTCGAAATCTATCAGAAACACAATTCAAACCGCGTGTGCGCCACGCTGTGCTAATATACAAGCTGTAAATCTCGCTGCTTCTCTCGGAGACTTTAGGATCACACAGCCCGCGGGCAACACACTGGAAAGGCTGGCGACTTATATGTAATATGTAATGGCGAGTCCAAGGTTGCTCGAGCCTCGACCTGCCAGGACCATGGACGGGAGATTCCCTCTCGTCCGCGCACGAAATCGCTTCCGAAACTCCACCGCCACAGAGGGCGCCAAATGCCATGATCTACTGTACACTTCCTTGACGGCGCTTCGAGCGTCGTCAGACGCCTTCCCACCTCTGAAAAGTGTCGTTGGCGCCGTCACTTCGGTTTTGGAAATTTCTCAGGTATGCAACATCGCCCCGGATCCTTGTGGCTTGGATCTTGATCCAGCTTCAGCGCGTTACCCATTCAAAGAAAGACGCCCGCCAACTGGCGCGCCGCACAGTCGAAATATTGGAGGCGCTTGCAGATGCCATTCCTGACCCGGCGGCTATTCCTGATCCCATGTTGGCAAGCATCAAACGTTTTGAAAGGTGGGTAGCCGGGTCCTTCATTGCTTAGGACTTATTTTGATTGGTCGATCCACAGGACCCTCGAGGATATTAAAACGGAAATGTGCCTTCTAATGAAGCGTGGTCGGATGTGGAGGCTGAGGCATCTGAACCGTAGTGAAGGCGCTCTTCTAAATTTCAATAGACGCCTAGACGATGCTTCTCGTGAATTCACTGTTCGTTGTCCCGTTTGGCTATTCCAACTCCGGGCTGACAACATTTCGCCTAGATTGGAGCCGCCGTTCGTGGTGAAGCTCTCACACATCAGGTTCACACCCAGCTTTTGAACGTATCCGCCGCGTCTCATATTGTCCACAATAAAGAGGTCAGCAGTATTGCTTTCAAATTTCTAGGAACATTTTAACTGAAGTGAATCTCAGATGCTGCTCCTCCGAGGGATACTTATCCTACAAGTGGCGTTTTTTTGTCCATCCCCCGTTTTGGCGGTTTAGGGGGTCCCAGTTGATGGGTCCCGCTTCACCTTCACCTATACCCTAGACATGCTCGCCGCGGACACGCGGGCTCGGGGGATGTCCAACACTGTCCGGATCATATTTCCATGATTTGATTCAAGCTATGATCGGTTCGTTTCTGTTCCAAACTCTTCGTCGACGCAGATTCAACAGTGCATCCCCGGCCATGGACAGCAGAGGAACTGGATATCCCTCTAACGAGGCTATTTAGTTCCTGGATGGACGCACCTCGGGAATGCGTGCTGAGGATATGATATTTATGTAGGATCTGTATGAATTAGCGACGTAATTTAATCGCGCGCAGACATCTTGCCGGAGCGCCATAACACTGCGAGTGACTCCACTCGTGAATGAATGAATGAGTATTTGAAATCCAAAAGACAAAGCCAAAGCGCGCGACGAGTAGAACTGAAACGTCTCCCACCCACAGTTTAAATTTTCCAGAATCCAACAGCAATATTAATGTCCATTGTCGATAATGTTTCCAGGAATTCTCGAGTCCCTCGGACATCCCGAAAATCTGAATTTTGTGACTCATTTTCCATCCACTGTGCAATTTGAGAGCTGAGCGCCGAGCTGTCAGAGATTCAAGTTGGTCTGAGAGCAAGTATAGGGGAGTCGGAGGGGAAAGATAAGTGTGATGTCACGCAAATGTCACGCGTCCCACCTGCGTTATCGCGCCCATATGATCGGCGTCGGGTTCCGCGTGGTGGTTGCGGACTTGTTGCGGACATCACGCTGCCCATGCACTGCACATGCGCTGAGCCTTGGCAGGCAACGCTGAAACATATAATAACGCGCAAACAAAATGCGGCGTCGCTCTTTCCCCGACTAGCAAAATGCTCACGCAAGCTCTGGTATTTTTGCCCTTGGTCTCCTCCGTCTTCGGCGACTCGTTCGCGACACTAAACCATCTGGGCAACTTGTCGCCGTATTTTAAGGCCCCGGTGCCTCATGGCGTCAGCGAGAGCCTCCCGGCGGACTGCACCGTGGAGCAGGTCATGTTGGTGCGTGCGTTGGCATTTTCATTTTCATTTTATTCTGATTCTCGGGCAGATGGGTCGCCATGGAAGTCGGTTCCCGCTGTCGAGCGAGCTGCCGTATATCACGAACTTAACGGTCAAGCTGGCAGGCGCGTCTGCCACGATCCAAAAGGCACGCCTGCCAGACAGCCTGGCGTTCTTGAAAGATGGGTACACGACGTCACTCGGGATCAACAACCTCACCGCGCCTGGACGGAGACAGCTGTTTGACCACGGCGTCGAGTGAGTTGTGTTTAGCTCATGCGCAGACGCGTCGTTGACGTAGTTGTTTTAATAGCTTCCGGCTACGGTACCCAGATTTGGTCGCCACGACCGTCCTTGCTGGGAACCAGGACCGAGTGCGTTTTTTTGGGGGAGATAAAGGCGGGATTAAGGACTGATGGAGTATGCTTAGGTTGTCGAGTCCGCGCAGTGGTTTAGCCAGGGCTTCTTCGGGCGTTACTGGTCGAGCATGGAGGCGGACGTCTTCAAACTCATTCAAGAGGACCTCGTCACCATCTCGTGGATCACCCCGATGGATACGTGCCCCAAGTGGCAGTACGCGTACGGCCAGAATGTGAGCGTCTATCTTGTGTGCCCAAATTGTAGGCTAATCCAGTGCAGCCCGTGGACGCCTGGGGCGCGGTTTACCTCCCTCCGATCACCAAGCGCCTCAACAAGCTCGTGCCCGGCGTGAACTTCACCAACGACGATACCCACGGTGCGCTGTACGCCTGCGCGTATGACTACGCCGCATACACCGTCTCGCCATGGTGTGCCGTCTTCACCTCGGACGAGATCCTCGACTTTGAGTGCGCGATGAACCAGCGACGGCGTGTTGTGTCTCTGCTAAATTAGAGTTTAGGTACGAGCTCGACCTCCTGATGGACGGCGCGTTCGGGTATAACCTTCCGGGGGCGATGGGCCCCACGCTCGGGACGCTATTCGTCAACAAGCTCATCGAGCGGTACGTCCGGCTTCCCCAATAAATAATCCTCGCTGGACGCCGCTGACCTGCTCCGGACGCCAGGTTCTCCAACGCCACCGGTGACGCACAGCAGATGTACCTCGAGTTCGGCCACGACACCACCATCGATATGGCCCTCACCGCCCTGGGGCTCGCGAAGTGAGTTCTATTTCATTCACAACGGCCGCTGATTAAACTGCGCTCAGGGACAAGAAGCCACTCCCCTCGAGCGGACCCGTCCCTGCCAACCGCGCCTTCCGCACCTCCAACCAGGTGCCCTTCTCCGCGCAGATGGTCTGGGAGAAGTTCACCTGCGCCTCATCGTGCGTCCTCCCTCCCTCCATCCTTACCTCCAGCACTCGTTTTGCTAATAATTCGTTTCGTTTCATGCATGCAGCTGCGGCAAAGGCCCGCAGATCCGCCTCCTCCTCAACGACGCGCCCTTCCCCCTCCCCGCGTGCGCGCACTCGTCCTTCGACGCCGCGCACGGCTCGTGCGCGTTCGACGCGTTCGTAAAGTCCAATGGCTTCAGCACGGGTATCAAGTGGGGCGACGCCGCGTGGAACGCGACCTGCGGTGCCGCGGCGTTCTAGAGGTGCACTCAACGTACGTGATATAAATAAGTAGCTATTATTTAGTGCGGGTGTACGTACCTCGAAAAGTAATTATTAATGCGCCAGAGCTTGCGTTGTATGAAGGCCCACCATCTGCGGTCTCCGACACTCGCCTGGTTCGGGGCGACGTATTTCTTCTCCAAGGCTCGTCCGTCGACTTCCAGCTTCTCCCCTTATGTACCGCGCAAGACGTCCAGAGCTGAACATTTGGTAAAATAATTGAATGTTGAATTTGGGTGATCTCCGAGTCGGCGATATCTTTCAAAGCCTCGATCTCTGAGGAGCCCGAGGATAACGGTGAGTTTTCATCACGTCCGTCCGGTGCTTACGACCGGTTCTCATTCTGCAAATGAAACGCAGTGGATGTACACCTCTGGCCTGTGTGTAACAGGTATTCAACTTCAATCCAAGTTCAACCCATGGATTAGCGATGGGTTGGACGCCATTCGGGCGGAATACATAGAATATTGACGTAAGGCCTCGATTCCCCAGATTCTGATTAAAAGTTTTGCTTGTGTCAAGTACCTATGCGTGAAAGACCAAAGGCGGGGGCGGTGAGTGATCAGTGCATTAAATTTCGAGGGATTCCAATACGTACATACTGGTTAACATTCTGCTTTCTTGAAGGAGGTCTGACCTGAGCTCATGCTAGCTCGTGCTCCCAATGTACTAGCAGTTACATAAAACGCCCGGAACAACCTCGAATATTAGATCGCAGCGCACAAGCGCAGACAAGCGCACACTGTGTGGCCAGAAATAGGCATCTTTGACAGCGGCACCGGTGCGACACACCGTGCCACGAGATCCGGCCTTAGATCGCTATCGCTATCAATCAACGTTGGTCTCCACATCTCTCCACCGGTCCACGACCGTTCCGCCGAAGAGCTTTTGCACCTCAACCAGATGGATCCCCCAACTGGAAAGCACAATTCCAATGACGATGGCATACCCGATGCTCGACACGATCCTGCGAACACGCCAGATAAGGATCCGGGGCCAGGGGATGGAAGCAATGAACGGTGCGTAAATTTCTTTCTGCATCCCAAATTTCTTTCTCACCGAGAACCAGATTAATCAGTGCCCTACAAGTGTGCTTTGCTGACCTAGTCAAGAAGAATGAGGAGCAAATGAACAAGTAAGTCTAATGTCAACTCACTGAGGTCTCTTAACGAAGAAAACAAAGATTACAGACGGCAGTCGAAGGGCTTCGAGTAAAGCCACCTGTAACAGACAAGAAGACCAAATTTTGGAATCTCTACAAAACACTCGCAGACGAGCATGACAAGGAATTTCTTCAAAAATACAGCACAGATCTTGACACATCTCTTATATTTGTGTGTTCTTCGACAGCCATCTGATAGTTTATCTAATGTCCGGACCTAGGCCGGTCTTTTCTCTGCTGTCAGCTCAGCCTTCATCATCCAAATCCAACCAGGAATCCAAGACAGCAACACTCCACTCATCATTTTGTTAGCCCTATGCCTACTCTATGTCAGCCTATGCTCGACACTGCTTGCTGCCCTGCTCGCAGTCCTTGGTAAACAATGGCTGATTTATTACTCAGCTGCTGGGGAACGAGGTACCATCGAAGCACGTGGCCTTGAACACCAGCGTAAACTTGATGGCCTACGCAAATGGAAATTTGACCTGTTGCTGCAGACCTTCCCCCTTCTGCTACAGTTTGGATTACTTATCTTTGCTGCTGCTCTCTCAGTCTATCTGTGGATAGTGCATATAACCCTTGCACTGATTGTCATTTCCTTTACTTCCCTTGGATGTGTTGGGTACACCTCTCTGCTCATGTCTGCTATTGTCTCCCCAGATTCTCCTTTCCAAACACCCCTTGCACCTCTCATTGCTCGCTTGCTTCCAACGACTCTCTGGATGAAGTGCAAGATATTTTTCAGTTGGGTCACTAAACCAACTCGTCAATTCACTAAACACATCTACTCTGCATGTGTTCCATATTTCCAGAAGCCACATCATATCCTACCTTCCTTTTCCAAGCACAGGTCCCCATACAACACAACAGAACCAGCATCTTTTCTCTTTGAAACCCCATTTCCAGATGCCTCACCTGAGGTTCCAGCTATATTATGGGTATTAGAAACTTCAACTGATCCCCATATGATCAGTGCAGCAGCTGAAATTTCTTATGACTTACAATGGTCATGTGCCAATATTACTCTCCAGCAGACCAGGTTATATGAAAGCTTTTTGGCATGCTTTCAATACTCTGAGGTTTTCCAGCACATAGAGGGTCATGTAGAGTCTAGATTCTTGCTGGACAGAGTTCGAGATGGAATGTCTCTGGCTGCCCTTCATATTGGACGAGCTTGTTGGGCCTTGCAAGACACACATGATCTGAAACCGCAAATTATCATCAGTGCTTACCTAATAGAGGAGACAGAGCCAGAGCTAGCAAATTTACTCAAAATTGTAAATAAGCAACCTGATCTAATCTCCAACTGCAGTGAATTGTCAGCAATCAAATGGGCTTTGCATATAATTCCATCACTCAAGTATGAGAATTTGGAAATAAAGCAAACTGCATTCAAGTATTTCCTTAATCAATTCAAGGACACAACACCAGACCTGGATCCTTCAAGCTTTGCTGACTACCTGTGTTGCATCAATAACTTTCTCTCAACTATGAGCAGGTGTGATATGCTGAGGATGGACAAGAGGTGGGAATGATTTAACACTGATGTATGCACATCTAATTTTGCCCCAGTCAGTTCCAGGGACAATTGTTTGAAAATATTTTGAAAACACTCGTTTCAAGGCTTAAAAATGATGAAATTTCACTGGAAACTTCAGCCGATATTGTAGAAACCACTGGCCGGTTAGCCAGCAAATCTGGAACTATGGAGGCCAGCTCATGGTCAGGCAATCTATACTACTACTCCAACCGCCTGGACATAGTATATCAGTTTTGCAGCTCCCTCCCTCAGTTGGATGGATGGATTAGCATTGTGTTGGCAGCTGGTCTGCTAACACAATGTCATGAAACCCTGTGGTACCACCATAATTCATCCAATGGAGACCCTGGTTGGGTATACAAAGCACTGAACAATGTTGATGTCTCAACAGAAGGGCATGACCAGTGGGATAGCAAAATGGAGGCTGGAGTCTCAGGGCTGTTGCAGGCACTCCATTACTATGGTGTTCCTCCTCTCAAAGGACATCTACCTATTCTCTTACAAGCCCTTTCAATTCCTGGTGATATTTCCAGGAATGCTGCCTACCTTCTGATGCAGAAAAATATTGTAGATTGGTTTCAAGATCATGAGTTGCAGCCAATCCTCCAAGCATCCTCTGTGTGGTCTTCCCTTGCTGGTGTTTCCATAGATGTGGGTTCAGATTCCTTTTGCCAAGATTTCATTTGCCTTGGTCACATACTTGCAAATGACCCCGACTGGCATTCACACATCTACAAAGAACTCTGCTGTTGGATCGCTGTATTTTTCGAATGTGGACTATGGGATCTTGCTGAACAATACAATTCTGTGCTCTCTACTATTTGGAATTTAGATACTGGTGATTATGAGTTTGCCAACACCAATGAAAAAGCGGTGGCTTTATCTTTCATTGCATTATCAAACAATTGGGAGGATTTCGATTTCGGAACCTCAGATAGCCTAAAGCAAGTTGTTTCGTGGTTGCATTGTACAGCTTCCCATTTTGCAGTATTACGTGAGGAGTACTCTTACAATGATAAGCCTTTGAAGCTCACTCCTCAGTTCCAAACGATTTTCTCTTTACCTCTGCACAATGCTCTCATGCATGCTGCGAAAGCAGCCAAAACCACAAAAGGTGGCTTACAGGAAACTTCACCAGAGCAGACTGCTGTATTAGACAGTATTGCCCATATCCTGGAAGACATAGCAGGACAGATGCCAAAGCCCACAGATGCGGAAAAAGGATGGATGCACTGGCTCACCTTGAGAGATCGCTTTGAGGAAGATATCACGCAACTTGAAGAATCAATCCGGGATCTGTCCGAATAACATTATCACTGTAGTTAATCTGATATAGCTTGTCTTTTCCTCTTATTGAATATCAGCCTTGTTTGTAATGGTAATGGGGATTCTGTAACTTCAACCTAACATCAGGGCAGACTAAGTAAAGTACTTGCGAAGAGGCCGGAAGCGACGAGCCACAAGTAAGTACGTGAGAGAAATCAGGAAACAAGGCAGTCGGATAATGAGAGAAGTTGAATCACTTATTTATTATCTCAGACTAATTTCGTACACTCCATAGGACAAAATTGATCACAGGAAATACCCCAGTTGTCGTAAGCACGCTCTTGAATCAAGCAAACATCTTTGACACAGGCTAGGGGCAGCCCCGGTGACGTCAACGCGTTTGCGAACCGAGATCTTCAGGGGAAAGCGGGTTCGACCACAACAAGGAAGAACACAGGACAAAGAAGCGCCCATAAGGCGTCTATTACGTTATCACTATTGATGGTAAAAAATAAAACCATGTCCCACGATGCGTAGCTTGGATTCAACGCGAAGTATACATAGAGAAAGACAAGGTGCGCGGCACCACCTCAAAGAAATCCCTACAGGAATCAACTACCCCCAACTTCCACCGCTGCAAGTACTGGGAGCCTCCCGCGTCGGACCCCAGATGAAAGCTGGAGGACCTCTCCTTTGCACAGGTCGCGTGGGCCACGGGGTTCGCACCTCCGTTTGTGCCGCATTGTGGCGTGAGCGCGCCGCCGTCCGTCAATTCCGCCGTGGTACGAAGACGAATGGGAATGAGAGGCAGGAGGCAACGCTGGGCATGTATGTACGCAGCCCACTGCGCGCCCGGACGCGACAGACCGCCTATGGCCAAGATAGCCTCCGGCGCGAGCCTCATATACGCCTCTTCCCGGCGCGCTGAGTGTCGGCCTCACACATCCCGCCCTTCTCCGCATGCATTTCCCCCGCAGAATAAGCCGCGGGCTCGGACAGCTTCGACGGTGGGCGGTAGGGTGGCAGAGGAGAGGGCGGAGGATGACTAGCGGGACGACGGGTGTCTGGGTGGTGCGCGGGTCCCTCGAGTGGTGAAGAGCGAAGGACCGAGGGCGGCAAGCCGCAATCGAGACACAGGCGCGCGTGTGCCAGCCTGTGGACGAGGATGCGACCGCTGCCTCCGGCTCGGCGTCGGGTGACGGCAGTGCGTACACCGCTCCGCATATCCCTCAGGGGTGAAGTGGGAGGGAACGAAGAAGGACGTGGTCGTCCATGTATCCGCGTGCAGCTCCACATCGACCTGCCCTCCTACTCCTCCACTGAAATAGTCCGGCATGCCCTCCACCTCGGCGGGAAAGCAAGCGGGCGGGCGCAAGTGGAGGAGAAAGGAGGAGAGGAGGGGTGGCCAAAGCTACCCAAGTCGACGGGCGCGGGGGCTTGCGCACGGGGAACTCGTACTCTAAATTGAGATGAATAAATCAGCCATGACGACAGAATCGTACACGAAACTCACGCGAAGTAGCCACGAAAGAAGCAGGAGAGCGGAGGAGAGTGCGATCACGGCACTTGGGATCGAGAACTTGAGCTCCCAATCCAATCGAAAAGCCGGGTCGGGTACGTTGGCGATTCAAGTCAATGCAAAGCTGAGTGACGCGGTGGCAGCCGACGCGAGACAGAGGTGGGCGCCAGAAGTTCGGATCTGCGGGGGTTGCGGGTGACGCGGATGAGGCGGAGCTGGAATGGGAATGTGAGAATGGGGAGGGAGGGGCGGTACGCAACTGCCCCAGGCGAAGAAGCTTCCCGTCCAAAGCACTCCCCGCTTCCGTGACGGGCGCGTCGATGCTAGTGCATGCGTACGCCTTGCGCTCCCCAGCGCGCAGAGGAGGGACTTGGCCTCGGAGGATCACCTGCGCGCGCAACGCGAACGTTTTTGCCGACGTCGGAGAACGAATGGAGGAGGACCCGGACGAGCGAGTGGAGAGCGGGCGGGCGTGCTTAAGTTGCGGGGATTGGGTGCGCACGGGTCCTTGGGCCGACGAGAAGAATCGAGAAGAATCGAGAAGAATCGAGTGAGTCGGGTGAGGCGGGGGTGAAGGGGAAGACGGGCTCGAAGAGGGATTTTGGGGTGGCAGGGGCAAAGACGCGCAGGAAGCGGAAGGGGGTGAAAACGTGGAGGAAGCGGGAGGTGACGGGGAGACCATAGCGCACGCCGCAGTGCGAGACACGGGCGCCCGTGTATGTCGGTGCGAGGTTCGCGCCCTCACGTCGTCTGAGCTGGTACGGCAAGGACCCAAGGCGGCGCGTGCTCGTCCACCGGCCGTGGCGCAGAAGGTGCTGGGACAAGGCGAGGGAGAGGACGAGGAAGGCGAGGCCGGGTACGGCGAGAGCAGTAGGGTACCGTATCTCGTCCTCGTCTCCATCCCCAGGTAACCCACCCCACACACTTCGATCCCCTCCGCATCTTCATCCAGTCCAATCCTTCCAGGAAACATTGGCGGTTCAAGGCAACGCACGGTACGCAAACGGAGTGGGCGTGGTGGAAGCCGACGCGAGGTGTAGCGCCAGAAGTGCGGATTTGCGGGGGTTGCAGATAACGCGGATGAGGCGGGGCCCGAATGGGAATGCGAGGATGAGACGCACCGCGAGGGAGTGGCCCCGCAGGCGAAACGCCTCCACCCCGCCTCAGGTCGCACACGACAAACACGTCGAGGACGTTGACGTGCCGGGTGGTGCATATGTTTTGCGCTCCCTAACGCGTAGAGGAGGGCCTTGGCCGTGGGGAAGTACCGCCGCGTGCACGTTAACATCTTCGCCGGCGCCGAAGAACGAATATACGGCAGAGAGCATGGAGGGGGACCATCGCGAGCGAGCGGAGGGCGGGTGCGCCTGGGTTACGGGGAGTGGGTGCACGCGGGTCCTTGCGCTGGCGAGACGAATCGGGTGGGGGACGGGGTGAGAAGGAAGACTCCGACGGGGAACTCGAGGGGCGGAGGTGGGGTGATAACGCGCAGGAAGTAGAAGCTAACATGTGTCCACAAGCGCACGCTGCACTGCGAGACATGGGTGCCCGTATATGGCGGTGCGAGGTTCCGCGCCATCGTCGTCGTCCGAAATGGGGTACGGAAAGGATGGAGGCGGAGGCGGCGCGTATTCGTCCACCGGCTGAGGCGCAGAGGGTGCTGGGATAGGCGAGGGAGAGGACGTGGAAGGCGAAGCTGGATGTGGCGAGAGCGGCATGTCACTGTAGCCGTGTCCTCGTCCTCGTTCCCGTCCTCGGGTAACGTACCCCACCCACTTTGTCCCCCTCCGCATCTTCATCCCCGTGTAACCCCTCCCCGTCCTCTTACTGCTCCCACTCGTCGACGTCGCACGGTAGGTCCTGATCTCTGTGCTGGTAGGGGCGCGGGCGCAGGGGGCGTAGGAACTTGTGGGGGAGGAGTTTAATGAGCTGGCATTCGAGGGGCTGTGGATTCGAAGAACGAACAAGGAACGACCAAGTGGAAACTGAGAGAGAATCATCATTTGACCAGGCAAGATAGGGAGAGGAATACGCACGTGAAGCGGTAGTGGGTGGGTGAACGTAGGGACATGAGTTCGAGGAAGTTGAGGTCGAATAACTTGCGCTCGGGGAGCTCGAGCGGCTTAAGCTGCGGTGCAACAAAGTGAATGAGCTCCCGCAAGGCATATGCAAAATCGGACAGAGAACTCACACAGAGCGGCCACGGTGGCACGCGTACGAGACGTCGACGGTATCATCGCCCCTCCCGCCCACGCTTGTGGGACCGGACGCGAAAAGTCGGGGATTCGTTGCTCGCGGGCTTGTGGGAACACGGACGACGGGCCCATTTGAAGATCATACGGCACTCAAATAACAGCAGACTCGCGCCGTAGATGTCGATTCGGCGTGGGTGGCGTATAATTCGTCCCTGTCGTCCTCTCCCACAATCGCGGGATTGCTTCAGCATAGGCACAGATTGCGCTTGGGCTTGGAGGTGTTTCTGCGCCGCTCGTGCCCTCGTTCCCGTTCCCGCTCGCCCTCCCACTTCATACTCGCAGACGCGGAGAGTCGAGCGCGACCTCGGAATCGTTCCCCTAGACAACGGGGAAGAGC
Organism: Mycena epipterygia; assembly: GCA_029281465.1. Lineage (NCBI taxonomy): Eukaryota > Fungi > Basidiomycota > Agaricomycetes > Agaricales > Mycenaceae > Mycena > Mycena epipterygia. Next base: position 252,079 of record JARJCQ010000054.1, on the reverse strand, counting down.
GCGAACTCGCACGAACGTACTATTCGCCTTCATCGAGGATACTAACCGTGCAGCACTCCTGCGGGTGCGCGTCTACGCGCATACCACTACTGTCAGTCAGTCAAAAAAACTCCTCCTGGACGAAGAAACACACACGCACTACTGCTCACGGTGCATCTTGTAGTGGCCGGGATTCGTTACGGGGACGTTGCTGGACAGGGAGGAAAGCCATCGTCTTTTGTGGTTTGCAAGTGGTTTGAGTCAGTCCCGATTTGGATTTGCGACGACACGTGGGTGCGCGAAGTTTGAATTACATCTTCCTTCCTGCTTCGGCTTCGTCCCGCCTTGCGAGATTTGCACGGAAAATATCCTCGCGAAATCTGGTCAAACAGAAAAGCACTGCTGCTGACGCTCTTCATTGATCGCTGCATCCCCTCGACCTTATTAAAAACATGAAAAGAAATGACAAGCGACTCAGAATCTCAGCCGGCTGCCTAGTCCCTCACCCTCGTGTCTGTCCTAACTCTATCTCATATAGTCCTACTTGCTTCCTTCTTTTTTCCTCGTTCGCATGCTCCCGTCGTCTTTTTATGTAGGCTTGGCGCGTATACAGTCTTCCTGCGTTCTGTGGATGTTCTTCGCGCCTTCGTCCCACGCATCCGCACACTGTTGGTACTCAGCTGCACACGCGTCGCATAGAGAATTCATTCGAGTTCATTCGACTAATTCATTCCACGGCATCGATCCAAGCACCTGACATAGCGTGGTACACATCCAAGCCAGAAAATCACACGTGGTATACGCAGTACCCTCGTTTTTCATCCAGCCTTACTTTCTCAGAGTAAAGTGAGTCGTCTCGGGGTCCGACTCCCCGCGTCTGAGTAAATTGGTTTTCGGGTCTTTCTTTTCACAACTCGGAATACCTTTCCTATCCTGGGACAGATATATAGCAAAGGACTCGGACGTGGTATACAGAAAACCCTCGCTCATGTATGCTCCGGTTCAACCTGGGCGAGCACCGGAGTTCGACTGAATAGACTGCCGCGTTCAACCCTTTTCTGATTTTTTCTTCGCTCGCATTTCTCACAAGCACCCAATTTATCCAGGGACAGATATAATCAGGGAACTCGGATGTGGTGTATGTACGGAAAACCGATTCACGAGTCCAATTAAATCGTTGGTCTGGTGTGACTATGACCGGCGATTTCGTCAATCCCATTCCTAATACTTACGGCCGGTTCACAATCGATTGCGTACAAATAGGTCCTGATACACGATTTCGTCACGGCGATCAGATAATGTGTAAGCCATATTTTATTCAAACTTCAACTCATGGACAACGGTGGTTTTGACGATGTGTGGCACGACTCGAGGCATGTAGATTTGGCATGTTCTAATTTATACCGTCGGCTATACAGTACTTGTACATTCAATATCTTGCCGGCATTTTTGACGTTGACGCCTCGCGTTCATGTAGTCAAACTTCAACACCGCGTGCCGGTGTCAATCAACACAGGTCTGCACAGCTCCACGACGTCCGTCGCCTCTACACTTGACCAGATGAATCCCCCACTCGAAAGGCAGAATCCCAATGACGCCGACCTTCATCATGAACCGGCGACCACCATCGATATGGATATGCGGTCGAGGGATGCCAACAACGAACGGTGGGTGCCTTCCATTGTATCACAAATTGCCAGCTCACTAGCTACTAGATTAATCAGTGTGCTGCAAGGGTGCTTTGCCGACCTGGTGAAGAAAAACGAGGAGCAAATGGACAAGTGAGTCTTATGTTGAATCAATGAACTGCTGGATAACGAGAGATACAAAGATTACAGATGGCAGTTGAAGGCCTTAGGCCAAAGCCAGCCGTAACGGACAAAAAGACGAAATTTTGGAACCTCTACAAAACACTCGCAGATGAGCACGACAAGAAATTTCTCCAAAAGTATAGCACAGACCTCGATACCTCTCTCATATTTGTGCGTTCCTTGACACCTGTTGATGGGTTATCTAATGACTACATACTCCTAGGCCGGTCTTTTTTCTGCGGTCAGCTCAGCCTTTATCATCCAGATCCAACCAGGAATCCAACCTGGCAACACTCCGCTCATCATTTTGGTAGCCCTATGCTGGCTCTATGTCAGCTTATGCTCGACACTGCTCGCTGCCCTGCTCGCAGTCCTTGGCAAACAATGGCTGATTTATTACTCAGCTGCCGGGGAACGAGGCACCATCGAAGCACGTGGCCTTGAACGCCAGCGTAAACTTGATGGCCTGCACAAATGGAAATTTGACTTGTTGCTGCAGATGTTCCCCCTACTCCTGCAGTTTGGATTGCTTGTCTTTGCTGCTGCTCTCTCAGTCTATCTGTGGAAAGTTCATCTCTCTCTCGCACTCATTGTCATTTCTTTCACATCCCTTGGATGTGTTGGGTACACCTCTCTGCTCATGTCTGCTATTGTCTCCCCAGATTCTCCATTCCAAACACCCCTTGCCCCTCTTATTGCTCACTTTATTCCAACGACTCTTTGGATGAAGTGCAAAACATTTTTCAGTTGGGCCACTAAACCAAATTGTCAATTCACTAAACATATCTACTCTGTATGTGCTCCATATTTTCAACCGCCACATCATGTTCTGCCATCCTTTTCCAAGCATAGGTCCCTGAACAGCACAATGGAGCAAGCACCTATCCTCTTTGATGCACCATTTCCAGAACCATCACCTGAAGTTCCAGCTGTGTTATGGCTCTTGGAGACCTCAACTGATCCCCATATGATCACCACAGCAGCTGAAATTGCTTATGACCTACAAGCATGTGTTGGTGTCATGCCTCAGCAGATGAGGTTGTATGAAAGCTTCTTGGCCTGCTTTGAACACTTGACAGACTGGATCATATCCAGCTCTTCCAATTTTGAAAGAGAGGTGACATTGTTCCTGAACCATGTCTGAGATGGAATGTCTTTCCCAGCCCTTCATCTTGGATGGGCTTGCTGGGCCTTGCAGGATACATATAATCTGAGACCATGGAGGTTGGTCACTACAAACCTACTACAGAATCTAGATCCTGAACTGGAAGATTTACTTCGGATTATAAATAACCAACCCCACCTAATCTCTGGTGAATCATCAGCGATCCAATGGGCGCTGCATGTAATTCCATCACTCTACTATGGGTCAGAAGGAAGGCTAAATGTGTTCCTTAACCAATTGAAGGACACCACCCCAGACCTAGATCCTTCAAGCTTCACTGATTATCTATGCTGTATCAATAGCTTTCTCTCCACTATGAACCAGTGTGATATACTGCAGAAGGACAAGAGGTGGGAAAGTTTTAAAAACAATGCATGCCAATCTAATTTGCCACCAGAGAAAACTATTGGAACCTATTTTGAAGTCACTTGTCTCAAGGCTGGAAAACAAAGACATTTCCACCAATCCTGTAGCCAACATCATAGAAACCACTGGTCGGTTAGCCAGCAAATCCGGGACTGGAGAGCCTATATTATGGTCAGGCAATCTTCACTTCCACTCCCACCGCCTGGACATAATATATCAGTTTTGCAGCTCCCTCCCTCAGTTGGATGGATGGATTAGCATTCACTGCATTCTGAGGCCCCGTAGGCACAGTCGGTTTACCTGAGTCTGCATCGGCCTACCCCAGTAGGCCGAGTCTGCCGACGTGATGTAGGCCAAATTGGGCCTACTTGGGTCTACCCTCTGCCTGTCGGTCTACTCAGGCCCCTCTATCCTGGTAATCAGGTGTTATGTTGCTGTTGCCACATTCCCACTTGGCTAATATTGCTCTCACCGGTTGTCATGTTCCCACGAAGTCAATATTTATTTATTGGCCAACAACCGGGACATACCGTGTCAATTTCCGTAAGTTAGCCGAGGTTGGCCGTGAGTGAGCCGAGGATTGACAGCCGTGGGCTGTGTCATTAAAAATAATCACATTCCCACATTCAGTAGTTATACAGTGAAGCAAGAGCGTGTTTTAACATGGCTTGGACCAGAAACAGAGCTCGGGATATAGCGAAATTGTTGATTTATCTATGAGGTGGGTCTACCTCTGCCTACAAGGGTAGGCAGAGCCTGTGCCTACAACCCCACGGAATGCAGTGATTGTATTGGCAGCTGGGCTGCTAACAGGGTCTCACCAGAACTATTGGCATAAACCAGCCTGAGCAGGAGACCCCAGGTGGGTATACAAAGCACTGAACAGTGTTGATGTCTCAACAGAAATTTATGACCAGTGGGATAACAGAATGGTAGCTAGGGTCTCCGGACTTTTGGGGGCACTCCATTACTATGGAGTCCCTCCAGTCAAAGAACACCTACCTCTCCTCTTACAAACCCTTTCAATGTCTGGTGATATTTTGAGGAATTCTGCTCGCCTTCTGGTGCAGGGGAACATTGTAGATTGGTTTGAAGATGAGGAGTTGCGGCCAATCCTTCAATCCTCCTCCGTGTGGTCATCCCTTGCTCATGTTCTCATGAATTATGATTCACGTTCTTTTCACAAAGATTTCATTAGCCTGGGTCACACACTCGCAAAGATCCCCGATTAGCTTCACACATCCATAAGGACCTGCCGTTGGTCACTGCATGGTTTCAATTTGGCCTCTATGATCAGCTATGCCGGGCCCTGAACATCACTAGTTAAAATAATGGCCGTCTTTTTACATTTGGGGACCTGTAAACGGGACGGCAAAAAAACGGCCGTCAATCATGAATGAACGGGACGAGTCGAGGTGTGCGAGATCTGACATTTAGAGCTGAAACCATAGGTGTATCAGGCTTTTAAATTCTCTAGGGATCCTCCTAGACCTCCTTTGCGCACTTGGTTTGTATATTTTGCCCGAAACGAATAAATTGAACATCTGCCGCGCTCTTTCACGTGACCCACGGTGACGAAAAATAATTCTGCTGGTCGCAATGGAGGAGATTCCTGGAGTTTTCTCAACCAGAGTGATAAAAGACCTCTGAGGGACAAATTTGGGTATGACTTACTGAATCTTAACAGTACATACGGTGAAATCCATAGTAGATTTCATAACCCGTATACGGCCGTCAACGGCTGCTCTCTGACGGGACGGGGCGGCCTGACGTTGACGGCACCCGTCACACCCGTAAAGACGGGGATAGTGGGCAGCCCTAGTTTGAATAGCATTTCTTTCTGTCATCCTCCCCTCCTTCGCTGCCCGAAAACGGCCTCGCGAAATCTGCTCAAACCGGGGTTCGATTATAAATTATAAACCGGTTCTTCAGGTCATTTTTTCCCAGCTCGGGGACCTTTGCGCATCGAGGGGCTCGAGTCCTTCTGCTTTTTTAACAATCAACCCATTTATTCGAAGCAAATATAAGAGGAGAATAGGACGTGGTGTACCGAGAACCCTTGTCCAAGTTAAATTTGGCAACGATTCACTGAAAACTGAAATTCGGGAATCCAACCTCATCCTCGAATATCCACTGAGCCACCTTTCTCCTCTGTTTCTCCTCCGAATACATTCCACGTTCTTGGCGGAGCCATCATTGGTACTGACAGTGGTTTTGGGCACCTTTCACAATTGACTTGTTTCAATTGGGTGTTGTCGTCCTGGTCTCTGCAGTGCTTTTTCATGAGTCAATAAAAATTCTTGGTCTGGTGTAACTACAACCGGCGATCCCGTCAACCCCATTCTTACTTACGGTCCGTTCTTACTGTATTCGATTCCGTACAGGTATATCCCGATACATTACTTCGCCACGACAATCAAATGTGCAAGTTACTTTTCCTGGTACCTAGGGACCAGGTCTAGCTGGAGAAATTTCCAATGTCCAATCGTGCGGAATGATTCGAATCCCTTTTACGTCCAGTGATGTCGGGGACCTCCTTTCTGCTTCTGGCCTCTCAGAAACAATAATTCTCAAAACCTGATCGTGCGGCTAGTTCTGAGACCCAAGGCCTAGACCTTTCCATTTCTGGCTCTTCAGAAACGACAATTCTCAAAACCTGATCGTGCGGCTAGCTCCGAGAGCATGGGCCTCCTTTATACAACTGAAAATTGACATGGTTACTTCGAAAGGTTTGATTACACAATGTTCGAGTGCTGTGGAACTTGGTGTAGCTTCCACGGCATTTCTCTCCAGGACCAAGCCTCATTATATGTACAAATTACAGTCATGGCGTACATGCATATCTTATGCAGAAATTGCTCCCCTCACCAATATGTGAACACTTGTAGACTGTCACTTGGATACGAGCTGGAATTCTAGCCCATTACCTGATTCCAATAAAATAGAAAATTGATCCAGCAACCCGGGTTGTTTTCAACAAGGGGGGTTGTTAAATAGATTAATCCGTTACACTACCACCCATTGTCGTAGTTTTCCTGATTTTGAACCTGTGAACGACTTTCGAAGCACGTGAACAAGTTCTGTAAATTTACAGTCTTCGGTGACGATATTGACAATGACGATGCACAGACAGGGGTGGGACAATGATTCCGCTACCCCTGCTTCAAAATTTTGAACTTCTCATTAATGAATGTTGAATTGTGAGTCGATATATTGTGTTGGACAAGCGATAAATCAGAGCCAGCCGAATATCCAAGCAGTTTTAATTGGATAGCGGGTGACATAAATTGACAATGCATCCAAGTTCACATTGAACAACATCGGCCACAGGCAAAATTTCCAAGAGATAATAATGAAACACTACAGCCATACTCTCAGACCATCTGTTCGAATTTTATAGCTCACCCAGTCCATTACAGACCGAAAGTTGTGAACGACTTTCGAACCGTGGGAACTTGAACAAGTTCCGTGAAATATGTACTGTGCTGCAGTGCTTGGGCGACGGTGTGCTGTATTCCCATTTGAGTCACCTGGGGAGTTTCACAAGTGAGAATAGGAACATACCTACCAAAGATTTAGGAAAGACTCCAGAAATTGATAAAGCATCAAGTGCGATCTCATGCCGTTTCCATGATTCAGATGACGGCCATAAATTTGAGAAAAGACTACACAACATGGTAGAACATATCTAGGTAACGCGGGATTGGCGCGGCGGTGGCTGTGTTGACGCGGCATTGGCGCGGTACTGGCGCGCATCGACGCGGCATCGGCGCGCATCAACGCAGCGGGTGACGCGGCATTGGCGCGGCAACCTTTCAAGGTCAAGGTGATTTAAAACCTGCTAGCCCGTGTTCAAACATTGTTTTATCTGTTTAAAATGCTTTTCAGGTCGATGAGGGTCGAGGAACTTGTCAACGACTGTGGTTAACTTAAATCCTGAGGTCAAATATCTATACTATACACTTAATCACCCTCAATCTGTGCCCCACAGGGTGTCTTTGCATATTCTGAGCATTATTTACACATCAAGAACATCAGCAACAAGTTTAAAAATTGCCGCGTCATTTTCTCCGGACCGCAGTTGACGTCTTAGAAGTTCACGTTGCTGATCCATGAATGATGTTGATTTCGCTTCCACAACAAATGTGCGCTGGAACAAGCCCTGGCTACCAACAGCGGGGCCTTTTTGGGCGGCTGCCTGGGCGCTTCCGAGGGTTATACAATTTTTTTTCATAAGTCACACTGTCACTGCCGACTCATACGAAAGGTCCCCATACGAAATGAATGAAATTAAACAGTATGGCCGTTAACAGCTGTCAGGGGCATCTCGGCCCGGTGGGCCGTCACACCCGGTTCCCGTGCTGATGATTGCTGATACTGCAAGAGAATAGCTTCCTGTCGCCAAGACCGACCTCAGTAGCAATAGGGGAGCTCAAAGTTGAGAGCTACGACGTATCTCATTTCGTAGCAACATTTCGTAGCTCGGCAGATACGAACAGATTTCAAAGTCCGCTGTCTTGGCAGGTCGTCTCGTGACCCGACGCGTCTCAAAAAGAAATGCTAAAGATGTGGAATTAAAGCCCACGACGTGTCAGAAAGGGGTATTCTGGTATTTGAGTCAAGTTCAAGCGGTTTTCAGAGCGAACGGCAATTTTTCTGTGGGTTTATTTGCAAATTTACCGACCGGATCATCGTTCGGGTTAAGTCGGTTGTTGGCGGAGTTGGAAACGGCGCTGCCGAGGCCCAGATACGAAGCACTTTGGAGTTTCCGCCTCAAACGTAAGCACCCGATATAGTAACTATTTTCGGCAGCTCGGCAAGCTTTTGATCCATCAAATTCCGCTCATGCCAAACAAACAAGCTGTCACTGTCAGCCGCATCCCCCTCTCTCTCTTCTCCCATCCTCGCCGCTCCCCTCCCGCCGTTCATCACCCACGCCCGCCCCACGAATCGCCTACCAACAACCGCCTACCTTTGGCAATGCCTACGCCCCGCTGACGAGGAGTTAGGGCAAGCACAGCGCGTCCCTAAGTTCGGGTATCCGCCGTGTCGTCCCGCCGTGCTGGTTAGAGTTAGGGTTGAGGATGGAGTAAAAAGCGCGAACGAGGCTTCAGTGTGCCGACCTGAGATGCCCCAGCTTGGGGGACCCCCCGAGTGCAGCGAGGGAGGGGAGGGTCGGTCCCCTTCGCGCACACGAAGAAACTAGGTCGTCTATGTCATTATATAGTAAATATTATGATTTTCTTACTTTTCTTACATGTGTTCTCTGGTCTTCATTCAACCATGCTTCTTACTGTCCGCACTGCGGGACTTCGAGTATTTTGCCTGGCAATGCTGCCGAAATTCGTGCCGAAAATAATTCCCAAATCGGGTGCTTACGTTTGAGGCGGAAACTCAACAAGTGATACGAAGTGTCTGCTACGAAATGAGATATGTCGTATCTCTCAACTTTGAGCTCCCCTAATGCCACCCCTCATCGCCATCGCCGGCCTCGCCTGCGAAACCTCGACCTTCACCCCCTCGCGCACCTCAGCCGCGGCCTTCCACCCGCAGCGCGGTGACGCCATTCTGACGGAGCGCTACCCGTTCCTGCTCCCCGGTACCCCCCTCGGCGACACCGCCGCATGGCACGGCGCGCTGACAGGACACGCGCTTCCGGGGGGCCAAGTCACGCGAGAAGCCTTCGAGTCCTTCGCGTCCGAGATCGTCACCCGGCTGCGCGAGATTATCGCCGCGCACGGCCCGCTCGACGGCCTCTGGTTCGACATCCACGGCGCGATGGTGGTGGAGGGCGTCTCCGATGCCGAGGCCGTACTCCTGCGCCGGATTCGCGCCGTGATTGGCGCATCCGCGCTCGTCAGCGCGAGCATGGACTTGCACGGGAACGTCAGCCGCGCGCTCGCGCACGCAGCAGACCTGCTGACGTGCTACCGCACGGCGCCGCACGTCGACGTGCGTGCGACGCGCGAGCGCACGTGCCGCAACCTGGTCGCGTGCCTCCGCCGAGGGCAGCGCCCACTCAAGGCGTGGGTCCCCGTGCCGATTTTGCTGCCGGGCGAGCAGACCAGCACGCGCGACGAGCCAGCGCGCAGCATCTACGCAGCGGTCGTGGCGGTCGAGGAGGCCGACGGCGTGCTCGACGCGGCCGTGTGGGTCGGCTACGCGTGGGCCGATGAGCCACGCAACAGGGCCGCCGTCGCCGTGACCGGGTGGGAGCACAGCGCGGTCGCGCGGGGCGCCGAGTCGTTGGCACGGCTGTTTTGGAACGCGCGGGCTGAGTTCATGTTTGTCGCGCCAACGGGCTCGTTCGCCGAGTGTCTGGATGCGGCACTGCGGGCGGACGCGTCGAGGCGCCCGTTTTTCATCTCCGACTCTGGGGATAACCCGACGGCTGGCGGATCCGGCGACGTTACTTGGGGCCTGACGCGGCTGCTCGAGAGGGAGGAGTTCAGAGCCCCCACGGGCCCGACAGTCATCTATGCCAGCGTGCCAGGCCCTGAGGCCGTTGAGATCGCCGTCCGGGCTGGCGTTGGTGCGACGGTAACAGTCACGGCGGGCGCAGAGGTGGACGATCTGCATGCGGGGCCGGTTACGCTGACAGGGCGCGTCCATTCGATCAAGGAAGGTGATATTCACGCTGGTGTCGAGGTCGTGCTGCAGGTGGGCAGCGTGTTTGCGATCCTGACAAAGCTGCGCAAGCCGTACCATCTCGAGAGGGATTTCACGCAGCTCGACCTCCGGCCCCGGGAAGCGGATGTCGTGATTGTCAAGATTGGGTATCTAGAGCCTGAGCTGTATGCCATGGCCAAGGACTGGATGCTCGGCCTGACGCCCGGCGGGGTGGACCAGGATCTGGAGAGGTTGGGCCACCAGAGGATACGCAGGCCGATGTGGCCGTTTGACCGGGTCTTTGGGACGGACCCGGATCTCAGCGCGAGGTTTATACCGATGAGCGATGAGCCGTTGACGGGGGTGGATGAGTGAGAATCTGAGGGTCCCAGTGATTATCGTGTTCATTATTTATATTGCATATCGATTAATGACCCTTCCCACAGCTGGCCGATTAGAATGTATTGTCTATTACAACGGACGAGGGAACGTCGAGCCTTTCCTGTTTCGAACTCAGACGATCGGTAGTCTGTTTTTATGGACCGATGTCAGTGATCGCCAGCAGCAGTCGCCGGATGCGCACGGGCATTTGACCTGTTTCCGTGAGTAGTACAGCGAGCATCGAGTGCGGATTCAGTCCGAGCAACCGACAGAGGCACATATGTTGGGCCTCCATGTGTTCCTGTATCAAGGAATTGTTGGTGTCAAGAGCGAGTTCGCATCTGGATATCAGATAGCAGTCAACCCTAGCCATGTACAGCTGCAAAGTCCGAAATTTGGGGCAGAATCCATCACAAAACCCAAGTAGCCATCAGTTATAAGGCAACGATCCGCCATCAAATTTTCAATAAAACGGCCTCGATATCATTTGAACATTATAATAAATAGCACACTGTGAATATCGGGAGCGCAGCGAGCGAGTTGCCCTATATAACGTCTGGTCTGGTAACGAGAATATGATTTTGGCAGCATCGCCCGAGTGCTGGTTCGACAGCAGTTCAACACCTTTGGTGCAACGCGTCAACAGTAGTAGTTCAACAGCTTCCGCGCTATATGTAGAAAGGGCCAGATGCTGTGCTTCAACACCTTCGGAACTAAGCCTTAGCGACAGGCGGACATGACACATGGAAGCCGCCGAATCCCCTCCCTCTCTCCTTTCACCATGCCAGCTGACGACAACTCGGACTTGCCGCCTCCGACAGACATGTCGGAAAAAAACCAGATCGGTTGGAACGGATTGGGCCGGATTGTCGGCCTGGGCCGGATTGCAGCCGGTTTGAATCCGGTGGCGGGTGGATTGTAACCGGTCTCGAGATGTTCAAAGTGGCCTAAGCTGCTTAGGGGGCTTGGGACGGCTTTTCGTGGCTTGTAGGTTATGTGAGAGATTTTCCCTTATCAGCCGCTCCGGGGCGTTGTATCTGGCATGAATAATATATATATATTCAATCCGTCGTCGGCCGGTGCTTGTATCCAGACTTGGGCATTGCGGCGCTTGTTGACGCGCGAACAGGCGCGGAGATCGTCAGAGTCACGGACGCGTGACATCACATCAAAGAAGCTCCACCGCCGCCTCCACCCGCCCCACATGCGCCTATAAGAACTACGGCGGCAAGCGACTCGCGCCACCATGGCATCACCTACTTCTACCCCCCCTTTAACTCCCTCTCATCTCAAGGAGCTGCTCTCCCTCACTCAGCAGCTCACCCCCAGCAAGTCGCCGCGGACTCTGCGCAAGGTGCATCGTAAACTCATTCCACTCCGTGCCTCTACTGATTTAGCTCAGCTTCGCCAACAGCTTCAAGTGCAGGCCAATGACACCCAACAAGAACAACTTACTCTCAAGCGCCGGGCCGTTGAAGCGGAGCAGCAAGTCGACACGAACAGGAAGCCACGCAAAATGCGCAAGCGCGGTGACCGCGCGCGCGACGCTGACACATCTGAAATCAATCCGCAGGCCATCGAGACTCGGATTCGCGATGTGGGCCGCTCGTTCGCCATTCAGCACGCGATCTTCTGGTCGAGGCCGACGTCCTGAACACGGCTGAGGACGAAGCCTTCGATATGGACTGCGAGTACGATTCCAATGCGAACGAGGTACAAGGTCAGCTTCACGACATTCTAGACGTTCTCCCCAAGGACGTCAAGCCGAAGATTACACAGCCTTGGGTTCAGGACTCGGTGCGTGATTGATTACATTGTTTCCCATTCTCGTCTCATATCACTCAGTTCCTGGATGGATTACACGCCCAACGTGCCTTCATCAGCCACCGCCTGCGCACCGAGGCCCTTCATGTCATCGTCGACGACGTGAAGGAGTTCACCACCTCTGCGAGCCGCTTCGACAACTTCTCGAAGCTCATCGGCTATAAACCCGCCACCAACACGTCGGCAGCATTCTACGACCGGTTCGCGGTACCCATTCTCTACGACGAGTGGGATGGCAAAGTCGACCTGAACCATATTTTCCGGGGACCTCTACTCCTCAAGGTGCGCACTCTATTATACCATCTTCCCTAGGCTCATTGTCTTTCGAGGTATTCGTCTCTATTATCCGCGGTCCTCGCGGTGCGGAGGGTCTTTTCGAAGGCAAATCCAAGCTTCCGCAAGCAAGATGCCTGGAACGGATACACAAGATCAAGTGTACCTCGGCAGGCGCGATTGTGAATTCCGCGATTTTGGTGCGTACACCGTTTATTGTCGGATGATGTTAGTCTAGTATCTGATTCCTTTCAGGCTATATGGCTATCGTCGGCAGATACCCAGCTTCTGCAGGTCGGCGACGAGACGACCATAGACTACGGCTTACGACAGCGTGTGTACCTCCGACGGATCCGCGAGGGCTTACGCGACAACAAGGCTTGGGCAATCAGCCTTTTCGACTACTGGGACGGCATCTTATTCCCGAACGCGGACAAGTCCCGCGATCAAGGTGCGGTGGGCGACGAGCGGCTCGAGGATGACGAGGAGCTGGATGATATTTTTGCCCAAGCCCCGTCGGCCGCGGAGCGCACCGGTCTTCAAGTATGTCTTGCTCTTTGACATTATACCGCTAGTCTCACGACTCCAAAACAGGTCCCGAGCTCTCCACGAGACGACGACGACGACGACCATGACGACGAACAGCCGAGGCCGGCATCTCCGTCCCCTCGTCATAGGCAACAATGCTCCCGCCACTCGTCGAGCTCGCAACAGCCCCGGGCGCCCTCGACCCCCTCCCGGCGCTCGGGGCACTCGACCCTGACCTCCCAGGCGCCTCCGCCAGCACGCTCCCAACCCGCATCGGCAGCGCGATCGATCTCTTCGGGTGCTGTGCCCCATACACCGCGTACACCTGTTTCTTCGGTACAACGCCGGGCTCGTCGGCGTTGAATATTATCACGAATGTAATTTGAAATCATATTTTCTATTTTTTTTTATCTGCGCCCCCCCGCACCAGTCGCAACGAGTTGAGAGCAATCCCGAGCTCTGAATCTCCTCGCCGGCTTTGAATGGATTGTGACACCGCACCTGGCTTGGAACCGGGTTACGTGCACCTTACCTAAGTGCTGCAAGCCACTGAAGTATTTTGACCTTGCAATGACTTCGGACCGGTTGAATGATGATCCAACCCGCCCAGGATTTTTCCGACACAATGAAAGGTGTGCAGATACAGGTAGCTGCGATGCACCTTACTCACAAAGCCGCAGACTTATCAAGACACTGCAAACTTGTTTTTCGGACCTGCTGGATCAACAGCGGGAAGAAACTGACAGGTATGTACACCAACCAATCTTGATCATGAAAGGCTCCGTAGTAACCGCTCTCAAGGCTCCACAAAGCGGTCGAAGCCCTCAAACCGAAAGTCTCCACAGACAAGAAGACCAAATTTTGGAATGCATACAAGACACTTGCAGACGAGCATGACAAGGAGTTCCAACAGCGATATAGCACGGACCTTGACACATCTCTGATTTTTGTGGGTACCATTCAGCTGCCGCAGATGATTGCCTCTGATCGTTCCAAGGCTGGTCTTTTTTCAGCAGTTGATTCTGCATTTATCATCCAAATCCAACCCGAAATTCAAAGACACAACACACCTCTTGTCGTCTTAATTGCTCAAAGTTTTCTTTACATTAGCCTCTTTTCGACCTTGCTTGCAGCACTTCTGGCTGTCCTAGGGAAACAGTGGTTGAGTTATTACCTGGCGGCAGGTGATCGAGGAACCATCGAAGCACGTGGTCTCGAGCGCCAGCGCAAATTTGACGGCCTTCAGAAATGGAAATTTGATACAGTCATGCAGATGTTCCCCTTTCTACTGCAAATCGGGTTGTTCCTGTTTTCAGCTGCCCTCTCAACATATCTGTGGAGGATCCATCCGTCCCTTGCCATCATAGTCCTTTCTTTTACAGTGTTTGGATTTATTTCATACACTTGCCTGCTTGTATCTGCGATAATTTCCCCAGATTCTCCCTTCCAGACTCCTCTTGCATCTCTCATCACTCAATTCCTTCCAATGACTCTTTGGATGAAGTGCAAAGAATTTCTCACTTGGGCCGCTAAACCAACTTGTCAATTCACTAAACACATCTACTCTGCATGTGTTCCATATTTCCAGAGGTCACATCATCCCCTGCCATCCTTTTCCAAACACAGGTCCCCACAGAACACAATGGAGCAAGCACCTATCCTCTTTGATGCCCCATTCCCAGAACCATCACCTGAGGTTCCGGCTGTATCATGGGTCTTGGAGACTTCAACTGATCCCCATGTGATCACAGCAGCAGCTGAAATTGCTTATGGCTTACAATGGCCACCATTTGTTGATGTTTCTCCCCAGCAGACTAGGTTGTATGAAAGCTTTGTGGCATGCTTTGAACACTCGATAGAGTTGATATCTTCCAATTTTGGATCAGAAGTTGCATTGTTCCTGGACCATGTCCGAGATGGAATGTCTCTGCCTGCCCTTCATCTTGGACGGGCTTGCTGGGCCTTGCAGGATACACCTAATCCAAGAACACAAGTTTGGGTAAATTCAAAGCTACTACACCAAAGTCAGACAGAGCAGGAGCTGGAAAATGTACTCATGATTGCAGCCAATGGAACCCAGTTAATTCTTGACTCTTCTGAATTGTCAACACTCAAATGGGCTTTACATGTAATTCCATCACTCAATTATGGCAATTCGGAAGCAAAGCTAACTGCTTTCCTTAACCAATTGAGGGACAACACACCAGACCTGGATCCTTCGAGCTTCACTGATTACCTGTGCTGTATCATTGGCTTTCTCTCCCCTATGAACAGGTGTGATACACTGAGGAAGGACAAGTGGTGAGAAACCTTTTAAATCCATGGCAAGTCTAATTTCCTTCCAGTCAGTTCCAGGAGGATTTGTTTAAACACATTTTGAAATCCCTTCTCTCAAAGCTGGAGAACAGGGAAATTGATGCAGATACTGCAGCTACTATCCTAGAAGTCACAGGTTCATTAGCAAGCAAATCTGGGGATAAAGTGTGGTCGAGTCACCTCATTTTGTACTCCATCCGCCTGGAAATCATATATCAGTTTTGCAGCTCTCTTTCTCACTTGCATCACTGGATTAGTGTTGTGCTGGCAGCTGGCCTACTAACTGGGTCTTGTAAAGGCTACCAGCATCGTCCAGCCACAGCAGGAGGTCCTGATTGGGTGTACAAAGCACTGGGCAGTATATACATCCCAACAGCAGATCATGACAAGTGGGACAACAGAATGGTGGCTGGGGTCTCCGGGCTTCTACGGGCACTCCATAACTATAGAGTTCCTGTTCTCAAAGAACACCTACCCATCCTCTTACAAGCCCTTTCAATTCCTGGTGATATTTCCAGGAATGCTGCCCACCTTCTGGTGCAGGACAATGTTGTAGATTGGTTTCAAGACGATGAGTTGCGACCAATCCTCCAAACATCCTCTATGTGGTCTTCCATGGCCCATATTCCCATGGATTCTGGTTCACTTTTTTTTTATGAGGACTTCATTTGCCTGGGTCACAGACTCGCAAAAATCCCCAACTGGCATGCACACATCCACAAGGAACTGTGCTGTTGGATCCATTCCTTTTTTAAGCATGGACAGTGGGATCTTACTGAAAGATACAATTCTGTGCTCTCTACCATTTGGAACCCAGGCACTGATAACTATGTATTTGCCAACAACGAGGAGAAAGCATTAGGTCTATCTTTCATTGCATTATCCAACACTTGGGAGGGTTTCGATTTCAGATCCTCAGATAACCTAAAACAATCTGTGACATGGTTGCATTGTACTAGTTTTGTGGTATTACTTGGGGACCCTTGGAATAACCAATATAAAACAGTGTTCTGTCTACCTCTCCACCATTCTCTCATGCATGCTGCTACAGGTGCCAAAATCGCAAAGAATGGTCCAGCAGTTTCACAGGAGATGACTGCTGTATTGGATAATATTGCCCAGATTCTGGAAGGCATAGCAGACAAAATTCCCAAACCCACGGATGCAGGTCATGATTTCCGATACTGGTCCGATATGAGAGAGCAGTGTGCGAAAGATATTGAGGGACTCGAAAAATCAATCAGGGACATGTCTGAATAACTGGTTGACCATAGTACAGCTCTGTATATTCTTTATAACAATAACTTTGCTTATGATAGGGTTCTGTGTGTTCAATATAATTCTAGTCAACATGAAAAGAAGTGAGCAAAAGTAAAGTTCCACCCCAAGAAAAAGTTAACCCCCAAACTGGGAAGAATAAGCACAGTGCAAAGATGGTCGGATATCGGAGCTGATTTTCATGTGTAATCCAGTTAATGAACGGCGGAGAGCTTAAATTACATACCTCCCAATATTGTACAGATCCAAGGGTATATGGCCACTCCATGAGGTAAGCTTGCACCTCCTCTTGCAGACTCAAATGATGGGCCGGGTGCTTGGGTGTATCCATCCCAAGGAGTTCATCGGCCCAATTCCTCTGGGGATGTTGAGCAGGAGTGCTGGTAAGATTAGTGCGGTAGCAATGGAGCTTTGGAAGGTCATTGGTGTGGGTAGTATGCACTGTACATGAGACAAACCTCGCTCACAAACAGATCTTTAGCCCACTGGGTCCGGTGAAACGGTGCCTCTGGCTATGCCTATGAAATATGACTTGCTCTGCTACGCACAAAACAACCACACAACACACACACACTTAATGCACAACCAAGGCGAATTGAGTTCAGGGTCTCGTCGTAGTATGCGACTAAGATTGAATTCTCTGACTTGTAGTTGGAAACTCGCACTTCGAAGTCTAATAGACTTAAAAGAGGTCCTTCAGCAGTGTAACTGACTGAGTTGTCCACCTAAGTACCGAGGTAAATAGGGTATTTGGATAGTTTTAGGGTTCCGCGGAGCTAAATATAGCCAGCGGAGGGTTCCGCGGAGACAGCTGTATGCCTCTGTGGTGGGTATATGGCGCTGAACCAAACTCTCTATGCGAGACGTTTGAACAGTGGACTCTGGCTTCGTTACCAAAGTACCTTTAGGGCACTGACACCGCTACGACGAGCCTGACAGTGGACTTGGGCTTCGTTACCCAAGTGCCTTTGGGGCAAAGTCACAACCTCGACGGGCTTGACAATGGACTCTGGCTTCGTTACCAAAGTACCTTTAGGGCAAAGTTCTCACTCAAAGAGGTTGAACGATGGACTTGGGCTTCGCTACCCTAGTACCTTTAGGTTTTATACGTGAACACTTCTTACGGTGAACAACGCGAGCTTAGGTGCCTTAAAGCTAAATTAAGAGCCAACAACCAAATCTCTGTTAATGAGCAACTACAAACGAAAGATTGTATGATAACAATTCTCCGCGAAGCCGACCAGAGGACACCAACGCCGTATAAGCAAGCTTTAGACCGTAGTCACAGCAATACTGGGGGCAAGGATGAACTGAGGCATTGCGGGTTCTGGCAGGCCTTTTATACTACTTCTGATAAATACATGATAAACTGATAATGACTAATGAGTAGGGATATTTGATATGCGGCAGCCACGTAAACGGATGCCGAGTTGCTTGATGAGATTCTGAAGCCGAACGAGTCATCTTGTTTGACTCGTCGACCTATAAAGGGTATATTTGAATTGCCCGCGGAGCTGCCGACGCAATTCGTATATTGCCGTCCTGACGTTTCCTGCCGGCCTGGTTGGTAAGTATACCAAGCCCTGATAAGCAATAACTGCTAAACGGGTCCGCGGAGCCGTCCTGCCACGCATATGCTATGTCCCAATCTGGTTTCCTGCACTAGATCCGAAATGGATCGATTGTGCTTGTCTTTGTTGTCTGATCTGAGCGCGTCTGTCTCATCACGTGTGGTCTGGGCCCTGCTAGGTATCGACTGTGTTCGATCCTCGCAGTTAGCAATCATTATGAATGAGATAGATCAAGCTGGACATCAAGTTATGGAGCCGCTGAGCTGTCTAAGCCTTCCGCGTGCTATTTATAGCCTCCGCGGAGCCTGCGTTCCATGTATCTCGACCTCTTAGCCGCAGTCTCTCCCACAACTCTGTAGTTGATAATAGATTCAATCTGTCTTTGGTCTGGGCTTTTATGTTTATATATCTCCTTGTTTATGTGTCTAGCTTTTGCAGCGCAATCCGCCCCTACATATAGGTTGTGGACTGAGTCTGGCGGTGCTTCCTAGTACATGACAGCGATCCCGACCCCCAATTGGTAAGGGCCAAGAATCCCACGAACATACACTGATTCACACCTCTCGCATGATTAACACTCAATCAGCAGCTCGGAGCTCACTCTGACTCTCTTATGTATCACCGAACAGGGGTCCGCGGAGCATCATTAGCCTCAGCGGAGCGCCATCCAACAGTCCGCGGACCCATTTCTGGATCCTTAGAAAGTCAAAAATGCGCAATTTCACGGCTGGACTAATCTGGGCCGTATCACCGGTCAGGCAGATGGTTCTCAAACCAAGGCAGTTTGACGGTGGGGTTAATAACTTAATACTTGGTAAGTGCAAATACACATCAAGGAATAAACAATATGAACTCACTCATCAACAATGTGTATGTGGGAATATCCTCTGAGTTTATCAGTTCCTTGCTGAATGATATGCACAGTCTCGGGTGAAGGTGTTGCTGCTTTCCCACATTGAGATCATCACCTCAAACACAGGAAGTGCATCTCCAAGGGTCAGGGTTTTCTCTGCAGAGAGCCTTTGTTGAAAGGCATGAGGTACCTGTCATCGGGTCAATGACTGTAGTTGTATAGTGTAAACCGCTTACAGCGAGTATCCTTTTAAATGCCTCAAGGGCCTCCCAGTCCTGATCTCCAAGCTGATACTTCTTCAGATCTCAGAACTGGGGATCGGAAAGAAACTTGTTGATTGCCTGTATCATCAATTAGCATTGGATCTCGGCAATGTAATGCACCTCATAAATCTCTATTGCGTTTGCTTAATCAATTCACATCCCAATGCCAATCAGTGTTCAAGCATTGTTCTGTTCAACAAAAGAATGGGTTGCATGCTGTTCAGCTGCAGGAATAAACAATGTTGAAAGACTGTTTTAAGAGGGTTCAGGGACCCGTTTAAACAAATCATAAACAATGATTGAACAGCGATGAACAGTGTTCAAATGGTTTGCCAAAAAGGGCAGGCAAGTGAAGAATTCGAACTCGCAACCTGCCGGTGATGGTGAGGGTATGAGGGAGCAGAGTATTAACCACTGCACCAGAGAGCTGACATTCTTGAATCCCACGTACCCCATACACATTGATAGCAGTTATTATCATCCGATCTTTTTTTGGGTGAGGGTTGATTACGGATTTGACAAGGTTGGTAGTTTCTCTTTCGCTTAGTTGTTATGTGCCCGGTCCTCAACTAACACTATTGTTAGGATGTCGCGAGTTCGAACCTCCCCATCTACATTTCTTTTTCTCCAGGCGTTTAACCATTCAACGGTTGTTTAATCTGAACAATACTTGAACCCTGATTGACATTGATACGGCCATTGTTTAAACAAACTAGGGTTACTGGCACCTCACAAAGAACGATAGCACACTCTATCCCAATGAGCGTTTACAACCATCGAGTGTTAACGTCCTGCAGGAGCTGGAGGTCTGTCATTTGCAGGGCCTTGAGGACTTCTGAAAAATACTGGCGTCGTAAGGAGGAGGCTCGAATCTATGAGCTTTAACAGTGTTCATCGCGAAGCAAAACAGACATGCTTACTACACGAACAGTCGTTTGAACTGTAGCAACCGGATCCCTCTTTATTGCGTCTAAAAACGTGGGTGCACCTTCAGCAGGAGGAACAAAGTCAGCCGCTTCGGGTGCAGCAAACTCCATGTCGGTAATGGAACCGAGGACAGGTTTACATGCAAGGTTCACGATATGCGGGAAACATCTGAAATCTGGTCAGAAGATTGACTTGAATTGAAGACTAGAACTCACTGAATACGTCAATCATATTTACGGAAAGGTATGCCTCGTCTATTTAGCTCTATCTCTAAGAACATCATGAAGGTGTCATTGTTCGGCGCATTGTCGAGAGTAACCCAACTGAGCTGGGAAAGAATATTAGATACACTGAACAGGAAGATTTACCTTGTGGGCGATTTTTATGCGATCCATGATGTACAGGAATGCGATGGCTAAGTGCTCGCCGTCATTATGGCAAGGTACATAAAGAAACCCGATTAAATCGGTATGAAGTGTTAGCTGGTATTGAGGGCCGAATGGGGTGGCGATTATTTTCGACTTGAGCCAATGGCCGGTGACGGCCATGTAGGGCCGTTTCTGCTTGTCGCTCCACATGTCCATGGTAGCTGATATCTTGCCAAATGCAGGGTGAGAGGGATCACCATGGACTCGCGCCGGGAAGCCGTGGACGTGACCACTGCAGTGCATGCGGAAGGCCAGAGGCTGGGTCGATGAAGGTGCGTGCGTGCGATGTGTAGTATTCGTCGTCGTTTTCTTCCGCTTGTGCAAGAAGAAAAGGGTGAGAGGGTACACTGAGTGGTGGGACTCAGCATCGGAGGCTGCTCGTGGAACTCGAGCTCCAGTTAGTCTCCGACTCGCTCCCACTCCCGCTCGACTCAAAGCCGGGCGGGCGTGGAAAGTCAAATACATCGCCTTCGCGCGAGTTGCGGTGGCCGAGGCGTCAGGCGTCGTCGCCCTGAAGAGCGGTTGGGCGGGCGGGATGCGCAACGAGAGGAGCTTTTTTTGGATTTCGGCGTGAGTTTAGCGAGGGGGTCTTCTACGGGGTCCTCGAGGATGCTGACGAGCACAACCCTCGTTTTTGCGGGACTAACACTTGAAGTATGAGACCCGGTTATGAGTTCACTTCATCCCGTTCTTGCGGCTCATCGGAGCCGTGAAAAGGACTCGTTATCGGAGCGAGCTAACGAATAGTAGAAGCGAATGTCCATAGAGGTTTTATAGTTAAATCCTCGCATTGTTCGAAGACCGCGAGATCGAGTGGTAGAAAGCGAGATGACTGGAGGCTCTTGAACTTGTCTTGAACAACAAGCGACATCATACGGCCGGATTACCCCGGGCCGCGCTTGTCTTGCTCCTTCATTTTTCAGCGCGACACCTCGGTCGCCCTCAGCGATTCTGCATACCTCAGACTCGATTATTTATGGAACTCTTTTTAACTTTCCATCGTGACGGCCATTAAACTCTCAATCCCCAAAATGGACTCGGGCGCTGAGTCTCCTATCCTCACCACCCAGCGCTCCGATTCGGCCTCCGAAAGTCGCGAACAGGGACCCTCCGTTTCTCGTCCGAATTTACGGTGACCCTCTTAGGTGTATGTTCGTGAATTAGTGAATGGATTCAACGGACCACGGTGCATTACATCGAATATACCGGCAGGAACTCCACCTATTCTAATTTAAATATTGCTTAAGTATCTCTGGTCATTTCTTCCTATTTTACTGCTTGACCCGCGTGCGGCGTTGTAAAATTGCAGCATGCTGGTACGCTGTACCCAGAACGGCGTCGAATAGTCGCCATACAGAGAGCATTATCCACCAGACCCAACACATCCACGCTTGATCCACGACGAAGACGTTAGTCTCGTGCACAGCCTCTCATGACATCCCAAATTGGGAACCCTGTCATGAGAGTCTGGGCCTAAACCGGCTAATTAACCATACTACTGCACTATCAATCTTTGTTTTTTGGGTGATCGTTTGACGTTTGACCATTGGAAAGGCATTCGGACTTTAAGTTAAGAGAAAAATGTGTTATAATGAACCATTCAAATCATTTTGCCTCCTCAGAATTTCTTCGAACTCCAGTGAAAGAGGCCCACCGACTCATGGAATTTGGCCGTATGCGGAATGTGGCGGTGCTGCCCCTTATGGATGGAAGCAGATATTTTCTTGTTTATGGCATTGTGCCCTCCAACACTATTTCTACCACAGGGAGACAGTTTATTGAGAAGATTAACATATTTCTCTCTCTAAGGTTTGAGCGGAAACAATTCAGAAATAATAGAATAGAGAAAACAGGTCCATGGGAAAATGGCATCAAAGTTTGATAGTGCAGTAGTCTGGTTATTGTTAATCTGCTGGGATAGGCCCAGACTCTCATGACAGGGTTCCCAAATTGGGAACCCTGTCATGAGAGGCTGTGCACGAGACTACCAATCAACACAGGTCTGCACAGCTCCACGACGTCTGTCGACGGCCTCTGGACTTGACGATGGATTTCCCAGTTAAAAAGCCCAATGCCAACAAAGCTGACCTTCATCAGAAACCGACGACCACCATCCATATGGATGCCAGCAACGAACGGTGTGTCTTGCCTTGTATCAAAATTGCTTGCTCACCAGGCATAAGATTAATCACTGTGCTGCAAGCGTGCTTTGCTGACTTGTTGAAGAAAAACGAGGAGCAAATGGACAAGTGAGTTTAATGTGGACTCTGTGGAGTGCTCGATGACCAGAGATACGAAGATTACAGACTGCAGTCGAAGGTCTTAGACCAAAGCCGGTCGTAACGGACAAAAAGACTAAATTTTGGAACCTTTACAAATCACTCGCGGATGAGCATGACAAGGAATTTCTCCAGAAATATAGCACAGACCTTGATATGTCTCTCATATTTGTGTGTTGATGAACAGTTGTACCCTGATTATATCTAATGGTAACTTAGGCCGGTCTCTTTTCTGCTGTCAGTTCGGCCTTCATCATCCAAATCCAACCCACAATCCAACCCCACAACACTCCACTCATCATTGTGGTAGCCCAATGTCTGCTCTATGTCAGCCTATGCTCGACACTACTTGCTGCACTACTTGCAGTCCTCGGCAAGCAATGGCTCATTTATTATTCAGCTGCAGGGGAACGAGGCACCATTGAGGCACGTGGCCTCGAGCGCCAGCGGAAACTCGATGGTCTACGCAACTGGAATTTTGACCTGTTGATGCAAATGTTCCCTCTTCTGTTGCAGTTTGGATTGCTTATCTTTGCTGTTGCCCTCTCAGTCTATCTCTGGACTGTGCACATATCCCTCGCAATAATTGTCCTTTCTTTCACATCCTTTGGATTTGTTGGGTACACCTTTCTGCTTGTTTCTGCTATTGTCTCCCCAGATTCTCCCTTCCAAACTCCTCTTGCACCTCTCATTGCTCGCTTGCTTCCAACTCTCTGGATGGAGTGCAAAAGATTTCTTACTTGGGTGGCCAAGTCATGCCAGCAATTCACCAAACATATCTACTCTGCATAGGCTCCCTACTTCCAGAGGTCACACCATTCTCTGC
Organism: Mycena epipterygia; assembly: GCA_029281465.1. Taxonomy (NCBI): domain Eukaryota; kingdom Fungi; phylum Basidiomycota; class Agaricomycetes; order Agaricales; family Mycenaceae; genus Mycena; species Mycena epipterygia. The sequence continues at coordinate 228,402 of JARJCQ010000054.1, read as the reverse complement.
CATCCTTTACCAACCACAAGTTCCCACACAACACAACAGAGCAAGCACCTGTCCTCTTTGATGCCCCATTTCCAGATTCATCACCTGAAATTCCAGCTATATTATGGGTATTGGAGACTTCAACTGATCCCCATATGATCACCACAGCAGCTGAAATTGCTTATGGCTTACAATGGCCATGTGTTGATGTCACTCCCCAGCGGACGAGGTTGTATGACAGCCTCTTGGCATGTTTTGAACCTATCAAAATTGGGGCCCTTGGTGAGACCATATTTAGCCTGGACTATATCCAAGACGGAATGTCTCTCCCTGCGCTTCATCTTGGACGGGCTTGCTGGGCCTTGCCGGATGCACATAATCTGGGAACAATTTTGGTAAATTCTGTGCTACTCAAGAAGATAGATCCGGAGCTGGCAAATGTACTCAGGATTGTAGTGCATGAACCCCATCTAATCTCTGGTGAATCATTAGCAATCAAATGGGCTTTGCATGTAATTCCATCACTCAAGTATGAGAATTTGGAAGCAAAGCAAACTGCATTGGAATATTTCCTTAATCAATTCAAGGAAATGACACCAGACCTGGATCCTTCAAGCTTCACTGACTACCTGTGTTGCATCAATAGCTTTCTCTCAACTATGAGCAGGCATGATCTGCTGAGGAAGGACAAGAGGTGGGAAAGATATTTAACATTGATACATGCAAATCTAATTTTGCCCCAGTCAGTTCCAGGGACAATTATTTGAAAATATTTTGAAAACACTTGTTTCAAAGCTCAAAAATGATGAAATTCCACTGGATACTGTATCCAACATTGTAGAAACCACTGGCCGGTTAGCTGGGAAACTTGGATGCTGCACATTATGGGGAGGCAAACTTGAGTCCTATGACTACCGCCTGGACCTAGTATATCAGTTTTGTCACTCCCTCCCTCACATAGACGGATGGATTAGCATTGTGTTGGCAAGTGGTTTGCTGACACTAGTGGCAGGATATTACTCTGAATTCAGAGGTTACAAGAAAGCAGGAGACCCTGATTGGGTGTACGAAGCACTGGAGGGTGTTTGCATCCCATCAGAAGCTCATGACCAGTGGGATAGCAGAATGAAAGCAGGTGTCTCTGGGCTTCTGAAGGCACTCTCTTACTATGAAGTTTCTCCTCTCAAAGAACACCTACCTATCCTGTTAAATGCCCTTGTAATTTCTGGTGATATTTCCAGGAATGCTGCTTCTCTTCTGGTGCAGAACAATATTTGGTTTCAGGATGAAGAGTTGAAGCCAATCCTCCAAACAGCCTCTGTGTGGTCTTCCCTTGCCTGTTTCCCCATATATTCACATTCACATTCCTTCTACCAGAATTTCATTCACCTGGGTCATACACTCGCAAACATCCCTGACTGGCACCCACACATCCACAAAGAACTCTGCTTATGGATCCATTCATTTTTTAGGCATCGACAGTGGGATCTTGCTGAAAAATACAATTCTGTGCTCTCTACAATTTGGAACCCAGACACTGGTGACTATGAATTTGCCAACAACATTGAAAAAGCATTAGGTTTATCCTATGTTGCCTTGTCAAACAGTTGGGAGAGTTTTGATTTTGGCATGTCAGATAGCTTACAAGAATCTGTGAAGTGGTTGCACTGTACCATTTCAGTAGTGATGCGCACCAGGTACTACTACCGAGAATATCCGCGGCTGCTGGCAACAGAGATGACTCCACATTTCAAAACAATTTTCTCTGTACCTCTCCACAATTCTCTCATAAATGCAGTGATAGCAGCCAAAGAGATTGTGGAGAACAGCTTGAAGGAAGTTTCACACACCAGGAGGACAATCTTCCACACTATCTCCAAGATTCTGGAGGACATGGCAAAGATGCCACAGTCTAGAGATCCAGAAAAAGATGAAGAGGATTGGTCGGAGCTGCAGGGACAGTTAAATGAAGATATTAAGCGACTCGAAAAATCAATCCGCAATATGCCCGAATAATTGGTCGAATAATTTATGAATTACAACTGTAGTATGCCTCTGTCTATTTATCTTCTCATTGAATATCAGTCTTGGTTGTAATCGGTTCTGTATCTTCAACACAACTCTAATCAACATGAAAAAAGCGAGGCAAACCAAGGTACACTGCATCTCAAGGTAAGCCCGGAGTCATGAAAGTCTAACTGAGAGAGCAGTACTTGTGAACATTGCTCCGAGCCAAACTTCAACCAGAGATTTGGGTCTCCAGCACTATCGAGAGGAAGCAATTGCGGGAGTTGAAATTAATATTGAATTGTTTGCAAGGCGGGGTCAAACAGAATGCAGATCGGAAAAACCGTTGAGTCCGCGACTTTGGAATGTCGAAGGACGATAAATATATCTAAGTAGCACGGCGTTCAGCAAGTCTAATGAGATATACTTCAGAGAAATGGCGCACACCACACAAACAGGTTCAATCTCCCGGATTCCAACGTTGAGGAAGTCAAACTAGCTACATCCGCTCACCTCAACTCGCATTGCGTACTACAAGTAGCTCCGATCAATGCAGCCTTGCATTTGATCAGTATGTTCAACTCGGCGGTCCGGAGCTGAAAAGCAATCAGTGTAGAACGGTGGATGTTTAGGGATGTTGAAGCAGCTCCCCGAGTTCCGCACCCTCCGCCGGGTGTGCTGGGTAAAAATCAACGTGCAGCTGTGAGAGGGAATCGAGCCTACCGTTTCAGAACCTGACCCCGTGCTCCTCGCAGGAAAAACGAGTTCATATATCATCATCCACTCGTATCTAACGAGCGTCAAGGACGCCGCGATGAGAACGCATCTGCCAGGAAGTCCAAAACTATCCAGAATCAGCGGGCACGCCGACTCGCACTGCACACCTAGAAGAGCGATTATATCCTCACCATGTACAAGGATTCGCGTTACCGGCCTCTCTAGTACAAAGCGCCTCCGGATCCTAAACGAATACCGTTCATTCCGGCGTGAAATGGACTCACCTGATCTATATCCTGTCATTCTGCGCATGTGTGGAGTGCGGACAGGCTTTACTAAAATCCAGGAACAAAATTAATTTTGATCCCTTGGTGAATTGATGCAAGAAAAATGGAGCGCACCTTGTGTACACGAAGACGCAGAAAAACAGCTGGCGTCAATTCCAGCCATTTCGAGAGATCGACAAGAGATTAAAGGAGAAACGGCCGCCAGTGAAAAACTCGGACATAGAGAGGATCCAGATCACCGGGAGGCCAAAGCCATTTCGAAGAGGAAAAATCGCAGAACACCAGCGAAGGATTCAGGAGACGTTCGCCAAGGCCATAGTCAAATGATCCCGCCACCCGTAAAACGCGCAGGGCCTAACACTAGAAATTTGTCGACGCGAGTGGAAAGAAACAAGAAAGAAAGAAAGAGGCGCCCACCAAGCACGTCATCGTTGCACCACCACTATAATGCGCCGCCTTCTCTTCAAATCCTTTGTTATTTTGCGCCCGCCTTCGCACGATTCATCCTCGGTCATTAGATCCCGAAACAAATAAATTAAGTGCATCTACTACTACTCGTGTGCGTCTGGGGTATTAGAATTCTATTTGCGACTAAGTAGTAAGTACCCTCTTCTCTCCTCTGCAATCCGACAACGAACGAACGAACGCTACGAGTACCGGAGGAACATCTCCACCGGAATCGGCTTCCTCCTCAAGCCCCCACTTCCGGCCCCATTTCCAGCACTGCGCTCCGAGCCCGCGTCCGAGGCGCCGCTCCAGTGCGAGCTGGTCGAAGTCGAGGAGCGGTGCGAGCTGCGAGGAGAGGAACGCGACGAGCACCCGCTGCTGGACGTAGGGGACGCAGGGTTCGAGCACCCACTACTGGATGCAGGTGAGGAAGTGTAGGACGCGTAGGAGTGTGACGCATACGACCCCGAGCTTGCTGAGCGCCGGCGCGGCGAGCGCTGTGTGGTGTAGGCGGTGTAGAACGGAACGCGGGGCTGGGGTCTGGGGTGCTTGATGTCGCTGAGGGTGGAGTAGAATGTGAGGCGCGCACGGGGAAGCGGGACACGAAGCCCACTGCACCCCCGGCGTCCTTGGCACGAGCGAAACGGGGTCAACGGTCGCGGTGGGCGTAACGGAGACGGGCTCAGAGAACCGCACGACGCACACGTCGGCTACGGTGAGGCACTTCCCGCGCTTGGTCGGCTTCGCGTACCCGTTCCACACGCCTTCCAATCCTACACGTCCCGAGTGTGCACGGCCAGCGCAGAGAGTTCGACCTAAGCCGGGGAAGATATCGCCCGAGCGCCGCGAATGTCTTCGGCGACACGGACGAGTGCGAGTGGGCGTGCGAGGAATAGATGGAGGAGAGCGTGGAGGTGGACCAGCGCGAGCGCAGCTCCCGGGAGGGGGGCGTGCATCTCCGTCTGCTTCGTCGTCTGCGGGGGTGCATGTATCGTAAACCGATTCAGCGGCGGGTGCGGATGCGGGCGTCGGTGGGCATGGAAGGGCGAATGGCAACCGCGACGTGGGCGGGTGCCACCCCGTATGCGCCGCAGCCGCGAACGGGGATCGAATCGGGGGCAGGGAGGCGGAAGGGTGATTCGGCCTCGTCCTCGTCCCCGCGTGATAGCGATGATGGGGAGCAGGAAGAGGAAGGGGAACGGTGGGAGCAGGGAAGAGGAAAGGGAGAGGGAGCAGAGTGGTATTTCGTTGTACCGCTCATCCTCAACAACATCAATGTCGATGATCTCGCACTCTTGGTCACTCTTCCCACTCCCCGCCCTCGATGTCGACGTCGGCGGCCACGCCCTGCGCCTCGGCGGGAAACCGCGACATGGCACGGGCGGCGAGAGGAGGGCGGCGAGGCGCGAAGAGCTCGATGCTGTAGATGCAACGCAATTAGCATGGAGCATAAGCAGAAGGGAAGGAGGACACGTACGCGAAGGAGAATAGGTGGGAGGGAGAGGAGGGTGTACGCATACGCGTCCGTGGTGATGGGGGTGGGCGGTGGCGGGCGGGGCTGGAGATAGATCTAGATGAGGTGGGCGTAACGATAGGCGGCAGGGGCGGCGCACGCGCTGGGATAGTGACCACGCGCCTAGACACACAGAGCCGCGATACTGCGAAGAAGGGTTAGGTGGGATCACCATAGACTTGCGCCGGGAAGCCGTGGACGTGGCCACTGCAGAGCATGCGGAAGACCAGAGGGCGGGGCGATGAAGGTGCGCGCATGCGATGCGTAGTATTCGTCGTCGTCCTCTTCCACTTGTGCGAGAAGAAAAGGGGGAGAGGGTACACTCAGTGGTGGGACTCAGCATCGGACGCTGTTCGTGGGACTCGAGCTCCAGTTAGTCTCCGACTCGCTCCCACTCCCGCTCGACTCAAAGCTGGGCGGGCGTGGACAGTCGAATACATCGCCCTCGCGCGAGTTGCGGTGGCCGAGGCGTCAGGCGTCGTTGCCCTGCACGGCGGCAAAGAGTGGTTGGGCGGGCGGGATGCGCAACGAGAGGAGCCGCCGCTTTTTTGTTGATTTCGGCGTGAGTTCAGCGAGGGGGTCTTCTACGGGGTCCTCGAGGATGCTGACGAGCACAACACTCGTTTTTTTGCGGGACTGACGCTTGAAGTATGAGACCCGGTTATGAGTTCACTCATCCCGTTCTTGCAGCTCATCGGAGCCGTGAAAAGGATAGGAGCGAGCTAACGAATGGTAGAAGCGAATGTCCGTAGAGGTTTTTTACTTACGTCCTCGCATTGTTCGAGGACCGCGAGAGAGGTGACTGGAGGCTCTTGAACAACAAGCGACACCATCCGGCCCGATTGCCCCGGGCCGCGCTTTTGCTCCTTCATTTTTCAGCGCGACACCTCGGTCGCCCTCAGCGATTCTGCATACTTCAGACTCAATTACTTATGGAACTCTTTTTGAAATCCCACTGTGACGGTGATTAAACTCTCAATCCCAACTCAATCCCCAAGTTGGACTCGGGTGCTGAGTCCCCTATCCTGACCACTAAGGCTCCAACCATTTAGTTTTCATTTGAAGATCTGGGCAAATCAAACAAAAACGGTATTTAAAACTGTTTAAAACCGTTTTAAATGGTATTTTTTATAGGCCATTGAAACACGACTGAAGTAATTAATTAGTAATTAATTAGTGGCCACTGCCGCAGTCCAGGGATGCTTGAAGAATCTACACCTTGGTAAGCATCGCCTCCATTATAATCTCCGCTTTCAAAATCATCCTCGCGCTTCATGGCAAATATGATGTGATTCTAAGAATAGGCGCTCGACAGAGACACTGCTCCCAGAAATGGCCAGGCGAGCCGAGCTATCGTAGAGACGATCGGAAAAACATGTTGGTGTTGAAATTCCTATGAGGGAAAGAATCGAACCCAGTGTCCACACCATTTCTTATACTAACTTCCATCATGTCAACAGGCTCCACCAAGGCTCAACGTTCAACGCTCAACACTCATACAGTATGTGTTGATCTAAAAATGTTCCAGTTCCCCGATACGATTTCAAGTTCCACATTGGCAACATCGTCCGTACATACATTGTCCAACAAGGACTTTAATATGGCATTCCTGAAGCACAACATGTAGCCCTTTAAAACGTTTTAAAACGGTTTATAAACTGTTTGACCGCTCTTCAAACAAAACATAAATAAAAACGGTTTAAAACCTTTTTTCAAACACGGTTGGAGCCTTACTCACCACCCAGCGCTCCGACTGAGTATCGACAAGATTCGAGAAGAGTGGGACTCGGCTAATGCTCGGCTAACGTCGGCTAGCGTGGGCTAACATACCGTTAGTGGGACTCGGCCTGACTCGGCGTCAAGAATGGGACTCGCTTACGGACGCCCATCATTGGATCATTTGAGTTTAGACCCTGCTCATCGGCTGGCACCACGCAGTGGGCCTTGCGGCGAGCGAAAATGCTCCGCGCAGCGGGCCCAGCGGCGAGCGTCAAGGGGGGTCCGCGGAGGTCTTTCCCGCGTAAGATGTCTACCAAAAAAGGTCGGATCAAGTGTAAAAAAAAAGGCCCCGAGTATCGCCGGGGAACACAGACGCTGATGGGCCAGAAACGGGTACGCCTTGGAGCAGATCATATTGGCAATGACAGGGATAGTAAGTAGCCGGTCGGTACTTAACTTCGACGCCTCGTGGTCTGATATCAGCCCGTGCGGAGATGAGCATGAGGCTGGTTAGCAATCAACACAGGTCTGCACACGTCCACGACGTACATCGACCTTGACCAGATGGATCCCCCAATCAAGAAGCCCAATGCCAACGACACTGACCTTCATCAGGAACCGGCGGCCACTGTCAATACGGACATGTGGTCGAAGGAAGCGAGCAACGAACGGTACGTGTCTTTGCTTGCCAAAATGCTTGCTCACCGGGCACCAGATTGATCAGTGCAATGCAAGCATGCTTTGCTGACCTGGTCAAGAAAAATGAGGAGCAAATGGACAAGTGAGTTTAATGTTGGCTCTGTGGACTGCTCGATGACCAGAGATATGAAGATTACAGACCACATTTGAAGGTCTTAGACCAAAGCCGGTCGTAACAGACAAGAAGACAAAATTTTGGAACCTCTACAAAACACTCGCAGACGAGCACGACAAGGAATTTCTCCAGAAATACAGCACAGACCTCGATACATCACTTATATTTGTGCGTTTATGGGCAGTTATCTCATGGTTAGTCTAATGATGACCCAGGCTGGTCTTTTTTCTGCTGTCAGTTCAGCCTTCATCATTCAAATCCAACCCACAATCCAACCCCACAACACTCCACTCATCATTGTGGTAGCCCAATGCCTGCTCTATTTAAGCCTTTGCTCAACGCTACTCGCTGCATTACTTGCTGTCCTTGGCAAACAATGGCTGATTTATTACTCAGCTGCAGGTGAACGAGGCACCATCGAGGCACGTGGCCTAGAGCGTCAACGTAAACTCGATGGCCTACACAAATGGAAATTTGACCTGTTATTGCAGATGTTCCCCCTTCTGCTACAGTTTGGATTGCTGATCTTTGCTGCTGCTCTCTCAGTCTATCTGTGGAAAGTGCATATATCCCTTGCACTCATTGTTCTTTCCTTCACATCCCTTGGATTTGCTGTGTACACCTCTCTGCTTGTGTCTGCTATTGTGTCCCCAGATTCTCCTTTCCAAACTCCTCTTGCACCTCTCATCACTCACTTCCTTCCCACAACTCTTTGGATGAAATGCAAAAAAAATCTCACTTGGGCCACTAAACCAGCTCATCAATTCATTAAACACATCTACTCTGCATGTGTTCCATATTTCCAGAGGTCACATCATCTCCTACCATCCTTTTCCAAGCACAGGTCCCTACAGAACACAATGGAGCAAGCACCTATCCTCTTTGATGCCCCATTCCCAGAACCATCACCTGAGGTTCCAGCTGTATTATGGGTACTGGAGACTTCAACTGATCCCCATATGATCACTACAGCAGCTGAAATTGCTTATGACTTGCAATGGCCAAATGTCAATGTTACTCCCCAGCAGACCAGGTTGTATGACAGCTTCTTGGCATGCTTTCAATACTCTGAGGTTTTCCTGAACATAGAGGATCATGTAGAGTCTAGATTCTTGCTGGACAGAGTTCAAGATGGAATGTCTCTGGCTGCCCTTCATCTTGGACGAGCTTGTTGGGCCTTGCAAGACACACATGATCTGAAACCGCAAATTATCATCAGTGCTCACCTACTAGAGGAGCCAGAGCCAGATCTGGCAAATTTACTCAACATTGTAAATAAACAACCTGATTTAATCTCCAACTCCAGTGAATTGTCAGCAATCAAATGGGCTTTGCATGTAATTCCATCACTCAAGTATGAGAATTTGGAAGTAAAGGAAACTGCATTCAAGTATTTCCTTAATCAATTCAAGGACACAACACCAGACCTGGATCCTTCAAGCTTCACTGACTATCTGTGTTGCATCAATAACTTTCTCTCAACTATGAGCTGAGGATGGACAAGAGGTGGGAATGATTTAACATTGATGCATGCAAGTCTAATCTCTCCCCAGTCAGTTCCAGGGACAACTATTTGAACACATTTTGAAAACACTTGTCTCAAAGCTGGAAAATAATGAAATTTCCGCCGATACTGTAGCCAATATCATAGAAACCACTGGCTGGTTAGCCAGCAAATCTGGAACTATGGAGGCCAGATTATGGTCAGGCAATCTGTACTACTACTCCAACCGCCTGGACATAATATATCAGTTTTGCAGCTCCCTCCCTCAGTTGGATGGATGGATTACCATTGTGTTGGCAGCTGGTCTGCTAACACAATATCATGAAGCCCAGTGGTATCACCATAATTCATCCAATGGAGACCCTGGTTGGGTATACAAAGCACTGAACAATGTTGATGTCTCAACAGAAGGTCATGACCAGTGGGATGACTTAATGGTAGCTGGGGTCTCCGGGCTTTTGCGGGCACTAAATTACTATGATGTTCCTCTTCTCAAAGAACACCTACCTATCCTCTTGCAAGCCCTTTCAGTTCCTGGTGATATTTTCCAGAATGCTGCCCACCTTCTGGTGAAAGAAAATATTGTAGACTGGTTTCAAGATCATGAGTTACAGCCAATCCTCCAAGCATCCTCTGTGTGGCCTTCCCTTGCCCGTGTTCCCATAGATATAAATTCACATTCTTTTACAAAGAATTTCATTCACCTGGGATACACACTCGCAAACATCCCCGACTGGCACCCACACATCCACAAAGAACTCTGCTCTTGGATCACAGCATTCTTTAAATATGAACCCTGGGATCTTGCTGAAAAATACAATTCTGTGCTCTCTACAATTTGGAACCCAGACACTGGTGACTATGAATTTGCCAACAACATTGAAAAAGCATTAGGTTTATCCTTTGTTGCCTTGTCAAACAGTTGGGAGAGTTTCAATTTTGGCATGTCAGATAGCTTACAAGAATCTGTGAAGTGGTTGCACTGTACCAGTTCAATGGTGATGCGCACCAGGTACTACTACCGAGAATATCCGTGGCTGCTGGCAACAGAGATGACTCCACATTTCAAAACAATTTTCTCTGTACCTCTCCGCAATTCTCTCATAAATGCAGCAACAGCAGCCAAAGAGATTGTGGAGAACAGCTTGAAGGAAGTTTCACACACCAGGAGGGCAATATTCCACACTATCTCCAAGATTCTGGAGGAGATGGCAGACAAGATGCCACAGTCTACAGATCCAAAGAAAGATGACGAGTATTGGTGGGGCCAGCGTTATCAGTTCAAAGAAGATATCAAGCAACTCGAAAAATCAATCTGTGATATGCCCGAATAATTGGTTGAATAATTTATGAATTACAACTGTAGTATGCCTCTGTCTATTTATCTTCTCATTGAATATCAGTCTTGGTTGTAATCGGGTTCTGTATCTTCAACACAACTCTAATCAACATGAAAGAAGCGAGGCAAACCAAGGTACACCGCATCTCAAGGTAAGCCCAAAGTCGTGAAAGTTTGACCTCTGCGTGGAAGGATAAGCAACCTAGTAAAATCCACAATTGTGGCCGGCAGAAATGGACTATAATTGAGTCAGAGAAGCGGGAAAACGAATCGAGACTGTCTAACTGAGAGAGCAGTGCTTGTGAACCTTGCTCCAAGCCAAACTTCAACCAGAAATTTGGGTCTAGGAAGTAATTGAGGGAGTTGAAATTAATATTGGAGGCGGGGTTCAGATAGAATGCAGATCAGAAAAGCCGTTGAGTCCGCGACTGTGGAATGTCGAAGGATGATAAATATATCTAAGTAGCACGGCGTTCAGCAAGTCTAATGAGATATACTTCAGAGAAATGGCGCACACCACACAAACAGGTTCAATCTCCCGGATTCCAACGTTGAGGAAGTCAAACTAGCTACATCCGCTCACCTCAACTCGCATTGCTTACTACAAGTTAAGCTCCAATCAATGCAGCCTTGCATTTGATCAGTATGTTTAACTCGGCGGTCCGGATCTGAAAAGCAATCAGTGTAGAACGGTGGATGTTTAGGGATGTTAAGGCAGCTCCCTGAGTTCCGCACCTTCCGCCGGGTGTGCTGGGTAAAAATCAACGTGCAGCCGCGAGAGGGAATCGAGCCTACCGTTTCAGAACCCGACCCCGTGCTCCTCGCAGGAAAGACGAGCTCATATATCATCATCCACTTGTATCTAACGAACGTCGAGGACGCCGCGAAGAGCGATTACACCGTCACCACCTACAAGGATTCACGTTACTGGCCTCTCTAGTACACGAAACTTGGAAGCGCCTACGGATCCTAAACGAATATCGTTCATTCCGGCGTAAAATGGACTCACCCGATCTATATCCTGTCATTCCGCGCATGTGCGGAGTGCGGGCAGGCTTTACTAAATCCAGGAACAAAATTAATTTTAATCCCTTGGTGAATTGATGCAAGAAAAATGGAGCGCACTTTGTGTACACGAAGACGCAGAAAAACAGCTGCCGTCAATGCCAGCCATTTCGAGAGATCGACAAGAGATTAACAGAGAAACGGCTGCCAGCGAAAAACTCGGACGTAGAGAGAGAGAAGAAGAAAAATCGCGGAAAACCAGCGAAGGATTCAGGAGACATTCACCAAGCCCATAGCCGAAATGATCTCGTCACTTTTAAAACGCACAGGACGTAACACTAGAAATTCGTCCACGCGAGTGGAAAGAAAACAAGAAAGAAGAAGCGCCCACCAGGCGCCTAAGGCATGTCATCACTGCACCGCCACTATGATACGCCGCCTTCTCTTTAAATTCTTTCGCCACAAGTTATTTTTGCGTCCGCCTTTGCACGATTCATTTTCAGTCATCAGATTTCGATAAATTAAATGCATCTACTACTACTTGTGTGTGTCTGGGGCATAGAATTCTATGTGCGTACGAATAAATGCCGTCTTCTCTTCTCCTTTTCAGCAGTCTCAGCTTGACCGCTACCCGAGAACGCTACGAGTACCGGAGGAACACTGGGATCGGCTTCCTCCTCAATCCCCCGCCCCCGCACACGTTTGTGTGTGCAGAACTGCACTCCGAGTCCCCCGCGTCCGAGGCGCCGCTCCAGTGCGAGCTGGTCGAAGGCGAGGAGCGGTGTGAGCTGGACGAAGGCGACGAGCGGTGCGAGCTGCGAGGAGAGGAACGCGAAGAGCACTCACTGCTGGACCCCGGAGAGTACGGCGACGAGTGCGAGCTCGACGCAGGAGACGCCGGCGACGACGATGAGACGCAAGAGGAGGAATGTGAATGCGAGGAAGGTGAGCCAGTCGATACGCGCCGCCGCGAGAAGCGCTGTGTGGTGTAGGCAGTAGAGAGCGCGGGGCTTGGCCCGTGGGTGCTTGGCGTGCTCGGATTCACCATTACTCCAGTATATGCGGAGCGTGAGGCCGACGGAGTGGGACCGGGAGCGAGGTACGAAGCCCACTGGACCCCCGGCGTCCTTGGCGCGGGCGACACGGGGTCAATAGGCTCAACGGTCGCGACTGAGACGGGCTCAGAGAACCGCACGACGCACACGTCGGCCACGGTGAGGCGCTTTCCGCGCTTGCCCTTTCCCTTCCGTTGCGCAGCGTTCCCCATGGGAGTCGCGCGCGCGAGTTTAGGGAGGGCGGAGTTCACGCGCCCAGACTGTGACGCGGACCTAAGCCAGAGCAGATATTGCCCGAACGCCACGAAGGTCTTCGGCGAAACGGGCGAGCGCAGCGCGCCCATAGAAGAGTGAGCACGCGAGGAGTGAAGGGAGGAGAGGGTGGAGGTGGACCAGCGCGAGCGCAGCTCCCGCTCCCAGGCGGGGTTGCGTACGTCTGCGTCTGCTTCGTCGTCTGTATCTGCGACGTAAACGGAGTCCCCAGTGGGCCAAGATAAGGACGCCAATGCGGGCGCAGCGGGTGCAGATGCGGGTGTCGGTGAGCATGCAAGGGCGAACGGCAATCGCGACGTGGGCGGGTACCGCCCCGTATACGCAGCGGCCGCGAAAGGGGATCCGATCGGGGCGGGGAGGCGTGGAAGCGGCGTGCTTCGCTATCCGCTGGCGATGACGGGGAGCAGGGAGAGGAAGAGGAGTAAGGGGAGCAGGGAGAAGAGGAGGGGGAGCAGAGTGGCATTTCGTCGTACCGCTCATCTTCATCAACGTCAATGTCGATGATGTCGCACTCTTGGTCCCCGGACTCGATGTCGACGTCGGCGGGCACGCCCTGCTCCTCTACAGGAAACCGCCGCATGAGCGGTGGGAGGAGGGTCGCGAGGCGCGCAGGGGAAGACCAGCTCGAGGATGCTGTAGATGCAATGCAATTAGCATGGAGCGTAAGCAGAAGGGAAGGACACGTACGTGAAGGAGAATGGGGGTGCACGCGCACACGTCCGTGGGAACGGGTGTGCGCTGTGGCGGGCGCACGCGGGGGCTAGAGATAGACGACGAGCGGGAGATGGCAAAGGGCGGCGAGGGCGGCGTGCGCGCGGGGATGGCAATCGCGCAGCTCAGGCGTACGGAGCCACGATACTGCGAAGAAGGGCAGGGAGGAAGCACCATGGTCTCACGGCGAGCCGTGGATGTCGACGCGGAGGAAGAAGGCACGGAAGGCCGGAGGGGCGGCGCTATGAAGACGCGGGGGTGGGATGCGTAGTATTCGTCGTCGTCCTCTTCTACTTGTGCGAAAGAAGAGGGTGAGAGTGCCTGAGCGCACTGCGCTGAGGTGGGCTCAGCGCCGGTGCGGTGTGCACGCTGTTCGCGGGACTCGAGCTCGAGCCAGTATCCGACCCGCTCCCGCTCCCACTTCCATTCGACTCGAAGCCGGGCGGGCGCCGGGGAAAGTCGAATACCTCTCCATCATGCGAGTCGGGATGGCAGTCATCGTCGCCCTGCATGGCGGCGGCGAGCGGCGGGGCGGGCGGGATGCACAGCGAGAAGAGGCGCCATTTTTTCGATGGCGATTTGGCAGTGGGGGTCTCCTCGAGGATCATGTTGACGAGCACGATGCTCGTTTTGCGGGACTGGCGCTTGAAGTATACGAGTTCACTTCATCCCGTTCGTGCGGCAGAGTCGTACAGCTCATTGTGGCCATTAAAATGGCTATTTATCGACGCCGTTCGTGAGAGAACAAGTTGTAGAGTGCGAATGTCCATAGAAGCTTTATACGTCCTACGCAAAGATTACGACGGGAGGCTCTTGGACAACAAGCACAACATCTCTCGGCTTGTCCCGGATGCAACCCGGATCGCACTTGCCTTTCTCCTTCATCTTTTTTACTCTGAGCAAGGAAACTCTTGGTGCTCTGCCCTGCTCATCACCCAGCGCTATAAGGCTCGCTAGCCCAGCCTGGTACCATGCTGCCGGTCCGACGCTCTCAGCCTATACTCCGTACATGACGCTGACGGCGAACTTTTCAGCACAGAAAAAACTGACTGGTGACAGGCATGAAATGAAGTCTTCCCGGAGGATAGGTAAGTAAATATGCTGGGATCCGAGTCAACATCTGTTACGTGGCCGCTGTAACGATCTAGATATTCAGTAGCGTGTTTCTTGCCCAAATTCGTTCCACCGGACTGCGGTTACAAAATTCGGCACCATTTGTACTACCGTATGCAAAGTCAACTGTGCGTTGTCAACTCGTTTCTCGGATTATTCTACACAGTGTCTTGGCAACAAATCATCTTTGTCTTTGTCTCGCTACATTCTAGAGCCTTCTTATTCGGCCTCACCAGGATGTTGTTCGGAAGGCCGTCTTTTCCAACATTGACCAGGAACCTCATGAACGGAAGTGTGTCCTGATATCGGTCCATCCTGACACCCAACAGAGTCGAACGGCCACTTTCCAGACAAGCCGGACGTTTAAGCACCAAAAACCTGAGGAATGTCAATCCATTCAACGCGAAGAATGAAACTCATCCTACGGCCAGGGACCCTGTGTTTCTCGTCAGAATTTCTGGCCCGTTCTTCATTAATGTTGTATGTTATGCGTGAATTAAGTACATAATAGGTAAAATTCGACGGTGCCGGCAGGACCTCAATCTATCCTAATTTAAACATTACCTCCGATCGCTTATTATTTCTTAGTTCAAAACTGCGTGCGACGTTGTAAAATTGCAGCATGCTGGTACGGTGCACCCGGAGCAACGTCGAATGACCCCACACAGCGGCTTATCTACCAGACCCAACGCATCCGCGAGCAATCGGCGGGGACACACCGCCGGCGTTTTGACGTCGACGCCATGAATGATTCATGTTCCTGGTAGGTTCCTGGAAACCGGCGTTCGTTATTCGGACTGTACCTACCTACATGTCAAACTTCGACAGGGTATCAACCAACACAGGTCTGCATACATAGCTCCACGACGTCTGTCGACAGCCTCTCGACTTGACCAGATGGACCCCCCACTCGAAAAGCACAATGCCAACGAAGCTGACCTTCATCATGAACCGGCGGCCACCGTCGATACGGATATGCGGTCGAGGGATGCGAGCAACGAACGGTATGTATCTTCCCTTGTATCCAATTGCTTGCTCAGCAGGTACCAGATTGATCAGTGTGCTGCAAACATGCTTTGCCGACCTGGCCAAGAAAAACGAGGAGCAAATGGACAAGTGAGTCTCGTATCGACTCAGTGGACTGCTCAATGACCAGAGATACAAAGATTACAGACGGCAGTCGAAGGCCTTAAACCAAAACCGGTCATAACAGACAAAAAGACGAAATTTTGGAACCTCTATAAAACACTCGCAGATGAGTACGACAAGGATATTCTCGAAAAATATGGCACAGATCTCGATACGTCTCTTATATTTGTGCGTGTATGGATCGTTGTATGTACCACGGTATCTAATGGTCTCCTAACTCCTAGGCTGGTCTTTTTTCTGCAGTCAGCTCAGCCTTCATCATCCAAATCCAACCTGGAATCCAACCCCACCAGGCTCCTCTCATCATTGTGTTGGCTCTATGCCTGCTCTACATCAGCCTGTGCTCGACGCTACTTGTTGCATTACTTGCCGTCCTTGGCAAACAATGGCTGATTTACTACTCAGCTGCGGGTGAACGAGGCACCATCGAGGCACGTGGCCTTGAACGCCAGCGTAAACTTGAGGGCCTACGCAAGTGGAAATTTGACCTCTTGATGCAAATGTTTCCCCTACTGCTGCAGTTTGGGTTGCTTATCTTTGCCGCTGCTCTCTCAGTCTATTTGTGGACAGTGCATATATCCCTTGCACTGATTGCTCTTTCCTTCACATCCCTTGGATGTGTTGGATATACCTCTTTGCTTGTGTCTGCTGTTGTCTCTCCAGATTCTCCTTTCCAAACTCCCCTTGCACAGTTCATTTCTCATCTTCTCTCAACCACTGTGTGGATGAAGTGCAAAGGATTCTTCATCCAGGCAACCACTCCAGCTTGTGAATTCACAAAACAGATCTATTCTGCATGTGCTTCCTATCTCCACAGCCCAGATCTTCACCTGCCGTTCTTTTCCAAGCACAGGTCCCCACACAACACAACAGAGAAAACACCCATCCTCTTTGATGCCCCATTCCCAGAGCCATCACCTGAGGTTCCAGCTATAACCTGGGTCTTGGAGACTTCAACTGATCCTCATATGATCACCGCAGCAGCAGAAATTGCTTACGACTTACAATGGCCACCATCCAGTGTTAATAATAATCTACAGCAGAGGTTTTATGAACACTTCTTAGCATGCTTTGAACACTCTAAAGTCTGGACAATACCTGGACAGTATGATTGGTATCTGAACCACGTCCGAGATGGAATGTCTCTAGCTGCCCTTCATCTTGGACGGGCTTGCTGGGCCTTGCAGGATAGATATCACCTGAGACCAGAAAGCTGGGCCACTATGAACCTACTAGAGAATCTAGATCCTGAACTGGAAGATTTACTCTGGATTATAAATAACCAACCCAACCTAATCTCTGGTGAATCATCAGCAATCAGATGGGCTTTACATGTAATTCCATCACTCAACTATGGGGGGTCAGAAGGAAAGCTAAATGCTTTCCTTAACCAATTGAAGGACAACACACCAGACCTGGATCATTTGAGCTTCACCGATTATCTGTGCTGTGTCATGAGCTCTCTCTCCCCTATGAAGAGTTGTGATACACTGAGGAAGGACAAGAGGTGGGCAATTTTCAAAATTGATGGGTGCCAATCTAATTTCCCCCCAGTCAGTTCCAGAGACAACTATTTGAATACATTTTCAAGACACTTGTCTCAAAGCTGAAAAACAATGAAATTACCACAGAGACCACAGCCAATATCATAGAAACCACTGGTCAATTAGCCAGATTTGAAAATCCATATGACCGATCACGGTCAGCCAATATTTTCTCCAACTCTATCAACTGTGACGACATATATCGGTTTTGTGGCTCTCTTCCTTGGTTGGATGGATGGATTAGCATTGTGTTGGCAGCTGGTCTGCTAATTAGGTCCTATGAGGACTCTGAGTATGATACACCTGCAGCAGGAGACCCTGGTTGGGTGTACAAAGCACTGGAGGGTGTTTGCATCCTATCAAAAGCTCATGACCAGTGGGATAGCAGAATGGAAGCTGGGGTCTCTATGCTTCTGCGGGCACTCTCTTACTATGGAGTTCCTTCTCTCCAAGAACATCTACCTATCCTTTTAAAAGCCCTTGCAATTTCTGGTGTTCTTTCCAGGATTAATGCTGCTACTCTTCTGGTGCAGAACGTAAATTGGTTTCAAGATCATAAGTTGCGGCCAATCCTCCAATCTTCCTCTGTGTGGTCGTCCCTTGCTTGTGTTCCCATGGAGTACCTTTCACATTCCTTTTACCAGGATTTCATTCGCCTGGGTCACACACTTATGAATGTCCCTGACTGGCATTCACACATTCACAAAGAACTCTGCTGTTGGATCACTGCATTTGTTCAACTCGAACCCTGGGATCTTGCTGAAGAATACAATTCTGTGCTCTCCACAATTTGGAACCCAGACACTGGTAACTACAAATTTGCCAACAACACCGAAAAAGCATTGGGTCTATCTTTCATTGCATTATCAAATACTTGGGAGGGTTTCGATTTTGGAACCTTGGATAGCCTAAAGCAAGCTGTGTCATGGTTGCGTTGTACTGGTTTTGCGGTGTTGCGTGAGCAGTATGAGTACAATTGCCAGACAATGGAGCTCACTCTCCAGTTCAAAACCAATTTCTCTCAACCTCTCCATGATTCTCTCATGCGTGCCATGGCGGCAGGCAAAATCACAATAGGTGGCTCGGACAAAGTTTCACCGGAGATGACTGCTGTGTTGGTCAATATGGGCCAGATTCTGGAAGACATAATAGACAAAATGCCCAAACCCACAGATGCAGGCCATGCTATCCAAGACTGGTCCTACATGCAAGGGCAGTTTGCTACAGATATTGACAAACTCGAAAAATCAATCCGGGCCATGTCTGAATAACTGGTTGAATTAGCACCGTAGTATAGCTTTATATATTCTTTATAATGACAATTTTGCTTGTGATAGGGTTCTGTGTGTTCAACACAATTTTATTCAACATGAAAAGAGGTTAGTGAAATTAAAGTTCCAAAGTTTAACCCTGAACTGGTGATGGCCACGAGAGATGGACTGAAATTGATAGAGAAGACAGGGAAATGATTCAAGAGTCAAGACTGTCTACAGTAGCTGAGATGTGAACCTATCGATTCAACTATTTTGCATTTGATGCAGGAGTTCAAATTTCTGACGACGCCGGGTCCAGGCAGAATTAAGATCGTAGAAGCCGTTGAGAATGCCACCTTGGAATCTGAAAGGACCACGCGAATAGTGGGCTGTAAAAAATTACCGTGAGCCGTGGGACCCTACCATTTCCGAACCCGAATTATGACATCCTCAGGATTCACGTTTCCGCCGCTTCCCAGTGCACGAAACTGAAAGGCTTTGGAAGCGCCCACGGACTATAAACTCTAAATATTGTGAATTCATTCCCGCGTGAAATGGACTCATGCGACAAATATCTGTCATTCCGCGTATGTGCGGAGTGCCGGAATTATTCTCGAGAGTCACGCAACGTAACTTGAAGACCAGTGCGAAGCGTTGGCGTCCAAACGAAGAAATCGCAAAGCACGGAACAGCCCCGATGATGTACAGTCGAACCTCTGCGCGGAACCAGAACGGTGGAAAAAGATCCCAGGTTGGAAGTCACGAGTCGCGAAAGTTGCTAGTCCGAAGTTGAACTCTGCCCATCGTCAGTAGATGTGGATGAATAGAGAGCAACTAAGAGGATTTCGAAGCATATGTGGCTCCGAAGAGAATTTTTTTTGCAGGAGGATCAGACATACGAGGCCTAAGGCCCGATTCTTCGTCAAGACGTCCTGTAGAAGAGTTGCGGCCGTGGATCCATGGAATAAAAACCACGATCCTACGGCTGAAAATCTGATGGAAGGTTCAATCCGCGACGGCCATCGCCGAGACTCCGGCTTGCGGTCGGGGTCGCACTAACTTCCGGTGCGAGTGCAGTCGGGCGAAAAGTTATTGAACGCGAAGAAGGCTTTAAAACCCAGGAAAGAAACTTACACAAGGATTCAAAAAATAGCGGCCGTCCTGAGTCTTCGACGCACTCCCTCCTAACGATTCGGCCTGCCGGAGGATTTCGGGAACCGACCACCAGTTGTAAGAGGGAACAAAGGGCCCATATCTTGAGGCCTTGAGGAGGGAGGCCCAGAGAAGCAGCCGAGGACAGAAAAATCAGATACAGTCGTTTTCAAAAAAGTGTACGGGTTTTGATGGAGTGATGCTCCTTCATTTGTGCTTACACTTGTTTGACGCTGAGTCGACCCCGCTCCACCATGGCCCTGCAACCGCTCCACACATTTGTGCAAACCACAACTGCTCATGGGCACGAACAAAGATATTTCAAAATGACAAGAAGCGACAAGTAGTCCATCTGTGCTACAATCGGCACCGGAAGCAAGCCGACATCGCGGCTGACCTCACCATAAGTCTCGGCGCTGTTAACCAAGGTCTTTGCAGTGGGAGAATTACATTGAGTGGAAAGATTATGAATTGGTGGATCTATATAGTATACAGAGCGACCAGTGGGGCAGTAGCAGTGGAGTCACACCACCGTGTTGCGGGGCCATGACGAGGAGGTGTGGAGCGGGGGTCGACTCAGCGTCAAACAAGTGTAAGCACAAATGAAGGAGCATCACTCCATCAAAACCCGTACACTTTTTTGAAAACGACTGTATCGAATCAAGAGAACACAAATCACAGAAAATCAGGAAAGGATCCGGTAGACATTCGCAAAGTCCATAGCCAAAAAGATTCGAAAATAGCGCAAGCTACCCACAGAATGCAGCGGAATCCTGCATATAAATTCGTGGACAGCGACTCGACGCGAGTGGAAAGAAAGAAGCGCACACCAAACGCCCATGGCCGTCATCCTTGCACCGCCACCATGACGCCCGCCCTCTTTTCGCCTTCGCCTTACAGCGCTTTTCATAATTATGCGGAAAACGTAAAATTTTCCCAGGCTGTTGGGCCTTGTTTGTATCGGGCGCCTAAATCTTGTCGAGAGCCTTCTCTCCCTCTCCACTGCCTGTGGCCACCCCGTTCCTGCTCAAAACTCCCAGTTACTGCCTTCCATATGCTCCGATGACATGTCCGAGGGCGCAGAAAACACATTAGCCTGGCATACGCTGTAAACACCATAAAAATTGCCACCACATCCGAAATTGATGCTTGTGGTCTTTACTGGTGACTATGGGCACTCTGCTGGCCCTACATCACACTCCAACATTGTATGACTCAATTGGACAACACAGCCAGTGGCCGTGCAGGTGTTCGTGGGGAGATACGGACACTGCTGCATCTGATGGGTACCACGACGAGATCACCTGGTGCTCGAAACAGCCACTCAGTGCATGTGGGGAGGGGAAATAGAGCTTTGGCACTATGAGAATCATTCAGGGTGGTCTGGAGGATGAAAGTACGTGGTCCCGACGATGTGCACATTGGAGAAGGCAAATTCTCTTCTGAATGTTGTGTATCTCGACTCCAATTGTGTCCTTGTTGCTCGCATATGCTCACAATCTTGTATAATGGCAATACGTTCATAATACATACATATATACTCGAAGTAATGAGCTGGAGCCCATCGAAAGTGCCAGACAAAGCCAGATCAGAATTTGTTTAGGGGCTATGTAAACATGTCCAAACAGCCGGAAAAAATTTACGTTTTCCGCATACTGTACTATACGACCGAGTGTTCAGGTGACGCGTGATGGCCAATTTTTCTGAGGCTTTTAAAAATCGCCATAAATCAAAAGAAAATTTATCGGCCATCTCGGTGAGTGAATTTTCCAAAATTAATGAACACTTGGTCGTAATAGTACAGTAATTATGAAAACAGCTGTAATCCAGAGCCAATCCAATGCATTCATTCAACTCATGCGAAAATAAATTAAGTGCATCTACTACTTGTGTGTGGGCATTGTGGGGGCATTAGAATTCTATGTACGTGCAACACTCTTCTCTTCTTCTTCTCTTCTCCTCCTCCGCAATCCGCCAACGAACGAACGAACGCTACGAGTACCGGAGGAACATCTCCACCGGAATCGGCTTCCTCCTCAAGCCCCCACTTTCGGCCCCATTTCCAGCACTGCACTCCGAGCCTCCCGCGTCCGAGGCGCCGCTCCAGTGCGAGCTGGTCGAAGGCGAGGAGCGGTGTGAGCTGGACGCAGGCGACGAGCGGTGTGAGCTGGATGAGGACGCAGGGGATGACGCGCTCGAGCACCCACTGCTCGACGCCGGAGACGCAGGTGAGGACAAGTAGGACGCAGGAGATGAATCCGACGAAGACGAACGCGACGCCGTCGACACGCGCCGGCGCGGCGAGCGCTGCGTCGTATAGGCGGTGTAGAGCGCGGAGGTTGGGCCCGGGGTGCTCGGAGTGCTTGGTGTTACTGCGGTATACGAATGTGAAGGGCGATGTGAGTGGGGACGAGGAGAAGGCGACGCGGGAGCGGGGTACGAAGCCCACTGCACCCCCGGCGTCCTTGGCACGGGCGAGACGGGGTCAAACGTCGCGGTGGGCCTAACGGAGACGGGCTCAGAGAACCGCACGACGCAGACGTCGGCCACCGTGAGGCGCTTCCCGCGCTTGGCCGTGCCCATCGGCTTCGCGTACCCGTTCCGTGTGCCCCCCAATTCTACACGTCCCATCGTGCGCACGGCGTTGGCCGCGCGCAGAGAGTTCGACCTAATCCGCGGCAGATAGCGTCCCAACGCGAACGTCTTCGGCGACACGGGCGAGTGCGAGTGGGCGTGCGAGGAATAGACGGAGGAGAGCGTGGAGGTGGACCAGCGCGAGCGCAGCTCCCGGGCGGGGGTGCGTGCGTCTGCATCGGGGTGTGCATCGTCGTCTGCTTCGTCGTCTGCGGGGGTGTGTGAATCGTAAACTGATTCAGCGGCGGGCGCGGGCGCGGCGGGTGCAGAGGCGGGCGTTGGTGGGCATGGAAGAGCGAACGGTACGGGAGGGGTCGGATACCACCCCGTATACGCCGCAGCCGCGAACGGGGAGCCGATGGGCGGCGGGGAGGAAGGAAAGCGACGTGCTTCGTTATCCGCTGGCGATGACGGGGAGCAGAGAGAGGACGAGGAGTAGGGGGAGCAGGGGGAAGAGGAAGGGGAGGGGGAGCAGAGTGGTATTTCGTCGTACCGCTCATCCTCATCGACGTCAATGTCGATGATGTCGCACTCTTGGTCCACACCTTCGACCCCGCACTCTTCCCACTCCCCGCCCTCGATGTCGATATCGGCGGGCACGCCCTGCGCCTCCGCTGGAAATCGCGGTACGGGTGGCGAGAGGAGGGCGGCGAGGCGCGAAGATGAGCTCGAGGATGCTGTGGATGAAACACGATTAGTATGGAGCGCAAGAGAGGGAGAAAAAGGACACGTACGCGAAGGTGAAGAAGACTCAGGTGAAGGAGAGAGGGGGATGTCCGCGTACGCGTCCGTTGGGATGAGGGTGCGTGGGGCCGGGCGCGACAGCGAAGATTGCACGCGGGAGGTGACAATGGGCGGCGGGGGCGGCGCGCGCGTGGGGATGATGATCGCGCGGCTCAGGCGCACGGATCCGCGATACTGCGAAGAAGGATGGGGAGGAAGGACCATCGATTCGCGGTGAGCCGTGGATGTCGGTGCGGAGGCTGAGGAGAGGGAAGGCCGAATGAAAGCGCAGGCGTGCGATGCGTAATATTCGTCGTCCTCTTCCACTTGTGAGGGAGGAAATGAGAGTGGGAGAGGCTGAGAGCACTGCGCAGCGATGGGGCTCCGCGTCGGAGTGGTTGGCACGCTGCTCGCGGGACTCGAGCTCGAGCCAGTATCCGACCCGCTCCCGCTCCCACTCCCACTAGTAGCCTCGAAGCCAGGCGGGCGCGGAAAGTCGAATACTTCGCCCTCGCACGAGTCGCGGTGGCCAATGCGCCAGTCGTCGTCGCCCTGCACGGCGGTGAAGAGCGGCGGGGCGCGCGGGATGCTCAGATCCGCGAGACGCCGCCGCTTTTTGGATGGGGACTTGGTTGTGCAGTCTTCTGCGGTTTCCTCTCGGATGCTGACGAGCGCGAGGCTCGTTTTGCGAGACTGGCGCTTGAAGTACGAGCACGATGGGCTCCCTTCAGCCCGTTCTTGCGTCAGAGTCGTACAGCTCATCGTGGCCGTCAAGAAGAGTCGTTATCGGCAGCGTTCGAGAGGTGACGGAACCAGCGAACGAGTTGTAGAGTGCGAAGACGGATAGAGGCTTTATAGTTACGTCCTCCATTGTTCTTAGGCGACGGTGAATGGGAGCTTGAAAACGCGGTGATGTAGTAGTGAACTTCCAAATCGGGACCACAATGGGAAGTACACGTAATCTGGGTCTAGACCTCGCGCGCCGAGTTGCCGACGAAGTTCAACTTCCAGTTGAACTTTGAATCGTTGGACCGTTGATGTCTGGTCGAACTCTGGGCTGAATGATGAAGGATTTTATTCTGCTGGTTATGTAACTGCTGCAGTGAATGCAGGACATTATTGTAGACCCCCATCAGCCGACAAAAATGGTGGAGAAATGGAAAGGTGGAATGGCTGGGCCATGGCCAACAGTTCAGAGCAGAGCACTGATCTCCGACCATGATATGAATTTGATAAATATACTCTTTCTTACTATATGAAGCTCATTCTTAAAGATGCAACAGAGGGCTTCGTGTACTTATATTGAGTGAGCGAGGGAGGCGCGTAGCGCCGAGCGAGCCTATAGCGGTGAGTTGCCAGAGAGATTGAGCTTCGTGTACTTATATTAAATTATATTTGCAGACTCCTACATCACAAATGAAATAAATTTGTTAAAAATCCAGGAAAAAAAAATCAAACAGTATTGAGATCTATATAAATGGCGTAATGTACAGTGAGGAGCAAGTTCCATAAAAATAGACCTGCACAACGTGAAATGCCAAAACTCAGTCGGTTTATACATACATTAAATTTCTGCTTCACTGGCTCTGAATTCACAAGTAACATAATTCTGCGAACACATTACACAATTTTCAAAATAGAAATAGAAATTCAGCCTGTGTTCTCGTTGAGATTCAACATGCTTCGTAACGTTGCAGACTCATACCGCATATATTTCTCAAGTGACTATTGTAGGATGGGTGGCGATGCCATACCAGCCCAGCTGAGGAAAACCTGCATCATACGGGTTATTCTTTGGGCTCCTCCGTTTGAAATCCCGCGACGACGCTTACTGTAACAGAACGTCTGCATCTGGAAAAACCGCGCACAGACGGAGTACTTGCTCACCTTACAATTGCATACTCCCTCACCCAGTTCGAGCTGGGTGCGAACCACTCGGGCATCAGAATGTTGACGCGTACGGCGCGCGGGAGGCTGGAGCTCGACGCGCTGGGTAGTTCCTTGGTGGACGCGCCAGCTGACGTATGCATTCCCAATGCGTACTAGCGCGTCTTCCGGCTACTACCAAAATGGACGCGTCCGCCTGCCGCTGGGCTTGGTTACCTATCAATGCGGTGAGTGCGGGTTCTGTCGGTGTAGTAATCCCGGGTCCTGGGACTCACTGTGGTAGTAATCCTGCCACCTATGTCCTTCACTCCCCGTCGGACGCGTCAACGGCGACTCGGGCCGCTCGTCGCTCCAACGTATTACGGCGTTCCACGCTGACTCACAGAGAGCGCGGACATCCCTGGCGCGTAGAAATAGGTGCCGTGTTCCACTTCCGGTTGAAATCTGCCACTGGCACAACACGGAACAAAGACCGCGACGTGCCGTGGGAGGCGGACGTCCCGCCTTCCACCGCTGGACGTCCGCCTCCCGTCGCGCGCGCACGCGTGCTTGGATATGTCGCCGCCCGTAGGTGCAGGCACTTACATCGCAGCAGCGGAACCGGGAGGCGCGCAGCGCTTCCTGTGACGTCCCTGTTCGACGCCATAGCCGGTCGGATGGATTTGCGTGTAGTCAATTCGAGTCTTCTCAGCTCCGCTCCAGAATCTTCCCTCGCCACGGGCCTCCGTCAGCGGACTTGAGCAAAGGGTGGATAACCAGGACGGTGGTGAATGGGGGGGATGCGACGGCGGCAGGTGCGGGGCGAGCGGACGCGCTGGGGGTGCAGCTGGCGAATCGGTATGTGGCAAGTGTACTTTGGGTCGACGGGCGCGTGGGGTTCCAGGGTCGCGAAGAGCTGACGGGTGGGCAAGGTCCTTCGGAATGCATGAACTTGTTCTCTAGTTACAATCGTTACAACCATCAATAGATTCATTTTTTGCTTATCAATGTGGCGAGGTAGCTGGCTCGAGTAGTGGAGTAGTAGCTAGTAATAGGTGAATAATGCTGGATTTATGCGACGGCGCCTGTACTGCCTAGTGCTGCCTAGTGCTGCATAGTGATGGCATGCGACTATCCAGCACTAGCCTAGTACTGCATAGAGGGGATGTATCTATGGGCACTAGGGCACTAGTCAGCACTGGTAACCACTATCAAGTGTCACCTGGTTGTCCTGATGAACCCTGCGGCGTCTTCAATGAATTGTCCATGGCATAGCACCGGTAAGTGCCAATTCGAACCATGCCATGAACTCAAGTTTATGGTCTATTCTTCAAATTATATTCCTATCGCATCAAAGCCACTGCAGTCCAGGTTCCAGCATAAAAGTGAATGCAAGTTGGTCCCCGGCAAGCGAGGTGTCGACAAACCCTTCAAAAAGTTGAATGAAAGAAAGAGATCACACACGCGTTCAACTAAGGTTCAACACTGGTTCGCCCGGTAATTGCAGTGCAACGCAACCATTTTTCTCAGCCTTGTGCATGGTATCCTTCGATTTGTCTCCTATGAATCAGTGGTGCGAGAACCTCTTCAATTCTGCAGCTGAGTTCGGCAATTACCGGATATCACAGCCACAGTGATCCGAATCGGCATGAGGTAACAAGTCCAAATATTTACCAATCGCTTTTTCTCTCAAACTCAACGACTCGGACTGCCAGCAAACTGCGAGGTCCTCGAACTTGAGTCCGCCAGATGATCCTCGGAGAAAATTCCAGAGTAAAAGCGGATTTGCAGACCGAGTCTCGCGGCTCTCGCTTCGCTCTCGCCGCGTTTGCTCCGCGTTCTCAGGAGGTGCTCAGCGTCGGCTTCCATCAGATGCAAAGCTTTATGAAGGGCCAGCGTCGCCCACTAGCTTTGGATGGTTCCCGAAACTCGAGGTAGTAAGTCTCGGACTTCACACGCGGGCGAAAGCCTGCAATTCTATGTCTGACCCCCGACCAGCTCCCTGTCTCAGGACTAACGCGACGCCGGAATATTTGGGAGATTGCAAGGAGATTACGACGTTTCTCGGGCTTCTTGAAATCAGATCATGATGCAGCGGTCAAGATGTGGCAGGGTCACGGCAACGGCACCCGCATTCCTCGTCAACAATGCTCGTCGACACCCCCGAGATTGCGTCCTCTTGGCTGCAGAGGTTCAGTACCTTCCTCGTATCCTTCGACGCTGCGAGAGCCGCCACTTGTTTCCACGAGGATGGCTTCCTTCGAGACATCCTCGTATTTACCTGGTCGAATCGCAGCCTCAGCGGGCGCGCAAAGATTTCCGCATATCTGCACGAACACTTGTCTTCAGCTTGTGTCAAGGCTGCCAAGTTGGACCAACGGCCTCATCTGACGCCAGAATTTACGGATGCGACTTCGACTATCGCATCGGGATTCACATTCGAGACCTCCATTGGGCCGGGTCAGGGTTACTTCTCCTTGAATCCCACAACGTCAGGAGAATGGCGCGCAATGTCCGTCTTTATGGCTCTTGGCGACATCAGAGGACACGAAGAAAGCGGCCCCGAGGAGGGGGTTTACGAAGGGCATACCCTCGCCTGGTCAGACGTCGCCCGTGAAAGGTGTTTGAAGATAGAGCAGAATCCCCATGTTCTCATCAGTGCGCCACAACCTTACCACGTCTTTCCTATCTGTTGACAGAATTCTGCAGTCGGTGGAGGACAGACGGGCCTTAACATCGGGGCCCGCTTCAAGCAAATGAACATTCCAGCTCTGATTGTTGAGAAAAATCACCGAGTTGGGGATAACTGGCGGCAGCGCTATCCAACGCTCACCCTCCACTCCGTCAAGACACAACACACGAGTATGTTTCATATTTACCGTTTCCCTTGACATATTTACCAAATATGGTGCAGTGTTGTACCAGCCGTTCCACCACAACTGGCCTATCTTTACGCCGCGCGACAAGCTAGCACATTGGTTAGAGCAGTATGCCGAAACCGATGACCTTATCGTGTGGACCAATTCACGGCCTCTCCCCACACCGAAGTATGATCCCGCTCGACAGCGCTGGACCGTCGTGATTGACCGGGAAGGAAAGCACGTCACCATCCATCCCGTGCACATCGTCGTCACCGCAGGGACTCTCGGTGCCCCGCTTTTCCCCGTTGTCCGAGACCCAGAGCGCTTCACTGGCATAACGCTCCACGCGGGGTACTACCATGGCGGGGCACCTTTCGCGGGAAAACGCGTCATTGTGATTGGCGCGGGGAACAGCGCCGCAGATATCTGCCAGGACTTGTCCTTCCAGGGTGCGCGCTCGGTGACGATGGTTCAACGCTCCTCTACGTGTGTCATGAGCGCTGCCAATGCACGCGTGCAGACGGAGCAGTTGTGGCCGGTAGATGTGCCCACCGAGGTGTCGGACTTCAAGTTGAATGCGACCCCACTCCTGTTGGTGAAGCGCATCTTGAGAGCGCATGAAGCGGAGTCGTGGGAGGCGGAGAGAGAGACGCATAGGGGACTGAGGGAAGCTGGTTTGAAGTTGAATATGGGCGACGGCTCGGGCGCATACCCGCTCATGTTTGAGAGATTCGGAGGTGCGTTTTTCATATTTCATCGGCTATGTACTGGCCATTCAAATGAAAGTTGCAGGATATTGTAAGGACAAGCCATCTCCAACTGCTTCATTTTTGCTAACTTGAATTTGGACAGGGCTGGATGTTGGTTGCGCGAAGCTGATCAGAGACGGAAAGGTCAAGGTGAAGCAGGGTGTCGAAGCTGCCCGATTCACGGAGGATTCGCTGGTCTTCACGGATGGCTCGTCGTTACCGACCGACGTGGTTATATATGCGTACGTATTATTTCTGTGCATCGCTGCCTCCTTCTCACCCAGCGTAGAACGTCGTACGAAAACATACGTGACAACATGCGCGCCCTCTTTTCCGACAGTGTTATTGACAAAACCAGTCCGGTTTGGGGAGTAGACGACGAAGGCGAAATCCGCGGATGTTATCGTGCTTCGGGCTATCCGGGGGTGCGTAATTTACGCCTGAAGAGTTTGTCTCCGGACATCTGATTTTTTTCTTCCTAGCTCTGGTTCGCTGGAGGCAATTTCGCAGCGTCGCGATTCTACTCTAAACAGTTGGTGCGTGGTTAATTTACCCTCAAAGCGAATATCTTACAGTAAATTCTCGGTACTGTAGGCGTTAACGATCAAGGCGATCGAATTGGGTTTATATAAGGCGTAGGATACGCAGTTTTCACGTTACTACATGATTGAAGACGTCAACCAATATATAACCTTTGCTATCGGAGATCTCCCAATTCAGCGTTGACGTTTGATACTATGTAACTCAGAGACGGCCCGCGAACGTCTACAGCGAGAGCAGACATTTGACTCACATGTACTGCTTGATTTCCATTGCTCTTCTATTTTATTTATTAGTGCTTCTCGCACTGAGATTATCGTACCGCAAATTCTCACGAAGCAATGCGCAATTGTTCTTGCTGATGCCCATTATAGAGTCCCCGGTCTTGACCGTAGAATGAAAGTGGGTACGGCATCGTACGCCGTCGACACGACTGCGTCTGCTTTGCCGGCATCGTACAACGGTGAGGATTAACTACAACCAGCTGAGCGATGGGGTTTACGAACGTGTGTTTCATTCTTGTATTTTCTTTGTCGTGTTTCTGCAGGGAGTTTTGAGATCAAGGGCGTGTTTCCGAATCCAACGGACCGCCAAGTCGCTGGCAAAGATCGTGGAACGGAAACCAGTGCCTTCAGGCTGCACTAAATGCCCGATGATAGGTCACTGAAACTTAACGTTCTTTTGTATGTATTCGACAAGTATTCGACGTGGAACTACTCGTCGATGAATGTATTATAGGGAGAAAGGAATGAATCTCGGAGCCCGCTCCGACTGATGTTATTGTATTGTGTCAGGTAAAGTACCATGTGTGAACGATCCATCATTAAGCTTGGAGGGCACAATGTGAATTAAATGATGGCATGCCGCCGTTGAACGGGTGCGCGCCGCCCTCGAAGCCGGTGTGGATCGTCTGGCTCATGTCTGTCAGTGCGATGCCTGGAGATCCGATGGCGGCATGCGAGCTTACCAGGCTGTCACAATCATGGTCGCTAAATTCAGGTCAGAGACGAAAACACTAGTTATGTTAAAAAAGAACGGTACAGACTCATAGCAGAAACTGGGAGCAAGACTGTCGAGGTCACACGCGAATTTGACGAGACCGGCGGAGAAGGGGCAGCTAATTCCGACACAGTAGTCCAGAAGGCGATGATGCATAGGTGGCTGAAGCGAAAATATGAGCCGCAGTGAGAGGAGTGACTGGAAGTGCACATACACGTCTCTGGGAATTGCGCTTTGAAACCGTGTCACGACTCTTTTAGAGCAACACATATCAGGAAAAGCACAGAAGCGCATGTCGACCACCATACTACATACCTCAGTTCCTTTTCCACCGGCCATGCCGGAGGCGGGGTCGATAACCACGTCGAAGTGCGCGGGAGGGAACGTGGTGCTCAGGAATTCAGCAGAAATAGCAGCAGAAAGGAGGGAAATGGAGATCGGGGAACTGAATTTCATGTTGATGGGAGGAAGGATAGAGTTAAAATCTGTGCCGACTCCAATTTATATTGAGTTTACGTCCAGTTGGGTCGGGGAGCCATTGGGATGCGGCTGAAATAAAGAAGGCCGAGTGCGTTCAGAGGGCAGGTATACATCAAAAAATAAGTTGTGGGTATAGTTCAGCGCCCAGAATTTGCGCGCGGTACTGGAATCCGTCAAGAAATAAGTTGTGAGCGCAGGTCAGCGACTCAGCGCCAGTCCGTACTGGAATCCGGATATCGCCCATATAGCGCCTGACCGGTGGGAAGAGAGTCCGGGACCAGGGTAGGTGTTATATTAGTAGATCTTTTACGACAGATGTTGGACAGATGGCTTTTCGACGACGAACGAGTGGTGGGCCCTGGTGGCGAAGAGCAAGTCGGACAGGTCGAGTGTAGAGTTGCCGAGATGCCGTGATGCCAAACAGCAGCAATCACAGGAAATTGCTTCGATCAGAGATGCGTCGGACCGGAAGCAAAGCTTCGCGCTCTCCGTCCATGACACCTTGGGCACTGTATTGGGTTCTCTTACTCATTCTGCCCTACACCCTCGTTTCAGCCGCTCCTGG
The DNA here is from genome assembly GCA_029281465.1 of Mycena epipterygia. NCBI lineage: Eukaryota > Fungi > Basidiomycota > Agaricomycetes > Agaricales > Mycenaceae > Mycena > Mycena epipterygia. The sequence continues at coordinate 197,404 of JARJCQ010000054.1, read as the reverse complement.
TTCCTGTTCGTATCTGAGCACCGACCAGTTGCAAAGTGGTAAGGGGCTTCTTCAAGTGTAGCGCCCGTTGATCAATACAGCGTCGACAGTCCCAGGCTGGGCAGCTCTCCAATCTGCGGTGGAGGCAAACTATGGGACGGAACCTTACAAGATTGTGACGAATGACTCACAAGTTAGTTTGGTATATCACTTGCAAAGCGACTTGCGCTGACATCTGTGCTCAGTTTCCAGCAAAGCCTGCATCACTGTGCGCGGGCATCGCAAAAGGCTGGGTGTGGTTTGAGTACCATGCTAGGGTACAGGGCCACTACAAATGTAATGCATTCATCCCATACCGCCGGTCTTTCGCGCGCTCACGTTCGTCCTCAGGGAGTTTCAAAATCGAGACTATCATACCGAATGCCAGTGACCGCAGAGTCGCTGATGTCGCGCGCGTCTCATACCCCGCAAAACTAAGACGAGAGGCGGATTTCTCGGATCTCTGATATCTAGGCGCGCGCATTATCTACATACACTCTGCTAATTGATAGAATCATTTTGGGATTTCCCATTTCCTGCACGTCTCCTGCGTCTTCTTGACGCCGACACAACTGCCGGTGGTATGTTACACGCCATTGTATTGCTTCCCCTCTGTGCGCTCCCTTCTCGTCCTACATCAGAAGTACCCGTTCGCGAATTCTACCGCGGTCTCAAAAGCCCTTCCCCACGCCAAGCTCCAACTCAGCTCTCTCAAACTATAACCTGACTTCGCGGTTGTGGTTCTAGATATTGCGGATGTTACGCTTGCGATAGCGTTTAGTGAAGCGCCACCCCACCCGACACGGTTCCAGTCCACTCTTCTTCCGTCCGTGAGACCGCCCACCCGAGGCACTGTCCAACCTCCACATCCCCATTCATAACGACGGACAGGGCTGTTGAAACTCGTTTTCTGCAAATCTTGGTCTTCAGGAGTGAGCCGAGGGGTTCTTCGCCGTCGCCAACTCGGTTGAAGCATAGGCGGTTTGAAATCTCATGAGTTTCTGGAAATCGGGACGGTGCTGGATCTTCTCACCACAGGGCAGGCAGCACTTGGATAAAATAGGTTGGGCCGTTCAATATGCTCGCCGAATGCCCCATCCTACGAGTTCAGATACGGCAATGATCATGGGGAACAACATGCCGACGGCTCTTTGGCACTGCTTTCGCGGACGGAAATTATAAGAAGCGCATATTGGAAGTTCGATGAGCGAGATTTGATACACACAAACACTCCCTATTTCTGGGGATACCAAGTCGGGAACCACTGATAATACTGGGATGGGCAGCTGCCGGCCGGCGGCCTGTGCGTCTGTTCCAGAGTTGTGGCAGGTAATATTCTCAGTGTGTTTGAGGTGAGCGCATCTGGTGTGGTCCTGCGATGGCTCACCTGCGGATGGGAATGGAAGGAGAGATTTATACCTTGAAATAGAAGAACACAAGGAACGGGTATCGGTGCTGTTTCACTGTAGACTTCGTGTACGGTTGGAAGTCGATGGTTGTCGGTCTCAGTATTGTCAGAGGACCGTGTTAGAATTCGGTCAGAGACACAGTAAGGTTGTACGTGATCGGGATGTTCGCCTATGGAAAAGTATCGCACCCAGAAAAGTGAGTGAACACGTCCAGTAAGATCTTGATGCAAGGCAGGGTGAGATGAAAGCTGCGAACGTCATCTAACTCTAAAAGGACTGGGCGTCGACACCTCTCAGGCTCAGGACATCAGCTTTCGCCTCCAGGGAGTTCACAATATTCGTGATATGCGTCGGCTTTCCCCACTCACCGGTGTGGGTGCTCTTCAGTCCCAGTTCACCTGTAATTTTTCGGAGTGATTCAGCTGCGCCAACACTCATATTTCATGGTGCACATTGTTTACCTGTAACAGTTCGTCGAAGTCGTTTTACAAGTGGCCATTGGATCCACATATAGGACATTCGCAGATCAGAGATTGAGGTAACGATTAATAATCCCCCAACGTTCAACGGGTAAAAGCAAGGCGAACTCCGCCCGCGACGATAGTCTGGAACGTCGTTAAATAATGCTCGAGCTTCAGGATTAGCGGCAGAGCTTGGGTTCCATTGGAGAGTGCCAAAAACAGAAAGCGCGTTCCAGAGGATCCATAAATTCTGAACGTGAAGCAGCTGTGGGACTTCGACTCCCAGTCAGCCTCTGAAGAAATTCAGTGAAAGAGAATCATCATAATACGGCGATCGTCAGAATTCTGATTTGAGCCTCTTTGCAATTGTAAGCTCTTGTTTCGAGCTTCTTCCCCGTTCCAGCGATTTTGAGATGGCAGCAGGACGAAAGAGGCAAAGCCATCACGTGTCCCGGGAGCGGAGTTTGAATGCCACGTCTGCTCCCGATTCCTGATCCCGACGTCGGTCCTAGAACGCCAGCGATGCCAGCACCCAAATCCAGGACTCCTGCCGCCGCAAAATCCACTCATGGACCGAGACCCAAGACGAGGGCACCCATCCCCCTTCCAGACCAGCTGAAGCGTCTCTTTACCACCCTCTGCGCGCAAATCGACGGTGGGCATCATTCCAAGGCGATTAGGACGTGTGACAAGAGTGCGTGTTCTCTACATCTTGCGCGTCAGTCCTGAATAACGAGGAATACAGTACTGCGCCTCTCGCCCTCGGACCCCGACGCCCTGCAAACGAAGCTGTTTCTGCTGCTGACGACGGACCAGGCGGCTGCCGCGATCGCGCTCATCGAGGCGCTGAGCGCCGAAGGAGACGGAGGCGCGAGCGAGCTGCGGTACACTTTCGAGCGCGCGTACGCGTTCTACTGCTTGCACAAGAAGGAAGATGCGCGTGCGGCGCTGTCGCAGGACGCAGAAGGCGTGGACGAGCGGGGGGTGCGGCACTTGGAGGCGCAGCTGGTGCGTCCGTCTATTTACGCTCTCGTCTTTCCCTCCTCTTCCTTACCCATTACATATGCAGAACTACCGCGACGGCGCGTACCAAGCCGCCTTCGACATCTACAACGAGCTGCTCGATTCGGCACCTGTGCGTGTTCCTTGCCTTTCTTCGCGCATTATAACCGACTCTTAACCTTTTAACCTTGTAACCTATCATTCATACAGACGGCGGAAGAACAAGCCGACATCTTGACCAACATCCAAGCGGCGTCAGCGCACCTCGACTTTATCAACACTACCTTCCTGCACGCGCTTGACGCCCTCCCCTCGGCCACGCAGACCCAGCTTGAGAACGCCCCACCACCCGCCTTAGGTAGTGGTGGTGCATTGGGTGCACACGCACACGCCCCGGCGCCCGACGCGCGCACCGCGCCGAAGGAGAAGGAAAAGAAGGTACGCCTCCCGCCGGGCGTCGTGCTCGGCGTCACGCCCCCGCCAGACCCCGAGCGCTGGCTCAAGAAGAGCGAGCGCGCGAGTTTCGGGCAGAGGCGCAGGAAGGGGGGTGGAGGTGGGGGCGGGGGCGGGGCGACGCAGGGGAGCGCGGCTGATGTGGCGGTCGCGGTGGAGGGCAAGGGCGGTGTGAAAGGGAAGGGGAAGAAGAGGAAGTAGCTATAGATTTGCGTGTTTGTTGGCTGGTGTTGCGTGCAATTGAGCGATGTCGGGTTATGCTGTTGCCATTGGTCACAGATGAGGATGTTAGCGCATTTCAACGACTTAATACCACCAGGCTTTGGTGGACTCTACACTAATACTGCTGGCATTTCTGCGTGCTTTACTTGCCTTGCGCGTTCTGCCGGTCACTTGAGCGATGTCAGTTCGAAATCTTTTCGCCCGGTGAATACCGAACTTCTTGCGATTTTCTTTGGGTTTTTTCGGATTCTTAATCAGATTCATCGTCCCGTTCGCTCCATTTCACCGCGCTCTAGTTTCTAAGGACGTCTTCACGATTAACTCACCTATGTCATTTTTTATTGAGTGCACTATGGTTTTCTTAGTCTCTCGCCATGTCGATTGGAGCTATGTTGAACACACAGATTACAAGCAAGGTTTATATTCAACGAAAAGAGAAAAAGACAGAGCTATACTACAACCAACCAGTTATTCAGACATATCCTGGATTGACTTCTCCATTTCCATTTTTTCACAAACTGATCTCTCAAGTTGCACCAGTATAACCCTCCATGCTCTGCATCTGTGTTTGGGCATTTTTCCTGCCATGTCTTGCAGAACCCGGGCAATGTTGTCCACTATAGGTTGTCCACTATAGCTATTCTCTTTGGGGAAACTTCCTCTGACGAGCCACTTGTTGTCATTTTGGCTGCCATCGTGGCGTGCATGAGAGAATCGTGGAGAGGTAGAAAGAAATTTGTTTTCAACTTGGCAGTGAACTCTAAGTACATATTGGTAAAAGTTATAATCATAGTGCACACGTAATACTACACAGTGGTACAGCGCTGCCACGACACAGGCTATCCAAAGTTCCAAAATCGAAACCCTCCCAAGTGTCTGTAAGGCCATCATCAAAGATAAACCCAATGCCTTTTCAGTCGTTGCAAATTCACTTTTTCAGCAAGATCCCACAGTTCACATTGAAAAAATGCTGTGATCCAACAGCCCAGTTCTTTGTGGATGTGTGAATTCCAGTCGGGGATGTTTGCGAGTGTGTGAGCCAGGTGAATGAAGTTTTGGTGGATCATAATACGTGGAAAGATAATACATGGGAAGATGGGAAAGGGAAGACCATGCAGAGGAGGATTGGAGGATTGACCGCAACTTTTCATCTTGGAACCAGTCTATGATATTGTCCTGCATCAAAAGACGAGCAGCATTCCTGAAAATATCACCAGGAATTGAAAGTGCCTGTAAGAGGATATGTATATGTTCTCTTAGAGGAGGAGCACCATAGTAATGCAGTGCCTGCAGAAGCCCCGAGACCCCAGCTACCATTCTGCTATCCCATTGGTCCTGAGCTTCTGTTGGGATCTCAACACTGTTCAATGCTTTGTATACCCAACCAGGATCTCCTGCTGGGCTTGGATCATACTGGTCCTCATAAGACCCAATTAGCAGACCAGCTGCCAACACAACACCAATCCAGCCATCCAAGTGAGAAAGACAGTTACAAAACTGATATATAAGATCCAGGCGGCAGGAGTAGGAGTCAAGGTCCCCAAACCACACTTCATTCACAGATTTGTTTGCTAACCAACCAGTGGTTTCTATGATATGAGCTACAGTATCGGCAGAAATTTCATTGTTTTCCAGTCTTGAGACAAGTGACTTCAAAATGTGTATAAACAATTGTTCCTGGAATTGACTGCAGGAAGATCAGACCTGCATCCAATGATTTATATCTTTCCTACCTCTTGTCTTTCCTCAGTGTATCACACCTGTTCATAGTTGAGAGGAAGCTATTGATGCAGCACAGATAATCGGTGAAGCTCGAAGGATTTAGGTCTGGTGTGTTGTCCTTCAATTGGTTAAGGAAGTTATTCAGCCTTCGTCCTGAATTCACATATTTGAGTGATGGAATTACATGCAGAGCCCATTTGGTTGATTGTTCACCAGAGATTAGATGGGGTACATTTGCTACAATCCTGAGTACATTTGCCAGCTCAGACTCTGCCTCCTGTAGCAGGTTTACATTCACCCAGATGTGTGGTCTCATATGATGTGTGTCCTGTAAGGCCCAGCAAGCCCGTCCAAGATGAAGGGCAGGGAGAGACATTCCGTCCTGGATATGGTTCAGCTTGTCCTCACCATTCCAGGATGTTGAGTGTTCAAAGCATGCCAAGAAGCTTTCATACAACCTGGTCTGCTGTGGAGTGACATCAATAGATGGTGACCATTGTAAGTCATAAGCAATTTCAGCTGCTGCAGTGACTATATGGGGATCAGTTGAAGTCTCTAAGACCCATAATACAGCTGGAACCTCAGGTGATATCTCTGGAAATGAGGCATCAAAGAGGATAGGTGGTTGCTCTGTTGTGTTGTGTGGGAATTTGTGGTTGGCAAAAGATGGCAGGAGATGCTGTGACCTCTGAAAATATGGAACACATGTGGAGTAGATGTGTTGAGTGAATTGACGAGATGGTTTAATGGCCCAACTGAGAAACCCTTTGCACTTTGTCCAGACAGTAGTTGGAAGACAGCAAGCAATGATAAGTGTAAGGGGAGTCTGGAAGGGGGAATCTGGGGAAATTATTGCAGATATGAGCAGGGAAGTGTATGAAAGAAATCCAAAGGCTGTAAAAGAAAGGACTATGATCGCAAGGGAGGGATGGATCCTCCACAGATATGTTGAGAGGGCAGCTGAAAACAGGAACAGTCCGATTTGCAGCAGAAAAGGGAAAATCTGTATGACCATGTCAAATTTCCATTTCTGAAGGCCGTCAAATTTACGTTGGCGCTCGAGACCACGTGCTTCAATGGTTCCTCGTTCACCTGCCGCCAGGTAATGACTCAACCATTGTTTCCCAAGGACAGCCAAGAGTGCTGCAAGCAGAGTTGAAAAGAGGCTGATGTAAAGAAAACTTTGAGCAACCAAGACAGCGAGAGGTGTGCTGTGTCGTTGAATTTCTGGTTGGATTTGGATGATAAATGCAGAATCAACTGCTGAAAAAAGACCAGCCTTGGAACGAATAAAAATCAGGGGAATCATCACTGGAAGCTAAATGGTACCCACAAATATCAGCGATGTATCAAGGTCTGTGCTATATTTTTGGAGAAATTCTTTGTCATGTTCGTCTGCAAGTGTTTTGTATGCATTCCAAAATTTGGTCTTCTTGTCTGTAGTGGGCACTTTCGGTTTCAGGGCTTCAACAGCTTTCTGGAGCCTTGAGGGCCATCACTATGGAGCATTTCATGATCAAGATTGGGTGGTGTGCATACCTGTCAGTTCCTTCCCGCTGCTGCTCCAGCAGGTCCGAAAAACATGTTTGCAGTATCTTGACAAGCCTACGGTCTTGCGAGTAAGCGGTGCATTGCAGCTACCAGCATCTGCATACCTTTCATTGTCTGTCAGAGGGGGCAACTCCGAGTTGTCGTTAGATGCCATGGTGGGAGGAGAGAAGGAAGGGGGATTCTGCGGCTTTAAGCTAGCGGAGGAAGGTGTCGAAGCACAGCATCTAGAACGAAAATAGATTGGTCTCCCACATGATGTCATCCTTTTCACTTGTAGTGTTGAGTTACCACCCGGGCGTCATGTCTGAAGTCAGGAATCCGAGTGCCATGACTTATTGAAAAAAAAAATGAAATTCAGTGATCAGCCTTTAGGGCTATTGTTTGAAGACTGAGAATTATTAAGCTGCGGGGAATTGAACCCCGGGGGTTCCCTTCAGTTTTCAAATCCAGCCATGGGACTTACACCATGCCCGAATTACTCGCCTACGTCAGTACCAGCATACATGGTTTTCTTGCGAGGAATCGTAGGGGTGAGAATGGAGAAGAGAATACACGGACGTTGGAGGGGAGTCGGCCCCGCATGCCTCACTTCATCACAGCGGAAGAAAGAGCAACGGTGTATCATATATCACGGCCTACGTCTTTTCTCATGCATGGGCAAGTTTCTTGGAGGAATCCGAGGAGTGCAAGAAGAAGAAGAAAGAGTGGAAAGAGGAGTCTATTCGGACGTGGGGAATCGAGCCCTGTGCACTCGCTCAAACTGTGCAGCAAGGCGTTAAACAAACAAGGCACGGGAGTCGAACCCCCGGCACTTGCTTGAACATTTTGCCTTATCGTATTTGTCTACGCTATACTAGTGTCTTGCTCGTTATATATCATTGCATGACATTAGAATTCAAATTCTCTCACATCTTTTTCTGCGTAATTTCATTATTTCGCGAATCGGCGTCCACATGACGTTGACATCGCGGATGGTATAATTGCTTTTTTAGGTGTGGCCCAATTGCGGTGTGGGTCGTCACACCTTTTTAATTTACTAATTCCGGATAGTTTTAGACATTCAGCTGTGTTCTTACCTTCTCGGCCTAATGGTGGCGTCCTCGACCAGTGAATATATACTGTAGGCATGTTTTCCCTGGTACGCGGGTCGGGTTCTGAAATGGTAGAATCAATTCCCTCTCGCAGCTTCATCCTTACTATACAACACAGTCGAAGGTGCAGAACTCGGTGACCGCATGCCCCAAAATATCTGAATGTCCCATCGTTCTATCTACGAGTGCCCAGTATAGAACTGGAAAAGCATATATACAAAGACGACATATGTTCCTGTACCTTGCTGCAATTCCGCGCACTAGGCTAAATGATGTGTATGACGCCGCACACAGGAGACAAAGGCCAGGGCAGGTGCACGTTAGCTACCTCGGAGGCAGTTGGCAGGCAGTGGCGCGGCAGGTGAAATTGTTACAAAGAGCTATTGTTTTCACCTGCCTGGCAACTGCCTGTCAACTGCCTCGGAGGCAGTTAAAATGCACCTGCCCTGGCCTTTGTCCCTTGTGGCATCACGGCATTCACAGTCACCACTGCTAACAACTCGGTGATGCGTTTTGGCCGTTGTTCTGGGAGCACCATACCACCAGCAATTTTTACAACGGCGTGTTGACGTCGCGCGGACATCAAGCTTGTTATTGAACTGACATAGAACTGAAAGAACAATCGATCGGAAGTAAGCAAACAGAATAGACCGAGGTCCTGCCGGCATATCGGATGCCTTCAGGCCGACGCGCCGTCGAATTTACCTATCATGAAATTCACAATTAACATGACGAGCGTGGAAATAACTTCGGATAAGAAACACGTCGCAAATTTACAACCTCGTGTTGACGCCCCGCGCAGGTCAAGCAGAGTTTGAATTTGAAAGGGAGTTGAAAGAAAATGAGGTCCTGTATATTCGATACCTCCAGCAAACAGGACTGAAACCCGCCGTCGAGTTCACGGTTGCCCTAATCCAATGACAATGAATTCGGACTGCCAAATTTACAGCCTCGTAAAAATAAAACAGCGGGGACAAGCTGAGAGGTTTTTTTCTAGTCTTCGCCCCCAAGTCATACATTTTCCTCGCGGTGGTGGTATTCCGCAGTTATGTGCCCGAGCTCCGGCCACAGATAAAGATTATTTCTGAGCTTTCATACATGGAAAAGTACGAGGTGAACTAACTAGGTGTTTCCCTCTGTTACATTGATTTCAGTCTGAATCATCAATGAGGCCCACGCATATACATCAGTAAACTCCAGAGGATGTTACCGGGGCATTTTCAATATTGACGAGAGAGAAAGACCGGGGTGACCAAGACCATGCCAATGACAGAGGTTGTTTAGATGTTGTAGCCCAATAAAAGTTGCAGATCGACACGCTGAAAGCATCATAAACCCCTAGACAGACGCTTCAACTCGAAGCTCGTACCTCGTAGTCCTGCACCGGGCTGAGATGGTTAATTTAATTACAGACTTTAAAAGGAAATTCATGAATGGTGAACAAATTCTGTTGAGCCACGGAACATGGTAGTTTTGCCTTAAGGATATTACATGCGCTCGGTAGAAGACAGTACTAGTGATGTTGCGAGGCAACGCGGGTGCAGTGGGAAGATACCTTGCATAGAGACGGGAGGTACAGGTAAATTTTGTGTGATTGAAGGGTAGGCGGTGTGCGAGCTTGAGCCCACATTCCGAGAAGGCATCGACCAGAAAATTCAACTTGAAGTTGAACATCGTCGGCAACTCGGCACCTCGGCCCCGAAAATCAGGCGTGCTTGTTCCCGATTCGGAAGTTGACCACCACATCATCACGATGTCTTCAAGTTTTCATTCAGTGTCACCTCGGCTAAGAACAATGGCGGGCGTAGCTATAAAGCCTCTGGGTCTTCGCACTCTACAACTCGTTCGCCCGCTCTCCACGGCGTCGATAACCAGTCCTTTTCAACCCTGCCATGAACGGCACGACTCTGCCGCCGCAAGAACGAGATGAAGTGAACTCATCCCCGTACTTCAAGCGCCAGTCCCGCAAAACGAGCATCGCGCTCGTGAGGATCCTCGAGGAACCGGAAGACTCAACAGCCAAACAGAAGTCCAAAAAGCGGCGCCGTCTCGCGGATCTGCGCATCCCGCGCGCCCAGCCGCTCTTCACCGCCGTGCAGGGCGACGACGACTGGCGCCTCGGCCACCGGGACTCGTGCGAGGGCGAAGTATTTGACTTTCCGCGCCCGCCTGCCTTTGGAAGCGGAAGCGCGAGTGGGAGTGGAAGCGGGTCGGATACTGGCTCGAGCTCGAGTCCTGTGAGCAGCGTGCCGACGACTCCGACGCGGAGTCCCATCGTTGAATGTACCCATACACTCTCACTCTCGTCTTCTCTCGCACAAGTGGAAGAGGACGACGACGAATACTACGCAACCCACGCGCGCGCTTTCGTCGTCCCACCCCTGCGGTCTTCCCTCTCCTCAGCCTCTGCACCGACATCCACGGCTCGCCGCGAATCCACGGTGCTCCCTCCCCACCCCTCTTCGCAGTATCGCAGCTCCTTACGCCTGAGCCGCGCCATCACCATCCCCGCGCGCGCGCCTCCTCCACCGCCTATCGTTACGTTGCGCCCGCCGCCCCGTACGCCCGTACCCACGTCCGCCCTCACCGGTGGCTACTACACGCCCCTCTTCTATTCCACCCTTTCACCTTCGCGTGCGTGCCCTCCTTCCCTTCTGCTTACCCTCCATGCTAATTGCATTCCCCTCTAGCCTCCTCGAGCTCGCGCCTCGCCGCCCTCTTCTCGCCGCCCGTGCCGCGCTTTCCGGCGGAAGAGCAGTGCGTGCCCGCCGACGTCGACATCGAGGGCGGGGAGTGGGAAGAGTGCGGGGTCGAAGACGGGGACCAAGAGTGCGACATCATCGACATTGACTTCGATGAGGATGAGCGGTACGACGAGATACCACTCTGCACCCCCTCCCCTTCCTCTTCCCCCTACTCCTCGTCCTCTCCCTACTCCCCGTCATCACCATCACGCTGGGACGAGGACGAGGCCGAATCATCACTCTTCCCCGCCTCCCCGCTGCCCATCGGCTCCCCGTTCGCAGCTGTCGCGTATACGGGGTGGTATCCGCCCACCTCGCGGTTGCCGTTCGCCCTTCTATGCCCACCGACGCCCGCATCCGCACCCGCCGCTGAATCGGTGTACGACACACACACCCCCGGAGACGACCAAGCAGGCGGAGATGCACACCCCGATGCACTCGCACTCGCCCCCGCCCGGGAGCTGCGCTCGCGCTGGTCCACCTCTACGCTCTCCTCCCTTCACTCCTCCCACGCGCATGCGCACACGAACTTGCTCCGCTCGCCCGTGTCGCCGAAGACGTTCGCGTTGGGGCGCTATCTCCCCCGGCTTAGGTCGAACTCTGTCCGCGCGGGTAACGCCGTGCGCACTCCGGGGCGTGTAGGATTGGGGGGCGCGCGGAACGGGTATGCGAAGCCGATGGGCAAGGCCAAGCGCCTCACGGTGGTCGCCGTGTGCGTCGTGCGGTTCTCTGAGCCCGTCTCAGTCACGACCGTTGACCCTGTCTCGCCCGCACCGAAGACGCCGGGGGTGCAGTGGGCTTCGTACCCCGCTTACCCTTGCGCCCACTCAACTTCGGCTTCCTCGTATACCGGAGCAAGTTTTGTCGCAGCACCAAGCACCCCCGTGCCAACCTCCGCGCTCTACACCGCATATATGACGCAGCGCTCGCCGCGGCGGCGGAACCTCGAACGTTGGTTTTGAGAGTCCTGCAAATGGGGCCGGAAGTGAGGGCTTGAGGAGGAAGCCGATACCGGTGGAGATGTTGCTACGGTACACGTAGCGTTTGTTGTCTTTGTTGTCTGGTAGGGGTAGCGGTAAAGCTGAGAAGGAGAAGAACCAATTATTCGCACGGACATAGCATTTTAATTCCCCCACAAGTAGTAATAGATGCACTTAATTTATTTTCGCATGAGTTGAATGAATGCATTGGATTCTCTTGGATTAAGGCGAAGGCGGAAAGGCGGGAGCGCGTCATGGTGGCGGTGCAATGATGACGTGCCGGGCACTAGGAGTGGGGTTTCTCAGGGTTTCTCTTTGCTTTCAAAACCGTATCGATTCAGGTCAACCAAGGTATGAATAAGTATTATTTTCAAGTACTTTCAAACTACTGTACCGACATGTATGGAGGCAACGGTCACGGTCACGATGGGCATTGGGGTCTGTTGCGTTGCCAATTTTTCGAGGGGTCACGGTCACGGAGGGGTCCGTTGCCCAAAAAATAGCCTGACAATGTAAAAAAATGTAAAATTCTCAAGAAAATTTGTATTAGCTCGTTTCCTACTCCTCTTCATCACTGTCAAGTTGATAGCGCTCGCTGTGACCCACGGCCCACTGTGCTCAGAGAGAAAAAATCGTGTCCGAGTCACATCAGCGTTGCCCAAAGAGGCAATGGTCACGGTCACATTCATTGTCGTTGCTTAAAAAATAAGCAACGACAATGTCACGGTGGTCCAGGGTGTTGCCTCCATACATGTTGGTACAGTATGTACACCAATTTTGCATACCTTATGATTTCACAGATTCAATTTCTTGGAATACCCCCAAATATTTTATTCTGCAAGAACTGAAGAGTGAAGTTATGGATTAAACCACATACATGATCATGAAATTGGCAAAGGTCCATGGTGACATTTTATTTGGAGCGATTTGAGACAGAAACAACCGAGATCGTATGTAACATTCTTTTTGTTGATATAGTGTAAAGAATGACCAGATATTTATCGGGTGAGCCTATTTTATACCGGAATGAAGTCACAATATTTATTTAGAGGCTATGGTCCATAGGCGTCCAAGACCTTCCAAAGTTTCGTGCACTGGAAAGAGTCTGGCAACGCGAATCCGCCTCTGCATGACTTGACATCGGGAGGATATTACAATCGCTTTCTAGGCATGGTCCGCGGTACGCCGTCACCTCTTTGTTTCACTGAATCTGGCTACATAAAGTGGGTAGGGCCGACGAGTGGCACAGCCCGCTACCATTGTCTTCTCAACTCAATTTGCAGTTTCAAATTCTAATATTCAAGCAAAACATTTTTGAAAGCAGCCCAAAGCGTGCTCGATCGGTCGGCGCAGGAACTACATACATGTACAGCGAGTGTTGTGTAATTGAACTTCAAGGAAAATGTCTTTTGAGGGCGGCCCCAAGCTCACTCGGTCGACGTTTCCGCGTTGACCAGCTCGCATTGGGCCGCAGAACTGCTAAATTCTCATATAGTGAGTGTCGTGCAATTGACCTTCAAGTGAAATGTTTTTTGAGGGCGGCCCAAAGCTCGCTCGGTCGACGCTTCCGCGTTGACCAGCTCTCATTGGGCCGCAGAACAACTAGTGGTGTGTAATTGAACTTCAAGCAAAGTTCCATTAGTGACAAGGATTTTACATTGGGACGGAGAACTTGCAGACTATAGTGCAGTGCGTCAGTACAATTTTGGTTAATTTCTTCAGTTGTACTTTGACTCTACCACTTCAATATTTAAATTCAAGCCCAACAAGTGAGAGAGGAACTGAAAGATCTGTAGATGAGAGAAAAAGTTTATGCTAGATCTGGAAACAATCTGGAAAGACAAAGAAAGCAGCGCAGTCTTGAGCGCAGTTGACAGCCATCGATGTGAACTGCAGCAGCGTAAGCATGATTATGCACTCCGCCAAGGCAATCATCGGCACGAGCGACGGCTGTAGGCAAGCCGAAACATTTTGGCGTACAGGAAATGTGCTTACGCGAAAAGAGATGACGAAAATGTGATGGTCCGCCAAAATGTGCACTGATGGGGCGCTATATAAGAACCCGTACCTAAAGGTAGCGGGAATACTTTCAGCTGCGTTTTCACATCCTTGGCCCTGTTCTTCCTGGGTCCTGAAACGGTATGTGGCTTTGGTAAGTTCTCTCGCTGGCTTTGCGCAAATTTTTCTACAGCACACTAGTCACATTGTCATTTTAGATTCCAAGGTGGTGTCCTCAAGCTCCAATCCGCACTCTGCCTTGACCTTGTGTCATCGACAATTTCAACTCCGGCATCAAATGAAAATAGTTGAATCGAAAGATTTCTGTTTCAGTTGGACAATCTTGGCTTCTTCTCACTCAATTGTAGTCCAACTCTCATAGCCACCATATATTTACCATAGTTGCTTATTCTTCCCATAAACTTTCCCTTGGGTGGACTTTACATAATTTGCTAACCACTTTTCATGTTAACTGGAGTTGTGTTGAATATGCAGAACCCCACCATAAACAGAGAGCTAGACTCTGGTGCTAATCCAACCAGTTATTCACTGTCAGACATATCCTGAATTAAATTTTCAAGTTGCTCAATATCTTTGTCAAACCGGTTTTTCATGGCAAACCAGTATTGGATTTCATGATAGACAACTGTGAGTGTTGGAATTTTTTCTGCCATGTCTTGCAGAATGCGTGTAATATTGGCCAATACAGCAGTCCTCTTGGGTGAAACTTTCTCTGAGCCACTTGTTGTGATTTTGGCTGCTGCCGCAGCATGCATGAGAGAATTGCGGAGAGGTAGAGAGAAAGTTCTTTGGAATTGGGGAATAAGCCCCAAGGTCTGGTAATCACCACCGCATAATAATACCACAGAGGTGGTACAACGCAACCACGACACAACTTGATTTATGCTATCAGAGGTTCTGAAATCAAAATCCTCCCAAGTGTTTGATAAGGCCACAAAAGATAGACCCAATGCCTCTTCCTTGTCATCTGCAAATTCATATTCACCACCGTCCAGGTTCCAAATCATAGAGAGCACGAAATTGTATTTCTCAGCAAGATTCCACAGTCCTTGTTGAAAGAATGCAGTGATCCAACCACAGAGTTCTCTGTGGATGTGTGCATGCCAGGCAGGGATATTTGCAAGTGCAAGTGTGTGACCCAGGTGAATGAAATTCTCGTGAGAGGAACATAAATCATAAGCCACGAGAACACGGGCAAGGGACGACCACACAGAGTAGGCTTGGAGAATTGGCTGCAACTCACTATCTTGAAACCAATCCACAATATTCTCCTGCAGCAGAAGGTGGGCAGCATTCCTGGAAATATCACCAGGAATTGAAAGAGCTTGTAAGAGGATGAATAGGTGTTCCTTAAGAGGAGGAATATCATAGTAACGGAGTGCCTGCAAAAGCCCGGAAACTCCAGCTTTCATTCCACTATCCCACCGTTCTGTTAGGAAATTGACACTGTTCAGAGCTTTGTATACCCAACTGGGGTCTCCTGCTCTGGCCAGATAGTTCTGATTATAACCAGTTTCATAATATCCTGTCAGCAGACCAGTTGCCAACACAATGCTAATCCTTCTGTCCAACTGAGGAAGGGAGCTGCAAAACAGATATAGTATGTCCAGGCGGTTGGAGTAGGAGTGAAGGTGGCCTAGCCACAATGACTCCTGCTTAGTTTCAAAATTTCCTGCTAACTGGCCAGTGACTGCTAGGATTTTGGCTGCAGCAGCTGTGGAAATTTCACCGTTTTTGAGCTTTGAGACAAGTGTTTTCAAAATATGTTGAAACAAATTTCCCTGGAACTGACTGGGAGGAAATTAGACTTGCACACAATGATTTTAAACATTTCCCACCTCTTGTCCATCCTCAGGATGTCACACCTGCTCATAGGAGAGAGAAAGCTATTGATACAACATAGATAGTCAATGAAGCTTGAAGGATCCAGATCTGGAGTGGTGTCCTTGAATTGGTCAAGGAAGTTATTCAAAGCAGTTAGCTTTGCTTCTGAATTCTCATACTTTATCGATGGAATTACATGCAAAGCCCATTTGATTGCTGATGGTTCACCAGAGATCAGATGTGATTTGTTATTTACAATCCTGAGTACATTTGATAGCTCAGGCTCTGTATCCAGTAGTAGCTCCCTAGTAGCCCTGATTTGAGGTCTCAGATCATCTGTATCCGGCTGCAAGGCCCAGCAAGCCTGGCCAAGATGAAGGGCAGGGAGAGACCTTCCATCCCGGATATGTATCAGGTCCAAATAGTAATCTCCAGATGGCCCCAAGAATTTGTGGTGTTCAAAGCATGCCAAGAAGCTTTCATACAACCTAGTCTGCTGCGGAGTAACATCGACATTTGGCCATTGTAAGCCATAAGCAATTTCAGCTGCTGCGGTGATCATATGGGGATCAGTTGAAGTCTCCAAGACCCATGATACAGCTGGAACCTCAGGTGATGACTCTGGGAATGGTGCATCAAAGAGGATAGTGGCTTCCTCTGTTGTGTTCTGAGAGGACTTGTGGTTGGAAAAGGATGGCAGGAGATGTGATTTCTGGAAATATGCAATACATGCAGAATAGATGTGGTTAGGGAATTGACAAGCTGCCAGTGGTTTAGTGGCCCAGGTGAGAAACTCTTTGCACTTTATCCAAACAGTGGTTGAGAGAAGGTGGGTAATGAGAGGTACAAGGGGAGTTTGGAAAGGAGAATCTGGAGAGACAATTGCAGACACAAGCAAAAAGGTGTACCCAGCACATCCCAGGAATGTGAAGGAAAGGACAATCAGTGCAAGAGATATATGTACTATCCACAGATAGACTGAAAGGGCAGCAGCAAAGATAAGTAATCCAAACTGTAGCAGAAGGGGGAACATCTGCATCAACAGGTCAAATCTCCATTTCCGCAGGCCATCAAGTTTCCGCTGGCGTTCAAGCCCACGTGCCTCAATAGTGCCTCGTTCACCTGCTGCTGAATAATAGATGAGCCATTGCTTGCCAAGGACAGCAAGTAGGGCAGCAAGCAGGGTTGAGCATAGGCTGACATAGAGCAGGCATTCAGCTGCCACAACAATGAGAGGAGTGTGATGGGGCTGGATTGCTAGTTGGATTTGGATGATGAAAGCTGAACTGACAGCAGAAAAAAGACCGGCCTAGGGTCCATTAGATGAAAGCATGATACAACTGATAATGAACACACAAATATAAGAGATGTATCAAGATCCGTGCTGTATTTTTGGAGAAATTCCTTGTCGTGCTCATCTGCGAGCGCTTTGTAAAGGTTCCAAAATTTCGTTTTCTTGTCTGTCACAGCCGGCTTTGGCCTAAGGCCTTCAACTGCAGTTTGTAATCTTTGTATCTCTCGTTATCAAACAATCACTAAATCCCCATGAGGCTCACTTGTTCATTTGCTCCTCGTTTTTCTTGACCAGGTCGGCAAAGCATGCTTGCAGCGCACTAATCAATCTAGTCTTTGATGAGCAAACAATTTGATACTGGCAGGAACAACATTCACATACCGTTCGTTCCTCGCATCGCTCGACCCTGAATGTGTATCCGTGGTGTTCCCAGGATCGTTCTGAACCGGTAGGACTTTGTCATTTGCATTGTGCTTTCCGCTGCCAGTGGGGTCCATGTGGTCGCAAGCTGGTCGGTGGTCGTGGAGCTGCGCAGACCTGCGTTGCCGAGTCAGACTGACACCCGTCCTCGTCGTTGTTCTTTCATAAAGAATGTCGTAACATAACGTGTGGACCCGGGTTCCATATACCCATTTCTGGACCGGGGCTTTGGTGGTTATTTCGGGCGCGTAGGAGATAGCACCTGGCGTAGCAAATTGAAGAAAAATATCTTGAGCACAAGTGAGCAGCGCTACAAATTAAAATGTCCCAGATCTACGTGCCCAAAGTGGTAACTTGCACATTCGATCGTCATAGCGAAGTCGTGTATCGGGATATATGATCTAGGGCTGCACACCGTCCTTTCAACGGATACGGCCGTCAATTCTCGGCAGCGAGACGGTGGCGGGCCGTCCACAAGACGGTACGGGACGGCCAAAAAACGGCCGTCAACCGCTAAAAAACAGGACGGTACTGGGCCCACGAGATTGGGTAGTAGGAGCAAATATATGAGGCTGTCAATATTTTTTATATCACCAGGTATGATCTATTATATGCCCCATAAGCTTCTGTGTGTTCATTTGCGGGAACCATGTAGGTTGGTTCAAGAGTGGGTTTCGCTTATCACGTGAGTTATTTCAGCAGAAAATAATTGGGCGGATCCTTATGAGGGCAGCATCCAATCCCTATTCCAACCCAACCGTTGTGAAGACTTCCCTGAGTTAATGTATCCCCTGAATTTCATGATTCTGGGGCATATTTCACAGTTGGAAGATAAAATATTCCATACAATGCCAGTGCATATACGGCCGATGCCGCGCTCGACGAGTTCCCCCGCCCGCTCGAGGACGAATCAAGCGCGAGTGGGAGTGAGGGGACGAGCAGCGCGGCGATGACGCCGAGCCCGAGCCCGACGACGGAGACGCATGCACAGTATTTCATACGGTGCAAGAGAATCAAGCCCCTCATCACCAAACGCGCTGTGTCCACCGCCTCTTCCTCTGCACAACCAGCATCGGTAGAAGGGGAGGCATGCGAAGACGATGACGAGTTCTATGCTGCCCGCGCACACGCATTCATCACCCTCGCGCCCCCGCTGCCCCCATCGCTCCCCGCCGCGTCCTCCACGCGCACGGCGCACCGCGAGTCTTCCGTCGTGCCGCGCATTCTGGCCCTCGTGCGCCCACCGCCGCCGGTGTCCACTCACTCCCGCTCCGACTCT
The DNA here is from genome assembly GCA_029281465.1 of Mycena epipterygia. Classification (NCBI taxonomy): domain Eukaryota; kingdom Fungi; phylum Basidiomycota; class Agaricomycetes; order Agaricales; family Mycenaceae; genus Mycena; species Mycena epipterygia. Next base: position 178,915 of record JARJCQ010000054.1, on the reverse strand, counting down.
ACAACCTCAACCTCTTCCTATTCCTGCTGCGGCTCCCCCTCCCCTGGGTACTCACTCGCGCACCGGCTCCGCCTCTTTCACTTCCTCATCCACTTCCGCAGCCAGTCTGCCGCGCATGCAGATCCCCAACTTCTCGCGGCCTACGTCTTTTTCCCTCTCCCTCCAGCGGCCCGCGTCCCTCTGCCTAAACGCAAGGCGCCCCCTCCCTCCCGTCCCCCGCCACGCACGCCGCTCCCTACCGACGCCTCCTCCGACTTCGCAGCGGGGAGTACACAGTCGACTATGCCACTTACGCGCCCCTGCATCTGTCGCCTACGTTTCCTGTTATTATTGGTGAGTTTTCCTTTCCTTTCCTTTTTGCCGTTACTGATTGCAAACGGTAGATTCGCGCTCGGCCAGCCTAGCCCCTCCCACCCAAGTCGAGCCCCACGCGCTCCACGACCCAAACCCCACTCCTCTCGGTCCTCCTCCCCCCCGCCCCCGCGCGCTCGCTGCGCTGCTCGCTGACGTGCGAGGTCGGCGTTGAAGGGGATGGGTGGGGGACGACTACGAGAAGGTGGTGTACGACGACTCGTATGGGGTAAATGAGGCAAATGGGTACGACGACGTCCCGCTGTCGCCGTTCGTCGCGTGTGCGCCATCCTCCTCGCCGTCGCCGGTGGACGAGAAGGAAGAAGTGGTCGTATCGCCGTACACTGGCTCCCGCGTCCGCGTGCGTCGCAGCTAAGGCGGCCGATGGCCGCTTCTCTGTTACCTCCCGCCTCTATGCATCAGCAAGCCCTGGGCCCGCTACATAGCCCTACGTAGTGTGCTGTAGTGCCTGTAGTGCCTGTAGTTGCTGTAGTGAAGGTATGGGTTTACGTAGTTCTCTGTAGTTGACTTAGGGCACTATGTAGTGCTCTGTAGTTGAATAGGGGCTCTACGTAGTTCTCTGTAGTAAGGTCCTGCCGTATTCAAATAAAAGGTAAGGTACCTGGATGGTAATCACTAACGAAGCTAATGATTGTTAGTTTTGAATACCAAGTGCCTACAAAGGTAACATTTTCAACTAATGAACTAAACAACTGATTTTAAATAATGCGACTACGCGGAATTGAACTCACGACCTCGCGCGAACGAACAAAATACAATTTTTGACAAAATAACCTCTACACTATCAGTCCATTGGTAGCTAGGAAACTAACAACAGTTTATTGGGTCCTAGGCCTGCCTACCGCCACACCTACTCTGACATCTCGAGCACCTCTCCATTTGTGTTTGAAAATATAGAACTCAAGCAGGACAGACTCATCTTTGAAAAAAATAACACCACATTCATGCAGCTCAGTTACCAAGTGATGTGGAGGGCCAGATGTCTAAAAATAGACCCAAAACCAAAGTTGTAGAGCTCAAAAAGCTCTACAAAAGTCATCTAGGGTCATTTTTTGTCTAAGGGCTTCGTTCTCCTGAAAAATGCAAAATACTTTTTCAGAGCCGGCGGTTTTGGAACCAATATCAGGTCATATGCAGTCCCTCAAGCTATGTTGTGACTAGCAATTATTCACATTCAACATATCAAAGCTCCTGGTAGGCCTAAGGTTATAAAAAGACCCCAATCCTACCATGCACTACATATCATGGCCTGCACACTACAGATGACTACACGAAACTGTGATACTACCAAGAACTACATAGATGTGTTGATAAACTACAGAGCACTACATAGATGTGTTGATAAACTACAGAGCACTACATAGTATGGCCTACAACTACACACCACTACATAGTGCTATAGACACTACAGCAACTACATGGACAATTGGATTTGCTACAGCCAACTACAGCCAACTACAGCCAAAATCAGGGTTTGCTGATGTGTCTCCCCCATATCCCCCTACCTCTCGCGTGCGCCACACACCCAACATCAACTCAAGAAGTAACCAATCCCCCTCCAACTCCGCTCGCGCTGGTCCTCGTGTACGCTTTCCTCATTTTGTCCTGCGGTACTGATTGTATACCGTAGATTCCCGCTCGGGCAGCCCCTCCCACCCAAATTTTACTGCGAGCTGCTGTCAATCCCCCTCAAAAGTTCTTTACTGGTGTCTTCTCCGCGCTCCCGTTTTATTGTATCGCTATACTGGCCCGCTTGTCAACAAATATCTGGGTTTATTCTGGACTATTTAGCAATTACTCTCTGTACTGGAGTGCCCGCTGAATCAAATCAAGCGTTGCTGCCAGTGCCTTGCGTTTAACATTCTGCTTCCAGACTGTCGCTCGATTGAATGCTGGCTGCATGATCTCGGTCAGTATGGTTTTTGTGCTCTCTCTTTCTGTAGTTTCGACTTGGTAAAACATGTACAATACAATACGTATGATTTCAATGACAAGAAATTCCTTTTTCTCTTTTCATTTCATCCATGCAACCACCGGAGCGATCTCGAAAGTGAAGGCAATAGTTGCCTCAAGGTAAAAGTCTCAATATTACACAGTCCGAGTCAAGTCCGAGTTGTACATCCCGTACCGCAATTTGAAGGCATGGATGTTTAGAAAGCACGGAATAGCGGAACTTGGAACTCATAGCAAACATGATCACAATTGCTAGTGCATTCTGCATCTTGCGGGACGAAATGTGGTGACTGATTTGCGGCTCTCAGCCGTGTGCGGGAGACGCGTTTAACTTCAGTGCCAAGCATAACCAATCAAAGAAACATATATTGTTCGTCTGAAGAAGGATAATTGCATCAACTGAAGACGTCCTCGCTGTACCTCCCTTCCTTCCTGAGGCCAGCTAACCACGCGGCGGGATCGGTGACACCTCCCACCTGCTCCGCAATATGCATTAAACTCTTCCTCGTGCCTTCACCAACTCGAATGCCGGACCCGCAGACGTAAACGCGGCCATTGCTGGTGATGTCACCCCAAACTTTGAGGGCATCGCGGACTAGTAACTGCTGGGCGAACCGCCTCGGAGTGTCTTCCGCAGAGAAGGCTGTTTCCAGAAGCACCGTCCCATCATCGATGTAACTGTGAACCAATCTGATATTTCATGTTAGCGAGAGATTAATGTGTTCAAGTTGAAAGAAAATGGAACTGACGCTCTCAAACGCGCCATGTCGGGATAGTTTGTTCCGTAGAAGAGCCGGCATGGGGCTTGGCCTCCATGCTCCTTGATCTTGATCCCTTGTGCACGCCGGTGCTCCTGCATGGCGGGAAGTACGAGTTAGTTTCAGAAAAACTCCAAGATGTATATGTTTTACCAGGAATCCAAGGAACGGCGCGATACCGGTGCCCGCCGCGATCATCGTCACCGGAATGGTGGGATCAGTTGGAAGATGGAACGATTCCTGTGTGGGGCGGGACCTGACCCACACGACACCACCAGCTTCTGCGCGCTTCAAGAAGCCTGAGCAGAGACCCTCGTAGTCGGCAACTCGAATGTCCTCAACACCGACACAGAGTTTGACGATGTGGGGGTCAACCAAAGGACTACTGGCGATGGAGTAGCGACGAGGCTGAGTCGCACGAAGTGCAATGAGCAGCTTTTTCAAATCGAGGACTTGAGCGAGCAATGGCCCGGGGTAGTTTGCGATGAGCGAGGGGAAGTTACGATTCTGCTGAGCAAATGTATTTCCGGTCTCTGAAGCTGTGCTGGCATCGCTCAGAGTCTCTCGAAGACTCTTGAACTTGTCGTCAGGAGGGATGAAGGAGCAGAGAACTTGAAGAGTACCGCGGTGCAACGGCCCCGACAAGTCCGCGTAGTAGAGTAATAGCTCGCGCAGAGTTATCTGACCGCGATCCAAGAGCAAGGCTGCAAGCGACTTCGGGTTGGCACCAGTTCCTACTTCCTGCACCGTGAAAACAGCGTCCGCCACGAAATCGAGAGTCACGAGCAGCCGTTCAACCACAGCGAGGTCGTTTTCTGGGAAAACCTCCATATGGTCGCCTTCTCGGTACGTGAAGCCCTCGGGGATGTCGAAGGTGAGAAGTCGCATACCGCGAGGTAGAGGGGTATCTTTGTCCACGAGTTCAATGTTCGACCGCAGAGTGGCTGGAACGAAGCCCGGGACGGGAGGCTGAGATAGGGATGACGCTGCGTCGGAGGACAAGGGTTGTTGAAGGAATACAACCTTCACCGTATCGGGGCTATATTCGGGCGATTCGGTGAGCATGTTGCTGGGGCTTTCCCCGTCGTGGGTTCCCCCGTTAAGATCTATGCCAAAATTGACAGCCGTCGCAACCCATAGCCTCGTAATCCAGTCTGTGAAATCGCCATCCTGGTTGGCGTTGGCATCTCCAGTACCTTTCTCGAAGATGCGGTTTCCTCCGAGCGCCGCCATGTTGGCGTCGACTTTGCTCGGCTGTGATGGAAACGAATGTCAGTTTCTGAAGTGAACATATACATAAACGTCTCACGAAGGCTTGGAAAGTCGGACCCCATTGCGTATTGCCCGCGCCGAACACGCAGAAATTAATACCCGCGAAGCGAGAGTCGTTACCGGCCTTTATCTCCGTGTCCAACATATCGGAAAAAGACAAAGCGGCGTCGGGGGGTTCGCCGTTGTACGTCGCGACGCAAATGACGAAGAAATTCGAACCCGCTCCGACCTCCGCTGTTTTCTTGGGATCGACGAGAGGGGAGTCGGCGAGGCTGACGACCTGAACACCTGCGAAGCCAAGCTGCTGGGCTTTGGCGGCGGCATCACCTGCCATTCCCTCGCAGGTCCCGTTATTCGAGGCGTGAACCGCCCAGAACTTGGGCAGCGCCTTCGTGCCAACGGCAGGTACGGGGGCCTTGATCTTCACTTCGACGACAGGTTGATCTTCCTTCTCGAACTTCACGTCCGAGGGGTCGATTTGCCTGCGCAACTTCATAATGAAGTTCAGGGGACGGTAGAGGGTGAATTCTGGGTCATAGATTACGGGGCCTTCCGTCACATTTTCGATCTGGAACTTTAAAACGACACGGGCGAGAATGATCTTGATCTCTTGAAGAGCGAAGTTCAACCCAATACAGCTGCGGCCCCCTGCGAGAAGTGGAGTGAGAACGTTCAGGATATAGCGGGAAGGCTATGTATGCACCCACCTACGGCAAACGGAATATACGCGTACTTGTGTCGCTTTTTAATTTCCTCCGTACCCCAGCGATCAGGATCAAACGTGAGCGGGTCCTGCAAAAGGAAAGTTATTTGGTGTCGAGGACGTGTTTAAAACGGTTCTTTCCTTCCAATAATCGGGGTTCTTCATTACTTCGTGCAAAGCGACAAGGACTTGGGAGCCTTTCGGAACGAGAATGCCTCCGGGCATGATAACATCTGGTAAAACATCAGATATAACGAAATCCATTGCAACGACGGGCATACCTTTCATGGCCTGGCGTGTGGGTTGGTAGGCAGGATTATACAAGCGCTGGGTTTCCTTAATAAACTGTGGATTATCAGGATTTAATATGTGGATTTAACGGAGAAGCAGCGGACCCAGTCGAGGTACTCAAGCTTCATGAGTTGATCAGAGGTGATTTCCTTGTCCGCGCTTAGGCCCGCAGCCACAAGCGAGGCATACAGCTTGCGCGCCTGCACAGGGAAGGTCGCAAGGCAGTACCAAAGCTGAGTTGTCGTCAATTACAACATTGCGAACGTGGGCAATTATAAATTTACCCATGAAAGCGCGCTAGACGTTGTGACTTGGCCGGCGAGGAGGAACGTCATCAAAGTCTCGTGGACGAGGCCGACATCCATTTTTTTGCCTTCCTCGTCTGTGGCGTGAAGCTAGAGCGTCGAAGACCAGTTTGAGTTGAATTTAGGGCGATGCAAGGGTTGAGCTGACCATATAGTCCAAGAGGCTTGATGTTGCCACGGCTGCTTGGCGATACGGCATGTCCGTGCTAGTACTCTCCTTCAATATTCTCTGCCTCTGCGCCTCCACAAATAAATTCTGCATGCGAGCACCCAGTGAGCAGCCAGACAATAAAACAAATAAAGCCTAACCATTTCTCCTTCAGTGGCTCTCTGGGCTCTCCTCTCCGGGTTGGGAAACGCACTATAGACACGACCCTTGCGAAAGAGTGCGTGAGCGAGCTTTAGGTTATGGTTGAGCAAGACAAAGATGTTGGCGAGGGAGCCCTCCATGCTTCATTTTTCGTTAGAATCGCTCGCAGCGTAAAAGGATGTCTTTACTTATCGAGCATCCCGAAATCGACCCCAAGGGCGACCTCTCCGATTGTTTGCGCGGCGGCGCGCAGTGCCCAGGGGAAGGCGTTAAAACTCTTTCCCTGCGTAAGAATCCTGCCGAAGAACATTCTGTCAGCACGTACCCGCGATGAAACAAGTTGCCTACTCATTGAAGCGATTGACAAGGCGTTCTGCCGTCAAGTTCATAATGTGCACATAGCCGCGCATGGCCGTTGGACCCATCGCCGTCATCATGAACTTGTGGCTGGTGGACCACGCAGGGTTGCTCGAGTCCGTGGTGAAAAGCCCGTTTGGCAGGCTCATCTTTATCGGGAACAATGGGTGGTTCTCGCTAACCTGTCGCGAATACCGATGGTCAGTGACAGGAACCAATGCAATGCAATTCATTCGGAGACGTGCCTGTTTACTGTAGAATTCTCCTTCGCTCAGCACCACACCCGCGCAGTCCGGATCGTTCGTGAGATATATCGACTAGAATGAGTGTGAGTATAATCGAAATAAGAGACGTAATAATAATAGAGCGACCTTGCCAAGAGAGCTGACATGCACGATGTGGCCGTACTTGTGAAGGAGACGGCCGTAATTTCCTATATAATCGGGATAGAGTTCGCTGTAGCCGCCTATGAAAGGGAGGCCTCCAGTAGGACCAGGTACAGGTCGAACCTGCATGAACAGAGCAAGTTTGGTTAAAAATGCACTGCAAGCGCACAAAGAACAAACGTGCCTTCTTCCCACTGATGAGTATCGCAACTTTGCCCTCTGCTAATAGTGCGTCAACGGAGTTGAGACATTCGAGGTCGCTAGGCGTGGTGTCCGCATCCGCAGATTTGTGGAACGAGATGGTGGTGGGCAGCGCAACGCTGAATTCCCCCGCCACAGTCTTGCGAAGCTGCTCGATAGCTTCAGCGCTATTGACCTCGATAGTTACTCCATCGCTGTCTGGTGATTTTCCGTGCAAGTGGAATACGACGGGAGGCATTTTCAGATTGTGATATGCTAGCGGGAGGGCCAGCGATATATATACTGAACCCGGCGTGAATGAAGCCGGACTTTCCGTGCGGGCTCCAAACGGGGGAACAAGGAATTGCGGACTCGAGCGGGGAAACAGGCAGCAGCATTTGGACTGTCCCACGACTGTCCTGTCACTTCGTGAAGCAGGGACTAGAGGAATCTCCCGTCCAGCGCTGGCAGCCAAAGCAGATGAAACTTGCGTCGTCGAATAAATCATCAAGAACCACCTGGGGGTGCATTACTGGATTTCCATTGTGGTTAGGAGTTGTAGATTTCGCCCCAGATTTGAGGTCATCATCTTGCTCGTTGAGAGTGGTGAGAACTCGAACCAACAAATGACCTAAGCAACCTGACCAAACTCAACCTTCTCTGTCACTGAGCGGCTTAAAAAAAGCCCGACGGAACCATTTTACCGAGGAAATTCATGCGTGCGTGGCTGATGGATTTCGCACGCTCCGTGCGGAGGCCGCCCCTGCGGCTTAACATCTCTCTTTTCCACATTCATTTGACGAAAGACTACACATTGAGTTTACTCATCTTCATTCCAGTCCAGGAAGCTCGAGGTGCACGAGACTTGCGGCTGCGCACGCCACCTTACACGCCGATATATAATCGTTGTTCGACGAATCCAAACAACTTGGGTTAAACCTTCCGCTCTGACCGTAGCGAGACGTCTTGCCAGTGTCCAGCCTGCTTTCAGGATGTCATAGGTACGGCCAAATGTGTCAAGACGCATAATTACGGTATTTTCGATATAAATTGTCGAGTCGCGTGGGTCCAATGCGAGTCTCCGGCTCTCCAAGGCTGTCTTTTGGAGCGTTTGCAAATAATTATTCCCGCAGACGACACTGAGGGGCGCTCATGCAGCGAGCGTAGATGAACAGTTGCGCGTGTACCAAGACTCCGCGGGATGTGGAGCCCATCCACGGTTAATCTGGCTCTTATGCCGTCCTATGGTCGTGCAAAAAAAAAGAGGATGACAAAACGGGGTGAGGAGAGCTCCGGAAAGGTCGGACAACAATGATCGCATCGTTCGGCCCGAATTCCGCATCTCGTTCTTGCTTTGCCAATGCCATGACTTGTTTGCACTATTCGCGAGCACCATGGTCCCGGTTTCGTCCCTGGGAATTCCAACAGCAAGGACAGGTACGTCTATTGTTTTTCTTTCGGCGCGTGGCGGGACTCACGAGTGCCCAGCTCTATACCAGTCTGCTACCCCTACAGCAGGCCATGGAGATCGATAAACTTGTAGTCGGTCGGGCGATCACAGTAAAATTTCGACTCCTCGTCGAACACTCCAGGCACCTCTCCGATCTTCGATGCATTCCCGCCATCGTCCTGGGTGAGGATAACGTCCAGCAGCAATTTCTTCGGCTTTTTTCGGGATCACCAGCTTCCGAGACGCCTCCTTGTAGTCAGCCGCCCCGGGACGATCCCAACTCGGTTTTCCTTGCGACAGAGTATTCGTTTTTTTGCACGCGTTACTGGGGGAATACCGCGTTCGTTCACGAAGATCAGGACTGCAGTGTGTGTGTCGCTGCCTTTCCTACAATCGGACTGCCTTTCACTGCCTGATCTTCGGCGCCACCGACAGACTCTGTTAGAGGTTTCTACGAGATACATTGATTCGAGGTGACATGCAACTGGTCGTTCTTGCAGCCAACTAGTGGATATGATCATCCTCAGACATGCGACACCATCCACTTGTTCCTTCATTGAACGTTTGAAGCTGGGCGGAGATCACGGACCTCCGACACTATGTTTCAATCAAATCTCTACACCAAATTCCCAGACGCTCTCTTTGGTCATGAAAACTCTAAACTGCATGGACGGCCCCTCCCCCTCTTAGAGGTTCACGAACGAGGTCTTCCAGCTCGGACCGACCTGGAATTATGGAGTCTTTCGACCGTTTGCTGCATTCCGCGAAGTCCTCAAATTGCCCTTCCCCCACGACGACTCGCCCCTCGACTTTTGAACTATGCTCGCCGGGCGGGGAACCTTTGTTTTGACCCCCCCCGACCTTCCGTGGAGGAAGTGGCGCTTCTTTAGATCCATCGCGCCAAAGAATTCCTGATTTTTGGTGTGCATTTTTGGCATTATACACAATCTTCATGCGCGACATTGAACATTCCTTCACAATCGTAATGCTTCAACTGAAATCGACTACATATGTATGCTAGAAGGTAGGGGTCATTGAAGTCACTGACCAATGGCCGCGCGCAGCAGTCCCTGAATCACTTGAGAGGGGCCAGGGCGCCCTCAACCCCACTTTAAAGTCGAAACCGCCGAGGACTAGAAAAAGCGCCCCACAAGCGCCCATCCATTACGTCATCAACACAGCCACGCGCCGTCCATTGTCCCTCTTTCTCCCATTGTCCTTTGGAATCCAATCGATTCATTCAAAACAAATAAAATAACGTATAGCTACAAAAAGGGACGTGGTACGCTACATTATGTCGTGCGGTAGGATATTGTACAGAGCCCGCATCGTCGGAGGCGATTTGGGTAAATGCAAGACGAAAGAGAGTATTGGATGCAAGACGTAGTAGACGAAATCACGAAAAGAGCGAGGGAATAATGCGAAAGAGAGTGGATGTGGATGCAAGACGTGGACGAATAGAGCGAGCGTATGCGTAAGAGGTATGCGAAATCATGAAAAGAGCGAGTGTAGCAAAAATGCGAAAACAGTAAAAGAAAGGAACACGGCGTCATTATCGACTACCGCAAAAACATTTCCACAGGAATCGGCTTCCTCCTCCCCCCGCTCCCCGCACTGCTCGCACTGCACTCGCTCGCGGAGGACGACGCGTACGACCACCCCGAGCTCGTCGAGCGCCGGCGATCTTCTCTCGTGGCGTCCGCGCGGAGGGTGGAGTGCGAGTGCTGGTGCGAAGTCGAGTGCGAGTACTGGTGCGAGCTCGTCGAACTCGAGCCGAAGCGGGACGCAGGCGACGGCGACGCGGGGTACACCGCCCACTGCGTCTCGGGCTGTGGCTGCGGCGGCGACACAACGCGCACATCCTCCACAGTCAGCCTCTTCTTCCGCCCCTTGCCCATGCCGATCCCGCCGCCGACGACGCTGCTCGCGCTCCCCATCGCGCGCGGCTTCGGGCGCTCCGCCTTCGCAGTTGCAGCAACGACAAGCTTCGGCGCACCCGATCTGCGCATGGGCGACGCCAAAGGGAACCCGCGCAGCCGCCGCGCGAACGCGAACGTCTTCGGGGAGGCCACTCTCCCCTGCCCATGGGAGGACGCGAGCGAGGAGAGCGTGGACGAGGACCAGCGCGAGCGCAGCTGGGGGGTGCTGGGCTGTTTCGTGAGTTGATGGTGGGGCGTGGCCGGGATCTGGGGCTGGTGCGATGTGGAAGCGCAAGGGGTAGCGGGAGGTAAGGGCGACGCCGCCATTGCGAGCCGGAGCTGCGACGCGCGCGGGCGCGGGTGCCAGCCCGTGTACGGCGGGACGACGACTTCTCCCTTCTCCCGCTCTATCGGCGATGGCGCAGAGGAAGAGGGCGCGGGAGAGGGCGCGACGAGCGGCGAGAGGGGCACGTTGTCGTAGCCGTATGCCTCGTCGTCTTCGTACCCATCCTGGTGGGAGTTGTCGTGAGACTCGTTGTAGTACACGTCGTACTCGTCCTCCCACTCCCCGCTCTCGACGTCGCACGGCAGCGAGCACCGCGGCGAGCGCGCGGCGGCGGGGGAGAGGAGGGCGGAGAGGGGTGGGGTGGGCGTCGCGCGACTGGTGCTGGGAGTTGGGCTTGCGCGACTAGCACTTGGAGTTGGGCAGGAGGGGCTGGCCGACCGGGAGTCTGGACGATAGTCAGCAAAGGCGGAATTAGGGAAAGTAAAGGAAGACTCACCCGTAATAACAGGAAAGGTAGGCGAGAGAAGGGGTGCGTACGCCGCGTAGTCGGCTGCGTAGTCCCCGCTCCCACCATTCCCGTCATTCACACCGAAGTCCGCGTCAGCGTCGGTGGGGACGGGCGTGCGTGGTGGGGGACGGGAGGGCGGGGGGCGGTGGGCGAGCGACGCGGGCCGCTGGGCGAGGGAGAGCGAGAGCGATGTAGGGCGGGAGAAATTGGGGACTTGAATGCGAGGCAGGCTGGCTGCGGCGCGGGACGTGGAAGTGGTGGAGGAGGAGCTCGAGGCAGAGCCGGAGCGCGAGTGCCCGGGGGAGGGGGAGCCGTAGCAGGAGTAGGAGGAGGTTGAGGTCACAGAGCTGGAGTGTGAGTGAGTGGGTATCGGAGGCGGCGGGCGCACGGGGGCCGGAATGCGCGGCATGACGGAAGACTCGCGGTGTGCCGTGCGCGTGGACGTGGACGCGGCGGGGAAGGACGCCGGAAGGGGCGGGGCGAGGGTGATGAATGCGCGTGCGTGGGCAGCGTAGAACTCGTCGTCGTCGTCTTCGCATGCGTCCCCTTGTGCAAGTGTCTCCGGTAATGCAGAGGAAGAGGCAACCGGGGGCGGGGGGGCAGGAGAGACGGCGCGTTTGGTGATGATGAGAGGCTTGATGCTCTTACACCGTATCACGCACTGCGCGTGCGTCTCCTTCGTCGGGCTCGGGCTCGGGGTCGTCGCCGCGCTACTCGTCCCCTCACTCCCACTTGCGCTGCTCTCGCTCGATTCGGTGTCGTCGAACGCGAGGGGCGGTGGACGCGGGAAGCCCAAGTCCAACGCGGCATTGAGGTCCCATTCGTCCTGTCCCTGGACGGCAGCGAAGAGCGGCGAGGCGCGCGGGATGCGCAGGTCCGAAACGCCGTGCCTTCGTTTCGCCCGGGCGTTGTGCTTGTTCTTGCGCTCGTCCTCCTCGAGGATAGCTGCGAGCGCGACGCTCTTGCGTGTTCGTGTGCGCGATTGGCGCCGTATGTAGCTGGATGCTAGTATAACTGTCCTCCCGTCAGCAGCGCTCTATCTCGTCTTCCAGAGGACTCACAGTTGCTCATGGTGGGTGCGTGTCGTAGATGCGTGAATTCGTGAGGAACGGTGCGGAAACGTCGTGGACGTAGGGAGAGGCGTAGATGGGGAAACAATGGGGCTTGACGGCCTTTATAGCTTCGGATTCGCGCATCGCGGCCATTGTCCTTGTTCACAAAAGAGTGCTTCCTAATTGGGACGCGAAGAACAATGAACCACGTGACGTGTCGGAGTTTGAATTCCATTGTTGTTCTTGTTCTTGTTCTCCGTCGTCGTTGGCACTGCAGATCTACGCGTAAACAATTGTGTGCGAGAGAAAATGCAGGCGTTCTTGATGTGCTCGCTACGCGAAACAAGGTGACTGAAGCCGACACCGAGCTGGGCGCATGCAAGTTTCCCAGGAACCGGCTCGGACCTCAGGCTGCATCGTGCCTCGCCTCCGCCTTCCTGCCTTCCTGCCCACATTGTGGCCTTGCCATTTGCACGTCGCCTCGACTCCGCTCCCGAGGAAATCCGGGTTCCCCAATCCCGCCGCGTGCAGCGTGCGCGGACTTCTCTCGTCGACTCGCGCGGTGCGCGCTTCTCTGACTCCCTCGAACTTGTCGGCTCGTGGAGTGCGGGCTTCTTCCTCGTGCTGCCCACCCTTCCGTGCCTGCGCTTCGCTACCCCGCACCTCTATTAGCTACACTGTCCCTCGAAATATGTCCTATCGCGCTCGGATTCCCTCCAAATAATAACCCACCTAGCGCGGTACGCATCCTACCAATAAGCTCGGACGTGGTGTACGGACACCTTCGCTCATCTTGCAAGTTCCCGCCGTTTGCTGAAGCGAGATATCGGGGTTCAACTCCCCGCGTCCGAATGATTCTCAGGCAAAATGGGGAGTTTTTTTTCGCCCTTCACTCGTCGCTTTGCAAGTTGCGAACTTAACCTGGTACACACCCAAGCTAGGAACTCGGACGTGGTGTGCGGTACACCCTCGCTGCTTATCTTTACGGGTAATTCCACGATAAAGCGAGTGCAGGGGTTCGACTCCCCGCGTCCGAATTGTTTATCAACGCTCATGTTTGTTTTTGCCCCGCTCCTCGATTTCCTTGCAAGTGGTACACCTATTAAAGAGCGGAACTAGGGAATAAACTCGGACGTGGTGTGCGGCACACCCTCGCTATCTGCGAAAAATTCCTTCGAAGGCGAAAGCGAATGCCGGGGTTCGACTCCCCGCGTCCGAATAGTTTGCTGCTGCAATTTATTTTATTTTTCTTCTCTTCATTTCTCGCTTCGCGATGTAACCCATGTATGCAGGAACGGACCTAGGCAAAGAACTCGGACGTGGTGTGCGGCACACCCTCGCTCATCCTATCTGGTGGCCATGCGTTAAAGTGAGAAACCGGGGTTCGACTCCCCGCGTCCGAATAGTTTGCTGCTGCAATTTATTTTATTTTTCTTCTCTTCATTTCTCGCTTCGCGATGTAATCCAGTTATGCAGGGACGGATCTAGGCAAAGAACTCGGACGTGGTGTATGGCACACCCTCGCTCATCCTATCTGGTGAACATATGTGCCTTAAAGTGAGAAACCGGGGTTCGACTCCCCGCGTCCGATTAGGCCTGTTACGATTTCTTTTTTTTTTCTTTTTCATTTCTCACTTCACCAAGTAACCCAAACGGATCTAGGCAAAGAACTCGGGCGTGGTGTACGGTTCACCCTCGCTTTCCATCAGGATGTTAGTTGGGAATACAGCGAGTGCAGAGGTTCGACTCCCCACATCCGATTAGGCCTCTTGGTCGTTTTCTTTTTCTCATTTCTCACTTCCCCGAAGTCACTCACTTATGCAGGAACGGATCTAGGCAAAGAACTCGGACGTAGTGTACGGTACACCCTCGCTCTGCATTGCTGGTTTTGATGTGATTGAACAAGTGAGTGTCAGGGTTCGACTCCCCGCGTCCGAATCATTCTCGCATCGTTCGTCGATTTTTTTTCCGACTCGGATTCCTCCCAAGAAACCCATGCACGTATGAAAGAGACTCGATCTCTAGAAGCCGGTGACTTGGGCATGAAGCGAGGATTCGTTCGATCTCTTCGTTTTTTATCTATTTCTCGCTTCCCCGAACCTGGCACATACGCTGCTACGCATTTAAGCAACGAACTCGGACGTGGTGTGCGGCACACCCTCACGCCTCATAGTATACCATCCTCGTCCGTGTAGAGTGAGTGCTGGTGTTCGACTCCCCGCGTCCGAATTGACCTGCCTCCTGGTATTTTTTCCCTTCTACTCGGATTAGCCCCAAAATACGTCACATATGAAGGAGCAGGTTTAGACAGGGAACTCGGACATGGTGTGTGGCACACCCTCGCTCATCTTAGATGGATGCCATATTCAAAGTGAGAAACCGGGGTTCGACTCCCCGCGTCCGGATAGTTTGTTACTGCAATGTCTTTTTTTCTTCATTTCTCGCTTCGCGATGTAACCCATGTATGCAGGAATGGATGTAGGGAGGAAAATCGGACGTGGTGTACGGTACACCCTCGCTATCTGTAAAGAAATTGTTCGAAGCTAAAGCGAGTGCTGGGGTTCGACTCCCTGCGTTCGAATGAGTCGTTACTGCAATGTCTTTTTTTCTTCATTTCTTGCTTCCCGAAGTAATGCACCTATGTAGGAATATATTTAAGCAAGGAACTCGGATGTGGTGTACGACACACCCTCGCTCTCTGTTGCTGTTTACGGCTGCATAAAGCGAGCGCCGGGATTCCATTCCCCGCGTCTGAATATGTCTCTGCTATGTCCTATTGCTTTGCCTTCAATCTTCAAGGCTTGCACAGATTTGGCTCTCGGAGTTCACTTTACATCCCCGCCGTGGTTTACCAGGGGTAGAATGATTGAATGTTTCCCCATTTCTACTAGTTTAATTACTACCGCGTTTGAATGCATTTAAAGTTGCCCGAAGAGGAGTACCCAGATAATGGAAATTGATGCTGGAACGGTTGAAAATAGGACAGGGGCCCCGGCAGCCTCCGAGCAGAGTCCAGATATGTAACATACCTGTTCAAGTCGCGGGTGAGGGCGAAGTGAGATGCGACACTGGGGCAATCTTTAAAAGTTGAACACGCGGTGAGATTGGTCAAATGGCGGGATCCAAAATTTCCGGCACGGTGTCTGGTTCAGGCGTGCTCATCCTTTGTAGAGGTCTGCCTTCTCCTGCCTTACATCCTGACATAATTAGGTGCTTGCTGCATATTGAATCGCTCCGATTCTAGTTTAATTACTACTATCAGGAGGTAAATACGCCAGGCTTGCGTTACAAGCGAGGGCCGGGAAAAGGATAAATGAGGTACCTCTTCAATAGAGTTCCGTCGGGTATAGCGCTTCGATATAAATACCCGGCTCGTATAAAGCGACTGCGATTCAAGCAAGCCTCTATAATCTCAAAATGTTCAATAAGTTGCTTTCTACAATCATCCTCGCGATCGTCATTTTCGCTCACGGAGCGGTATCCCAGAACTTACTCTCTTACTGTACGTTTTGGACTTCAATTGACCGCATTAGATCACTGAAGTCGCGTACGCAGGTGGAACGGCTGTACGTATTATTTACTATGAGACTTTCAACCTCACTGATAAGCAATGCTGTCGCAGACCCCGCTCTGTAAGCAGTCCGTTTCATACTGCATCTTACCATCCTGACCTAATCCCCTTCAGGCACTCCACCTCTGGTCTGCTGTCACTTTCCACCCGAGTCGGGCGTCCCCATCGGTTTCGATGAGTAAGCTAGATCTTGTTTCAGGGGTTGGACGATGCTTGAATCCTGCTACAGTACTAACCGCTGCATCTCTGCGAGTTCTTGTCCCCCAAAGAACATTGTTATTCAATGAGCAGGGGTTTTGTACCAGGACACGATGTCAAATGTGATTGTCTGAGTGTTTCGATTGTGTTTGAAATAGCCCTCAAATAGCCCTAGGAATCTATGGGTCCGGATCCTCCATCGGTATGCAGTGAGATCCTGTCAATGGTACATGTCTCCAGGGGTTGCTAAAGCAATTAAGGAGTTAGGAAGGAAGGCTGGTCTACGGACGGTCGCACACAACTGAGATGTCTGTATACGGAATAATTACCAACACTATATCCGAAGCAAGATCCGAAGTATCAGTCTAGTTTTAACACGTGCGGAACTGGTCGTCAGAAATGATGGAGTTTGAATTTTCCTTGTCTCCTCTTCAAGTTTCTCTCCGCCACCTTGCTGCCATTGTTGCTCTCCGAGTCCGTCGCCGTCGCTCCAGATATGTGCTCCGACAACTGTGTGCGAGGAAATGACAAGCCTCTTGATCTGCTCGGTACGCGAAACAAAGCGATTGGAGTCTTCAACGACGCTGGCCGGCTTCGCCAGGAACGGAACCGGTTCTGCGTATGCATCGCTTTCATCTTCCGGCTGTCCTACCCAGTGCCGACATTACCATTTGCGCCTTGCCTCGCCTCAGCTCCCGAAGTAAATCCGGCTTCCCCAGTCCCGCCGCCTGCGCACTTCTCTCGTCGGCTCGCGCGGTGCAGACTTCTCTTTTTTTAGCTCGCGCGTACTCTCTTCCTATATATCCCTTCTACCCATACGAGGTCTGCTCTCCTTTTGTATGTACCTGAACTTCGATCGTCATCTGCACTGTGGCCTCGAAATTCTATTGTCACACTCAGATTCCCATCGCAAGTACCCGCATATCCCGGTACGCATCGGAGGAAGGAACACAGACGTGGTGTGGAACACCTTCACTCGCTGTGACCAGTCCAGTAAGCGAGTACCCGGGGTCCTACTCCCCGCGTCCGAATCCGCTCGACTTTTTCTCTTTCTTTCTGTCTGTTGGGAGGCGTGCAATGTCTTATGCCGGTTTAAAGACAGGAGATGAACTCGGACGTGGTGTACGGCACAACCTCGTGTTTCATTCGTATTCTTGACTATGAAGCGAGCGTCGGGGTTCGACTTTCCGTGTACGAATAACTCGGCCGCATCCCCCCCCCCCCCCCCCCCCTATTCCTCGATGCGTTTCTTTGCAAGTGGCCCACCTAGCCCGGCACATGTAAGCAAGAGACTCGGACGTGGTGTACAGCACACCCTCGCTTGATACAATTTGTTGCAGTGGGTTGAAGCGAGTGCTCGGGGTTTGACTCCCCGCGTCCGAGTGGGTCTGGAAACCACGGTTTTTTTCCCCCACACTTCTCTCTTCGGCCGAAGTTACGCACTTCGCATTTCGGATATGAAGGTATGGTCCACCCTCGCTCTATTGACGGCGGTGCTTTCCAGATTAAAGCGAGTGCCGTAGTTCGACTCCCCGAGTCTGGTTAAGTCTGTACCATGTTTTTTTTCTCCTGTTTCTCGCTTCACCAAGTAAGTCATGTACGTAGGAACGGTCGCAGGCAAAAATTCGGATGCGGTGTGTGGCACACCTTCGCTCTACATAATGATGTTTGAACTACATACAGCGAGTCCCGGGGTTCGACTCTTTGGGTCCGAATAGGTTTGTGTTGGATTTGCCTCTGCTTTTTTTTTTGAGCCTTGGGGTGCCCGTCTTATATAGGAAAGGATGCAGGCACAGAATTCGAACGTGGTGTACAGTAAAGTGAACACTCGGGGTTCGATTCGCCGCATCTGAAATTCCCAGTAGACTTAGTAGTTTACACTGCTCGGATTCCTTTGAAAGCACCCACTACCGAAGAAATAAGGTTGGATTTGGTTCTCGGCGCACCCTAACTCTCCCATGAGGATGTATAGTCCGGGCCCCTGTCAGGCATTCTTGGCAGAATTATTAATGTATATTTTTGTTCTGCATGACATCATCATGCTGTGTTTCCACAGCTTGCTCGGCGCTAGTTACAGCGCTCTTCCTCCTCTCCTCCACCATGCCGCCCAACGAAGATTCCGACTTGTAATCTCAGGCAGACAATGACAGGTATGTATGTGTGGTAGCCACTACTCACCTGACTCTTGTCTTGCTCACGAAGCTGCAGACTGGTTCACACACTGCAAACATGTTTTGCTGACCTGCTGGAGCAGCAGCGAGAGCAGGCTGACAGGTACGGACTCCGCCCAATCTTGAGAGGCTTTATTCTAATGGCTCTCAAGGCTCCACAAAGCTGTTGAAGCCCTCAAACCGAAAGTCTCCACAGACAAGAAGACTACATTTTGGAATGCATACAAGACACTGGCGGACGAGCATGCCTCCAGAAATACAGCACATATATTTGTATGTATATGGACACTTGTACTGTGGTTTTATCTGATGTTGACCTAGGCCGGTCTCTTTTCTGCTGTCAGTTCAGCCTTCATCATCCAAATCCAACCAGGAATCCTACCCCACCACACTCCACTCCTTGTTGTGGTAGCCCAATGCCTGCTCTACATCAGCCTTTGCTCAACCCTGCTTGCTGCACTACTTGCTGTCCTCGGAAAACAGTGGCTGATTTATTATTCAGCTGCAGGTGAACGAGGCACCCTTGAGGCACGTGGTCTAGAACACCAGCATAAACTCGATGGTCTACGCAGATGGAAATTTGATTTGTTGATGCAGATGTTCCCCCTTCTGCTGCAATTTGGATTGCTTATCTTTGCCACTGCTCTCTCTGTCTATCTGTCAACAGTTCATATCTCCCTTGCAGTCATTGTCATCTCCTTCACATCTTTTGGCTTTGTTTCATACATTGCCCTGCTTATATCTGCTGCTGTCTCTCCAGATTCACCTTTCCAAACTCCCCTGGCACCTCTCATTGCTCACCTTGTTCTGAAAACTCGTTCAATGAGGTGCAAATAATTTCTCAGTTGTGTCACTAAGCCACCTCGTCAATTCGCTACATATATCCACTCTGCATGTGCTCCATATTTCCAGAGGTCATGCCATCTCCTGCCATTCTTTGCTAAGCAGAAGTCCCCCGATCCCACAACAAACAAAGACACTATCCACTTTAATGCCCCATTTCCAGAGTCATCACCTGAGATTCCAGCTGTGTTATGGGTATTGGAGGCTTCAACGGATCCCCATATGATTGCTGCAGCAGCAGAAATTTCCTATGACCTACAATGGCCATCTGTTGATGTTACTTCCCAGCAGACCAGGTTGTATGAAAGCTTCTTGGGATGCTTTAAATACTCAGAAGTTTTCTGGGACCTTGATTCCAGAGCATCTGAATTCTGCTTGGAAGGTGTCCGAGATGCAATGTCTCTCCCTGCCCTTCATCTTGGACGAGCTTGCTGGGCCTTGCAAGATACACACAATCTTGGACCACAAATTGTGCGTACAGAACTAATAGAGACAGAGGCTGAGCTGGACAATTTACTCAGGATTGTAAATAATGAACCACATTTAATTTTCAACTCTGGTGAATCAGCTATCAAATGGGCTTTGCATGTAATTCCATCACTCAAGTACAAGAATTTGAAAGAAAAGCTATCTGCATTGGAGGATTTCCTTAACCAATTCAAGGACATAAAACCACGCCTGGATCCTTTGAGCTTCACAGACTATCTGTGCTGTATCAATAGCTTTCTCTCCACTATAAGCAGGTATGATACATTAAGAATGGACAAGAGGTGAGAAAAAAATCAATCACTAGATGCAAGTCTCTAATTTTTGCCCAGGCAGTTTCAGTGACAATTGTTAGAGCACATTTTGAAGTTGTTTGTCTCAAGACTGGAAAACAATGAAATTCCAATCAATACTGTGGCCAATATCATAGAAACCACTGGTCGGTTAGTTGGTGACACTAGCGAGTACATCTTGTGGTCTGAGTCAGATGATCTTTTCTGCTACCCCTGCCGCCTTGATATAATATTTTTGTTTTGTCGCTCCCTTCCTCAGTTGGATGGATGGATCAGCATTGTGTTGGCAGCTGGTCTGCTGACCAGATATCATGACACTGATCCCTACCTAGAGCACCAGCATAATCCATCCACAGTGGGAGATCCTGGTTGGGTATACAAAGCACTGGAGGCTGTTGGTGTCCCAACAGAAGCCAATGACCAGTGGGATAACAGAACGGTAGCTGGGGTCTCTGGGCTTTTGCAGGCACTCCATTGCTATGACATTCCTCCTCTGAAAGAACACATACCTATCTTGTTACAAGCCCTTTCAATTTCTGGTGATAGTGATATTTCCACAAATGCTGCCCACCTTCTGGTGAAAGAGAACATTGTAGATTGGTTTAAAGATAATGAGTTGTGGCCAATCCTCCAATCTTCTTCTGTGTGGTTTTCTCTTGTGCATGTTCCTGTGAATTTCAATTCACATTCCTTTTATGTGGATTTCATTAGCCTGGCACTCGCAAATGTCCCTGACTGGCATACACACATCTGGAAAGCATTCTGCTGTTGGATCACTGCGTTTTTCCGACTAGGACTGTGGGATCTTGCTGAAAAATACAACTCCGTGCTCTACACGATCTGGAATCAGGATATTAGTGACTATGAATTTTCCAACAACAGGGAGAAAGCATTGGGTCTATCTTTCATTGCCTTATCAAACACTTGGGAAGCTTTTGATTTTGGAGCCTCGGATAGCCTAAAACAATCTGTGTTGTGGTTGCATTGCACTAGTTCCAGTTTTCTGGCATTAGGTGACCACCTTTACCATGATCAGAGGTTTAAAGTTACTCCTCCATTCAGAACCAATTTCACTCTCCCTCTCCAAAATTCTCTGATCCATGCTGCAGCAGTGGCGAGACAGATGGCAGATAATGGTTCAACTGACTCGGAGGAAGTTCAATCCCACAGGCATGCAGTTTTCTACAATATTGCCCGCATTTTGGAAAACATGGCTGGCACAATTCCAAAGCCCACAGATACAGGGCTTGAAGTCCAATACTGGTTTGGCATAAAAGGCCCATTCATGAATGATATCAAGCAACTCGAAAAATCAATCTGGGATATGTCTGAATAGCTCCTTGAACTACCACTGTAGTAACACTCTATCTGTTTCTCTTGTCATTAATATCAACCTCATTCAACATAAAATTAAACTAGTACATCCATAAAAGTGCATCTCACTGCACTTCAGTGGTGAAAGTTTCACGAAGTTGGGAAGAATAAGCAACCATGCTACATATATGTGAAGACCAATTGTAGTGACCAGGGAAGGTGGGCCACAATTAACTGAATCACTGTGTAACAAGAGTATATACTGTACCGGCGTGTATGGTAGCAACCGTAATGCGTAACAGGGGCCCAAAAAGTTGCCTAAATTGTGTGCGTAACGCTCAAAAATCGACTTTTGTAGTTCTTTTAGGCAATTTTTCGGCCCCGCGGGGCGGGGAGTTGCCTTATTTGGAAGGTCCGGTGCCTAATAAGGCAACCAGTTGCTAACTTTAAAAAGTTGGTCAGTGTAACGCCTGCCAGGTGGTTGCTACCATACACGCTGGTACAGTGCTTAAGCATTTTGAACCAGTGTTTTGCCAAACTTAAACCAGAAATTGGGACCTCCATCACAAGATGTTGATTTTCAGATCATTTGGCATTCAATGTGGGAGTGGAGATTTTTTCCCTATTGTATTAGCCCTCAAAAGATACTCCATCCAGTAGTTTCATGGGCTGCCTACAACATAGAGTGTCTTCCATTTGGACAAAGTGCTACTGAAAGACACGACATTAGACAGCTTGCGCACAAGCCATTGGAGCCATACAATGGCTTGTGATGCGTGCGCAAATGAATGGCTCCACAGCCAAAATATGATGTCAATGGCTTTGTGGAGCCATTTGCAGCTATTCACCTGCCAAATCTGTGCACGCTCCACAAGCCATCAATGGTTCAAGTGGCTGTAGGCAGTGTAGCGCCCAGCTGTCTATTCTGTATGGTTCCCTAAAATCATGATTCTACAACTTTTTACTATCCAAAGACAAAGTATATAAATGATACCTGTTGAGAATTAATGGAATCAACTGTCCTACTGCAAGTAAGTCAACTGATGCCTGTTCTGTATTGATTTTCCAGTCTGTTGATATCTTCATCAAACTGGGTTCGTAATTTCCACCAGTACTCCCGATCTTTCTCTGTATCCGTAGCCTTTGGCATTTTATCTACTATATCTTCCAGAGTCCTGGCAATATTTGCCGTAATTGAATTTCGCTCTGGAGACCATTCCTGCGAGTTACCTGGCCTGTTCCTCGCCTCTGTAGCAGCGTGAATAAGAGCTTCACGGAGAGGTACCAAGAATGCCGCTTCGAAACAGGGAGTTACAATCCCTGGGTTTGTGTTGTTGTATGTCTGGTGGAGTGCTGTACAGTAAGTACAGCGCAACCATGCCACAGATTCAGTTATCCGACTCCAAGTTGTGAAATCAAAGCCCTCCCAAGTTTTTGATAACACAACGAAAGATAGAGCCAAGGCTTTTTCACCACTGTCAATAAATTCATATTCACCCATGTTTGGGTTCCAAATTCTAGACAGCACAGAACTATATTTTTCAGCAAGAGCCTGATCTGGAGTGTAGAAGAATGCAGTGATCCAATAGCAAAGTTCTTTTTGGATGTGTGAATGCCAAGCAGGTATGTCTGCCAGTATGTGACCCAGGCGAATAAAATCCCCGCGAAATGAATAATTATTGAAAGCAACACAAGCAAGGGAGGACCACACAGAGGCTTTTTGGAGAATTTGCTGCAACTCGTCTTGAAACCAACATACAGTATTGTCCTGTGATATCAGGCAGGCCGCATTCACAGAAATATCACCTGGAATTGAAAGGGCATATAGGAGCACATATATCTTGTCCTTTTCTGGAGCAGCACCGTAATAACGGAGGGCTTCCAAAAGGCCGGCAACCTGGCTTGCGGTTTTAGTATCCCACTGGTCCTCCCCGTCCGGAACATTGACATGGTCAAGTGCTTTGTAAACCCAATCAGGGTCTCCACGAGATGGATCTGGTTCAAGTACACTTTTCCCTGCTGCAAGCAGACCAGCTGCCAGGATAACCTTGACCCATCCATCTGATGAAGGAAGGGAACTGCAAAATTGAAATATCATATGTTGGCGTTGGGAGTAACTGCTGGTCCATACATCAGTATGAGATTTACTCGCTAACCGACTAGTTGTCTCGATGACATTGGCTGCAGTATCCATGGAAATTTCTCCATTTTCCAGGTTTGAGGCTAGTATCTGCAAAAGATATTTAAACAGCTGTTCCTGGAACTGGCTAGACAATATCCGAGTCAGGCCCACATCCATTGATTTAAATGTTTCAAATCCCACCTCTTGCCCATCCTTAACATTCCACACCTGGGCATAGTGGAGAGGAAGCTATTGACACAACATAGATAATCAGTGAAACATGAAGCATCCAGATCCAGTGTGGTGTCCTTGAGCTGATCAAGGAAATCTTCTAGGGCATGTAGCTTTGCCTCTGAGTCGCGATACCAGAGCGATGGAATTACATGCAAAGCCCATTTCATTGCCAATGGTGCATCTGAATCGAAATATAGATATGGGTGGCCTGAAAGGATTTGGAGTACATTTGTCAGCTCAGGCTCTGCCCCACGTATGCGAAAAGAGAATTCCGGTTCCGGATCATGACCTGTGTCCCAAGACCGGTGAACACAACGCAAGGTGCAATAAGCACGACCAAGATGAAGAGCACGGAGAGACATTCCATCTCTGATATCGTACAAGGTGAATTCGAACAGATCATCATCCCGCCCGAAAGAAAAGCATGCCAAGAAGCTTTCACGCAACCTTGTCAGCTGGGGAGTAACATCTACAGTATTTGACCATTGGAAACCTATAACAAGTTCTGCAGCTGCGGTCACCATATGAGGATCAGTGGACATTTCCAACACCCATGATACAGCTGGGATTTCTGGTGAAAGCTCTGGGAACGGAGTGTCAAAGAGTGGTGCTGGCCTAAGTTGGTTTCCTAGTATGTTATGGCGGGATTTGTGTTCAGAAAAATAGGGCAGGATATTCCGGGAACGGTGTATGGAGGCACAGCATGCATAGTAGATGTGTTGTATGAAACGGCGCAGCTGCATTGAGAGGTAACTGAAGAATTTACTGATCTGGATGAAAAGTGTTGTTGGAATCAGGCGAGCCACCAGAGGTACAAGCGGAGTCTGGAACGGAGAATCTGTGGAGATTATTGCTGATATGAGTAGGGAACTGTACGAAAGAAATCCGCAGGATGTGAAGGAAAGGACTATGATGGCGAGGGAGGTATGGATCCTCCACAGATATATTGAGAGAGCAGCTGAAAAAAGGAACAACCCAATCTGCAGCAGAAAAGGAAACATCTGCATGACTGCATTGAATTTCCACTTGTGAAGGCCATCAAGTTTACGCTGGCGCTCTAAGCCGCGTGCTTCAATAGTTCCATGCTCTCCTGCCGCCAGATAATGAGTCAACCATTGTTTCCCCATGACAGCCAAGAGTGCTGCAAGCAAGGTTGAAAAGAGGCTGATGTAAAGCAGGCCTTGAGGAATTAAGACGGCAAGGGGTGTGTTGTGTGGCTGAATTTCTGTTTGGATTTGGATGATAAATGCGGAAACGACAGCTGAAAAAAGACCAGCCTGGAAACAGTCAGATAAAACCGTGATAAAAGTGAATATCACAAACGAAAATTAGAGATGTGTCAAGGTCCGTGCTATATCTTTGTTGGAAATCCTTGTCGTGATCGTCGGCCAGGGTCTTGTAGACATTCCAAAATGCGGTCTTCTTGTCCGTGACAGGCGCCTTCGGTTTTAGGGCTTCGACGGCTGCAAGGAGCCTTGAAAGAAGTTAACATGAAATCTCTTCAGACGGTTTAGTGTACTTACTTGCCAGCTTGTTCTTGCTGTTGCTCAAGCAGGTCAGAAAAGCATGTTTTCAGAGTCCTCACAAGTCTACAGCTTTTGTTGAGAGCCAGGCAGATAGTGGCCATTACAACTGCGCACCTGTCATTATGTGGCAGAGATTTCAAGTCCGAATCTTCGTCGAGCGACATGGTAGATGGAGACAAGGGAGGGGAGATTCCAGCGCCTTTGACTAGCGCCGAGGAGCACAACGTGTAGAACGGAAATAGATAATTCTCCCATGTCTCTCTCACGTGTGCAGGATAAGCTGTTGAATGTCAATGTATATCAAGTGGAGCTACATTCACAGCTATAACAGCACTCAGCATAGCTCTCCAATAAATTCAACGTCACCGGATGAGCTTGACAAGTCAAACCAAAAATACAAGCAGTGTACGACGCTGAGCTCATTTTCTGACCGTTCTGGAAATTCGCGTCGACAGCAGTCGGAGCCGACCATTTCTACAGACAACCCTTGAATGTTTAACCTGAATCCATTTTATGTTCAGTATGGTGTTCAACAAGTTTCGGTTATATCGGCCAAGCCAAGTGGTGGGACGGAAATCTGCTGCCAGGCACATTCCTCTTACGTGGGTCCATCGGCCTCCGTCTTTATCCTAGTCTAGCTTGTTTCGTCGCTATGCAGGTGTTCTGGGTGGGTGACTTCTCCAGAAGCTTCTTTCGCATCTATGTGTGTCTGGCAATTATTATTCTCTCGTAAAAACGGTGAGATCTGTTGAAGTAGCTGTTATACAGCTGCAATCGGACCTTAGTTGAGTCTGCATTGTTCTCCAATTTTATTCCGGTGCAACAGCTTCGTAGTTACTTCTCAGATTCCTATCTTTCATTGTTCGACTACGTAGGTATAAATAGTTGTATATACATGAACAGCTATTACCTCCATTTATTTCATCTAGTTAGTATTTATACCGCTGGAGTTTTGTATGCACCTCAAACGTTGACTCAACTATCAACTCTGAGGTGTCTGACTTGATTTAGTTTCTATTTACAACAAGATCTCTCTCCATTCTAAAATAACCTAATAGATTGGAACGGGCATTGAACTGATGGCATCTTCTACCCACAGGCAGCCTGTTGAACGTCAGGAATTTTTTGAATTGAGGATGTAGTGCGCTGTAACGTACGCTCATGCCCTTCATCTCGACCAGTTCACCCAGCTCTCGATCTTGGAATCTCTCCCTAGCAATTGTGACGACGGCCGAATGGGCAGACTGAGCAACCACACGTTCTCCAGCTCCCCTGCTGTTCTGGAAGAAACTTGGTGTTGACATCATCTCGGTGGAGGTTGTGTAGCCGCGGCTGCCCACGATCTGCATACGCGCGTTCAGAACCACCAAGATGGTATTTGCGTAGAGCGCGGGGAGGACGATGCTCCCCGTCACGAAATACGGTCTGTCGGGAAATGCGAGGGAGAGGGCAAGGGTGGCGAGGGCGACGAGGGCTGCCACGAGGATTTGATAAGGGGAAGTGGGGAGAAAAACACAAGACATACCGGTTACCAAACCAGTCTCGATTGTCAACCTTACTAGCTTGATTACTAGCTCGTGCGTTTGGCGGAATCCGTTCTCGTGTTTGAGTAACTTGAACTACGGTCAAACCCAACTCGAAGATGAGTAGGAAACAAATCACGTAGTATGTCAAACAAGCGGCGATGATGAGGTCAATCAGGGCAGAGCCGCCAAGCCACACCTTTCCAACGAGTCAACGTCGAAGATTTCCATATTGAGCCTTCACCTACCCGAGAAGCCACAGCGTTGGCTTGACTCGGAATTGAGATATTTTTGCCTACGTAAATGTCGTTTGAGTTTGTAAATAAGGATTGATAGCAATCATACCTTCAGCTGAGAAGATGCCAACTAGGACCGCGGCGATACTGCTGACCAGGGAAATCTAGTCAAGACATCAGTACCTATCGTCGGAGCAATACGGGAGGGAAAGCACTCACAACCACAATCAACAGGGGAATTGGCCGTGACTTGGATACCACGTAGACACGGTAAGCGTAGAACGATTGACCGATGAAGGCGACTAGAGGGATGAATGTCAAGAACAAAGTATGCTGTGTCGGATTTAATACCAATTCCACTCATTATTGGGATGGTGAACCCAAGATGGATACCCTCCAATGCGGACAGATCACCGAACCCATATCCAAAGATCGCGAACGCGTCGTGGGCCATTATTATGGTCTGCGCAACCTCGATGACATAGACCGTGTATACCAGAACCTTGGTGAACAGCCGATCGTTTGGGAATGCGTGGTAATAGAAATCTACAGGACATTAGTTACTTTATAAAGGAGAATAGCGGAATGAAGTGCATGTTTGAATACTCAGTGTACCAAAGAGACCCCAATGCAGGAGATGTCCAAGAATCTTGGCCGGCAATTGTGTAAATCCTACGACAACAAATGAAAGTAAAGCATACCGTCGGTCCAGATCTACATATCGCGTGAGCTCAACACAAAATTAGCAAATGAAAGAAAAAGCTGACAATATCGCAATATCGAACCCTGGAGGAAGGGACGAAACCGGGACCATGTGGTGAATGGATGGGGGGGAAGGAAAAAACGATCTCGTTCCACCGTGAAACTCATTTGATGCAATTTGAGCGTGTCACCGCAAAGACTGCGGCACTCCCAGACACGTCACATAGTCAATAGGCAGAAAACATTGGCATCGGCATGGCATCTCCCGCCTTACAATATACTTGAAATGAGGCATCCGACTCTAAGGGCGAAATAGCGCATCAGACGGTCTCCAGGCATCTTATTCGCAATCACCGAGTGGAGCGGGAAATAAAGTCTTTACATAGCTTATCTGTTTCGACGAATCAATTGCTCATACAGTTGACCTGCACCCGCTGGATCCACGGGTGCTAATATCTGCAACAGTGGTGCACTGGTGGGAAGCAAGAGTCAGAACGCGGAACTAGGGCCGAATGATGCGATCATTGTTAACCTCTTCTTAGACTTCTTGCACAATCTTTGCAAGATCCACTCCCGCGGGCTTAGGCTGCTCGCTGCACGAGCGGCCCTCCTCAGTGTCGTATCTCTGGCTAGGGCTGCCACCCGTGCCGTTACGGCCACGGCCGTCGAAAAACGGCCCGTGAAATGGTTGAAGTTCTTCCTAACGGGACGGCACGGTCAACGGCACGGCCGTGACGGCTGTTGAACGGGTCCATGGGATGATGTTGGCTCCGCTCCCTCCAGAATTGCATCCCTGAGTGGTAGATAGCTGTAAGTGCCAGGTGGGTTCAACAGGTCTGATGTTGGAGGGTCAGAGGCACACATACCTCAAAAAGCATTATTTTCTTCCCGCGGTTGAGCAGATTCAACCTCCGCCATCACTTACGGCAAGTGCCGTGAGCGCGTCGAAACTTCAACTACAGTCGTATCGAGGGGTCAAACATGGCTATGCTGTGGAAATCATGTACCGAAGCAGACATATAGTCATTGCGGAGAAAAACTACCCCTAAATGAGCTCCTCTGACTGAGGAAACTATATACCCGTGGAGCAGCCGTGACGGCCGCGTTTCAACGGGCCGTCGAACTGCCCAAAAAATGTGCTACGGCACCCGTTGCACGGGTCCCGTCGAACCGTGGCCACGGTCACGGGCAGCAGCCCTATCTCTGGCAAGAAGTGTCTGCAAACGCTCCGAAAAACAGTCCCTTGGAGAGGCGAAGTCGAGTCGCATCAGAGTTTTGACATGCAGCTTGTCAACTTGAACAAGGCCAAACAAGGTCAAAAAAGTTCAAACAAACTCGCAAGCTTGCAACCTCACAAACCATGTCCGAAATTTCACAAGCTCAGAATTTTTCCGAATTTTCTTTTTTTGAGGCTCGTCCTGCACTTGATTTACGATTCCATGTGGTGTGTTTTCCAACTTTGTGAAAATTTTGACCTTGTGAGCTTGCTGACAAGCTCACAAGCCCGAACAAGCTGCAAGCTGCCTGTTAAATCACTGATGAGTCATTGGACCTAAATTGGACCCGCGCCATAATGGATACCACTTCGCCTCCAAGATGACTGAGATTATGTGCCTTGATAAATTTGGCCGGACCTATAACATGCTGGACTTGAATGAAGATGAAGATGAGTAAACCCAATGTGTAGTCTTTCCGAGTCGTCGAAATGAAAACCGAAACATAGCAAGCTGTAGAGGCCGCCTCCGCACGGAACGCGCGGAATTCATCGGCCACGGATTGGCTGCAGGACGGATTTCTTCGGCAGAAGGTTCTGGAGGGCTTTTTTAAGCCACTCAGTGACAGGGAAGGTTGAGTTTGGTGAGGTTACTTAGTAAGACAGGTACCGGGCTTCTAATTTGCCGTTCGGATGCCGTCACTTACTGGGTCCCACCACGCTCAGCCAGCAAATGAGGCCTCGACGAAATCTACAACTCTGAGCCACAATCGAAATCCAGTAACGCTCCCCCAGCTCTCGTTCTTGATGGTCTATTCGGCGGTGCAAGTTTCATCCGCATTCGCTGCCAGCGCTGAACGGGAAATTACTCTAGTCGCCGGCGGTTCGCGAAGTGATAGAACACTGTCGGCCGATACTCAAAAGACTTGTTCTGTTCCCCCGCTCGAGCCCGGACGTTCCTCTAGAAAGTCCGGCCGTACTCACGACGAGTTCAGTATATATATTGCTGGTCCCGCGCACCAGCATAATCACAACCTAAAATGCCTCCCATCGTATTCTACTTGCACGGAAAATCACCAGACAGCGACGGAGTCACCGTCGAGGTCAATAATGCTGACGCTATCGAACGGCTCCGCCAGACTGTGGCTGGGAAATTCAGCGTTGCGCTGCCCACCACCATGTCGTTCCACAAGTCTGCGGATGCCGACACCACGCCCAGCGACCTCGAACGTCTTGACTCCGTTGACGCACTATTAGCAGAGGGAAAAGTTGCGATACTCATCAGTGGGAAGAAGGCACATCTGTTCTTTCTGCGCTTGTAGTGTATTTTTAACCGAACTTGCTCTGCACATGCAGGTTCGACCTGTACCTGGTCCTACTGGAGGCCTCCCCTTCATAGGCGGCTACAGCGAACTCTATCCCGATTTCATAGGAAACTACGGCCGTCTTCTCCACAAGTACGGCCACATCGTACATGTTAGCTACCTTGGCAAGGTCGGTTTATTATTATGTATCTCATTTCGACCACACTAACTCTTTCCAGTCGATATATCTCACGGATGATCCGGACTGCGCGGGTGTGGTGCTGAGCGAAGGGGAATTCTACAGTAAACAGGCACGTCGCCGGAGTGAATTGCATTATATTCGTCTCTGTCACTGACCATCGGATATTCGCGACAGATTGGCGAGAACCACCCGTTGTTCCCGATAAAGATGAGCCTGCCAAACGGGCTTTTCACCGCGGACTCGAGCAATCCTGCGTGGTCCACCAGCCACAAGTTCATGATGACGGCGATGGGTGCAACGGCCATGCGAGGCTATGTTCACATCATGAACTTGACCGCCGAACGCCTGATCAACTGCTTCAATGAGTATGCAACAGCTTTTTCAGGGCGGATACACGCTGATAGAATGTCCTTCGGCAGGCTACATACGCAGGGGAAGAATTTTAACGCCTTCCCATGGGCACTTCGCGCTGCCGCGCAAACAATCGGAGAGGTCGCCATTGGGGTCGATTTCGGGATGCTCGATAAGTAAGAGGCATCCTTTTTAACTGCAAGCGATGATTCTGACGGCGTCCAAATAAATCACTGAAGCACGGAAAGCTCCCTCGCCAACATCTTTGTCGTGATCAACCACAACCTAAAGCTCGCTCAAGCACTCTTTCGCAAGGGTCGTGTGTATCGCGCGTTTCCCAACCCGGAGAGGAGAGCCCAGAGAGCGACTGAGGAAGAAATGGTTCGGACTTATTTATTTTGTCATCTGGCTGCTCATCGAGTCTCGCATGCAGAATTTATTTGTGGAGGCGCAGAGGCAGAGAATATTGAAGGAGAGTAGTAGTACGGACATGCCGTATCACCAAGCTGCCGTGGCAACATCAAGTCTCTTGGACTACATGGTCAGCTCACCCCTTGCTTTCGCTTTAAACCAATCTCAATCTAGCATTCGATACCTAGCTTCACGCCACAGACGAGGAAGGCAAAAAAATGGATGTCGATCTCGTTCACGAGAATGTGATGACGTTCCTCCTCGCCGGCCAAGTCACAACGTCTAGCGCGCTCTCATGGGTAAGTTTGTAGTTGCCCGCTATATGTTCATGGCGTTGTAATTGACGACAACTTCCCAGCTTTGGTACTGCCTTGCGACCTTCCCTGTTCAGGCACGCAAGCTGTATGCTTCGCTTGTGGCTGCGGGCCTCAGCGCAAACAAGGAAATCACGTCGGATCAACTAATGAAGCTTGAATACCTCGACTGGGTCCGCTGCTTCTCCGTTAGATCCGCACATTGGATCCTGACGCTTCGCAGTTTATCAAGGAAACCCAGCGCTTGTATAATCCCACGTTCCAGCCCACACGCCAGGCCATGAAAGGTATGCCCGTCGTTGGATCAACTTCGTTAAATCTGATGTTTGACCAGATGTTATCATGCCCGGAGGCATTCTCGTTCCGAAGGGCTCTCAAGTCCTTGTCGCGTTGCACGAGGTAATGAAGAACCCTGATTATTGGAAGGAAAGAACTGTCCTTAAACTCGTTCTCGACATCAACTAACCTTCCTTTCGCAGGACCCGCTTACGTTTGATCCTGATCGCTGGGGTACGGAGGAAGTTCGAAAGCGACACAAGTACGCGTATATTCCGTTTGCTGCAGGTGGGTGCATATATTGTCGTGCCATTATGCAAGCATTCTGACTTTAATTCTTGCAGGGGCCCGAAGCTGCATTGGGTTCAACTTCGCTCTTCAAGAGATCAAGATCATTCTCGCCCGCGTCGTTTTAAACTTCCAGATCGAAAATGTGACGGAAGGCCCCGTAATCTATGACCCAGAATTCACCCTCTACCGTCCCCTGAACTTCATTATGAAGTTGCGCAGGCAAATCGACCCCTCGGACGTGAAGTTCGAGAAGGAAGAACAACCTGTTGTCGAAGTGAAGATCAAGGCCCCCGTACCTGCCGTTGGCACGAAGGCGCTGCCCAAGTTCTGGGCGGTTCACGCCTCGAATAACGGGACCTGCGAGGGGATGGCAGGTGATGCCGCCGCCAAAGCCCAGCAGCTCGGCTTCGCAGATGTTCAGGTCGTCAGCCTCGCCGACTCCCCTCTCGTCGATCCCAAGAAAACAGCGGAGGTCGGAGCGGGTTCGGATTTCTTCGTCATTTGCGTCGCGACGTACAACGGCGAACCCCCAGACGCCGCTTTGTCCTTTTCTGATATGTTGGACACGGAGATAAAGGCCGGCAATGAGTCTCGCTTCGCGGGTATTAATTTCTGCGTGTTCGGCGCGGGAAATACACAATGGGGTCCGACTTTTCAAGCCTTCGTGAGACGTTCATATATATGTTCACTTCAGAAACTGACATTCGTTCCTATCACAGCCGAGCAAAGTCGACGCCAACATGGCGGCGCTCGGAGGAAACCGCATCTTCGAGAAAGGTACCGGAGACGCCAACGCCGACCAGGACGGCGATTTCACAGAGTGGATTACGAGGCTATGGGTTGCGACGGCTGTCAATTTTGGCATAGATCTCAATGGGGGGGTTCAGGCCGGGGAGAGCCTCAGCAACATGCTCACCGAATCGCCCGAGTATAGCGCCGATACGGTGAAGGTTGTATTCCTTCAACAACCCTTGTCCTCCGACGCAGCGTCCTCCCTGTCTCAGCCTCCCGTCCCGGGCTTCATTCAAGCCACTCTGCGGTCGAATATTGAACTCGTAGACAAAGATACGCCTCTGCCTCGCGGTATGCGACTTCTCACCTTCGACATTCCCGAGGGCTTCACATACCGAGAAGGCGATCATATGGAAGTTTTCCCAGAAAACGACCTCGCTGTGGTTGAACGGCTCCTCGTGGCTCTCAATTTTGTGGCGGACGCTGTTTTCACGGTGCAGGAAGTAGGAGCGGGTGCCAACCCGAAGTCGCTTGCCGCCTTGCTTCTGGATCGTGGTCAGATAACCCTGCGCGAGCTATTACTCTACTACGCGGACTTGTCGGGGCCGTTGCAACGCGGTACTCTTCAAGTTGTCTGCTCCTTCATCCCTCCTGACGACAAGTTCAAGAGTCTACGAGAGACTCTGAGCGATGCCAGCACAGCTTCAGAGACCGGAAATACATTTGCTCAGCAGAATCGTAACTTCCCCTCGCTCATCGCAAATTACCCATTGCTCGCTCAGGTCCTCGATCTGAAAAAGCTGCTCATTGCACTTCGTGCGACTCAGCCTCGTCGCTACTCCATTGCCAGTAGTCCTTTGGTTGACCCCCGTATCATCAAACTCTGTGTTGGCGTTGAGGACATTCGAGTTGCTGACCACGAGGGTCTCTGCTCAGGCTTCTTGAAGCGCGCAGAAGTTGGTGGCCTCGTGTGGGTTAGGTCCCGCCCCGCACAGAACTCGTTCCATCTTCCAACTGACCCCGCCATTCCGGTGACGATGATCGCGGCGGGCACCGGTATCGCGCCGTTCCTTGGATTCCTGGTAACACATTTACATCTTGAAATATCTCTGAAACTAACTTGTACTTCCCGCCATGCAGGAGCACCGGCGTGCACAAGGGATCAAGATCAAGGAGCATGGAGGCAAAGCCCCATGCCGACTCTTCTACGGGACACGCTATCACGACATGGCGCATTTGAGAGCGTGAGCAATAATTTCAACTTGAACACATGAATCTCTCGACTAATATGATATATCAGAATGGTTCAGAGTTACATTGACGATGGGACGGTGCTTCTTGAAACAGCCTACTCCGCAGACGACACTCCGAGGCGGTTCGCCCAGCAGATACTTGTGCGCGATGCACTGACAGTCTGGAGTGACATCAACAACAATGGTCGCGTTTACGTCTGCGGGTCCGGCATTCAAGTTGGTGAGGGCACGAGGAAGAGTTTAATGCATATTGCGGAGCAGGTGGGAGGTGTCACCGATCCCACCGCGTGGTTAGCTGGGCTCAGGAAAGAGGGGAGGTACAGCGAGGACGTTTTCAGTTGATTCAATTCTCTCTTTCCCTTCTTCAGACGAACAATATATGTATTTCTTAATTGGCACTGAACGCGTCTCTAGCACGTGGAGCGCTGTCACGTGGAGCTTAAGTTCAGTTTCTCTACTCAGACTCCCTTTCCACAGCGTCACGCACCTCCGAGAAGCTCAAATGCTTACCGCCGAGTTAAGTGGCGATATTCACCGAATCATATTTAGAATGGCTTGCCCCTGGACCCTTCCTCCCCATTTGAATTCGACATATCCTCGAACTAGACTGGGAAACGAGTAAAAATGTTAAACTTCCATAACTTCTGAAATGGTCATCCAAGGGATGGAGCCATGGCATCAAGAACCTTTCTCAGATGAGCTGCGTCTCAGAAACCAACAAAGTGGAACTGTGTGATCTTTTCTTGGGTATCAACGTTGCAATCTCAGAGCAATAACATTTTTTTTAAAAATGGATCAGTTTTTCTCTTGATTTCTGACGAGAACCTCTTCTGCTCGGTAGGGCTAAAAAAGAGTAGAACCATAAACTATCCGGAGCCTGTCATTCTTGATGGCGAATTGCCTCATGTCATGTAATACTACCCACCTACCTATGTACGTAGTACGATGCAGCATCTTTGATCGCAGCAACATCAGTTGAATATCTACCAACCAGATCAGATGAAGGGTGGGTAGCATACCCGGCACGGTAAATAGGCCGGAACCCATATCACACAGGCCGTCAACGTCAACTTTTAGAACCCAGGAAACCCAGTATTCATTTAAGAGATACAGGTTAAATACGGGAGGGAAGTATAAAGGGCCCATGATAGCGTACGCGAGAGTGCAACCGCGGCGGATAAATGAAATCAATGATAAATTCTAAACCCGTTCAACAATCTATATGAGGAAGAAATGAATCAGAGAAATGAGATTGAATTTAAACATTACACCCACCTTTGTCATGGGAATCCCGTACTCATTCTCTTCACCGTTGAGCGTTTGGTTATGGGTTGTAGCAGTTCCCAGATCCTGAAGTACGCACTGTAAATGAATACATCAATGCGGGGAGTGTTCGCATATCGTGGTATCATGAGGAAGCCGCTTGCCCTCCACTCCATAAGTGGGACCCGCAAACATGCGCTTCAGGTATCTCCTGGCATTGAGCGACGACATGAGGCAGTTGGAGTACAACTTCGAGAGCGGGATGTTCCAGATGAAGTTCCTGTGCGTCTGGATTAAATTGATTCACGACTAGAGGATCTATGCGCGAGGTGTACACCGTTGCGGCCTGTAATTCAGTCAGCTTTATTGCTCGGTAAAGGGCGAAGGAAAACTCATACCGGTAATGTGAGGAAGCAGACGATGTCCAGGATGCTAAATAGCGCTCTGTGAAAGACATGAACATAGGTTCATTGAGGTGGAAGAACACTCACGTTAACATCCCAGTCTGGACCGTCACTGCGTGGTGATGAGTCGATATTGATTTTAGCATGAGATGACAGGACGTACGTCGAATAAGCCTATCCACAACGGTGTCTGTGCCCTCGAAACCGGTCTTCTTTCGCCTCTAAAATTCGACGTGAGACATAGACGCTTTGGAGACCGAAAAAAATCATACAAGAGACTGCCATCGTGGCCGCGATACACAGATCGGTCACTGCTGACACTACGAGCCACACTTCTGACGGACGATGCAGGACTGGCGAGATCCGGCTGAACTTGGCGGCGATAGGAACCAGGACCTAACACATAAATGGTCGGTTTAGTCGCTTCTACGCGTGTCGAACTAAATACCGTTGTCCAGATACCACCACCCGCGTGCCAATTGAACAGTTAGCGGTTGAATGTTTTCATGACCCGGTGGCGTACCGAAGGACACGAAAGAGAATAGCAGGATGACAGCAGGGATCTTGTTATTATCGGTAAGAGTGCGGATACGCCAGATGAAGCTGTATGGGGAAACCAACGAGTGTAACACAAAGCGGCTCTGGACGTCACCAACAAAGGAAATTAGCAAACAATATCGAGGAGACGGAGGGTTCCGTACGCGTTACGAAGAGAGTCGGCAAGTAGTTCGGGATCTCGCCTATGAATGTAAATAAATAAGTGTGTACTCAATTTTTGGTAGAAGTAAATAGCCACCGTAGTGAAGAATCAGCGATTCATACATAATCCCCATATCGAATGCTGTATTCGCTGCCTGCCGTTTCAACGTTTCGACGGCACCCGTGGCACGGGTATCGTGCCCGTTCCGTCAACGATTTTCTACAGCCCTCGACGGCACGGTTACGGCACGGCTTGATACTCTGACGGCCCGTTGAAACACGGCCGTCACGGCTATTCAATGGTTATTTTTTCCTGCTAATAAGAAGAGGATATACAATACAGCGCGCACACATTTATTTGATGTAAGGCACATAAGATGATGTGCAACACATTCCGCAAACGCAACACATTCCCAATCGGGCAATATGCCTCACTTGCTCCCAGCGTCGGATCACCAATGGCACGTGTCGGCTCAACAAACCCGTCCCTCTTTCCTCCTACCACCACCGCCCCCGCAGTTGCATCGGTACGCGTTGCAGACGGTACCAACCCGCACAACGCCACCCAATGCCGCACCCACTTCAGAATATACGCCTGCCGACCTCGAAATCTTGGACAGCTTGTCGGGGAGTGTTCTGATGGAAATTAGGAACTACGTACGTCGCATCGCCCAATCCAGGGCCCACATTCTGGTGCTCACAAATTGATTATAATCCCGCGACCTTCGTCGATCCACTCCCCGGAATGTATGGATACGAACATGGCCGAAGGCAACGAGTGGATGGTAGGAGCCGAGGGAGTTCCTACACGAACGGTGTGTTTTTATGCTGCATTCTGCTCGCCTCCAGGGCAGGATACCGACTCGTAGACGAGCAGCGGCAGCAGAAAATCCGGAAACGCCCCATGTTCGAACCTGGACCGCCGGAAGTATGCCAGAAACTCTTGTCGAGGCAATTCAACGGCACGAGACTTTTTTCTTCTAGCTAATTGGTGTTCACATTCTTTTAATTGCTTACAAACACCATTCAGTGAGACGGCCTGTCGGTTGCCTTATTACGTTCACCACAGTACGATTAGATAGTATTTGCTTCCCCAATAATTACAATTGTCATGTTATTCAGAATTAGATGACGGGACTTGGGTCGTAAGGACTCGGACGGTCACATGTCAAGTCAAAACACAACACATCGAAGGTTGCCGAGATGTGTTGCACTTGATTCAATGTGTTGCATTTACTCAAATGTGCTTCACATACGAGACGAGAATGTGTTGCATTTGGGCCATGTGCCTCACATCAAATAAATGTGTGCGCGTCGTTTTGTCTATCCCGTAATAAGAAAGGTCGACTGGGTGTTGGTTCTTAGCTGGCTACATTCTATATGCCTAGGTGTACTCAGTATATGTACCATCAATATATTTCAGCTCTCCTAGCTCGCTGAAATCGAAGGGTTATGTTGGTATCGGTATTTGCCGCACAGTGATACCGAAGTCTGATTTCGTACTTCGCTTGCTGTTTTCGTGCAACTTGGACCGATTTGAGGATTTCATCACTTATGAAAATGCAGCGAGACTTATGAGTGGGTTTAGAGCTATCCAGGAAGCTCATGGGGCTATGTGAATGCAAAGTGTGGGAAGTAGGTTTCCACGATTCGGACATTACGGACCTTAGCCATCAGTGGCTGCGCAGCACGTTTGTTTATACACCGTGACGCGCCAGCCGGCTTCCCTCACTCGCGTACCACAACGTCGCAGTGAGGGTAAGTCTCGCTATCATTCGAATATCGCCGTGATACTTACATTGTGTAGATACATTTAGCTCACTAGATATCACAGGTGAATAGACTCGCGTACCTATGGAAACCCGGAGCATCACGCTTTTTTAGCGAGGTCCGGCAGTGATGCCGGTTGATGGCATGTGTTTACCAATCAAGGGACCCCGAAGACCAGGAGCTTCGAGCATATCGTGGTTGTAACAAGGCTTGCCTCTAAGGAAAAAAAAGAGGGTTCATTCATTAGTCCAGTACACCAATATTCAGCCAGATTTTTTGGTATAAGAATTGTAACTGGTGTACAGATGACCCTGGTGCTCTTTTCTGGCCAGAATGGTGAAACATTTGAGAAAGAGCCCCACCATGGTTGCTGATTTACGTGCCCGATTGGGTCCATCAAAATATCCTCAGTAAATCACGTGACCTACGCGTCAAACTCTTGTCGCGTTAATTATACGGTGGGCAGCGGGCATGAGCGTGTCATTTTGGATTTGAGACGCGCTTTTTTTATGTATTAGTATCTTGAGTCTCTCACCATCATGCATTTGACCTCAATAGAGAGTGTACATCGCTCGTTGGGAATGGTCTCTCATTGAATTGAGTATTGTGTGTGATTGTAATCGGATACTTGAAGTTCAAAGTGGGGCATTATACTCATAGCTCGGAAAATTCTGCTGCTCGTTTTGTGGTAAAATAGGTACTTACACAGCACTCTGCAATTATTCAGTGTGAATTTATCCGGATTTATTATGGGACCCCATGTTTTAAAAATCATTCAAACAATGCAAAATGTATGAAGGAAAACACAGTCGTGTGACGAAATTACCGCCAGTACACACATCTGACCACCAGATTACTCACCGTCCATCTAATATCACACCAGATTGTGTGGTTTTGCAAAATGTGTTCGCAGTTGTGGAGATTCTCATGTAACTGAAAAGCATACTATATTGTATTGAATTAGGCCTCTGTGCCCTTCATAGACAGCAGTTCAAACCATCTACAGTACTTGTTGCAGACATGCTCTTCAGGGAAAGTCTTACCAATGGTTCCAATCTGGATGAATGGTATCTGCGGGGGTTCACCATTGTGAAATCTGGAAATTGTCCATTGAACTCCGATGACATTTCACAATTGTGGTCAATTCGTAGGCACAAAGTTGGATTCTATGATTAATATTGTCAATTATCCTTGTTGAATGTATGCTTAAACAGCGTACGATGCTTCTCCTTGAACGGTTTCAGGGGTCTCACGACCGAAAACGGCAACTACGATGACAAGCCATCAACCGGCATCACTGCCGGACCTCGCTAAAAAGCGTGATGCTCCGGGTTTCCATACGTACCACAACGTCGCAGTGAGGATACATTTAGCTCACTAGATATCACAGGTTCCTACACAAAGTTTTGGTAGGCTTGCATTCCGTGTTCACTAACTTTCAACATCGAGGTCTAGGAATAAACTCCCGACAACCTCACGTCCACTGGACAGCACAGGAGTCGATTTTGAGCACAACAGTGATCAAAATATTTGGCCACAGCCGTGCACCCGTTACGGCCGTCCCGTTGACCATGCCGTCCCGTTTGGAATTTTCTAAACCACTCTACGGGCCGTTTTCTGACGGCCCGTGTCGTCAAAAACCTGTCGAATCCACGGCCGTGCCCGTCATGGGCACGGATGGTAGCCCTAAGTGGGATGAAATGCAACAAAAAGCCTCGAAATTAAAATGCATTTTCTGTCAGTCCTACAAGTCTTTTCCCTAATTGCTTCATATTCCGGTAGAGTATACCCACGGTTTCATTCTCGGGTGTGCCGAAGGTTAACATAAGAGAATTGACCTCAAGCGACGGCAGTTTCAATATCTAATGTTCAAGTGCAAAATTAGGCGTAGCACGTCAATTTGTGAGCGGAGCTCTCTCTTCAAGTCGTATCGAGCTTCCTAGGAAAACTTCTCCGTCGTCCGCCTCCGCAGAAATGCTGTTCGCCAACTCTAACAATATTTTGGCAGCCCTGTCTACCTTCTCCGCGGAGATATGGTTCAAATCCGCCTGACCTGAGGCTGCCGCCGTCGCAGCCTGCATAAGCGCATTCTGGAGCGGTTTGAGGAAGGTGCGTTTGAAGTAAGGGGAGATGCTCATTGGATCCGGGTCCCCATCAGGCAAATACAGAACATCAGGGAGTCTGCAGCAGGCGGTGGAGCGGGCAAGTCTGGAAAATACTCCTTCGAGACTCCACGGGCTAGTCCAATCGAAATTCGTCTATGTATCGGTTAACGCCGCACAGATCAGACCCAGCGCCTCTTCGGTGAATCCGGAGAATTCATATCCCCTAGTGTGTGGTGCCCATATACGCTGTAGGACGCAGGTGAATTTAAGCACCGTCCCGGAATCCCATCGCATGTCGTCCATGAATATATAAAGCCAAATGGAGATATCCTCGCGGATATAGGGCTCCCAGTCGGGCATGCTTGCTAGCTTATACCCTAGGTTAAGATATTCGCGTTTGAAGTCGTATTCTTCGGGATTTTCGAGCACAATACGCCCGACCAACGCCCAAACACCAAACTGCTGCATAGTATGCGCCAGATCTTCCTCATGGAACCATGCAGTTGCACGGAAGAGGACACCGAGGGCAAGGGAGGAGACGGTTCCAGGAGCTGTTAGCGCACGGAGTACCACCCGGAAACACCCAGGAGATGGTTTCGGGCGGGGTTTGCCGTACCTGAGCAGCGCCTGCAAAAGCCCGTCCAGCCCAGCCGTGCTAAGTTGCGGGGTTCCGTCGAAATATTCTAGCGCGGTGTATACCCACTCTGCGTCCGGAATCTTGCACTCGCATGACCTGAAAAGCAATTCCAGGACTCGGAGATGCGCCATATTGACTTTCGCGAGGGTGGCCGCAGATCGAACCACATCAGCCCATTCTGGCGAGCGCGGAACCATACTGCAGAAGATGTAGATCTTGCAACAGTGCCACTCGTTATTTTCCAGCTTGCTCGCCAACTCTGCCGTTGCGTATAGAATTCTTTCCATCAAGTCCGACGAGATGGTATTTTGTCCGAGTCGTGGGGCGAGAGCCTCGAAAAGAGAGTAGAACAAAGTATTCTGGAAAGCACTGCGAGAATGAGACACGCGTTGTCACGCTCGCCATGCCACGCACCTCTTGTCCATACAAGCCATGTTTTGGGCGGTCGTTGGACCTAACAACGAGAGGACGCAAAATAGGTAATCGGCGAAGCTTATGATATCAAGATTTGGTTGCACTCTCCGCCCAAAATCTATTGCCAGAGGGTGTTTCCGTATCTGCCCAACAAAACGCTCAAGATTTGAGAATGCAGGGTCGTCCCGCTCGTCGTCGGCTGTGTAATGACAAAACGATGGGATAACGTGTAGCGCCCATTTTGTAGCCAATGGTGCGTCCGCATCCAACGCCAAATCTGGGGCGCCCCGAAGGATGCGCAGTACATTCACGAGCTCGGGTGCCTCGAACGCCTCCTGATGATACGCGACCTGCAGTCTTGCGTCCCTGTCGGCGGCCCCGGCGTGCACCACCCACAGAGAGCAATACGCCCGGCCGCAATGAATAGCGCGCGGGGTCATTCCCGCGTGGATGCTCTTCAGTGTGACCATCTTCACGAAGTCATAGGCGACATCGAAGCAGGCGAAGAAGGTGTCTCGCAGGCGCGTCAATTGGGGCTCGAGGTCTAGGTTGGTGGGCCATTGAAGATCCACGGCCAACGCTGCCGCACAAGCGACAATATCGGGATCCGTTGAGGTTTCCAAGACCCACGAGACGGCAGAGACCTCGGGCGAGGGGGTTGGAAGGCCTTTCGGAGTTGGAAGGGTGGGTGACGGCCGGGGTGAAAAACATGGCAAGATGTATGTCCTGCATTTAAAGCGCAGGTGGTGTCCAATGGAAATCCCCAGACGCTTAAGAGGGTCAAAGAGTCGCGTCGTCCGGGAAATTAACGGAAGCAGCGCTGACGCAACGGGGGACTGAAACGGCGAGTCGGGAAATATAGTGGCGGAAATGATCAAGCCGGTATAGGAAATGATGACCGCAGATGGCAACACAAGAACGACAACCGAAATGACGAAGTGAACCGTCCAGAGATAAACCGAAAGCGCGGCGGAAAAGAGGAGCAGGGCAAATTGCAGAAGGAGGGGGAACGTCTCCATGATGGTATCGAATCGCCATCTACGCAGGGCGTCAAACTTGCGTTGGCGCTCGAGGCCGCGCGCTTCGATGGTGCCCCGCTGGCCTGCAGCCCCATAATATGTGAGCCATTGTTTCCCGAGGACGGCCAGCAAGGCAGCGAGCAGGGTGGAGAACAGGCTGATGTAGAGGAGGCTTTGCGAAATTACGACGATGGAAGGTGTTCCCTTCAGCGTTATTCCTGTCTGTATCTGGATGATGAACGCCGAGCTCACGGCGGAGAAGAGACCAGCCTTGTACGCAATAGATGAGAAAGTTGCGTGGGGCTAGGAATGAGACACGCTACGCACGAAAATCAACGCTGCGTCGAGGTCCGTGCTGTATTTTTGCTGAAATTCCTTGTCGTTCTCATCTGCAAGTGTTTTGTATACGTTCCAGAATGCGGTATTTTTGTCGGTGGCTGGTGCTGTGGGCTTCAGGGCTTCGACCGCCTGATGCAGCCTCAACAGTGACAGTTTCAGTCCACGATTTTGCGCCAGGGATGGTGTCACTGTACCTGCGAGCCTGCTCCTCTTGCGTAGAAATCAGGTCAGAAAAACACGTTCGAAGCGCGTCAATGAGTCTGCGATTCAATATGTGTCGGCGATAAAACGAGACAGAGGAATAATGGATCATAGACGCACCGGTCATTATCGGAAACAGGCCACTTGTCGCTTTCATCCTCCAAGTCGTCGAGAGACATGTAGAGAGAAACAGGTTGGGGAGCGTTTAAGTACTAGTATGCGGTGAAAACGGAGGAATGGGAAGTTTGTGAATAACTCATTATGAATGCTGTTAGAAATGGCATGGAGGCTGTAACTCGTTCCGATGTAGGCGGTGTTCACAGCACACAGTAGAAAATTTAGCACAGTTCAACGTAACCTATTAAATCATGACAGAATATGTGTTAGAGAAACGTTCAAATCAATTTCGGTCCCTGACGAGAAAGACCCGCACATTGAAGGAGATCGGTATCAGGCCTCAGTACCCAACGGCCCAAGGCTGAAAACGCGGGTGAGCAGTTTACGAGGGAGCCTATGGATATGATGGGCGCCGCACTGAAGATTTTTATCCTGCCGCTCTGATTCGGAATTCCTCATGGTGCGGCGCCGATTTTACTTGATTTCCTTTGAGTTGAAAGTTCCTTCGACCTCGGAGCGCGGACGAATCAAATGCAACTTCTGAGATCTGAGATTTGGCCAGGTACTTCATGATCCAAGCCTTGAGCAAGATGGTATCGAGTGACGTGCCAGTGAAAATAAAGTTTTAACGGTCAAGGTGCGGACCACCGGGCCGACTGGTGTGGCCTGTTGTCCAAAGCCTTCGACTCCCTTCAACTCGGAACTGCGCTACGCGCTACCTCTTCCCCATGTCTGCACGGGCCACCCCGTCCCACTTCGGGTCTGAAAGTTGCGCAGATTTGTACCACGCACGATCTTATTTAAATCGCTCATTCGCTGGACCATTATTGCTGGACCATTATTGCTGGACCAGCCGCGTCAAGAGGACATTCGATTCCGCCTTGGATCTCGGCTGCATTACTGTCCAAACTACGCTCGGATTCCAGCGTGAAGCAGGATACAGATGAATGGTTATTCATCAGCAATGAAGCTTAATGAAGTCGGTAGAGCGGGTGACGACCCTCAGTGATTCGGGGAACGCATTTGAGCTGGTCTGCTTTGCAGATTGCTGACCTCTGGATCTGCTCCAAATCGCAACGACGCGAGCCTCTCCTGTTCACGCGGCCATGCCGCTTCGCATTCTATGCCCGCACGTTGGTTAGCACATCGCGCCGCATACACGTCTTTAGCTTGGTTCTGCCACTCGTACGTCTCTACTTCATATGTCTTCACCCGGTGCTGACATCGGGCGTTTAGCGTGTCCAACTTCCTCCTTCCTTTGGCCAAGCCCATCTTCCTCTCTGCCCATGTCGCGCTTCTTCACCTCAGTGAACGGTGAAGGGTGTCAATGTGACTTGCTTTTGCGCTTTCGCCGATGGGAGTCGGGGCACCCGGGTGACACCACAGGACGCTCTTTCCCCACGCCTATCCACCTCTTCGCAGTTCAGCGATGGCCTCGCACCCCGACCAA
Organism: Mycena epipterygia; assembly: GCA_029281465.1. Taxonomy (NCBI): domain Eukaryota; kingdom Fungi; phylum Basidiomycota; class Agaricomycetes; order Agaricales; family Mycenaceae; genus Mycena; species Mycena epipterygia. Next base: position 134,829 of record JARJCQ010000054.1, on the reverse strand, counting down.
CCTCTTCTCGATCCGCCTGCAGGCGAATCTTGCCATACCCGCGCAGACCAATCTCTTCCGCGCTACGGCCGTTCTCTCCCCGCGCTACCTCTGTGTGCTGTTGGCGCGAGCTCGAAGCCACCGCTCTTCGAGCTTCGCCGGCCCCTATATTCGCGCCCCCGCCCTTGAGCGCGCAGGAGATGACGTGTACGGCTGGTTGTGGCTGTGCAGCGCATCGACGTCTCCTTCACTCGTTCGGCTCTCTCAGAGGTCGTTGGATCAGGGGAGGAGATGTACGATATCATGTTCCATGCACGCCCTACGCCAGTGCTGCCCCACATTTTTCAGCGCGGTGGAGATAACGCGTAGCGTCAGACAGGGAAAATGCCTCGTCGTGCTCTGGACTCTCACTGTCGAATGACGACGGGATAAAGCGACGAGGGGTGTACTTGGGAGCTGCATCGCCTGCATCGCTACTCCGCTCGCAAGTGGATGTGCACGGTGCTATGTAGGCGAGAGGATACGAGGAGGCGCTCGTCGTGACCTTCTTTAATCGCGCTCAGACGACAGCGAGAGAGAGGTCGGCAATGCGCCTTGGGTGTAAGCGCAGTACTTGCGTAGCCCTCAACACTCGAGCTGGCGCGTACCACGTGGAATAAAGCATGGAGGGGATGCTTGAGGCGGGGGAGCATGGGGAGAAAGAAAGGCGCGTGTTGACGGTCACGGGCGCTTGGGGTCGCGAGCGCGGGGGCCTCTGCGCTGTGCGGGATATTTAGCGCGGACGGGGCGGCGGTGTCGAATGGCGGGATCGAGCAGAGGACGGTGGAGGGCCTCGTGCGCGAGCTCGTCTTCGCCACCGTGTTCCTGCGCGAGGTTCCGCGGTGTGGGGAGCAGTGGCGCAACTACGCGCATTCGGTGCTGCTTTGCCTCCCGCTGCTCGTCGGCCGCGCGTGCGGCGAGACATAGCTCTTGTGCTGCGCGGGATACCTCGTCTCGGGCCGCTCGTCGTGTCCCATTACGCAGCATCCACGTCTGTATTTCCTACCCCTTGTGCGTCTCTACTTGCTTGTTCTACTTCCGTTGCTGACTCTGGACGTCTAGCCTGCCCTTCTTCCCTACTCGACCTGCCGTGCTTCCTCGCGACAGCGGGGGCCATTGTGACGCACGCATGGTCATGACCCTTTATCCCTTCGCCGATCTTGGAGTACGACCGCGCGAGCCACGCCACAGCACGGCAGGACTGTTACGGCGCGGATCGCTTACATATCGACCATCTCCGCCCCAGCTCCCGTCCACCTCATCGCGATTTTAGTACACGACCTAGCCGCACGAACTACGCTAGCGGAAGCTAGGAATGCCCTGTTCCGGAGCCACTGCCGCCCCAGCACTTTCCGACCACGCAGCCTATTATTCCGCGCGCTACCACCGGTATTCCCCGCGCCCCACATCTACCTCTGCGCTCGCCCGTTCCGGAACCGACTTCACTTCTGCCCGCTGTCCCACCGGATGCGCACCCTCCATGCACGTTTTCCGTGCACCGCCAGGGGCGAGCTCTGAGCGTCGTCTCCTTCACGTGTGGCTCTCTCAAATGACGCCCGATCGGGAAAGGCGAGAAAAAGGTGTACAGTCCTGTGCGGCACCATCGCTGCGTGCCAGTCCCGGGGTCCGCACGTCTCACATCCCCTACCACGCCCTGCGGGTTTTCAACGCAGCGTAGACGAAGTGCAGCCGAGGGACGCGAGCAACGGGTCTTGGGGTGTAGGCGGAGCACATGCCTCGCCCGTGGCGCTCTTTCGTCGACTCTACTCCCCGCGCAGACGTGTACGGCCCGCCGGCGAACGGGGATGTGTGATACGGTGCTCGTGTCCTGCACTCCAAGTAGCTCTCGGACGATTGTGTGATCAGGAGAGGCGAGGGCAAGGTGTTCGAGCGCATACATCACCCACGCCCCTCCTTCGTACACTTCCTACTCGTCGAGTAGACATGGACCGCCGGAGGTGCATAATGTATGACAAGTCCCTGTTAAAGGCTGACTCGGCCGCGCCGGACGGCGCCCGTCGTGTCTTCCTTCCTACACACCACTCAGACGATGGACGGTCAACATGTATCTGTACACGCGCAGCGTCGCGGACCCTTTCCCGCCGGTGTTGTGCGAGGAGACGCTCATATCCTCCTCCCTCTCTCTAATATCCGTCTCAACGTGTATACCCTCCCTCCTCCCTTGGCTCGCGACTCGGCACGTCGACGCATGCTCTCCGGGCGGAGAATGTGCACCGAGACAAGCGGTTGGCACGCATATGCCCGTACACCTTACCCTCTTTCCTCGCCTCTCCTGATTGCGCGATCGCGTCTGAGATAACGAGGAGAGATGTAGTACATCCTTCCTGCCCGGCGAGTAGACGCGTACCAATGCGGGAAAGGATGTACAAGGATGCGACTCGTCATGACCTTCTCGCTGGGGACACCCGAGAGCAAACGCGGTGCTGTGCGGACGAGACGGGACTTGGCGTGTCCTCTTAGTCGTCTCACGGACTACCGGGCGAGATGCGTGCGTCCCGCGCTCCTCTTTATGATCACAGTCGTTCCCCATGCTCCTCGGGTCCTTGTCAAGCGAGGACCTATCGCGACCTGAATGACGCATGGGAGATCCGGAAAAGGCCAGGAACATCGCTGTATATTAGCCCGTTCTGCCGAAACCTTTTCTTTACCTCCTCTTCCTCCTGCATTTCGTTCCGCGCGCCTCAGAGCTTGCCGCCCCCGGCCCCTCGTCGTATATCTATTCCGCCTCTGCTTCTACCGACAGCACATCCTCGTCGTCGTTTAACCTCTCGGGAGTCGCGGGCTTGCGCGAGGAGGTGGTGGTCTATCCCGCGAGCTCTGCCTCTTTCTGGTTTGCGTTTTTTTTCGACCTCGACCGACAATCCGTGTGACGTCATGGGCGCCTATTACTGTAGGCGCTTAAATTTCCCAAACTTGAAATCGTGGACACAGTCGGTAGTCAAATATGTCCTTCCACATCCTTTCAAGAGAAAAAAATGTACTTGAATTGTACTTGAGCATCGTCCGTCCCTAGCACTGTCCTGTTGGCATCCACAGTTTACACATCGGTTATGGGCGAATTGGGCCGCGCGATCCTAGCGCTGCAGGATCTTGCATCCAGCAAGCATTTCATGACGTCCCCGTTACATGTATGCTCACTCTAACTGTATCGGGCTCTTGGCATGTGCTGATCATAACATCATCCTACAAGTTTTCATGTAATTACCGTGTCGTCCGCCTCCCAAGTTTTACGAGCTCATACCATCAAACCGTTACGGCCAAACCCATATTTCCCTCTTTCGCAAGGTTCTCCCGCTCTCTTTTCTTCGTCTCCTCCTGGATTTGAATCCTCCTCGGCACAATCATCTCTCTTTCCCCTTCGATTTTCCAACCGTCAAGCCCCTCCGGAAATCCCAACTCACGCAACGTCTTCTGCTCCACGAGACTGAACTCGCCTTTCTCGGTATCACTGAATCTAAATGGTGCCTTGAGAGATACGGGCGGGTTCGTGATCACCCGCAGCATGCGCGTCGCATTCTTCGACGCCGAGTGCAGCATGAGCGGGTGCAGCAAATACACGTCGCCGACCGCGCCCGTCATTTCGTGGAAGCTGGCATCCGATGTGAGCTCCCGGTTTCGCACGACGGTGGTGAAGAACCCGAGCTGGCCGGGGCCAGCGGGAGGTTCAGGTGTGCCCCGAGGGTGCATCCAGGGCGTCACCCCGTTTGGGTTCTCGTACTGGGTCCCATCGTCAATATCCTGAAGAACAGTGAAAACCTGGTCATACCAAATGCCGCGCGACGACACCAATGCCATCGGTGCAGATCGCAGTTCCCCCTCCACTAGGGGCGATATCGCTGAAGATCGGGATGACGAGGAGGGCCTGCTCGGGCGAGTCGAGGAAGTGCACGAAAAAGTCGCCGTCGACATGCCAGTTGTCGAGCTCCCGGAAGCCGACCCCGCCTTGGCCTTCTTTCCCAAGATTGACGATGAAGCTGTCCTTCCACACCTTCGCCGAATCGGCGATGCGATCCTCCCCACCAAGGAGTTCGCAGATCGCGCTCCACGCTTTGGGAGCGAACTCCGAGATGAACACAGAGTTGTGCGAGGGCATGTTGGTGCGCTCGGTGTGCCAGGTCGATTTGTCGTCGGGGACATCCCGAGACGGGTCCAGAGATTAGCAGTGAAAGCGTCCGACGCCTCGCGAGAGAAGCATTGGGGGAGGTGGAGGAACCCGTGCTTTAGGAAATGGGCCTTCTGTTCCGGAGTGAGGTTGAATGAGCTATCGGTGGGCGACATGGTGTGTGGTGCAAGGGTGGGCAAGAGTGCATCTTTCTATTCTCGTCATGATTCCGGACCGAGGAGCACTCCCCCCTGAGGGTCAGGGGACTCTCCCTAAAATATCATGTCACACGGCCAATGCACGCACGTCGGGAAAAATACATGGAATAATGCATCTCTGGTTTATGAAAGCTCTAAATGCCAGAAGTACGCCTTTCAAGGTCCTTCGTGCCTTTCAAGGGTTGACTTCCCGTGTCTATTTGCTTCCGCTTGCTTCCCAGGGAGTTCCCGGAGAATACGTATGTATAAAATTCTCCTTAGTCATCATTATATGGTGCCTTGATATCCTTTCCAAAAAAAAATACCACGACGCCCATTCGGGTTTCAACTTGACCATTTCGGAGAGATTAGAAAAATATCGGACCCCGAATCCGCGTCATTTCCACTTCGTAAGTTGACAGTTCATGATCGATCAGTGGCTGTGTCAGCTACCAAGTGATCGACGTTTTAAAGGTTTTGTTTCTGACTTTCGTGTTGGGCATAAACTGCATTCAGCGAGGTTCATTCGAATCACAGTGGCATGTAAATAACAATGTGAGTGCTTGGTGAAGTCTTCCATAGTATTATTCGGTAGGGGTTGGCATGACCTCCGGCGGGTGACTGTCCCGGTGACCGGAACGGATAAACGGCGATGATTTTGTGTCGTTGACGGTTATTCGCCCACGGATAAACGGAGGCTTGTCCTTTTGCTTTCCGACGATAGGATAAACGGTCAGAATTCTTCCTCCGGAGGCTGGGCTGAAGTTTACGATATAGATGAGCGACTTAGACCGCAAAAAACAACTATGAGTGTCCTTTTCACTCCCCTCACTGTCGGTGATATCACCATTGCGACAGAATCGGTCAGTCCATGTCGTCTGGGATCTACTTTTAATGGCATTTCAATAGGTATGAGTGCAATAACCAGAAACCGCGCCGACCCTACAAGAGAGCCGAATCACCTTATGAAGAAGTACTATCTTCAAAGAGCTCTCGGAGGCGCGGGGATCATTGTCACGGAGGCGACACTCATCTCGCCTCAAAAGTTCGTGAGATTGACATTTGGGATAAGCAGCCGACTTAAAAGTCCTCTGCAGGCCACAATACGACCGTAGCCCTGGGATTTGGAATATGAAACAAGTGGCAGGCTGGCGAAAGATAACCAATGTGGTGCATTTGGCGGAAAACAAGATATACTGTCAGGTTCGGGCAGCAGTCTCGGAAATCCTCGGTCACTGACTTGCCTCTTGTTAGCTATGGCACGGTAAGAACTGAATCGAGCCATCGATGCCGAATTTACAACTTCATTCTAGCGGGTCGTCTGAGTTATCCGGATACCGATGACCGACATGGGGCTGGTGTAAGTTGTGCGTCTTCGATGATAAACGGCCATGACCCACTCGCAAATCTCCATCTTAGCCCGTCTACGCACCTTCGGCTATTCCACCTCGGAGTGTGAAAGGCGCTTCGTATTTCCCAATAGCGTTATTCGAAACGGTTTGTCTATGGCGGCTTTCCACTATTGCATCCTGCTCATAGCAATATAGCCCACAGAGATCCCTGATCCATCCGTCATTGTTGCGCAATACAAAGACGCCGCCATAAATGCGAAACTAGCCGGGTTCGATGGGGTTGAGCGTGTGTTTCTTGTCTTGTGAAGCCCGGATTGGTTAATTCATTTAATGTCCGACAGTACATGCGGCAGCCGGCTTCCTCGTCCACCAATTCCTGGATTCTAACACAAATGTCCGTACAGACCGGTGGGGCGGAAGCAGCGAAAACCGGGCGCGGTTCGGGCTTGAGGTCTTGAAAGCCTTGGTCGCAGTTTTGGGTGCGAATGTCTCGATGAAGATTAGCCCAGGTTCGTCATTATACCCTGTGCCTTCATGTGATTTCCAACTCTAATTACTTGGGTTGTTCAGCTGGGGGGTTCAACGACATGGGAATGCCGCTCCAGGAAACCATCGAGACCTACAGCTATTTCATCTCCGAAGACGACAAACTCAACGTGTCGTACATAACACTCGCCCGATATGTACTGTACTATTTCGACCGTAGGTTCACACCATGTCACCCGTCACCTTACATGTTCACTGGGTTAGATGTTCATCCTTCGGCAATCACATCAAAATTGCCATAAATGGTAATCCGGCAAATGCCGGAGGGTGAATTTTTGCATTTTTACGCCTATCTGGGCCACAAAAGTTCACCGTCACCGTCACCGGTATCAAATAGGTTCAGTTCAAGACCCTCCGTCACCCGTCACCTGAACCTACGGTCGAAATAGTACAGTACCCTGCTTGAGCGAAGGTCTGCCTATCACCTTCGAATAACCTTATTGCGTTTCTCATAATCACTGATCTCTCAGGAAAACACCTGAGGCTAGTCTCTTATAAACAGACGCTATAACATTTCCAACTCGTACCTCGTTTGTTATAGTCTGTCGAAAAGGTTGATGCGCCGATCGCTGGCCGCGTTATTATGTAATCTGAAATTTTGCGGCAGACGTTGGGGGACTTGCAACGTGTCTGTCCAGAGATTTGTTTCATATTATTGTGTAGAACACCAGAATGAAGAACTTTTCCAGCCAAAACTCCCTCACAGCATTCGAATTCAAGGTGTCCGATTTTTGATGGGGCTGCCACGTGAGCAAGCCGCAAGTTCTTCTACCAGGAACACAGATAGAGAAACAAAATCTGAGGAGAGGAGTCGCTTCCGAATACAAATAGAAGACATCTGGCTTCTTATTTTTTCAAAATGAATGAGCCTGAGGCAGAGAACGGCACGATTCAAAATTCAAACTCCGATGATTATATAATAACGCGGCCACTCAATCACGGTGGCGCGGTTAACAACAGACTAACCTGAGGCTGGGGCAATGATGTATCAGACCGCCAGGATATCTGATATGTAGTGATGTATCAGATCCCCTAATGAGAGACCTGCACGATACATCACCTTAGAGACCTGCAGGGCAGGCCACAGGCAGCCATCGTCGCTGTGGCCCACGACGAGCAAGCATGATCCGCGACGAGCAGGTGTATTGCTCTATTTGAGATCAAGATGACCTAAGCACCTATATTGGGAACACGACGTCGAGAACGTCTCGACATCGTTGCACACGATGAGCACAAAAAATACACGAGAAATATGCTAAAAAATACAAATAAAATCCTAAGTACAGTAGCTATGTATCTACATGCGCATCGGTCCGAAAATACCTAAACGTCCACGTAAGTCTCCTTCACGGGACGTATCGCCAATCCCGGGACAGGTTCGTCCTCTGAGTCGCCCGCGTCCTCTTCCTCGTCCACCCAGTCGTCGTCCGTCCCTGCGGTCCCGCTCACGTCCTCCCCCGCCCTTCCCCACCGAATCAGCTTGAGCAGAGTTTTCCCCTTCTCTGTGCACGTGTCGGCCAGATCCCGCTGCAGCGTTGCCTGTCGCATGGCATACACTGTCTTGCCCTCTAGCTGTGGTCCCTCCGCAAGCCCTCGTTGGGCAATCTGCTCCTCCCACCAGTCGGCGTGCCAGGACATGAACGCGACGATACACCGCATCTCCTCCTCAAGAAGGTCCACCTCCTCATACCACCGCATCGATCGTGCGTGAGCCTTAGCCCACTCGATGCGCAATGCTGTGAACAAAGCAAGACAGTCAGCATTCAACACGCTGCAGTCTTGGATGTGCGTACCTTCGTTCATCGCTTGCTTCTCGCCGTCCACTGCGCCCTTCGTTTGCGACACCTAGATCCACGACAACGGCACCCCACGTCCCCCGCGCCCTGGCGGCGCCTTCCCTCCCTTCTTTGCTGCCGCCTGCCTCTCCTCATCCCCTATGGTCAACCGAGGCCGGCCCCATACGTCCTCGTCCTTCAATTCCTTGAGCGTCACCTCCCATGCGTGCTCATCCAGCGCCTTCCCCAGCGACACCAGCTCCAGTCGTGCCGCGCGATACTGGGCTACAGCGCGTCGAATACAGTCGTTAACTGCGTCAATCTTGTCGTTCGAGCGCATACTCGCCCAGACCCCGCGCTTGTTCTTGTCCTTGTACTTGTACATGTGCGTGCGGACGAGCAGCTGCTGCCGGATGTCGTGTAGCCCCTCGTTGGCCTGGCCCACGCGCAGGCGGTACTCGAATTGCTGGGACTCCTTGCTGCAGTGAGGGCGACACCACGCTGCCACGCTCTTCATCATTGCCGAGGGCATCCAGAGTTCAAACTCATGGACCTTCACGCCGGGTACTGGCGCTGTGCCTGCGCTTCGTGCTTGCGTGGCATCCTCCTTCTCGCGCAGCCAAATTGCGCGAGGGAAGAAGCGCTCTTGATGCTCCTTCCAAGCGCCGATCTTGTGCCGCAGCTTGCTGGTACGTTCCACCATCGTTCGCCGTTGATCGTCGGTGGGATGCAAGCCAACCCCCGACGCGTCGAAGGTGAGCTCTCTCCTGGATGTCGGTGGGTCAATGTATCGCATGCTGGACAAATCTTCTACTCACTGTTGCTCCTCCAGCTGTAATCCCATTGAAATTACCTCCGTGATGTGCATGTCTTCCACTACCTCCCCCTCCTCCTCCGTCCCCTCTGCCGCCCTAGCCGCCGCCTCTTCCGCCAGATCGCGCCGGACTTTCGCCAGGTGATCGTCCTTCTGCAGCATCTCAAAGGGGTTGGGCTTCTCCGGATCCTTCTCCCACAGCTTTGCCATCGCCGTCCAGATCTCGACCGCCTCCAGCTCCTCCTGCATGCCTGCCGCCCGCAGCGATGTCTCCATGTCATCCAACGCCACCTTGGTCGCCACCATTTCAGGCACGGCCTTCTGTGTTTCTTCAGCATGACACGACCTTCAAGCCGACCGTAAGCACTTCTTTCAGTTTCAGATGGCGGAAAACACTCACTGAATGCGATGATCTTCCAATTCCAGTCGTTGAAGTGCTCGTTCAGCGCATCCCGACGTGCACCAGGACCCATCTCCTTCGTGCTGGTCACCAGTGGGTTAGCATTGGCCCATCCGCGTTCTGGCGCCTCCCCGTCCATTTGTCCGACATCGGGCGTGAGATTGAACAAGAACTGGAGGTTGCAGGCCTCAATGTGAGCGGGGAGGTGGAACTTCGGTACGAGGAACACGACAAACTTCCTGTTGTTCACCATGCGAATCTCGGACTCGTATGTGTTCATCCGGTTCCAGATATTGATGTGCCATTGACATGCGATGTCGTAGGACACGTAGAACCGCACCAGATCCGTGCCAACGAGGCTCTGGAAGAACATGTAGTCCATGTTTAGATATCCGTATCACTTCAATACCAGCACGCTCTGTGAGCAAAGTGTTACGTACCTCTCCCCAAACTGCAAATCCCCCACCGCCATAGGGCACTTCACACCGGGTGCAAAAAGCCACACATGTGGCACCCACATGCTTAACACGCATATGGACTGCATGCTGGCGTGACCTGTCACAAAGGGGCTAATCACCTTTGTGGCATCTTTGTTTTTCTTTCAGGCGCCCCCAAAAAACAAAGATGCCACAAAGGTGATTAGCCCCTTTGTGACAGGTCACGCCAGCATGCAGTCCACATGCGTGTTAAGCATGTGGGTGCCACATGCGTGGCTTTTTGCCCCCGGTGTCATGTTGTGGCGGGCACAGTCGACGGCCCCTATTCCTGAAGATGCTGTGCCATGAGCCTCTCTGTCAGGCTTATCCACTGCGTCATGCACAGGTGCTTCACTGTGGTACTAGTTAGCCCCATGACTCAATCGCCATCGGCCAGACTCACCTCCTGCGGCGTATTCCAATGCTTGGCAACGTGGGCCATGTACTTCTTCACCTCACAATAAAACGACCATCCATCACCCAAGCCCGGATCCTTCTCCTCGGTCGACATGTCCTTCTGCTTCAGTCTGAAGTTCGCGTCCATTGCCAAAAACAAGGCGTAGATAAATCTGTATTTTTCGACACATTAGACACTTCCCGATGCAGGGGGGACAACTCACAGCTTCTCCTCCGGTGTGTTCTTCCAATCGGGTGGCAAATTCTTGTCGGGCTGGGGGCACGCCGGGCACAGCAATGCACAGGATCCCGGCTCCGTTGCGGCGATCCCACCCGGGTCATGCCCACGCCCTGCTCGTTTGAGCATCTGCAGGTTGTTCCATTCGTGTGTCATTCGGCGGAACTAGTGGTAGCGATCCTGTGATCATAATCGGAGCGTTAATACGACTGTCTTCGTCACATGGACAACACGTACTGGTATTCCCTTCAAACCTGTATTGTCCAATTCGCGGGCCAGGCTGTGGTAAAATTCGAAGGCAGAGCATTTGGACTCGAACGCTAGGAGTTGAAAGCGGTCCAGCACAATGAAAGTGGCCGCCGTCCACGGTGACACCACCATTGCTGGATAAAGCCGAGCGCGGAGGAGCTGTGTGGGCTTCGTGCCCCCAGTGCCGCAGCCACAGAAGTCGAGCGTGACTTCATGAACACCATGCTCGTTGACGATCATGAATGCATCGCTGTCGGCGGCCTCCGGCAAATTGCATTCATGGTTGCCTGCATGCCAGTGCCCCAGCTGGATGCGAAGGCCAAGCTGCTTGAGCGTCATTTTCTCGAAATAAACACCTGTCCAATGCTAACGCGTATAAAAGTCAGTTCCAGAATCATCGGCGAAATCCAGTAGACGTACCTCAACACGGTGCAACGGATACATCCGATGCTGGCTGAGCAGACAGCCCTTGCAAATCATCTCCCCGCCAGTCATGCAATCGCCGCACCGATATTCCACCTTGTCCACCCGGCAGCTCGGGCAGATTGAGTAGGAACAATGGTCGCTGCATCCCTCCAGAAGTAGGAGGATATGGAGGAATTCTTCGCGGTATGTCCTAACCCATTGGCCCAGTGGGTCATCCTACAGGAATTTGTCAGATACAAGTGAATAACCAAGGGGAAAAAAGACGCAACATACCAAATCTCGCAAGTCACGTCCTCCCGCCTCCTCCGCCTCCTCCAAGCTATAGCCTTCAACCGTCTCTGTCTCCAAGGAGTCAAAAAGTGGGCCGGCATCGACGTTGGGTAAATCTGGTCTGAGCCCCGATGTGTTGGATCCCAACGATGGTCTTGGAGGGGAACGTGGTACTTCCACCTCCACCAATCGAGCCGTGTGGTGAACGCTCCCCTCAGCGGACACGTGTGTTGTTTCGTGCAATATGCGCTCGGTCGTAGTCAGCTGCGAGGGCTGCTGTGAGGGTCCAACCACTGTGTCGTCAGAACTGGAGGAGTCGGGGATGTCGTAGTGGGATCCGATTTTGCATTTTGGCGGCATGCTGGGGCCCAGGCTGTGGTGGTCGATGGGGGTGGAGGGAAAAAGAAGGAAAAGAGGTGTCGCTGGTCGAACCCAATGATCCGGGACGCCCAGCGACTTGAAATTCGAATAGGAGCAAGCGAGACCAACGTTTGGTCGTGTTGTTCACGGTCATCTTGATGTGTGATGTGCACTCCAATTCCCAACTCTCCTCCACTTCACTCTGTCTATGCCAACCTTCTATACTGCATATGTAAGTGTTCCAATGGCTTGATCAATACGAGGCCCTGATCATCGCTTTGGACCGCATCCACCACCAAGATATCAATCACTGTATCGAGCTCCACATCGAACCCGCCAACTATCCTCGCTTCCCTGGAACCCACCCTGTCGTGCACTCTTACTCTGAAGTGAAGCTTGCCCTCCTTCCCTACTCCGACTCTTGAACTCGCCCTTCCAACGTCTTGTTGTACATATCCCTGCGAATCTCGCCCTTCCAACATCTTGCCAATCACATTTGTACATGTCCCCGTTGAACCACCTTTTGGACCATCCGTTGATTTATGGCCGACCTTCAAAGAGGTGAATGCCACCTTGCGTACGTCTCTCCCTCTCTCTTTTCCCTGTCGCCCAGCTAATCCTACTTCTAGGATGGATTATCTATTTGTCCAGAGGCGTAAATCAATCAGCCCTGTTGAAGACTTGGCCATCGCTATCGAAGCCGACGATAATCAGATGCCAAGCCTCGAGGACGATGGCGATATTCCCGGTGTTCCTAAGCGGGACCGGCCGTGTAATCCTACCTACCTACCAGCCCTTGCGCACGACGAAGCACATGCCAGGAAATACTACTATGTGAACCCCCTGTACCGCGCCAAACTTTAGTTATAAGAACTCGTTATCACCACATGTAATACATGTACAATACATACTGATAACGAATTGTACGAATGATAACGAAAAATTTCTAAGTCTAAATAAAGCTTGTTTTACCGAACGCGTGTATAAGAGTATTTTTTTTCAAGTCCAAATACCAACGCAAGACCGAACATGTGTATAGAAAATAAAAACAAGTACTAGTCTATCTCTTCGTCGAGTTTTTCGTGCCTTTGCCTCACCAGCTCCTACTCGTCGACATCTTTACTATAAAATTCACTGTATAATATGCCCTTGTCAGAAATATATAAAAAACCAGGACGATAAACGACGGACCTGAAGAGCTTCATCTTCGGCCTCTTTACTATAAAATTCACTGTATAATACGCCCTCATCAGAAATATATAAAAAACCAGGACAATGAACGACGTACCTGAACAGCTTTATCTTCGGCCTCTTGGTCGGGGCCCGCCCCTTAGGCATAGAGTTAGCGATGAAGTCGGTGTGTGGGCCCGGCTTCGAGTATCTCTCGGCGATGATGGTGTTGGCGTTGATCCAGGCCTGTGCGAGGAGCTCAACATCCACAGGCAGCCCGACCCGCCAATCCGCGTTCAGCCCCAAATCACCTCATCCCATGGCCACCAGCGCCTCGAAGGCCGCGGTGTACTCGAGAGACAGGCACTGCATCCGGGTGTCGCACTCCTGGATCTGGTCATTAGCGTGCATGATGTTGAGCACGCTGTTAACCGACCGGCGCACCTCATTAGGTGGAGTTATCACAATAAGGTATGGCCGTAGCCTAAAAACCTATTGCGAAATGTTAAGGCAAACCATATTGCAGGCGCCACAGCCGCCATCCCGCCCTGCACGCCGCTTCTCATACATTTTGCGCCCCACCTCCCGCCCGCCCCCCCACTCCGGTTCCAGTACACGCCGACTGCGCCCGAGGCTCCCACCCTCCCAGCGCCCGCGCGAGCTTCTTGTATGCGCTGCGCGCGCCACAGCCGCCATCCCAGGCTTCTTGTACGTTTTCTGCCCCGCTGCTCGCCCGCCCTCTGCTCCCACCCTGCGCGCTGCTTCTTGTACATTTGCGCCCCACCTTCCGCCCGCCCTCGGCTCAGCGCGCAGTGCTCCTGCCTTACATGCCGCTTCTGGCCGGTGTGTCGATAAGCGTTGCTTGCAGCCTCCACGAGTGTCCTCGTCCCCCCCCCGATGACTCCCGTCCGTACATTCGCCGTCCCTTCCACCTAATCCTCGTCGGCCCCTCCGCCCAAGAAGAATTCTTCGTCGGAGGGAACATCTCCACGCAGATCTTCCAGCTCTTCCTCGTCATCACGCTCCCCCTCACTCTCGCCACCGCCCTCACCATCCCTCCTGTTGTCCGTGCGATCCCCCAATCCGCCATCCATTGTCTTGTCCTCGTCAACCTCCATCACTCTCTGTTTCTTCCCTCTGCCCAGCTTCAGCTCCGTCATTGTCGTCTCTACCCGTCCTGCTATCTCCCGGTACATTGCGGCCTGCTTCCGGCCATAGGCAATTGCTCCTTGGGCATCTTCAAACGGGATGATGCCCACAGGAACACCGACAACGCGCTTCTCCCATTGTACTGCGTGGTACTCGAGGTCGATTGGTAGCCGCCGCACCTCCTCATTCAGCAGGTGCGTCTCCTCCCTCCACCTCCGAACCCTGGCATATGCTTTTGACCACTCGATTCGCAGCGCTAAGCCTGGCTCATCAATCACCCTTCCTCAATAAACTACGCACTTACCCTCTTCCAGCTCTGCATCTGAGCCCGCCATTCCTGCCGCTGTCCAGATTCACGACACTTCCCGCACGTTCTCGCCACCCCTCGTGACCCGTTCCTCGTCCCTTGCCAGCTCGTCCGGCGGTAACGGCGGCAGCTCCGTCGGCGTGCATCTGCGCTTCATGCTCCAATTGCCGCTCCGTCTGCGCTCTCCGTTTCTCCGCACTTTGTGCGAGCTCCTCCGCATCTGCCATGCATCGGATGTCCTCAACGCGTATCATCCGCCACCCCACGAGGTCGGGATTGCCCCCGCCCAACCGCCTCTTCGCTTCCCAGGCCATCTGATATTTTTCAGAATGCAGGCGAATCTTCGTCTCGTTCGTCTCAACAAGGGCCCGAGCTCGCATGTTGGTGCCTTGGTGCCGAGATTGGAGTTCCTTGTAGGTAAGGAGTCTCGATTTGATGTGCAACTGGGCCCGCAGACGAACCAGCAACATCGCACATTGAGCGTCACGCAGGTCATCCTCAATGATGGCGAGGCCTTTGAGCGGCGCCACCGCTTGCTGCTCGGCCCTCAACGCCGAAGGCAAGAACAGGGGGACATTCTCTGCTTGCTCCTCCAGTGGTGCTGTTCGCTGTCCGACGGCCACGATTGACGCCGGGGTGTACATCGCTTGAAGATGTCGCAAGCGGGTGATGCTCTGGCCCAATTTCCTGCGTAAGGCCGCGACATCGATTTGCTGCGATGTTGTTCCAGCCTTCTTCAGCTTGACTTGTGCGCGGACCCATCGTCTGTGGAGCATTGTCAGCGGAGTGTGTGGCATCTGCTTTGTAAAACACGCACTGTTGACCCTCCACTTCGAGCCCTGCCCGGATGAATTCACTTGGGCTAACCTCATGGATCCCCGGGACCCCACGCGCCACACGTTCCTTCTCTTCCTCTGCAAACTTCAATAGAACCTGCACCTCTGTCGTTCCTGTACCAATCTCGGTCAATTCATTGTCACCAATCACCCTTTAATACGACTCGCCTCGGAATGGTATCTCGTAGGGGTTCTTCTTCTTCCCATCCCGCTCGAACTCCTCGACTATCGTGCGCCAAGCCGGGACGCGATCGCCTTGCTGCATCGAGAACGTCGTGAAGGATTTGAGCTGTGACGTGTATTCCTCCTGCACTCTGTCGGTCCTCTTTCGAAGTCTGTCGGCTATCACTCTGTCAGTCAACATCCTCATCGACAAGTCTCACAGCATACCGATCCCCAACAGCTTTTGCCAATTCCAATGTGACCAGTGACAGTTCAGCACATCTTCTCTTGACCCTGGCCCCATCTCTCGAGTACTGGTCGCAATGCCGCCAATGTTGGCCCATGGGTGTTTGATCCCTTTGCCGTCTGTTTGAGTGCTCCCGGGGACGAGGTTGAGGGAGAAGAGGAGCTGGCACGCCAGCGTGTGGGAATGGATATGCATCTTTGGAATTACAAAGCACATCAGGTGCATCGCGGTGACAAGTCGAACGAGCGGGGGCAGTTGTTTGAAGCACTCCATTAGATTTTTCCACCATTGACATACAATGTCATACGATATGATCTTGAGCAGCCGCGCGTCTAAGTGCCGGAGTATGGACGCGAAAATATAGTCCATGTTCGCGTACCTACGCCTGATCCCCATCAATCACTGGTAAATCAATTGTAAGAAAGACATACCGCTCTCCTTTTTGCAAATCCCCGACTCCATTAGGCTGTACAAACTCGTGGCGCATGCAGACGCCCATCCCTACACCGGTCGTGCTGTACCCCCACGAGAATTTCGTATTTGCATGGTCGAGCGTGGCTAGGCCGCTGCATGTGCTCATCTAGCTTGCTGATCAGTTCGGCACGCGCCTCGTTATCTAATACACCTACCTCTTTCTGGTCGGTTACCATGAGCAGGTATTCCCGGTATGGCACCCTCTCTGTCAGGTATGCCCAGCCAGTTGTTAAAGGGGGATCCTTGATCTCGCTTGACACCAGTCGGCGCTTTAACCGAAAGCAGGCGTTGAGAGCCAAGAACAGGATGTAAAGAAATCTAAAAGACAATCATTAGTCTGGTTCTGATCCTCGCCGTGCTGAAAAATAAAAGTTTTTTGAAAAAAAAAACTCACTGGTCTTCCGTGGGCACGTTCTCCCATCCCTCAGGTATATTCACTCCGGGGCATGGGCAGCATGGACACAGCACGGCCAACTCCCCTGGCTTCGTCCCCTCCACCCCCGACGTATTGTGCCCCAGCCAGCTCGCTTGAGCATCAAGATATGCCGATACTCTCGACACATGCGCAGGAACGCATGATAGCGATTCGGGGGTTTCAGGCCCGTGTTGTCTGTCAGCTTCTCCAGAGCTGAGTAGTAATCGTACATGGTGGTTTTCGCCTGCGGTGTTTGGACCATGAAGTAGTCCAGACATGCAAAAGTCGTGCAAGTTTTGGGGTTGTCGACCGTCGCAGGGAACCACCCGGCGTGTAACATTTGGACCTCTGGCACTCCCGTGAGGTGGACATTCTTGCAATCACAGATGTCGACGGCCACGTCGTGAATACCGTTGGTGTGTAGGACAATGAATTCGGTGTTAACGGCCCGCGCCTCCAGGCATCGCTCGTGTACAGAGTGACCTAACTGGACGCATAGGCCAATCTCCTTTAAGCTCGACTTTCTAAAGAACTGGCCATCCCATCTCTGGCGAGGAGGGTCAGCATAAGATCAGACACGTCAAACACGTCGCGGCGCACCTCTATTCTATGCAAAGGATTCTCCGCGTGCCTATCCACACAACACGTCGCGCATAACAGATCATCCCCGAAGCAGTCCTTGCAACGGAAGGTGCATGGTAATGAGGTTGCCTTGCACACGCGACAAACCTCAGGATCCATGCCGAGACATCCGTTGCGGCGCAGGAAAATCCCCAGGACATCATTGCGTTGTGACCGGAATTGGTGAAGTGCGGGATCCTGCGAGAAAAATTAGTCAGGAAACGGAAACCCTCCCCCAAAAAAAAGTGGGACGCTAGCGGAGAGTCACGTACTGCGGGCTTGAATCTATTCGCTTTTTTCCACGCGCGAGGCAAGGGCGGCCGTTCATCGTCGTTGTCAAAGCCGGTGTCCCGCCAGGGTCCATGCCCATGGGATAGACACTCTGCTCAATGGGTGCGTCGTCTTGGGTTGGTAGCCAGGCGGCAGCTTTGGCCACCGCTGCCCGATGTCGTTTGACGGGAGATGGAGGCTCGACGGCGATGGTCATTTGATTGGTGATCCACAAAGGTTGTGATAGGCGCGTTTGCCGATGGGCCAGTGATGTCACCCACAGAGAATGTATGCGTGTGAGTGTGAATGTTTGACGTTGATGCCGATGGCGCTGGCGGCTGCCTTTTCCGCTTGTGCTTGAATGCCTTTGCTCACGACATTTGGGACGGCGACTCCGATGACCGAGCGAGCGACATGTGCCCAACACTTCTAAACCGAGAAAGCTGGGACCCTTGCCCACGCCACGGACCACCGATATTACGTCTGCAGCCTAAGCTGTTAGTGTTCAAGCATCTTAGGAGTTCCATTCCCGAATCTTTGACCCAGTTCCTATGCCAGGGCCTCATCATCGATCCCCTCAAGATTCGTGTTTACCCTGGTTCATTGTGCGGTGGTCAGCCAGATCTCTGGCCCCTGCGCTGTATTACCTTCCATGCCAAACCATCGCCCCTAACCGCCACACCCTCATGGATAGAGCATGTGGCTCAAGCTTTCTTTCACAAGGCCTTAACATCTCACCAATCACACTGCCCGTCCCAAAACTCGCCACATCCATGTCCATTTCCATCCATATCATCTTAACCCACTCTCGCGATTGTACGACTCAACATACCCCTATCTTGGGTATCGGACCTTGTTCACACCCATGGGAGTGCTGGCGGATGTGGAGGTCTTTCACTGGCAGATGGTACACCATTTATTGTCTGTATATTAGACCTATCTCATCTCATATAGGGCTTACAATCTCCGCCATTCTCCTGATATTGCGTTCCAAGCAAGTCACCCAACCAGCCATCGTCACATCTCCGTTGAAACATCCGCACATCGCACATATGGATGTTGAAGCCTCTTTCTGTTGTCTATCATCCAAACACGACTCCCAAGCAATACCCAACATCTTATTTCCAGCACTCACTCTCACCACCATTTCTCCACAAAATATACTGCCCTGCAGCCACTGCAGCAATATCGGGGTCGGGGAGGGGATCGAGGGCTGCTAGGAACATGTCCCTTGCAAAGCACCACGAGGTTGGGCTCGGGACTGGAAGGTATGTGCGAGTTTTGATGAGCCGCTTGGGTGATGACGGACTCACCACTGCTAGTATTACGCACTCACCACAGCAACATT
This sequence comes from Mycena epipterygia, assembly GCA_029281465.1. Taxonomy (NCBI): domain Eukaryota; kingdom Fungi; phylum Basidiomycota; class Agaricomycetes; order Agaricales; family Mycenaceae; genus Mycena; species Mycena epipterygia. The sequence continues at coordinate 116,190 of JARJCQ010000054.1, read as the reverse complement.
ATTTTATCGCCCACTTCCACCTTCTTGCGCGACAATCCGAGTCGCGCGATCATTTCCAAATGCCTTTCTGACCTCGGTCAATTTTCCGCGTATTTTTCCGGGGTCGGCAATGATTCGAGGTAACATTGGGGGTTGTTAACTCTCAAATGAAGCTGATACGTCTGCTGTTTACAGGGTCTTTCCACCCGCTTCGACGACTATGCCTCAACAACCGCCCACCACATCCCTGGCTTCGCCTCATTTGGCAAGGTGAGGTTCCTGCCACCGTAACCCCACACTCCTCTGGCTCCCATTCTCACTCTCCGTCCAGCCAGAGACCCTGCAAGCTCACCCAGCAGCAGCAAGAACGCTTACAGGAGTCGCGCAGGGCTGCTTCGGCACAATATAGAGAAAGGTATGTGGGCATTGACACCACCCCTCGCCCTGACTCACGAAGAGGATTCGCCATTCAGAAATCGGGAGCAGGTGCTCGAGGCCAGACGTCTGCGGGCAGCCAGGTACGCCACGGCCATTCCCCGCCCATCTTTCTCACTTTCTCATCCTCCACATCAGACAACGGGCCCAGCTCAAGGATGACGAGGAGGTGAAGGTTCGCACTCGAGAGGCGAGTGCTCGCTATCGTGCAAGGTACGTCTTTGCTATTGCCTCGCCGCTGTTCGTGCTGATCATCCGGTTTCGAGTAGCCATTGCGACGAGCTCGCCCTCAAACAGCGCAAAGTGCGCAAGAAGGCCTTCATTCACAAACATGGTGTCCACGCCTTCATACAACGGCGCTTCGATGCGCCCATTCCCTCGTGAGAGCCCCAGGAGAAGGACGACGCCGAGAGCGACAACGACGCCGACGTTTCGCAGGACGACTCGGGGACAGGGTCTTCATACTCAGCCCCATTGATATGCGACTACTACGACCCTTTCCTTAAGCGCCATTGAATGATATCTAGAAAAATCTTGTTTTTCCTTGCTTCCCAAATCAATCAAAACAAGAAATGGCTTCATTTCAGAGTGCGCAAGACGATACATATACTAATACTACATGCGCGACAACTCTGCAACCCGTCACAACTTGGCCTGAAACCCACATAAGAGAAACGCGGCAAAAAATAATTAAAAAATAGACTCACTAGCACGGGCGACAAGCCGTGACGAACACCAGCGGGCATCCTGTCTGGGGCCATGGGGCTGGTTGAGGCCCGGAGCCTTTTGACGCCTTCGCCGTCGCAGAGAGAGGGAGCCAAATTGAGGTGTGCGGACCAGAAAGGGCAGGCGAGGGTGTGGGAGTGGATGTGCAATTGGGGACTGATTGGTGTGAATGCCGGATCCTGATGGATGGCTTGGTGAGCAGGGCGAAGGGCGCTGATGATAAAATTAGAACAGATCTACACCTCTTGGCGACACTCACTTGAAATGTTTTTTGCTCGGGCTCATCGTCATGGTGCGCTGGCAAGACCTAGGGCTTGAATACGTGGACGAGGGCCTGGATGTCGACGCCACTGTCAGGCCTTACATAATTATTCAAGATCGTACGACTCGAGGCCAGCTTTTATGGGCCTTGACGCCCGCTGCCAGCTCATTGCCTCTTTCTTCGTTTCCCCCACCTTTTACGACCCACCCACCTTCTTTGTCTCCCACTTTCTTATCTTCTCCATGCCGTGCCAACCTCCCTACTACGCCAGTCCAGGCCACGAAGACAAGCATAAGCACGACAGGGTGGCTTCGTGCATGTATTACGTGGTCTGCGTAGGCTGGCATCGCGGGATTTTCTCGAGCTCGTAAGTGGAGCCATCCTTATTAGACAAAAACACCGCTAACTCCTTTCCTTTGTGCTAGGTGGATAGCTCGCGCCCAGACCGACGGGTTCAGCGACAGCAAGTCCAAGTCGTTCCGCAACTGGAGCGGCGCCATCGAGTACTGGGATGATCATTGTGCACGCAACCATGGCCCGACTTGCCCCGACTTTCCTCTCTTGCCATTTAGTTTGACGATGGACCCCATCCGCCAGCCTGGACCGCCCCCATGCACACACCCGCTGGTGCCCTCCACATCGCAGGCCCCCCCGCCCCTTGTGTCCACGTCGTGGGCGCCCACACCCCCGCCTGTGGTTACCGTTTCTATCCCGTCCGCGAAGGCCGGCACTCCCCGCATCATCACCACGTTGCCCATCCGCCCTCGCCTATGTACATGTACACGGCCATGAGCAAGGAGATGGGCCTGGGCCCGCCGCCGGCTCCTTCTCCTTTTTCCGGCCCCGCCTCATCCTACGACTCTTCTTATGACTCATCCGGCTCCTCCGCCTCTTCTTGTTCATCCCTCTCCACCTCCTCTGCTGCCAGCAAAACAAACAGAGGCTTGCTCTCCATGGCCCGTCAAAACGAAAGAGCCGAAGAGCCCCCACCTCGCGCTGTGCGTTACACCTTACACCTGCGTGCAGCTGATGCTGACTGGGCGGGCGCTCGCTGCCCGCTTCGATGCGCCCGCTACCACACTGACGCCAACGATGGCTCACGAGGTCGGCCAACTGGTCTTCCCTCTTTCCACGTGCGATGCTGCCGGCGCCGGGGATCCTGTCGCTCGTCAGACAGGCCCTGCTGCCGGTGGTGTCGCGCGCACCCCCATACTCTCGCTTCTCGCAACGCCTTGGCCCAGCCACTGTGTCACCCCTACGACCGCGCCGGCCCCTGCGATCCCTGCCCCCCGTGTCCACCAGTACGGAATCTGGGGCATCACGGTCTTCTTCAACAGCCACGCGTCGGTGAAGGCGGCGGCGACGAAGTTGGGGCTCGCCAACGCGAAGATTATGTTCAGCGACAACACCAACAAGCTTGAGGCGTGGATGACGGGGAAGCCGTTCCTGGGGGAGGACGTGTGAATGTTTTTTGGGCTTGATACCTTTTTCTTGGACTCCCATTCACGCGTGTTCCCCTCTTTGGTTGGGAGGTTTTTCTTGGACTTGTCACCGGTGCGGGGAGTGTTGTGTGGTGTTGTCTGATGGTGTTGTTTTGGACTTGACTTGATGTTTTTTGTGTCGTGTCGTCTTGGACTTAGTGTAGTTTTAGTCACTTGGTTTTATTGACTCTGTCGTACATAGATGTATCTTAGCCGTAGTTTTAGTGTTTTGTAATATAGTGCTTTTCTTTGTAACTTATGTGAGACTTGGTGAAGACGCTCGAAGCTGATTTGGACTTGTATGGCATGAGAGAGTTGGCCCTATAAACGCAAATAGCTGGACCCATAGACGCAAACAACTTTTTTGCAAAGCGTGACGGCAAAGTCACTTTTGTTTCGCAAAACAACGCCGTTACTGTCTATCGACTCTTGCTTCTTCCTTGCCAATCCTTCTCTCCAGTTTTTCTTTTCTTGCAACACCGAGTGCCGACCCGATGCCGCCCAAAAAGGTCAGCAACGATCAGCCGCAAAAAAAAACGCGGGAGTCCCAGTGATTTCCAAGGCAAACAGCTGGAATTCATGACTGCCGAGCTTCCCAAATACATAGAGGCCTCTCGCAAACACGATACCCCCGAATTTTGGTGGACATTTTTCCCGCAATACTGGTGTCTCTTCAATTGGCGCCTCAAACTAAACGAAGAGCCACCAGACACGCCTGAGGAAGAGCCGGCTGACACGGAGGCTGCTTTCATAGCTCTGGATTTGGAGCTGACGGAGGATGAGAAGGCGGGAAAAAAGGCAATCCAGGCAGCGACCAAAACTGTGCGTAGAGATCTTGCGGTTTCAACGACACATGTACTGACATGGGTTATGAAGAAAATCAAAGGCTGGTATAATCGCCAGCGCCCAGCCCACATAGGAATCCAAGGGAATCCTTATTTCGGGTTTCTGGCACAGATGCGGAAACGCAGCGATGAACCGCCCCCAAAACGAGTGTCTGACTACCAGTATTACCTACAACACCCTGATTTCAAGGAGAAGGTTGCAGCGCAGTTCGCGATAGCCAGCGACAGCGAGCCCAAGTCCAAGCACCTCGCAATTCGATGCCGCGTGGCACGTGAGTTGCTGGCTGAAGAGTCTGAAGAGGTGCGGCAGCAGTTAAAGGAGGAAGCCAAGGAGGTGCATGAACAAGAGATGGCCGAGTATGAGGAGGAAGACCAGGGTTTGCTGAGCGTGGATCCAGAGGTACAGCAAGAATGAGTGATGCAACGAACGTAGACAGCGGACGAGGAACTAACCCAGATGACCAGGGTGCGTGCGAGGTTTCTGGAAACGGTCGGTCCGCTCCTGGAGGGCCTGCAAGTGTACACAGAATATACGATCAATATCGTGGCCGCATGGGTAGAGGAGGAGAATTTCGACACAGTGAGGTAGGGACGTACCACATGATTGGGGCAACGGTGAAGCTGACGTGGACGGCAGCGTAAACACAGATATGGTGGGAGGAAAAGACTGGGCGAGGTGGGATCCTGCAGGGTACGCCCAAATGCTGCCGAGCTTCTTGAAGTTCGTGCATGCTCGGCATTTGGGTGAGTGGTTGTCGTATCATACAATTGTTTCATGATACTAACTTTGGATCAGAAGCTACTGGCAGCATCGCACCTGCAGGCCCTTCTATAGGCCCTTCCACAACGATCCCGGTCCCAGAGCCGGCAGATGTGAATGCCCCCACTCCTGCCATTTCACCCACGGACTCCACAACGAATGACGTTGGCCCTGGCCCAACCAACGCGCAAAGGACCTCGGGCGACGTTGACATGCCCCCGCCAGCACCCTTGAATGATGGTCCCCCTCGCTGCCCCCACTCATCGATGACAACGACGACCTGATGTCGGGGGCGGTGGCTTTGCCCGCCCTGCCTATGGTCCCACCTTTGGTGTTTGTCGCGCCACCGCCTCTGCCACCGCCTCCTTTGTCCGCGCCTCCTGCATCGTCCACCCCCGTCGCTGCTGACGTGCCTCCTCCGGCGGCGTCCTCGTCTGCTCCATCGGCGCTGGAATTGCCGCTGTCACAATTGCCGACCTTGACGATCCCTGGGCTGTCACAGCATCCCGAGCAATACGGGATTCGGATTATGGCATCGCCCCTGCGGAAGGAAATCACATTACTTCTGGAGGACGAGCGCAGCATGCGTGTGTATCGATTGCGCCATATGCCAAGCATCAAATTGCAGCACAAGAACAACTTGGCACATAATCGGGAGTGGCAAAAAAATTGGGGGCTTCAGTCGGCGTCCGCATTCATCGGGATGAATAAGCGGGGGTCGGAGGACGAAGGGGGGAAGCAGAAGAAAAAGAAGCGTACCCATAAAAAGAAGGCCGCACGGAGCGACAGCGACGATGAGTCGGAAGAGGAGGAAGAGGACAGTGACAGTGACAGCGACGCAGAGGACGAGGGGAGGTTCATGCCTCCCACAACGCGCTCGCACACTATGCAAGCCGCCCCAGCTGGGAAATCAAGCACGGCGGGGGGAAAGGGGGAGAAAACGGCGAAGTGGGCAGAGAACGCCAAGAAGATCCTCATGGATGACGCCGGGCTGAAGATGGGGAAGGATTGGAAGGCGGTCTTCGACCTCTGGTGGTGCCTGGAAAAAGAGGATGGATTCAAGACTTCGGTGTGTCTTGCCTGTCATGAGGGTGTCATCATGTTACTGATTGATGGGTTTGTAGACCAAATCCCACCGTCCTGCCCGGCACCCGAAACAGGTGGGGATATGGGTCAAAAACGCGCGGATCGGGACGCCGGTCTTCTCCGTGGAGGTATTGTCAAACGAGTGGTGGGCATGGTGGATGGACATCAATCCCAAATGGCGGGTAAAAGATGGAAAGCTCGTGGAGGAGGGGGACGGCAACTGGGAATGTTTGAGGTGCCCAGGGCAGAACGGTTGGCTGAATATTCTGGTATGCTTGAAGTGGTGGTACGGAGGGCTTGATGGGGAATCACAGGATTGGTTGCGTGCCATCATGGATGTGAAATGGGCGCTGGAGGGATTACTTGGGTAAGTGATGATGTATTGCAACTGATGATGGATACTGAATTGTATAGGCTAACGCATGGAGAGGCACCCAACCTCGCGCCCCCCAGTCCCGCACCCAACGCACCGAACGCGCCCAACCCCGCGCCCGACGCACTGAACGCGCCCAACCCCACGCCCAACGCGCCAAACATGCCCAACCCCACGCCCAACGTGCTGAACACGCCCAACCCCGTGCCCAACGCGCCCAACCCCGCGCCCAATGCGCCCAACGCGCCCGTGGCGCCCGTGCCTGCACCCAATGCGCCTGCGCCGATCGCACCCGCACCCCCCGCCTGCCAGCCTGTCGCGCCCGTGCCCGCACATGGCCGCCTGCAGGCGCTGCTGCAGGGCGAGGGCCCGGTCAGGCCGTCGCCATGTCCCGCATACCACACCGCCATCGCGATAATGGCACCGCGCCACGCCGAGGAGGCTAGGGTGGGCAACGGCCCGGGCGCACAGGGAGCCGCCAACGAGAGTGGGGGCAGAGGCAGAGCTAAGGATGCTTAGAATGTAGATGAGACGCGCAGAGGCCGGCGGGGGGCATATTTGGGCCGATTTTCTTGTTTTTTTTGGGTATCACGTGTTTGCATATCAGCTGATTTATTTATAGAGCTTTTGACGGCTCATTTGAAGCCCCGACAGGGCTGCCGAGAGCCCTCAGATGCCGCCGGAGCGCCGCGCAGAGGGCCCCCGTGACCTACGACACTACCCATAATATTTTGCAATAGGGCCTTGGGCTACGCCCGTATGTTATCTAGATATTACAACTTAATGAGCTGACGAGAACACTGCCTTGGACGTCGAATTGCTACTAGAACACTGCCTTGGACGTCGAAATTACTACTTTGGATTATATCCACCCACACCACAAACCCCACAGAGTTGTAAACTCACCACACACTCTTGGGTATTGCACCTATTGTCTCCAGACACCCAACCTTGCCTTGGCTATTGCCCTGTCGCTGTGAAGCATTATAATATCTACCGTTTTGGATATATAATTTTGCGCAAGCAAGCAATATCTCCGCAACACAGTACTCTACACACTTTCTCCTACCCAAAACCTCTCCCTTCAACCTTTTAAAGGCTCTGAAGCAGGGACTGACACTCGTCGGTTTCTACTGGGAATCTTACGTCTTATATCTTGCACTTTGTTGGTTGGTTGCATAGGCTTTTGCTTATATCCGCGAACTTTGTGTTTTGGTATAAACATTTCGAAAAAGTTTCCCTACTAGTTTACGAGCACACAAATCATCGGGATTCATAATCGCACTGGAAAGAAATACCGAGGACACCATGCCATCTGGATCAGAGATGAGATAGTTGAATTTGCAATTGCAGTTGGCTCAAAGCCGTCTTTTACACTGCCTTCTGTCCACTCGCATTGCTACTTCTGAAACCATTGTAATCCTTCCCATTTCTACATCCCTTGCTGAAACTCTTAACATAACTATCCTTCCATGTCTGTGCATTACCGGAGTACCACACCACTGCGATCTCCCGGTCCATACAATGACACGACTCTCCACAAAAGTAACAAACCAGTACCGTTATCTGCAGCTGCGGCAGCTGGTACTTTCTACAGTTCTCCCTGTTCATACCCACAAGGAGTACATACATTACATTCAAGACCCATATTAATCACCAAAATTTCCGGCGTGGAACAACAGCTCCCCCACATGAAGCCTGGAAGAACATTGACTTCACAAAATTTGGACAATTCTGGAATCTCCTCGTTGACAGTCAATCTCGGGCAATAACAGACTCAAACCAGCGGCTCTATTATAAACTTCCCCAACAGCTAGAAGTTCACCACAAGAAGACCATCTTGTGGAGCTCTGAACATTCTACCCTTGCTGATGGAATCAACTTTGCTGGCCACAAACCGCTGCTTGATCTCCTCAACTCAGATGAAAATTATGTGAATGCGCTCCCCGCAATTCCTCTTCCAGATGGAGAGCTTGATCTTTCAATTTCAGGCTTGTACTGATGTCCTATTGTCGGTATATTTATTAACTTGATTTTTAATTTGGAGACTCAATTGATCCCATATCATTCGACCGAATGTCTGCCCTGCCAGCATCGGGTGAGCCCAGTAACTCAGCAGTCACAGGAAATGAGTCAAGCGACATGGACTCAATCACATTTGATAACACTTTCTAGCCCCCACGGGTGGAACTTCAAGATGCAGAAATTTCCATGGAAATAGGCCCTCTCCAAACAACAACACCATCTGCACCACTGGTTAAACCAGCACAGTATCAACTTTTACTCCCCGGTGCTGCCCCGCCTACAGCTGAAAGCGAAAGCTCCAAGTCTGGAGATCGCTGCACAGTATGCACAAAAGCCTATTGTGAAAAGCGGAAGGAGTGTCCAGGCAAGGGTGTGCGAAGGAGTTGTAGGTGTGAGCACCCTCCCCTGCGACCCAATGAGAAGGTCCGCATTCCAGAGGCAAAGATTATTGGGTTTTTGGCACGCCAGAGATCAAAGTAGCATCAGAAAAACTGTATTCTTGTTTGAGTAGATCTAATACTTCAATGTTCAAAACAGCTTACAAACTTTCGCTCCAGATGCTGAACACCAGTTGCAAATGCAGCACAAGGCACAAATTTGCGTCCACAGCATGTTGCAGCTGTGGGACCGGCGGGCCATTAGTGTTACCGCCGGCTAGCTGATGAACTTCAAAAAAGATTGATATAGCACCGGGAATGAAATAAGAATAATTCTGAGAATATTTGAGCGCCTAGACCAGCCCTAAATCTGAAGGGTCTTCCCTGGCCACTAAGCCGCTCGTGGAGGTATTATGACCGGCTTGTCAACGGCCAAAAATTGGAGCCATGTTGATAGCCAATCAAATATTGAGGGACCAGTTGCACAACACACTTGATGTTCACAGAGCACCCAACGGCATTCAGGGTCGTCTAGATGCTCAAATATTCTTAGAATTAATGGTATTTTACTGAGCGCGATATCTCATTTTCTTTTGAGATCAGCCGGCTAGCCGGCGGCAACACTACCCGGGGCCGGCCAGTGGCGGGTAATGCCGGTGAGAAAAAATATTTTTGTCTTGATTGTCATTGGCTGTCCTTAGTCCAAAGGAGGATTTCGCCCCGAAAGGACTAGGGACCGGTGTTTGAAGCACGAATTTGGCATCCAAATATTTGCGGGTGAGTCTCAGATATCTCTTTTCTCTCTTTTTCTTTCTTTTTTCTCTCTTTTTCCTTCTTTTTTTTCCCGTCTCTCCACAGACGTGGGACATGGGCCTAAATCTATCAGAGGCACCTTGATGATCGCTGGCTATGAAATCTGTCATTGCGCCACTCCACAGCGGCATTATTACTCGCACAAACCATGGCGCTCAGGTGCGCCCAGCGACCCCGTTGAAGACCTGACCGTTGATCAAGCGCGGGTAGTAAGCATCTATCCTGACTTTATAATTTTAGCAACCGGGAGAAGATCTTCTCAGTGCCTGCCTTGACTGATGTACCGAGTTCTGTTGAACATGGCCATATTGCTGCCGCGGGGATGGTGAGATCGTTGACACAAACCTGTTTAGCAACCGGAAGAAGATCTTTTCAGTGCCTGCGTGGTGAGATCGTTGGCACAAGCGCACCGTTTAGCAACCGGGAGAAGATCTTTTCAGTGTCTGCCTGACCAATGTACTGGGCTCTGTAGAACACGGCCATATCGCTGCCACTGGTAATTTAATGAAAAGCCTAGTGCAGATGTTCCAATTGACGATCTCCCGCTTCCTGTTCTTTGACTCGGTTCAACGGAGATCACCAATGCCCTGCAAACCTAGCTTCGAATTGCCATCGATATCATTTAATCTCCCGCTGAGAGATGATCTTCTCATCTGGCCCGGGCCGAGCATGCGCACTAAATTGAGGCAGAACAGAACTACTAGGGCTTTCACTCTCTCTTTTTATAAAATAGCGTGTGTCCGTCCGTCTATGCCGCAAAGTCGCCGAGCAGCACTGGTAATCTTATAAAAAGCCTGGTGAAGAACTTCCAATTGACGATCTCCCGCTTCCTGTTCTTTTACTCGATTAAGCAGGGGACATTGCTGCCGCGGGATGGTGAGATAATTGATGGTGTTCCTGGTTTCAGTTCGACCTTCCTTCGAGAAGTTATGGCGGGCGTCGGATACATGCGAGCCCAAGACTGTCAGCGCGGAAGGGGAAAGACAGTAACACTCGGCGGCAAACTCGGTGATTGATGAGATGCTCGCCGACGTTGATAAATCTATCGGAGGCACCTTGATGATCGCTGGCTATGAAATCTGTCATTGCGCCACTCCACAGCGGCATTATTGCTTGCACAAACCATGCGCGCTCAGATGCGGTCGGCGGCCCCGTTGAAAACCTGACCGTTGATGATCAAGCGCGGGTAGTAAGCATCTATCCTGACTATATAATTTTAGTAACCGGGAGAAGATCTTCTCAGTGCCTGCCTTGACTGATGTACCGAGTTCTGTTGAACATGGCCATATTGCTGCCGCGGGGATGGTGAGATCGTTGACACAAACCTGTTTAGCAACCGGAAGAAGATCTTTTCAGTGCCTGCGTGGTGAGATCGTTGGTACAAGCGCACCGTTTAGCAACCGGGAGAAGATCTTTTCAGTGTCCGCCAGACTCTGCCTTGACCAATGTACTGGGCTCTGTAGAACACGGCCATATTGCTGCCACGGGGATGGTGAGATCGTTGACAAAAGCCTGTGTAGCACCCGGAAGAAGATCTTTTCACCTACGTAACTGCGTATAGAAGCCATAACTGCAAACGCTCCGCACAGGCCAGGTACCTCCTTTGAAAGATCCGATCAGAGTTCTGAAGACCAGCTGAATAAGAAATGAATTGACAAAAATGCTGGTGAGTGTGTTGTATGCTCTGAAAAGTACGAGTGAATGCCGTTTATCGGCCTTACCCGCCAGTTTGAACAAATGAACACTTTCAAATAGGGGTCACGTTACGGCGTCCGATAAACCTATCACTGGTGAACAATTGAGGTCACCGGTTACAGCCCATGAACAGTTGGTCAAAGTAGTACAGTAGATGAAAATAGAAGCTTCATTGGACAGATCCCAGGAACCCCATTTACCATCCACGCCGAGACAAACGCTTCGGGGATGCCTGGAAAACCACATGGCGGTACTCAATGGCAGTTTGTGGGTATCCATTGATATTATTATAAGTCGACGAATCAATGAACGCGAAATTAATCCCCGTATCATTCACTGGACATGTCACAAACATTCCTCGAACTCTATCTCACAAATGTGGCCGCTGGGACGGAGCATGAAAACATCCATGGGTCTATGCATTTCATCAGAGCGAAAAGCGGGAGAAAATAAAGTAGGACTAGCCTCATTGAGTCCTCGGTCGTACGACGAGCTGGTTTGACCTTGAAGCGGCGAACAATCTTACGCCTGGCGGGAAAAAATATTTGGTAAGGCCGAATCAAGAAGTTCATCACGGAACTGTTTACTCTGCCACAAAAGCCACCAGTCCCCAAGATGAACTACACGGGGTGCCGGAACTTTGGAGAGAGGTGAGATAAAGTAGTTGTAACCAGCCTGGAGACCGAGTATAAGTTAACCATCAAATCTTTATTACAAAGGTCGAGACTTACACTTGTCAGGATCCACAGAAATAATGCGCCGACAGAATATGTCAACAGTGTCGAGACAGTAGTGTCCAAAAGGAGCGCACGGAGGAAACGTGCGGCAGAATCCATATGTATAGTCAGATCCGCGCAGAAACGGTAGCTTGTTGTCGAAGGACTTTAAGGACATGTCGAGACCGGCCTCCGCTCTCAGACCGCAGAAGATCACGTCAAAAACGACTTGATAGGAATCAACTTGTCATGATTTTGTTATAACGCTAGTCTCGATGGAGAATTCTGAAAAAGGGAATTGAACGCCACGATTCTCTACGTTCGCATCTGCTCGCATCTCCGTCGACCATTATTTTTAAGCTGACCGGAGTGAAGTTTACGCGCCGCTCACGGGCCGAGACTAAATTTGACACCCACCGATGCTGTCTTCTATATCAAGTCTGCAGTGGCTCTGCGAGTCAGACTGCGACTTCCCTCAGGATCCTACTTACACTAGCTTCAATGACTCGTCTCCATTTCGTCCTCTTACCACTGCCGAGCTGGGGTCAGAGTACCTTAAAGCCATCGTCTCCTTCTACTAACTTGCAAGCCCACAGGCCACGTCAGACCTTTGTGCGTGCTCGCTGGCCGCCTTGCTTCCGAGAGGGATGAGATAGTAATCACCGTCTTGATGGGTCCAAACTTGCTGGACAAAGCTCGCGCAGAGGTGTCGAGGCAGTTCCCCGATGGCCATGAAGCCCTCAAGCGTATCAGGTACCTGTCTCAAGCCGTCAATAGGTGGTTATGCTCATATCTGAAATAAAAGAGTTGTGTCTATTTTCGATTCGACCGAGACGCAAATATTCCAACTAATCCAGCCATTTGCCGAGACGTATCCTGCTGCGTACGAGAAGCTTCATCAGGAGAAGCCTATAACTTGCGCTACTACTGGGGCGACATTCGATGCCGCGCCTGCTCCCGTGGCCATCATTATGGATGTGAGTTCAACTCAAGATCGAGGTTCATCGCAATAACAACATGAGAAATAGTTCTTCGCTGTCCCTCAAATGCAGGCAACTCGAGCGCTCAGTGGGACATCCACTCAGATCATCGCCTGGGTGACCGGTGGCGCATCAACCATCATCCGACTTTTTGGCCCGGAATTAATGGGTGGCCTGGGTAATTTCGGTGAGAGGATTGATGCTGAGGCAAAACGCACCGGGAGTGATCCTGTCGAAATTGGGGACAAAGTCAGTGTTCTCATTTGCTCCGTTTCACACTAATACCCTTGCAATAGATATTCAGACACACGGATGGAACCGTTGTCAATATACCAGGCCTGCCTCCGATGCATGACTATGAGTTTTTCCCGCAAAAGGTCACCATGTTGATGACATCCGATCACATATTTCTGAAATATTTTCTTAGCTCCCTTTTGATGCCCCGGCCGCGCCTATCGTGCGGGGAGGCCATGCGTAATTCAACAAACTTTCTACTTTTCAACAGTGTTTTGACATGCTCGTAGATTCCTCATGGGATGTGATGGCGTAATCATTTCCACCGCTGAAGCGTACGAGAAAGAGTCTCTCAATGCTCTAGAGTCCTGGTTAGCTAGCCTCTCGAAGCCGTTCTATGCTCTTGGTCCGTTGCTGCCCCCGACCCTCGGCACGAATCTGCAGATCGGTCAAGGCGATTCGATATTCAAGGCATTCCTGGATGGAATGCTTTCACAACACGGCGAAAATTGCACTGTTTTTGTACGCCAAGGTATTCTAAATTCCGTTGTCCTTTTGACATGTCTACCAGATATCCTTCGGGACCGTCTTCTGGCCCACTGCCAACGAATACGTCGAAGAAGTCGTAGAAGCGTTGCTAGAGAATAAAGTCCCCTTCGTATGTTACATTATCTTCCGTGTCTTCTGCTTTAACATCCGTTTAAAAGATCCTCTGCCATGCCTCGCCGTTCGCGAAAATATCGAACGAATTGCTTACAAGAGTTGAGAACTCGGACATCGGAATGTTGACAATGTGGTGCCCGCAACAATTCATTCTCAACCATCCGGTTCGTATTGAGGCATTCCCCTTTCATCGCGCTCAATTGATATTCTGCAGGCGACGGGGTGGTTCCTTACCCACGGCGGCCACGGTGGGATAACAGAGTCCCTTTCGAGCGGCGTCCCTCTGTGAGCTCGAGCTTCAACTTACCTATCACTCTTTTTCACATTCAAAAAAATAAAGTATCTGCTGGCCATTCGAGGCCGACCAACCCGCCGCCGCCAAACATCTCACCCAAAACCTCAACGTCGCCTTTGAGCTTGTCGAGGTGCGGACGGGGCTTGGGCTGACCAAGCCTTCGTACGGCAGCGATCGAGTGCCCCGGGGCACGCGGGAAGCTGTGGGCAGCGAGATGCGCGGGGTCATCGACGAGATGCGAGGGGAGATTGGGAAGGAAAAACGGAGAAATGCGGAAAGAGTTAAAGTGGAGTTGGGGAAGGCGTGGAGCGAGGAAGGGCCCGCGAAAGTTTCAATGAGGGCTTTCTTGGCAAGATGCAGCTGAGATGACTGTGCCGGTTGTAGATTGAACGTACGACGAGCTGCCAATGGACAAGTTACAATGTAACAGTAACAGAACTCTCTTGTCACGATATTGTTTGCGCAAAGAAAGTCTTTCAGACACCGCTGGGGAACAAAGATTACGGCCAAGTACACATTGCCCGCAAGATTTAGGGCTACTTTTCTGCGAGTTAGTCAAGTTCACGTACCGGTCTACGACGCTGAATATGCTGCAACAAATTGGCGGTTGGATATTCTCACAGGAACAGTCCTGCTCAGCGCGTCTGTCTTGATTCTTGAATAATCAATTGGAACTTCCTTTGGATGATCGTCGTCCAACGGCTGGTTGATGGTAACCTTCGACTGATTGGGCCTGTTTTCGTAACCTGCCGTGGGCTGAGGCTCATTATAGGTTGATTCGGCCTTTCAACCTAATGCCGACTGCGGGACTTTTGCCATCCAGTTGTTGGTTGTGCTAGCTCCGACCGGCTAGAGTTCCCGATTCTGAATCTGTTCGGATTTTGAGGCACGCCACCCGAGTGACAGTGGGATAAAGGGGCCTGATAGATTCCCTGTCAGGAATACCCCCCGTTCCGGCGGCCCTTCTCTCTCTTCGCCACTTACATAGTCGATCTAGAAAGAACGAATGCCCGATTCAACCAACGATACTTCAAGCCATTATCACGTCGGCGTAAGTGTAACCATAACTGGCCCCCGTTGAGGGTTCACAGTCGTACATCTCGGCGTCCCAGTTGTCCAGGCCCCGGGAAGCTCCCATAAAGGTAACTCCGCCAAAATCGGCCAAAATCGCCTCAAATCCCCTACCTTTTTGGTCTCAAATCCCCTAACTCGGAGTAGGGTGTCACGCACGTCACACTACGCGTGCCCGTGACATTTTCAAATACGGTCAATTTTCGTGGATTTTTCTTCCCGGCGCCGCCCGCGGCGCCGGAACCTTGATTTTCCTAGGGGAACGCGTTCGCGCTGCCTTTCTATAAAGACTTTCAATTTTGGGGCCCGGTCAAGCACGTCGGAGTTGAGCAAAAATCCACCTCAAATCCCCTAACTTGGAGTGGGTTTTCCAGAATTTTGCCTCAAATCCCCTAACTTCGGAGTTACCCTTATGGGAGCTTCCCGGGGCCTAGTTGTCCGCGGGATCGCAAGATGAATTCCACCGGTGAGGGAAGGCTCACATCCGCCGCCGTATAGTTTTTCGTCCTCGCTCACGGATAACTTGCCGCGAACAAGACTCGACGAGGTGCACGCGGCCGTCACTCGATATTTCGGCGGCAAACTGTGCTTGGCGCCTCTCGCTGACCTGCGTCCGCGGAGGATTGTGGATTTGGGTGAGATATTGCAGGCATCCCCGTGTCACTCAACGCGATTCAAAAAGATAATCTACTGTAGATGTGGAAGCGGTGATTGGTGAGATAGCCGTATCCGCCCAGTCACACCGGGAAGTACCAAATTTCAGGGTCTGGCAAAAATGACGCGGCAGGCGCGGCATTGACGCGCATTGACGCGGCGTGACGCGCGACTGACGCGGCAACCGGCGCGCTACCTCGTATTCATCTGATATTGCTTCCTTGACCCTAAAGTCGATTTGCGCAACATTTCCTGGTGTAAATACATCATTTAACACCAAAAAAAACCCCAGCCCAAAATTTGGTCAGTTGAAACTGAAGTCTCACTAATTAGTGCTAATTAGTGGTGATTTTAACGATAATAGTCGGAATCGTCGTTGCCTGTGGTGTTTGACATCGCATCCCAGACGCAGAATTACACAGAAACGTGTTGTAAGCCTGCAATATTGTTTCCTTCGACACCAGGAAACATGGGGACTAAAGACAAACTTGATATCGAAAATGTTTCTATAGTATAGGAGGTCAACTTGACCTACAGTCTTGATATATCATATCAAACCAGTCTAACCTTTTTGCACACGACCCAGGCTCGATAAAACAAACTGGCAATCAGCTCAAATCGGTTCAACAGCAGTTCAACATCTGTTCAACTTAATTTTGACTTCCTGTACTCAGCATGGAATTCCCGGTTCTCAGCTAAGGTATGAACCACCATTGAACGAAGAATGGGGTTTATCATTGCACCCGTACTACAGTTTTCGTATCTGCAGGTGCTTGATTTCCACCTCAAGCATTTTGAGATCCTTCTATAAATCATGCCCAAGTATCTGATTTAGGTGCAAAACTCGGGGTGCCACTGACAGCCTGGTCATAATTGTACTATAGGCTGGTTCCAATTCAAATATAGCATGGCATTTAAGTTGATCTGCGACCCCGTAACCTTCAGCACCTCACTCTAATTATCGGTTAATGTCTAGTAACTGGGGCCAGGGAAATATCGATAAACCATGGATATCTACTCCGGAAGTTTTACCGGGATTATCTCTCACTATCAGGGAACGATCATCCTCTAAGATCTCAATTAATATGGCCCTTAATCCTGCGCAAAATTGCCTTCTAATTAAGTTTACGGAATTTGACAGGTGTTCACTTCATATTCACATAATATCTTCTCATCCGATCCCACATGCTGAGACTGCCGCCGATCCTACTCCGGGTTCATGTTAGGTGTCCACTGCATGCAATCCATTAATTTTCTACTTCCTGTGACATGCTACGGAACAGAGGTATCAAGATATTCATTATTACTTGGACATGTAAAATCCGACTGACTGTGCCCACCCTACTCGATCAGCACATTCTGTAATCCTTCGTATCGTGTTCTGTATTTGATGCAATTGCATCACACATCTTGCACTACATGGCGAGACCTGGTTCAACTCCAGCCTGGGTTGTGACCAAGCTTTTTGTCTTGTATCCTTTGTGTGGTAGAATTAATATTCGCTGGAAAGTACACCCAACACTCCAAGTTACCCATAGTTCGATATAAAGACGTCGATATCAATATTCTGCCGCCATGGTTGGGTCGAAACACCATTTATTTAGGATTTACTTCGCAGAATCAAGTGAGGCCTATTGGCACAGATTCCAATAACATCAGAGCTGTTACTCGAATCCTCTACATGGTTGTCTTCCACCTTCCGAATTTCAACACTCAAGAGTGATGAAGTACCCTAAATGTAAGGATCCGTGTTCGATATCAATGTAATATCAATATTTTGTTCTTTGTGCATGAACTATGTAGGGTTCTTAAAGCTCCTGTGGTAGGATGCAATATGTTCCTGCTGTTTGCGTGGTGCGATCTCGAGATGAACAGCTGACTCTCTACTGCTTGCCCGTGTATCTACTTCCGCGCTCTTGCCCAACATGGCCAAACACCCCTACGGCTCCTCCTCCCGTCACATTTGCCCACCGCGAACATGCGGCGTCCCCGCCGCCCGCGAACAGCTCAACTGTCTTCCGCCTCCTCTAACCCCCTTCCTATCTCGTTCACTCTCCACTGCTCCACCTCTGCTATCTCCGCTGCCCGCAAACGTGCCACTGCCTCTGCCTCCGCCTCCCCTCGTGCCCCTTCGGATTTTCGCACCTGCGCCATGAACTCTGCCTGTGCCAGCGCTAATGGAGTGCCTTCTCTCGGGATGTATGGTCGAAGTCGTCGAGAACTAAATGTACCGTCCATAGCAATGCCAACCACCGTTTCGAGCTCGTATGAGTTTGCGATTCTACTTGTGATTCTATGAGGTTCCGACCATCTGCAGGTGAGCTTCCTGTCGTTGCTAACGGTGTGGACGAGGTCGCTACGGAATACTTGTACCAGTTGGCCGCGTTCGAATACGACTTCGCCGGCACGCGATGCTAGCACCCTGCGGTCAAAGGCCGCCTTCCGCCCCAGCGCATAGGCCACTCGTGCGGTGTACCCATCCAAGCGCTGCTGTTCCACGTATACCATGTGGATCGCCGCGTCCTCTGGTGTAAGCGCTGTCATTGCCTGTTCTATCGGCGTTTCCGGAGTGTTCACCACTTGTCCAAAAAGCAACTCCTTGGGCCGGAATTTGACTGTCGGTAACAGGCACATGTTCAGAATGCGGATCGCCTCGTGGAAATGTAGCGGCCAGTTCTTCGGCAGTTCATCTTTTGTCATCGAGCGCCAACCATCCTCCCCAACCTCCGGTGCACACAGCCTTGCGAGAACATAGATCAGCAACTTATTTGCGCCCTCTACTAACCCGTTTATCCATGGTGAGTATGCTGCCACGACGTGAAACTTGATGCCCCATTTATCGCAGAATGCCTGGACGCGCTTGTTTTTGAAATGGCGACCTTGATCCGATTGGAACGCCCTCGGTGGTAGGTACTTCATGCATATCTCCTCTAATGCATCCTCCGTTGTATCGGCTGACCCAGCACATTGGTACATCCACCCCCAGATGTGCTGCGAGCAGGTGTCGAGGTATAGACCTATGTTGTAGAATCCGCCTCGGCCATCGGGCATTGAGAGGTAGTCGCCTACAAGCAATTCGAATGGATGACGTCTGATCACTGGGTCCAGTAACAAGTGCAAGTTCACGGGCCCAAAACCCTTGCATTTGGCGCATTCCGCAATTGCGCTGACGATTGACTCGTCGAGGTTGGGGCTGTGATACTGGTCCATCAGTGTCATTTTGACATGGTCCCTGTGAAAATGGCCGCCTGTCGCGTGCACCTCCGCTGCTTTCACCTTTGCCTCAGCTCGTGTCAAGCACTCCCGTCGCGCTCTTCCTCGTACTGCCACCCCCCCACCGAGCCTCCAGAGCTTGCCACCCTCGATGAAGAACTTCGTTGCGCTGTGTTTCGCACGCTTTCGATCCTGTAGGCTCGACCCGAAGTCCATCTCGAGGATGGCGTCAATGACCTGTAAGTACATCGGCTCCCCTTTGAAGCGCTCTCGCAACGCCATGGAGCCTTCTGGTACCGCTATGACGAGGTAAGTCTCCCCTTCCTCTGTCACCGTGAACAAATCGTTTACGATGCCCGCCCTGGCTTCCCAGTCTGGCGACACCGACCACTCGCTCCCGTCCCCGTACACCCGTGACATTCCTTCCTCCGCCCTACTCAGCGCATCTGCCACCACGTTTGTTGTACCTTTAATGTGCTCTGCTCCGACAATCTTGTAGCCCATTATGCCGTCCTTCCAGCGCGTGTGAGTAACATTGAGTTTGTCGTTCACCATTATGTGTCGTAGCGCTTCGCAGTCCGTTTCCAGCTTGACAGGCTGGCCCCATATGATGGGTGAGAATTTGTCTAATGAGTATTTCAGCGCCGCAAATTCCAAAAGGTGGGGTTGATATCGCTCTTCAGCCGGTGACGTCCGTTTGGACGCGAATGCAATCGGGTGCCGTCGCACCACTATTTTGCCACCTGGTAATGCTGTGCGCATTTTTTGGGATAGCATACCCGTGAACGCCTCCTTGCTCCCGTCTGAAGTTACGATGAATGGGAATTCTGTTACTGTGTCGAATCGCGGCGACCGCAGCACGGGCTTCGTAAGCATCGTTCGCTTCAAGTTTAAGAAGCATTTGGTGTGTTCTGTCGTCCAAACTGGGCCCAACTTGAATGCCTTCATCAGCGCGCGGAATTGCTGCTTCTTGGCCCCGGCAGGTATGTTCGCCAACTTGATGAGATCGCGTAACGGCCTTTCCTTTTTTGCGTACCTCTCCACCAAGTCGCGGAAATAACTCGTCAAACCTAGGAACGCATGTAAGTTAAGCGCGTCCTCAGGTTGCCCCCACTTGACTATCGCCGTCAATTTCGCCGCATCTGGCCCGACTCCATTTGGTCCCACCGTGGCGCCAGCGATGACCGCTTCCGTCATGAACAATTTCGTTTTCGCCGCCGACAGCGACATGCTCTCCTCCCGGAACCTGTCAAAAATGAGGCGCAGTTTGCCCATCATCTCGTCAAACTCGTCCGCCGCCGCGCCTCCATCATCCACAAACAGTTCCATTATCTCCTGCACAAGGATGTCGTGCAACCTAGAAGCGCACATATGCCCAAATTCCGTGGGTGCATCCGTGAGACCAAACGGCATGCGCATATAGGCATAGTAACCCTTTCCCGGCACAAACATAACAATATACGGCTGTACCGCCTCGTCTATTCGCACCGCAAAGAATCCCGAAGCGAAATCAAAGACGGATACATATCTGTGGCCCGAGAGTCGCCGCTGTTTGTCTCGAATATCGCCTTGCGGAACTGGTACCACCTTCAGGAGCTCATTCAGCTCGTGAAAATTTTGGCAAATCCTCCACTTCTGGGTTTTTGGCGCTTCTGGTTGTGGTGCTGTTTCTGTACGCGGTGGCAGATCGTATACTGGAGGTATGCCTGCACGCACACATTCGTCGTTGAGTTCGTGCATGAGCTCGTCGTGAGTCATCCCGCCTCCGTCGTGTTCTTTTTGCGCCATTTTTATCGGTGACACGCATTTCACATCTCTTGGATGGATCCGTCTGATGATACCAGCTTCCTCTAACACCTCTACCTGCTGGTGCAGGTACTCCGCCTGTGGTTTCGTTAATGGGCGTTGTTGCACTTTTGTGCTGAACGTGCGGCCCTCGGGTATCTTTGGTGCGTATACTGCCCCTTTCACCTGTGACACCTCGCTGACAGCCAGCGCGAAGATGTCGGCATACTCCCGCACCAACGCTTGTACCTCCCCTCGCTGTTCCTCCGTCAAGTCTGGTCCAATTTCTACTAACTCCAATATCTTTGCGACTCTCTTGCTCTTGAACGGGTTCGTTGTGCGAGTGTATATGGATTCCGCAACCGGCGTTCCGTATGCTTCTGTGTCGTAGATGTCTGCCGGCGATGCTGTGTCATCCAGGTCAGCAACGGTTTCCGTGAGAAGGATGGGTGTCGTGTCGTGTACTTCCCTCGAGGGGGTTGCGCCGGCCCCCACTGAGTTTGCGCGCGTGCACTCCTCCACTGGTGCGTTATCTCCTTCTTGCTCGACCTCCGGTTCCCACTCCGCTCCTATTATCAGGTCTATTGGACATTCTGCCGCTTCGATGTCATCAGTGTGTTCGTTTGGGTTTGACGTTAACGCTGGTACTCCCCTCGCGGGAGTTGCGCTGCCCCCCGCTGAGTTTATGCGCGCGGACGGCGTCCCGTCCGTTACATTCGCCTCCGGCTCTTTCGTTGTTCCATTCTCGTCCCCCGCTACTCTCCTTGCCCACCGCGTGCCTTGCGACACCTCTCTGTCTGCCACTTTCCCTGTAATCCTTTCGTCAGCACCGTTTTTCTCATTGGCTGTCATATCATTCAATACTCCCCTCACGGGGGTTGCGCGAGCCCCCGGTGAGTTTGTGCGCGTATGCAGTACTCCTGGCTGCCAATACCTCTCCTCGCGCAACGGCGACGGCGGTTCTTCTACATCTTCTACCTCCTCTACTGTTGGCCTTTCATCTTGCACCTCTTCTACTCGTGTTGTCGGCGCCAAGTCGACTCTTTCTTCGATGCCAACCACCCCGATTGGTACTGATCCTGAATCTCTGTGCTTGTCAAAGCCGTCACAAGTG
The DNA here is from genome assembly GCA_029281465.1 of Mycena epipterygia. NCBI lineage: Eukaryota > Fungi > Basidiomycota > Agaricomycetes > Agaricales > Mycenaceae > Mycena > Mycena epipterygia. Next base: position 94,608 of record JARJCQ010000054.1, on the reverse strand, counting down.
ATCAATTTACGCGGAAGGACTCGCCTCGCGGGGGTATTCGCGGACGAAGGTACCTCCGTTGAGGCTGCAGGCACGCCGGCCTCAGCCGGCTTAAGTTTCATCCACCACGGTTTTCCGCGTTGATTGAATAATGTTGCACGCATACCGTTCGCTTCAACCTTGACGACATCCCTTTTGTAGTCATGGACGACACCGAAGGCCGCTTGCAAAGGCTTTGCGAATAGAAACGACCACCCTCCCCCGCTGTCGAAGACCTCAAATTCGCCCTCCACTTGTACGCCTTCGAGTTCCAACGCGCCTTCCCACGTTCTTTTCCACCGCACCAGTTGTCCGCTCGCCATTCGCAACATCTTTCTCGATGGTCGACCTCCTCCCAGGCGGTGTTTGTTCTTCTCCCACACCTTCTCGTCCATCGCCCCCACTCCTGCACCTCCGTCAAACAGCCCCTTCACGCGCACCTTCTCGCCCTGCGGACCATGGATGATCACCCAGTGCTCGTAGGGTTCGCATTTTGCTTTCTCGCCCGTTCCCACAGCATACAGGTCAACAATTTCGCATTCTTCGTTGGCAAAAACATTGATATCCTGTACGTTAGGGGAACCATGGCACTCCAATGGCCTCGATTCCCGGGTCGTCCGTTGGGCTTCTAGTCGGACGACCCCGTGACAAAATCCTCCTCCTCCGCGTCTCCGAAGTCCATCCACTCCGCCACCACGTTGACAGGTACGGCCTTGGCGGCGATGTTCCGCATACAGATGCTGCGGAACGTCGTCTCCTTGGGTGGAATCGCAGGGCCCGGGCACTCGGACTTCCTGTGCCACGGGGTTGTCACCTTCCCGCAGCCGAAACACTCTCCCGAGCACGGCGCCGCCGTCCCCGGTGAAAGCGGGTACCCCACTTGTTCTAGGAGCACCTTCCCCTCTCCGTGTGCCGCGTTCCACAACCCTACACGCCTCGCGTACTCCGCGCGTCCTTCCGCATCGTCACGTAACAACGACCGCGCAAGCCTTCCTGCCACCTCACGCAACCGCGCCTTCGCGTTCTCGTCCAGGTTCTGCTGCTGCTGGCCACCAAAAAGGTTCCCACGTCCACCTCCCGATGCGAATGGGTTGCCTCCTGCAGGCGCGACAGGGCCCGTTGGCGCCTTGGGAGTTCCGAGCGCCGTGCGTGACAGCTGACCTGCCATTTTGCTAACTGGCGTCATGGGCGGTGTGCGATTCTTTGCGAGGTCGTTGAGTGTGCGCTCCATCTCCTGCGCCTTCTTTGCCTTCGCGACTCCTTCCTTGATATGGATGCGATCGACGGCCTTGATTGCTGCGGTGAACGTCGTCCAGTCTGTTTGTGTGGAGGGAACCTTGTCGCGAATGACCTCAGGTAGTGCATCGCGTGCCTGCCAAATCCCGCTCGTGGTACCATCGATCTTGGCTAACTTTGCTATCTCCAACAGCCGCCCTGCGAAGTGGACATGGGCAAATACATCCGCGCCGCTCACTTTCACCGTGGTGCCCAACTCTTCTACTGTGAGCTTCAAGCTCGCCAACTCCCTCTCCCACTCCTGCGCCGTACGCTCCGCCTTCTCCGGACCTGGGAACCGCGCCAGAAACGCTGCCTCCATGGCAGCCCACGTTGTCGCTGGGTTCGCGCTCGCCTGCAAATCTTTGTACCACTTTTCCGCCGGTGAGTTCTCCTCCAGATAGTCTTGCAACGCGTCGATGCGTGCAGCATCCGCTGTAACAGTGAGATCGCGCATATGCGCACGGAATTTTTTGATAAACGTGCTGGGGGTGACTGTTTTTGTTTCAGCAGACGTCGCCATCTCGGGATCTCCAGAAAACATTGGCACAATTTCCGCGGGGGCCATTCGGGCTCGTGGAATCTGTTGCTGCTGCGGTGGTGGTGTCGGGGATTTCTGTGTTTGGGGAACAAAGGGCGACGAGGGTGGGGTGTCCTCGAAGTCGTTTGTGTCGTCGAAAAGGTGAGGGCTGGGCGTCGAGAATTGCGACGACGGCGGTGTCGATGTTGTGGACGAAATGGTGGTTAGCGTAGGTTTGGGGTTACGGGAAATCCAACGGCCTCTTGTGTTCCTCGGTTGTGATAAACTTCTCTGCGCGGCCAGGTTTTCTACTGTTCTTCTTCAATGCCACGTCCGCGAGTCCTCGAATGTGTTTCCGCGTGTTTGTTGTCCGACTGCTGTGATATCTCTTGGTGTGCGGTTCGAATCGCGCTCCAATCACCACAATGTGGTAGGATGCAATATGTTCCTGCTGTTTGCGTGGTGCGATCTCGAGATGAACAGCTGACTCTCTACTGCTTGCCCGTGTATCTACTTCCGCGCTCTTGCCCAACATGGCCAAACACCCCTACGGCTCCTCCTCCCGTCACACTCCAATTACCAGCATTTATTCAGTATTTTTTTGTGCACTTGAGATCCATTAACGCAATGTTGCACACCCACTTCCAGTTTTGCGTCTGAAAATTTTGATCGGCAAGAGATACTAATTCTAAATCAACCAGACCGTCTTCCCAGAACTTTATAAACTTCGCCAAGGTAGTTCCCCAACTTGTAGTCAGTGCAGTTCCCCAGCGACTCAATTTTCTGTTTTACCAATGTGTAACACAAAGATGCAGCCTCTGTCCCCAGATCACCTTTTTCTTTCTAATATCTCCGCATCAGGTTAGTTGAGGTGACGACGTGGGAAGCCGGAACTCTTCTCAGTTGCCAACAGCCTTGAGGAAGTTCCTTGTTGCAGGTGCATTGATTGGAACAATGAACTCCCCAAGATTGTTGATACTCCACGGTACCACATGTACAGTCAGTTGTGGGTTGACCCAGACCCAGTTATGAAATATCCTGGATTCGAGCTTCATTCAAGGTCTAGGCTACCACAGAAATAATTACATCATCTGATGTGCGGGCGGGCTGCAATACAGACTTTTTTGTTCTATCATAATCTAACACAAGAATGAGTGCATGGATAAATGAGTCCAACACCACCAGCTGGGCAAGGCCTTGAGATTTGTCAATGGCTTTTTGAATCATGTCTTTTGCAATTATATGGTCTCGCCACAAGAATGTCCTATTTCTCCGAGCCAACCATGCTACTCGCTGATTTTCGATGGGATTCTATTCATCTTTCTATATACAGCTCCTACATTGAGATTTCCGTGATTTTTCACTTGTTCAAGTGCAAGCATTTCCAGATCCAAATGAATGTGCTCACCAGCCAGATTCAAGTTGCATTTGATGGTCTGAACCTTGGTATATGTTGAAATAAAACTTCTCTAGTACTGGGCAACATGTACATAATGTATTTGAGTGATGCGGCATTGACGCGGCTGTGGCTGTCCTGACGCGGCGTTGATGTGGGACCGGCGCGCATTGAGCGGGTGACGCAGCAACTGATTAATTTTAGGGACCTTCTAGCAGTTTGAAACGACCCCAAAACATCATTTTACATGTTTGAAGGTCAACAAGGGCTGAAGAAATCAACAACCATGCTAAATCACTGGAGATTTCAGCCCAAAGAACTATATCCTATCCCTGAACATACTCAATTTGTGTGCTAGACCTTATCCGACACCTCCTGGAGGTAGTTTGAATGAACTAATGTAGTCTAGAAAGATCGGTGCAAGTTCCAAAAATGCCGCGTCAACGCCGCGCCGGTCCGCATTAATGCCGCGTCAGTGCGCGCCTGCCACGTCATTTTCTCCGGACCGGTGAACACCCTCAAATCGCTGATACCCGACCTCGAGCCAAATGAAGATAAACTTCCGCAAGGGTCGGAAGATCTGGGTGGTGGCTATAATCTCCTGCGTGCATGAGATGAATACAATCAAGTCATACGTGGAGCACAGGGTGATGCTATTCGGGAGTATCTGGAAGCAGTTAATGGAGAATCATATCCAGAGCACTTCAAGCCATCCCTCCAGCGCTGGACACGCCTACGCCTTCCGAACGGACAAATTCTGCGATCTGCATGGAAAGAAAAGCAGAAAGCATTGTTCAAGGTTCGAATGTCCCGCAATACCCGGGTAAGCATTGGCACAAATTGTCGGAATTAATATTTGACCGTGTTGTGATTCTCAGTTCATTGACTCGGCTGGTGACGAGGCGTACGCAGAGATACATTTCTTCTTTCAAACAGATGTTGACGGCGAAATCTTGACCTTGGCTTTGATTTCCCGATATCACCCCCAGAGCAAGATCTTCTGGAGGCGTTGTCCACGACTCTTTGGGTATGCGAGGAGCTAGATGAATCTACATCCATGGAGATCATCGAGGTGGAAACGATCCGGTCGGTCGTAGCAATGGTTCCATTTGACAACGGTCGGGTTTTTATGGTGGAAAAGATGGGCCTGGAGATAGGTAGCATGGCTGGAGTGGACGAAGTCGATAGTGAAAGCTAGAATAATGATAGAGCGTGTCCTGCACTATAACAAGTCGTGACTTGGCGCGAGCGCAATTCAAACTCCGCACCCAGGCATCCTCTCCACCACCCACGACATCCTACTCCATCCGCGGCCAATTGGCAGCCATGGCGCATGCCCTGGATCTCCTCCTCTCTCCTCTCGAGTCTGGCAATACTGGCCCCAACTTTCTTGGCAACCTCGGACCCAGCCCAGCATCCAGCAGCAGCTTGTCTTGTCAGCGCGAATCCTCGTCTTTCGGGTCTCCAGAACTTCACAGGAATTCGTTCAGTGATACGCTCATGGCTTGTCTGAGAGCGCGAGCTGATAAAACAAATACCAGGCTCATAACTCCAAGAATGACCGTGAAGCTAAGTGTGTGCGAGTGGGTCAATCCATGCTCAGTACTCGACTGTGCATGAACGGCAGCAAAGGTGGGAATATGGGGATACGAAGTGTTGGCAAGACGGCGAGCGGCGATGGGGAAATAGAGCGAGATCAATAAGACGTGTACGACAAGGGACAGGGCGCGAGCGGAGGCGGAGGCAGAGGCAAACATGAGCAACGACGAAGGCTCAACGCGGCGGCATACGAAGGTTGGGATCAAAACGGTGCGATGTCATTTTCATGTCGAAATGGGAATACAAGTGCGGTATATATAGTAAAAGTAAAACAATAAAGGAGAATGTATCCCTCGAGGCTGTACATGTCTGTCGGAGAAATTGGCAACAACTGAGTAAATATCACCAATAGGGGTAAAATGCAATTTGCTCAAAACATCGGGGACCTGGCACTGTTACAGAAACCTCGGAGATTAAAAGCCACAATTAGAACATCATGAGGTAAGATATCGACTCTGATCGACCCGATTTGGCTTGATTCGGCGCTTAACGAGGAGCGGCGCTCATCATCAGCAACTTCCGCCCACCCAATACAAGCCCTTTCAGCTTGGATCCCTTTGGTGCGAGCACAGATGACCACTGGGTAGGGAGTCTTACTGGCGACCCCTTGTGGCTAACCCAGATGAGTACCCGCAGTCTGCTACAGCAAAAACCTCTACTACCTGGAACCCCGCCATCGCAGAAGTTACTCACGAAGCTCATGGGAAACCGCAGCATGCAATACATGCAACTGTTCAGTGCACATAAAAAGCTCGAGGACCGCTTTGAAAGCGCGCGCCAGGCGTATGAGGAACTCAATGTTCGGTACAGCACCTTGACGTACGTCCCCCCGTATGCTCCCCTCGTTCTATATCTGACTGCCCTGTCAGATCTGCATATACTGCCCTCGTTACAGCCGTCTCCGATAAATTGGATAAATTGACCACCATCAATGCTCCCCACCCCTCAATTCCTGTTTCTACCGCTCTGGACCTTCTCTCCACCACTAAAACATCAGATCACCTCGTGGAACTCGACCGCTCTGCCTACCAACATGTTACTGGACAGAGGCCGAAATCCTCGCCGAGGCGCAGCAGCACAATTCAGCCAAAGGGAAGGCCACTATGACCGACATGCAGTCAAAACGTGGCTCCAAGTGCTTGTCCGAGGACGACGCAAACATCATGTTTCCGTTTATCGAGGACAAGGATGGGAACATGGTGTCCGGTGGGCGTATCAGAGCTGTGCGTGCTCATGCGCGGAAGATTTGGATCTACCTCTACAATCTAGGTCGACTTCAACCGCACTGGAACGACGTCGACTCAGTCGTTAGAAGTTACTATGCTGGAGAAATGTGTCTGACCTTCCCCGAGCTACAACTCTGTGAGCTCGATTGTAAGTCACACCGCATCGCGACTTTGAGCTTTCCCGGTTGGTACAAAAGCTACTCCGCCGGTCACGAGTCCAAGGCCGATCCGGACGAACTCGACACAAAAGCTATGGCCGTTGTTTCCGGCAGCAAAAGGTCTCCCTCAGGCAATCCCGATGGCGAACACATCTTGAAAAAATCTAAACACCAGTCCAAGAACTGTGCTTCCGCCCCCGTCTCTGTCGCTGTCTCTATCGCTACTGTACCTGTCACCGCATCACCACCAATTCAAATTCCCGCCATCGCTACCACATCACTGCCAATTCCCACCGACGCTACTGTCACCGCATCGCCGCCAGCGATTCCTGCTGCCGTCGTGATACCTACAGATGGTGCCCAAGGTGTCGCAACGCAATCAAATCCCACTCGTGAGTATTTCGTATCGTTTAACCTATCTTCTGACTGCGCTTCTAGCACTTACCGCCATTACCCCAGTTGGTGGGAACGAAATGCCGGCGGCTGGAAGTGTCGCGGCCACCAGCATCACCGTCGCTTCCGCTGCTGCTCCAGTGGTTATTGTCCCTGGCCCGTCGTCATCGGGGGTATGTACATTTTTGCTGTCGCATTCGTTCTCTTCATTCCAACGACACATGTATAGGTCGATGACCCGTTGTAAGTTGTCCAATCTACTGAGAACGTTGAATAATAATGTGTCCATAGAGCATCTCTTGGTCCCTCTACAGGCCCAACCTCGTGATCGGACTTTGTGGAGAAGATTACGAAACAGGACGAGAAGAGTAAGACCACCATTTCATGTTTCGTTGAATCATTAATCATTTCCGTTCCCAACAGAAGCCAAAGAAAAGAAAACTAGTTATCTTCGGCCTACGTCAAGCAAGAGCCCGTGGTGGGTTAATTCCTTTAGCCCAGGATTAGACTGACATTGCATCAATCAGAAACCTTTGTTTACAGGACTACATTGCCAAGAACGGAAAAGTCACAAAGCCGGTGTTCGATCTTTATTATAACGGTCTCTCAAAAGACGAAAAAAAGTGAGTTTGCCAGATGATTGAATGATGCATAGATACTCAGATTTGTATAGATCTAGATCGACCGCAGCAACGCCGCCCAGGAAGCAGCGAAGACCGCAGTAGATTCCTAATTTTGTAAGTGCGAGCACACCCTTCGCTGCAGTTGGCTTATCTTTTTCTCAGGCATAACACTATATCACGGTCGATTTCTCCACGTCTATGGGTGCTGTTCCGTTCCCGCATCTTCATCTCTATTGCAGGTGCATTCTAGTTTCATTGCATCCGACGAAAAACGGTACATCTTAGTATTTACTTTTATACATCTATTTGACTTCTGAACCTGGGATTAGTTTTCAGGTATCTCCACTCTGACACCAGAAACCCCCTCGACTGTGTACAAGTGTCGAGTTAGATGGGAGGATGGGGCGGATGGCGCTGGGGAACGGTGGAGGAGCAGCGGCGAGGCGGAATAATGCAGCAGTATAATTCATTGTATCGAGGGGTATCAATAGAGCTCGATGTATACCTCAATCCGGCTCGATCCGCATCGATCCCGCTCGATCTGCTATCGAGGCAAATCGAGGATAGTCCAGATGAGCGAGGCAAGTTGAGAAGCTGACCAATCTCTCGATTTGCCTCGTCTTGGCTCATTTTGCCTAGCCGGTGTTCTCACTGGGCCTTACGATTCACAGAAGTCATTACAATTGAACATTGTAACAGGTTCCCTTTTATTTGAATTCGGCAGGACCCTTACTACAGAGAACTATGGAGGACCCCTATTCAACTACAGAGCACTACGTAGGGCCCCTAGTCAACTACAGAGAACTATGTAAACCCATACCTTCACTAAGGTTAGGCAGGGGTAGAGGTAAACCTCCAGAGGTCAGAGGTAAGGTTGGCAGAGGTAGGGGTAGAGGTCAGGCCATTTTGAAACCTCCCAAACCTCTGCCTGACCTTTGGAGGTCCAGAGGTATGCAGAGGTACAACTCATATATGTTTCAAAGACAGTTTTGGCTGCTTGAAATCCAAATTTTGTGAGCATACCATCTAGCTCTGAGACCTGCATTTATTTATGAGCATATTTGTATCTGAACACCTGAAAATTGTGTGCTTGTAGGTTCAGACACAGGCATGTGATATGTTGAGAAGGCCATTGATAACAATGAGAGTCCCACTGAAGTCAGATAACCTTGTATCTGGGAATTATACCTTGTAGGACTCGCCTGTGCCCATCAAATGTAAAAATAAATCCTTGTTTGGCTCAAATTAATAGCGAAACCTTAGAGGTATACCTCCAAAGGTCACCAGGGAGGTCATGAGGGGTAGACCTTGGAGGTTTTAGAGGTAAGGTAGAGGTCAACCTCCCAAAGGTAAGAAGTTTCAGAGGTAAGGGTAGAGGTTGGCCCTCAAATACCTCTACCTCTACCCCTGCCTAACCTTAACCTTCACTACGGACACTACAGGCGCTACAGCACACTACGTAGGGCTATGTAGCGGGCCCAGGGTTTGCTGATGACCATTTATTACAGAAACACTCTACCTTAGAGGCCTATTTTATATATTCATATGGCCCTCTGGGCGCCCCTGGTACCTCAACAGTCGACCCAGATTCCTCCCACGGTTATATCATGCCGATTTGAAATCATCGTCGCATGCCAGCTTGATGCTCCGAGTTGTCTTTTAATGCAATACACCATAGTTGAAGCACTGGATTAAACGAAAAAACCAACAAGGCATATAAACACTCGATATAGAACTACATACACTCAATGTGTATTATCTGTCTGCAATTTAGGAGGTAACAGTGTGCATAACACCATCTTCGACATCGACTTGAATATCATTGTTAAACAGAATGGGCAGTGCATTGAGGTCGTTCATGCTCTCCAGTGTCAGGGATTGGGCGGGCACAGCAATTGCTGAGATTTCGTGCTGGATGAAGGGTGTGGAACGAGGATATGCCTTCTTCAGGAAAACTAGCAAGTTGGTGGTACACGCTGGGCCGCAATGGTGGTTCATTATTTGCTGTAGGATCACAGGTTTCGGCATACCAAGCGGCACAACTATATAACGTGATATTGCTATTTTGTTGAGTTGGTCGGCAGATAAGGTCAGGAACATCTGGGTGAATGCGGAAATCAAGTTTCAATGGAAAACCGAATGTCCTGGTGAACCTGAATAGGTCTCAGCAACAGTGCGCTTGTCTCCGATGTCGGTGAAGTCATAGGAGCGGTTGAGACTGAAGGTGGTAATGGTGCCCATTCCATCACACTGAAAACCTTGATCAGGAACCACAGCGGGACTATGGTACACGGACATAGCAAAGGACGGAACCAGAGAACGATCGAGTTGCCCCAGCAAAGACTGGTACATGTATGATCTTGAAACTGTGCTACTAGGGCAGAACAACGAGCAAACAATGTGAGGCCGTGGACGGTTGCTAGCTGTGCAAGTGACCGGACTTTCATAAATTTGTAACTCGAAAGAAAGGTGGGATAATTGTCACAGGAGCAAGCCACAATGTCGTCAGGGATGTGTTTGTGGGCGGCATGGAAACCCATGTATTGATAGGACCTATTCAACTCATGAACGGCAATGTGACTCAGACATGGAGTAGGTGAACTGATGAATTGCACGATAGGCAAAGTGACATTGGACGTTGAACAAGAGGCAAAGAATGGTGAACTATTGGACGGTGGGGCAGCCTGCAAATGTGGGTCGCTATTCGGCAAAGCGCCCATCGAGTGGAGAAGCGCTACGGATGATCATCAGACGGGTAAGGGTTGGACTCAAAGTGAACCGTACGTGGTGATCCGAGATGTTGAAAAAATGCTTGAGGTGAAAAGAGGTCTCGGGTGTTGCTGCTACCGCCTGCACCCGCGTTGTTCATCGCTGGAAATTCGTTAAAGGATGCTCGGTGGACATTACCAGGAATGCAGAGGTATGGCTGCCGTCGTCGCCATCTGACGTATCATTGTCGTAATGGATAGCCTTGCGTTTCCCCAAGACGACGTTTACGGAGGCAGCCGGTGGATTTGTGGCAGGGCATTGGAAGTGGCATGTTCTCGCACAGCAGGGAGGGAGTCCGAGGCAGCCATGTGAGAAGGCACTGGGTCGAGAATATACGGTGTATCAATAAGGAGCGGAGTAAGTCGTTGTTCAGGCTCTTCATCCACAGTCTCGATAGATAATCCTCCCCTTCGTCCTCATCCCAGGAGTCACCTCCCTCATCCTCCTCGTGCTCTGTCCTCGCCTCCCTGTTGCTCGCCACGCCCTCCCACCCTAACACGATCCACGTTGCCACATCAGACCAATTCTCCTCAAATCACGTCTTCATGTCGTCCTGGATCATTGCCTGCCCCACAGCGTACGCATTCAAACCCTCGCACAGCTCCGCATCCACGTGGCCTCCCTCGTCCGTCCCTACATCCTCCATGTCCTCCCTCGCATCCCCCTGACCACTCTTCAGGTCTCTCCACCATGCTGTGTGCCACTCCACAAAGACCAAGATCCTCCTCATCTCGTCCTCCAGCAAGTCGACCTCTTCTGTCCAACGATGTGCCCTTGCCCATGTCTTCGCCCCTTCCACACGAAGCCCCTCATCTGTTGCCTGCCACACCGCATCTTCGCTTATCGATACCGCTGCGGTCAGTGAAGTCATGCCCATTCTCCAAATCCATGACATCTCCCTTGGCTGGGGTGGCTCCTGTGGCTCTTCACCAGTCTTCTGCTTCTTCTTCTTCTTCTGCTTGGGGTCGTGGAACAGGGTGTTTGGCATTCCCCGTACATCTTCAGGCAACAACTCCTTCAGCACCAACTTCCAATTGACCTCTTTCAAGCTCGGCGCCAGGCTGACCATCGCTCGTCGCGCTGCCAATAGTCCTCGGCAAATCTGAATAGTGGCCCTTGCCTGCGTCCCGCCGGCCACCCCGCTGATGTGCTTCTTGTTGAGCTTGCACTGGTGAGTCCGCACCAGCAGGAGCTGCCGTACATTTTCTAACATCGCATACGTGTTCGCCTCCTGCATGTCAAACTTGTATTTGGTGTGACTGGGCTTGATGGAGAACCCCGATGTCCTTGCTTGCTTGGACGGAAGCCAGAGCTCGATAGCGTGCACTGCTAGACCAGCGATTGGCTGAGACTTGGCTGCTGTGGCACGGGATTGGTCGTCAGAGGCACACTGAGTTGCCAGGCTGGGCTGGAAGCTCGTCTGTGTCTGGATCCAGCTAGCGATCTTCCTCTGGAGCTTGTTGCCCCGTTCGAGCATTGTGGTCTTCTGGCCGTCCATCGCATGCCACTTCAAGGCCCTGACATCGGATGCGAGGTCGCGTTGCTCCCCCTCCAACTGCAATCCCATCGTGATCATGTCCACTGCGGGGAGCTCGCCCCTCACATTGCCTGCCGCATCCCCCTCCACCCCATTCTTCATTTCTTCCGCTATCTGGCCCCGTACTGCCTGCAGGCTCGCATGCTTCTCGGCGACATTTAAGGGGTTTGGATTCTGTGGGTCTAACTCCCACAACTCCATTGCCTTTGTCCATAGCACGAGCGTCTCTGTGGGCAGCGACACCCCTGTCTCCACCAGTTCCTGCTGCTTGTCCACCATCTGCCCCACCGCCTTCTGGATCCTCTCCAGAATCACACACCCCAGTGCTATGACCTTCTTGTGGTTCCAATCGTTGAAGTGGTTGTCCAGCACATCGCGGCAAGAGCCCGGTCGCATCTGCATGGTGCTCGATGCCAGAGAGTTCGCATTGGCCCAACCGCACTCTGGGGCCTTGCCATCTGTCTGGTCGACATAGGGGGTGAGATTGAACGAATAGAGGATATTACAAGCCTCGATGTGGGCAGGGAGATGGAACTTTGGGATTGGCCACACAAAGATGCGGCCCCCGCACAACTCTGAAGCTGTGGCTGGTATTTCGCAAGTCGACACCATATATTGATGTGCCATTGACATATGATATTGTATTATACAATAAGCTGGACGAGCTCATCGTACCCTGCCAGACTCATCCAGAGCATGTAATCCATGTTAATGTGCCTATATTGATGTTAATTACAATCTCAGACTCATCCAAAGCACATACCTTTCCCCCTTTTGCAGATCACCCACACCGTTGGGGCGCTTCATGTTATGACGTGCACAGTCCACAGTTCCGATCCCTGATGAAGCCGTCCCCCTGGCCTCTCGATCAGGCTGATCGACCACGTCGTGAGACACGCAGTTGCTCTTCTAAACAATGGTCAACATCAGAAACACCCGGCGGCATCCAGGACACACTCACGTCCTGCTCCATCTCCCAATTTTTGCCCACATGTTCCATATATGCCTTCATGTCGCTGAAGATTGCGACGCCTTTGTTCAGCCCAGGGTCTGCTTCCTCCGATGACACCTGCTTCATCCGGAAATTGGCATCAATGGCGAGGAACAGCGTATAGAGGTGGCGCTTCTCGCGAGCCACGTGTTGCCTCTCCCTGTCACTTGGCAAATTCTTTCCTGGTTGCGGGCAGGCCAGGCAGAGGATTGTGCAAGCCCCTGCCCCGATGTTCCTGGCACCCCCAGACATGTGCCCCTACCTAGAGTGTTTAAGCATCTGGAGATGCCTCCACTCTCGGGTCATTTGCAAAAACTTGCTGTAAGATCCTGTCGACAGCATCAATCTTCCAATCTACAATGACCAAAATGCAGGACGTACCTGCAGCTGAAAACTGCCCGTATTGTTGGTGTTCCTCACAAGAGCGTTATAAAATTTGTATGCCAAACATTTTGACTCGAAGGAGAGCATGTGGAATGCTCAGAGTATGCAGAAAGTGGCTGCAGATTGAGGGTGGATAGTTGTAGAGGGGTAAAGATGTGCATGCAACAGCTGTATCTGCCGCGGGGCAGCCGTGCCACACGTGCAGAAATCCACTGCTACCTCGTGTATTGCGAGGTTGTCCACAATGCAGAAACTTTCAACCTTGGCCTGCTCTTCCTGTGTTGGTGTTCTGGCCTGCTCCGCCGCCATTCTCACTAAGATGCCGGGACAGATTTCCACCCATTTGTGTCCCAGCTGGATGCGCAGCCCGAGTTTTTTCAGCATTGTCTCCACAAAAGAGGTTCCAGACCATTCCTGCAAAATCTTATCAGTTTGGCTTCAGTGATAAGCACACCCCACACACACCTTGATCCCGTGGAACGGATTATCTTGGCGTAGATGCACTGTACACCCTTGGCAAAACATAGTGTGAGTGAAGCACCCCTCACATCGATCAAGAAGTGAGCGAGATCTGGATCGGCGAATATGATTAAGTAAGCTGATGATCAACCGGTGATCGCCAGGATGTCTCAGCAGTCCTCTCAGTCGGTATTGAACACAGCAAAATATTATTATGTGGGTAGAGCAGTTAAGGAGGGTTAACTGAGAGATCTTTGCGAAGTATCCTTGCCTAAGCCGGGGAGAAAGCATTGAAGTGAGGTTTGATGAGTTGATGCCATCTGATGAAAGTTGCCTTTTCTGGGGGGGGGTGGGTCGTGGGAATTATTGAGAGATCCAGAGATCACACGCCTCTTGACATCGATACCTCTGTGTGGCGGGCACCTGACATTCCACACATCGCGCTTGGCCGCAGTAATTGCCTCTCCCTTCATCACAGATGTGCTCATTGAGGAATTCCTCCAGATCGTCGGTGACCCAGATATTAAGCGGTCTGTCCTTTAATTCAACGTCAATAACAAAACAGATCACTCACTTGAGGCAGAAAAAAGCCTCGCCGAATCCCGCAAATCTCTTGGACCCTTGCCCACGGGGTACCCATCGTCGAAATCAAATGAGTCTGAGAGCAATAGCTCTTGATTTTCTTCGCCTCCAGGCGGCCCGAAATCCGGGGCCACTTCAGGATACAGCAGATCGTGGGGTCTGGCTAGTGCTGTCGTGGCGACACATTGACACTGGACTTTCGTCGTCACTGTCCAAGAAATGGGCCATCATTGGACAATATTTCCTGCTAGGCATTCCTCTGACGAAATGAGCGACGAGAGAGGAGGCAGAGGCAACGAGGGAAGAGTTGAACCCAAGAGAGGCAGAGGCAGAAGAGCACGCGTGCGTCCAACGGCGTGGGACGCATGCAGAAAGGAGTGTTTGAGTGGCACAAGACACGCTGTGGAGCTCCCACATGCACTACACCATACACCATGCACAGCACACCATCTCCCATCCAAGCCTTATTCGCAATCTCGCTTCGACACCCAATCCGGATTCATACATCCCATTTTAGGACAACCACGTCTCCACTTCGAATTATCATATTTGCATTACAACCTCGGACAACGCATGCCTGCGGACTGTCATCACCTTCCACCACGCCACGACCCTGCCGCCAGCAAGGACTCGGACCTGTAATCCAGGAACTCGGACTTTGAACCACTTGATAAACACCAAACTTGGTTCACAATCCCAATGCGAAATAAGCTATTGGTCTCGCCACACTTGAAACAACGGTTCTGCTCGGCTCCCCCTGCATTTACAGTACCGAGGACCAGACAGGAAAGGTATAAAAAGTGTAGGAACGTAGGACAGTAGTCAGTCAATCAACGGTGTACTTCCCCCGCTACCTAATTCATCCCTTGGTACCACACACACCGTCTCAATAATCAATTGGCCACACACACCACACACACATTTGCCCACAGCATCTCATCGACTAACACCCTTCTTTTCGCAGCTTAAGAAATAAGCTTGCGTGAAATCACTCTCTCCGACACACACACACACCTTTATTGATCGCACACCTTCCTTCACGAGCCCAGTGCTCTGTAGAAGTGGGAACACAATAAAGGACCTTGGAAAATCGTCTACAGTGACCTCTGGTTACAAGCGAGCGTAACCACACACCTAAACGAAGAATGCAGTCAACGTCAGGGAATTTCTGTGGACACAGCCCCTGGCTTGTACCAGTTCACCAACTATGAACGTTCATTAGGGGAAATTTGAAGTGAGGTTACATCAGGATCTCTGGATAGTCAGCAACAGCATGGTTTAAGTTTAAACCATGTCGTCTCCAACAATAACATTTGGTTTAAACCGGTTTAAACCAGGCCTTGGGACCCTATAGGCTGCCTATTATTCTGTAGTGGAACCAAGGTCAGTTCTAAAAACCAAGGGTGGTTTGAACTGGTTTAAACCGTTTTTTTGGGCTGTCTGTTGTTCTGTAGTGACACCAAGGTCGGTTCGAACCATGTTGGTTTAAACCATTTTTTAGGTTGACAGTGGTTCTGTGGTGAAACCAAAGTAGGTTCAAACCATGTTGGTTTAAATCAGTTTAAACCGTTTTTTGTTGTTCTGTAGTGAAACCAAGCTTGGTTTGAACCATGTTGGTTTAAACCAGTTTAAACCATTTTTTAGGCTGTCTGTTGTTTTGTAGTGAAACCAAGGTCGGTTTGAATCATGTTGGCTTAAACCGGTCAAACCGACCTTGGTTTCACTATGGAACAACAGACAGCCCAAAAACGGTCTAACCGGTTCAAACCACCCTTGGTTTAAACCAGTTTAAACCAACATGGTTTGAACCTACTTTGGTTTCACCACAGAACCACTGTCAACCTAAAAAAATGGTTTAAACTGGTTTAAACCAACATGATTCAAACCAACCTTGGTTTCACTACAGAAAAACAGACAGCCCAAAAAACGGTTTAAACCAAGGGTGGTTTAAACCAGTTTAAACCAACATGGTTTGAACTGACCTTGGTTCCACTACAGAATAACAGGCAGCCTATAGGGTACCAAGGCCTGGTTTAGACCAGGATGGTTTAAACCAGTTTAAACCAAACATTATCGTTGGAGACAACATGGTTTAAACTCAAACCATCCCAGAGTACGAATTTTGATATTTGCACTCCAGATCTGCAAATCATCTGCAACGAGGCCTTTCTGATATATGTTGACTTCCATACCAAGTTTGAGAATTAAAACAGAGCCTAAAATATTGAACATATATTTTCTCTTCAAGTTCTTGACCGCATTTTCAGCAGGATGGCCGGTCGAATAAGCGGGACGAATTCCGGTTTCTTCAAAGACCTATGTATCGCGTAAGTCAAAAACATCCAATAATACTAACTTTGGCCCTACCCGCAACGTTTTCATCTGAAGAGTGTCGTAAAATTCTCCTTTCATGATTCCACCTAGAATTGTGCACTGGATATCTTCTCGGTTGATATCTGCGTGTGAAGTCTCGATGGGATTGCTTGTACGATCTCCCGCACACTAGATGAGCCGTCGAATTGAACTCTTGGCCCAACACATAGCTTGAAATGCGAACTGGCTTCGCTCCTTGTCGTGTACCCAATCTATGCCGGGTCAATGAGTGAATAAATATTGTAAGAATGCATACCGTTCCCAGCTTTGCCTCCCAAATCCCGGATCGACTGGATCGTCCCGTCCCAATCTTTGTGCTCCACACAGATCAGAATTCGCATCAGCTCCTTAACCTTCTCGGTGACTTTGCATTTTTGGATGTTTCGGAAGCGTGGGCAACACACAGGCGAAAAGTGCGGTGAAGATGTTCATAGGGAGTAAGATTTCCCAAAGTCCGAGACGGGTCATGGAGATCTTGCGTATGGCCGAAATGTTGCACAATTACTTGTGTCTGCGCACACAATTTCTCCAATTGCTTGATATATCTTGAGTTGCGCAACAGCAGTTTGGCGGTTAAGAAATATACGGCAGAAAACAACGACTGAAATGGTTGAAGTATGGTCAATTACGGCGATTTTTTTGCAGCTCATGATTAGCTTACAGGTGGTTGGATTGTGTTCCCAGGCTCCCAGTTCGAGCTCGTAGAAGCCTACAACCCGTTGAAAGCTTATGTCACTTTGAATGTATTGCGCCTTCAGGAGCCGTTCGCTCCCCTCAACGGTCATACACAAGATAAATCTCAAATGTTTGGACTCCGAAAGAGCGACAGGATCATCCTCTGCATGGGGATCAAATCCTTCAGCGTCGATATCCACCATTCGGCGTATATAGTGGTCTTTCAGAGGCCGAGTTATGGATGGAGAACCCTGCAGCCTGGTCAGCAAGATTCTGTGAGCTAAGTCCAATACTTACAGCCTTTGCAGCAAATATAGGGTCGGTTCATTCCAGGAGGCTGACGCTCGAGAGCGCCAGAATTCCCGCTAGACCGGCCCTGCACGTTGGAGACCCTATAGCATTCCGTAAGGGTATAATCCGACTACGGTAGACTGCTCAGAAGGTGTTACCGAGCAAGCATTACGCTGTAGGACGTCAGCATTGTACTACGTGCAGTCGATTTGATGATAATCCTTATGGAATGCTCGAGTCGTACCTGTCTTCCGGTCTAAAGCATAACGGGGATTATGCTAATGGCGTTCCGATCCAGGACTGGTTAGACAAGTACCTGGACTGGCAGATAAAGGTGAGAACACTGCGTATTAGTTGGTGTCTGAAACAAGATGAAGATGACAACCCATATAAGGGACGTACCAACTGTTATGTTCTTTGATATCAACCATCCTAAACTGAAGTTTGATAAAGTGCTTAATATCAAATGTGGAGGAGTTGATATTAAACTTCACTTGCGAGGTGTCATTTATGGCAGTCAGGGACATTTCACTTGCCGGTACGTTGAACTCGACGGCAGGTCTTGGTTCCACGATGGAATCACCACTGGATCGGATGCGTGCGCGATTTTCTGCTCGACTACTGTATTTTTTCATTCAATTCAACAGTCACGCATCACAGGCGGGGTTGTCGAATACGAACTTTGGTTCGTTGTCACGCATCACAGGGGGGGTTGTCGAATTGGTCAGATGGTTCAGAAAATCATTGAAAGTATGTTTTGAGGGCCAGAAATCCCCATTGAATCTCTCATGCATCCTGTGCATCCATACTAGCCACATTTACTGTTCTATCTCAATTTCTAGCCGCATATCAAGCAAATATCAGGCTAAACTCAATAAAGTCACTGGGCAAGGCAATTAATTTAAACGTGAATCTGCCTGGCTCTCCATGCTTCCGGAAAAAATCCCCAGTCAACTGTACCATGCCCTGCATCCTTTTGACATGCTGTCGAAATTTTTGGGAGTGTCACGGTCTAATCTGGTCCGTGTCGAATTGTCGAATATGTTCCGGTTGTCACGTGTCACCCCCCCTGTCAAATTGAATGAATAAAAACAGTATATTGCAGACAGCTTATCTTTACATCAATGCGGAGAGAAACTTGCGGTCGGCGTTATATATGCGCGTACTTGATGCGCAGATGTTTAAGATATGGGTTATCTTAATAACTATTGTCCATGTGACTTGACGGTTGTCCAGATATCGGATGTACCGGGTACTTAGTAATTAAACAAATAACCGGACTCGTTCTGCCATGCGCATGCAATGGCCTAAAGCCCAAGTATATTAGGGGTGGCTGGACAGCTGTGAGAGGTGATTGTATTGTACCTTAAGAGAGAAAACTGCATGCTGAGGGACATATGCAATGGAACAGGGAGTGCCGCACCTTGCTGTGCGTGACACAGCGGCAGTGTGACACACTTGATTAGTTTGCTGCGGCAATCTAAAGTGCTGCTGCGGCAGCCTGCGTCGACAGCGGCACTTTCACGATGCCCCATATTTAGTCTTGAGTTCTGAGTTTTAAATTTTTATTTTTAAACTCGGTTTTATGCTCCGTTTTACCGCCAAAAGGTAGGGATTTTTGGGTCGATGTAATGTGGTTGCCAAAGTTCCCTACTCATACAAAGGGATCCTCTAAACACTCTCAGTGCCTTATCTCAGCCCAAGTAAACTGCGATATCAGCTTTTCAATCGCCCTCTCCATCATCTCTCCATCCCCTTCATCGCTATCTCGATGTTCTTGACCGCACGGAATGATTTCCGAAGTTGCGCTGCTGCGGTTCGGGCAGCCTGCGTGTCAGTGCTTGTGATTGTGCATCTACAGCTGTTCACGCCTTCCCGCCTTTTGCTCTCTGTAATCTCTCATTACACCTCCCGCCCTAACCTAACGAGTTACGCTAACGTGTCTCTCACGGCAGGACATTGGATCAATGCTGACCTACACGCAGAGAACTTTCAATGGGTCGATGGGGGGGTCCGCTCAAGTTCGACATGAACATCTTTTTTTGTTGTTCCTCTCTTCGTGCACTTACAGGTGCCCATGCTCCAATTAGGCACTTGATGCAGCAGCTGCCCGTCATGTATCGAGGTTCGCCGCCTGTCGAGTCCGAAAGGGAAACACTTTTGCAGTATAGTTTTCTGCTCATCTCCTTGACACCGACAATTATTAAATTAAAGCCCGACTGACCCGCGGCTGTCAGTCAACACTCAATCCAGCCGAGCCTTTTCGTGGGCGCCGAGGGTTGATGCTGAACGTCTTCGGTCTCAGTGCCATCAGGAAAATGTTTTTCATCTGGCAGAGCTGGTGCCAACTCTGCCAACACTTCCGACATGCCAGAATGTGAGCTGGCAGCATATAAAGATAGCCTATGCCAGAATATATTCTGGCAGCCATCTTCGCCAGTTTTTTTTCTGGTACCAGAATCTTGGCCAGAATCTCTGCCAGGATCGCTGCCAGTATATACAACTCTACCATATTGTGGTCATGTACCCATAAAATCATGCATTACGATGAAATTGGACAATAATAGCATTCATTTACACCCCACAGAATGTGTGAAACAAGTGAACTAGTATATGCTACAGCGGTGGCTACCAGTGGCTAGTTACTAAGGAACTTACGACACCATTAGAACAATTGAAACTAAGGAAGGGATAAACTCACCTCATCATCTGAGATGACGACAAGAGAACGGGGGTCCAGACCGGCACACTCAGCCCAGGGAACAGCGCGAAGGCCCGCTCCAGCTTGCAGCTTCCAGGCAAAGCTAGATGGAACAGGAACAGGTGCCATCAGGAATCTGTACGTCAATGAGGCAATGTACTCACCAGTGTACACAACTGTTCCCACTCCGAATCGTGCTTGATGATTACCAGAATGGGAAGCACAGCATGAGGCGCAGACAAGGAGCATGAGTACAGGCAATCAAGATAATCACAGGCAGCGGTTGCAGAGAAAAAGAGGCCCAAGAAGTCGGCACAGAATGCAGGGGTCGCGTGGAATGCTTGCAGCCTTGAGGGACTTGCAGATAGAGAGCAGATAGAGAATTGAAAGGCTAGCTTGAAGATCTTGAAACAAAACTTGAGGTCTTGAGGTATAACGGGGACAGGGAGCCAGACGAAGTAGGGGAAGTGGGAAGAAAGGAAGAAAGAGGTGTCGACGTGGCAAGCACTGACAGCTGCCAACGATCACGGCATTTGATGTGATCGGAGTTTCAATTGACTTGGGAGGAATTTGAAGTCGGCGGTCGGGATATTTCTGTACAGCCCGGATCCGCAATATTATTATTAGGAAGTATGTCACACTGATATAATTCTGTCCACTGGTCTCCACTGGTACCCAAATTCTGGGAGGCCAGAGGTTTTGCCTCGGATGTCGTAAATAGGAGTGCTGGTTCCTTTCTTGAGTCGGATATTGTACTATTTCGACTGTAAGTTCCCACTATGTCACCCATAACCTAACATGTTCATTTTTCAAGGTGTTCAATCCTCTGCAATCACATCAAATTTGCCATACTATGTTATCCCAACCTGCCATGATATAATATTCTGGCCAATGTCCACATTCTGGCACTTGGATTGAAAAATGGCAGATCTGGCGAGTTTGCTGAGCTGGCATGAGCTGGCAGCCGAGGCTCCAGGTGCACCAGATGTGCCAGCTATGCCAACTGCTGCCAGACAAAAAACTTTTTCCTGATGGCAGCCCCGTCCTTAAACCATTGTATCTTAACTGTACCAGAGTCTTCAGCTACTCTCGATGGTTTCTTCATTCTGTATGTGAGCCTTTCCCTCTCTCTGTGATCCATGAGATTTATTTACGCCCCAGAGGACAACATGGCTGCCCCTTCACTCTCACCATTCTCTCGAGGAATGTGCGACACGATGATATCGCGCATGATTTACCGCTTGTCTTGCTGTAACGTCTTGAGCAGAGATCACCGCGCACCTCACAAGTGTTCCCTCGTACTCGTCTGCGTGCGGAGGGGCGTTCGAATGATGAGCTGCCCTCAGCTTCATCTCGCTATTTTCCTTTTCCTTTTTGCTTGCACATTGCCTCTTTCCATTTCTTTCGACTCTAATACTGACATTTTTTTTTTGTGCAGATTTTCCCCCTCCGAACCACTGTTCAGTCTTGGTCGGTCAAAGATGTACACGATCTGGTTGACTTGAAGTTGGAGAGTGCAGAACTCCAAACCTAGAACTAACCCCTGCCTTGGAACCATGTCCGAACGCCGAAACTATGCTCGCTTGGCCCCAGGTATGTGATTTTATTATTAATTCAACGTTCATATTGACGAACGTCGGCACGTGGTTCCTACTTGCATTTGAACCTTATTGACCTGAACTGATTCAATCATCTACTTTAACACCATTTGAACCTTGACCTGGTGTGTCCCTTCCCAGTCTCATGTTCTTTCATTCACTGACTCTTGTTTCGGTTGAGAAGCGCTTTATCCCGGTTTGTACGCTAGACCAAGACTATGCACGTAAAACTCCACGGAAGTCTCACTGATCTCTTGAACTTGCTTTTATTGACCCGATGCAGTCATACCTTCAATCCAATTTAGCATCGTTGAATTGAACCTCAGCGGTTCAAGTCCTGTCTCAGGTCAGTACAAGGTTCGTTGACTTTCTATCTATCGTTTATTTGGTTTACTTACTGACCTTCTTCCCACATTGAAGCCCGACTGGGTTGAAGACCAAACCTATGGCCAATTGACCTGAGTATGCTTTCAACTGACTGATCCATTGCTCAGGTACTATGGATACCCTGTTCAACATTTGACAGGTAAGTTCCCATCGTACTGACTTGTAGTTATCAAGTCTACTTGCTTTATACCTACAGTAGGGTCAACTTGAGTTCATATAGATCCTTTCTAAATACCATCCACTTCTCACGGTAAGTCCCATTCCTATTCAAACACCTTGAACTACTGACTGACATTTGCGCAGTGGTTCAATTATGTGTGGACTTTCGGGCATCTCGGCGATGCCTCGTCCTTCAAGGCTTTGAGTTTGGGCTTCGGGTTCTTGGTCTGAAAGGGGCCGAGGAAGGTTCGTAGTCATTATAGTGGTATGTTTTGGCTTCACTAACCTCACATTTCCATTCCAATTCACTAACCGGAACCTTGCCAGACCCCGGCTTGCTGTTTGATCCACTTTCAAATGGTTTGATCATCGAGTCCAAGTGTCGACTTGATCCTGGTAAGTCCCACTTGCTTTAATCACTCTGAATCGTGTACTAACGTCTCCTTTTGATGCACAGCTTCGATTTCCGCCCTACGCCGCGCTATTTGTGCGAGTTCTCATTCATACTTGGACCATTTTCGATTCACTGACATTTTTACATCTAGCAATGGGTTAACTTTATCCTGGGTCTCAGGCCCTCGGATCGTCCGTAGGACGTTCGATACAATCCTATCTACTTGCCTAAACGGTACGCTGCTCCATTTTCATCCAGAGACTTGTCCGGAATCTGATCAAGTCCGGACTTGATTTGGGTGAGTCCCAGGTCTTTTTTCTTCTCCTCGACGAACGTTCCTTGTCGGCACATAGCTCCTCGTTCGTTCAATATATCTTTCTCCATGTTCGCTCGGTGAATCTCATGTGTATCTTGTCCATTTTAGAATTTTCTGACTTGTTTGACAGCCCGATATTTCCGGCCCCACTACCGGCCGAAGCGGCGGGAAATGTTCGTGAAGCGTTCCTGCTACTCGCATCGAGGACTGTGCATGGTTTTGACTCTCACACTGGGGCGTTTGTATCCATTTTTCTCCCCATGTTCGACTCACGGGGGTTTGAAGAAGAGACCGGCGCGAGGAGCTAGCGCCAAACGCGGCGCGCAGCGAGGTTGGGGAGGCGAGTGCGATGCGCACGCATCCCGTTCTAGTTCATACTGACACAGTTTTTCAGCAGATGTTGATGTCGCGGGCGGGCTGGCGGGCGGGTGGCGGGCGGCGGGCGGCGCTCTTTTTGGCTTGTTACCTACCTTCGCAAATCACACCCCAACTGGTATATTGGTCAAATTTGATTCATCTTCAATTTTTGACGACACCTTTGTTAGAATGGTAATATTCCTGACGTACTACCATTTTTTCCCCCTTTGGTCTCCATTCAGTGCTCACTCGTATTTCTTTTTTCGTCAGGGACCGCCCCTCAGTGGACTTTCGGTACATACGCAGCTGCTCGATTCAGTGTTGACCACTTGCTGTTCAGAGCAAGGACTTGACAGAAAGTTCGACTAGAATATGCTGGACCTGTAATCGATAGTGGAATAATGTACAGAATTTCTTATTACGTGTGAAAAAGCATATCGAGGTGTTTAACGTGAGCTGGTTGACGCGCAAGCATTGACCGAGCGAATCTTTGAGCCGTCTTTTTTTTTTACCATCGTTATCCCAGCATCCAATCTCATATTTCAAGTTGTCAGATGAAACTCAGCAGATAGGTAACTAGGTTCATTTTGAAGTGGAAGCACCCGCAGATGGATTCTTTGACTAACCAATTGTCGAAAAAAAAATAACTCGGAAACGCCATGCGCAGCAATGGCCCTCAAGCCCAAGTATTTTCTGCAATGCATCTCACTTCATGTTGAACCACTACTGAGCCCGACTCAAGTCTGAACTTATCCTTGCCACCTTCCGAGCTATGGAACGAGGAACCTGCTCAGAAACTGGAACGGTGTTATACTGCCAAACAAAGTTGAATTGATGATAGTGTACTCTGCGCACACGACTGACCGTGAAAAATCCTCGCGGTCATGTGTTATTTCACTGCGGTCTAAGTTACGAGCTTTCATTTTGTGCGGAGAAAGTGACGAACTTCCCCCAAATCCAGCTAAACTCACGAACTTTCACGGAATGCGATCAAACCCAAGAACTTCCGCAACGCTAAGCAAAGTAACTAAGTGACGAAGATGGTGCGGACTCAGCAATTATGAACTGAATACAAGTTACTTATTTATCAGCGCCGTTCAACAACGAGAGTTTCCAAGCGCTGATGTCCTTCAGCTCGTAGATCGCGTTGTAGACCTCCGCACCTCTAAAGAATAGCTCAAACGCGTCGGCCCACGTGTCCCCTTGGGCCTCGCCCATATGCTCCCTAGCCCTGCTACGTAGATCGGTGAGTGAGCTGTGGAGACACTTGCGCTCGTAATCCGAAATGCGCCGCATTTGCGCCTTGATATCGACCTCCGTCATCCCGGCAAACTCCGGAAAATTCATCCCGTTGATATTCCGTTCGGCAATGTCGCGCCTCATGCTGCCCCAGTCGTTCCAGATACGACAGAGAACGCTCATGTGCGTGATGCAGTCCTGCGCAATGAACTTGAGCTCTGGTGTTGGGAACACATCGAGGTCGGGGGACAGATGGCAGATGAAGAAGGAGCAAGAGCAGAATCCCGATATGTGCTCAGATCCTAACGTACGGACCCATTTCAGGTAGGAGGAGGCTGGATGGATGACCGTATCCCAGGACGTCTGGCGGGCATATACCGTATTATCCTCTGTCTGTTGCACCATGCCGAGAAGGTAGTTTTTGAGTTCGCGTCGGAGATGAGTTTTGTCATAATAGGATGCTTTCTGGGAGGTTGGATAGTCGACGATGAAATGGATGTATTTGTGTAGATACCGAGTCATGTCGGAATATGGACCATCCCCACAGTCGAAATTGCTGATGTCCTGGCCGAGGTTCAGCGCGTCGAAAATGTCATCTAGCGCCTTGCGGAGCGTGGGGATGGCAGCCATCCCCTCATCCTGAACCATGGAATCGAAGAATTCGTCCACCTGAAACTACGCCGCATTAGAAAAAAAATTCAATCAAAGATCAAAAACCGTACATTGACCAAACTAATTGTCATAAGAACGAAGCAGTTCTGTGGGCACGAATACTTTTTGTGCATAGCATTTGCGCTAGTCCAGCTGAACGGAATATACTCCGTGTACTGTTCTTTATCCATCCCCTCGCGGCTGAACACATTCTTGCGAACCTCCTCGAGGATCGGCACAAATAAGTACCCCTCCGCAATGTACGCCAGTAGCTGCCAATCTTTGCAGTCACGGAACAAATGCATCTTGCGATAGAAGTGCAAGAATCCCCTCACGCGTTTCACCGGGATGAGGATCAGGCGGTCGAGTTGCCCGAAAACAGAGGCGGAATTGGGAATATGGGACGCTGTTGCATGAAGCGCGGCAAGGACATATGAATAGGACACGGGCGGGATACGATAGTTGATTTTATCGATCCACAGACACGCCCGGTCCCCTGTGTCCCCATCACCCGAGGTAAGCAACAAAAAATCACGTCCAGATAGCAGCGCCTGTTGGATGGTATCGTGCATGACGGAGACGAAGGGGAGGGTCGCCAATTTCGTAAGAGCAAGGAGCGCATATGCTGTTTCTTCGCATGAGCCCCAAGAACCGTCTGATCCCTGGCCTTGGAGGATCCTGACCAGGATCTGGAAGAGCGCAACCGGCGTCTTCGTCTGCACGAGCAACTCCGGAAAGTCGGCAAAGTGGCCTTCGTTGAATAACAGCATGAATTTCGATAGGCTTTGCGCGATGAGAAGCAAAACATAGTAAGGAGAGTCGTGCTAAATATCGGCGGTCAGGTTGAAACTTCAATGCTACAAATCCCTTGGACGCACCCATTTGTCGACGATTTCACTGTTAGTAGTCCACCATGCCTCGGAGATGAAACGGACTGCCTTGAGAACGGGTTCATGAACGGCTTTGAAGTCCCCGCCGTTCGCGCCCGCATCTAGGAGCGCGGAGAGAATGTTGCAGTGAACCGTCATGCTCGGATTGCGCTCGTATGGGTAGCATTGGAAATGGCCGTTGAGTTCGAAGGTTTTGCGAAGTGGTTCGACAGACTTTCGAAGGCCGAGATGGGAGAGTGCGCTAAGCACTTTCGCACTGTCATCAGCATCCTCTCCGACATCCAACGCTAGAAGGATAATGAGCCTGTGAATATGAGGAGCGAGAATGAATTACAAAAACCGAGTACACCGTTACCAGCCTCGAGTCCCTCCTCCAGCAGAACACCGATCTTTGCAACGCTGGCAGCATGCAGATTGTTAAGTTGGAAGCCGCCGTCTTGAAGAGTACAAACAATCTGGCAAATAAAAATGAATATACTGGCGGCATACTGGTAATAATGTGGATTCCACACTCACCCATGCAAGTTCGAAGAACGTAGTAGGCCAGGCACACGGGACGGAGCCGCTTCCGTAAATCTCATATTGGGAAAGGACCTCTTTGAGATAGGCCTCACATTCATCATCCCAGACAGACGCATGCATCAAATATGCCGCAGTTGAACTCGGAGATGCCATAAAACTGCCATGACGTTTGTGATGGCCCAGACGATCAAAATCCAGATGCCCGATGAGCCCTTCAAGAGAGTGTAGGAGGGGCGTCCTGTGCCCGTATATCATCTCTGGGCGGATCTTGGTCAGTTTTGCGGAATTGAGCTTCATGAGCTCTGGGCGTTCGGGAAAAGAAAAGTCGACACCCTGCTCTGAAAGCAACGACAAAATCGTCGGGACGATGATTTCGAAGCCCACGCGCTCCGTTGTCGAAACGACCCAAGAGTTCAGGCGGGTGGACAAGTACATTTCAGCCCTGTGTACACGTTCGGATAAAGATCCGTCGCGCGAATGACGCTTCATCGAGAAAAGCGCGCTAAGGGTGTTGAGAATGGAGTCGACATCCGAACGCGATTCCCATCCTCCAGAAGCGTCTTGGTGGTCAAGAAGATATTGAAACGCGGCAGGAAACAGCCACTCGCCGTCCTTGGAAACCATGGACACCCAGGCTGTGTCATAGATGCTCGGGGACATATTTCCAAGGCCATAGGAAGGATTACAGCGCACAAGAAGACCTTGTAAAAGGCCGTTAGCTTCTTGGATTAGCAGTTCTGAGTTGGGGGCAGGCATCTGGATCGATGACGGATGCTAGGCTGGCACCGGGTTCTTTTTATACGGGTTTTCCGATCATTGAACGGGGATGCAATGTCTGCCAGTCGAACATCAGAATCACGGGCAACAATTGACGAAGAGCCGAATTGAGGGCGCGGGAGTGACCTGAAAATTGCAATACTTGAAAATATCAGAAATCATCGGCACTGGGTGAATATCACCTCCATTAGGAAGTTGGGCTGACATTGCCTAATCTGGACAGGCACGCCATCACCTTTCCTAGTCCCACACTCCCACAGAACTCATACCATGGCCCGCCCACATGGACGCTCACAGACCAGGTCTGTTGCAAGAGATGAGCGATCATCCCGATCTTAACACAGACCTCTCTGACAACCCCCCCAAATCGGGAAGTCCGAGATCACCGACCGACTTTCATCGGTCTAGATCCTGGACTTTTTATTTCGGCTCAAAGACATCCTCAATGAGATTTCTCCTACGCATTTGCATATATTATCTACCACTCTATGTATATAAAATAATTTATTTTACTCTGTGTGTAGTGCAATAGATTTTATAACACATTTCAGTGAACTTCGGCAAGACTTTCGGCGATGTCATAGAACTAACATAATCTCGGTCGAAAACCCAAAGCAGACATGAATCAACTCCAGATGATCGAAATTGCCATATCGGCTGCTTACATACCCCCCCCCCCTTGACAGTTGATGGCGACAAACCGAGGTCTATGTCATGGACTTTAGGATCGCTCACCTCTTGGTCTGTTGTCAAGTTTAACCCAATTGGGTTGAACTAGACTTAAACGCGGGCCGTCATCCCCGAATCATGATGGCAATTGTGACATGCCGGGAGGCCGAAGTTCAACAGAAGTAAGTTTCGGCGGAGCGGTAAAAATTCCATTGCATCGTGCAGATAGAAAGTGTGAGAGCATAAGTAAAACCTAAGCAAAAGAATAAGTGAAATCAAATAATGGGCCCCAACATTACTGTACTATTTCGACCAACTATTCAGTCACAGGTCACCAAAGGCGATGAACACTTGTGACTGTATAAAAAATATCCACAAACTGACTTTTTAAACTCAAAAAAAAAGCCTTTTTTGCCTATCGCACTTTCCTGGTTATTGTTGAATGTTTCTCTTTCAACGGCCAGTTCTTCCGATACAATTGGTTACGGCAGACTCATTTCGAGAAATGCAGCCACCGAGATGGTGGCGGTTGTGAAGATTCTGGATGCAATCGCCGTGGGGAAGGTGAGATCGTTGGCACAAGTGCACCATTTAGCAACCGGGAGAAGATCTTTTCAGTGCCTGCCTTGACTGATGTACCGAGTTCTGTTGAACATGTGCCGCGGGGATGGTGAGATCGTTGACAAAAGCCTGTTTAGCGACTGGAAGAAGATCTTTTCAGTGCCTGCCTTGACCAATATACTGATTTTTGTCAATCATAACCATATTGTCGTGCATGAAGACTTTGAAGAGTGACTGCAAAAAACAGCTGCTCACAGGTCACGGCGTCCGATGAACCCATGACCGGTGAACAATTGAGGTCACAGGCTACAGCCCATGAACAGTTCAGTTTTCAGACCCAACTTGATCAATGAACTTCCGATCGTGACAGTAATGTTCTGAATCGGCGTGTCGGCTTTCTGGACGTCGCTGAAATTGTCACATGGCGATTGGTTGGTTAATGTTAACTATAGTGTACCGAAGGCAACTGAGCTTGAAGTTCGTAATATGACCTAATGGGGGTGAAAGCTTCGGCTGGATAGGGCTTTCACTCTCCTTTAATAAAATAGCGTGTGTCTGTCCTCTAGCCGCAAAGCGGCCGAACTGCCACTGGTAATTTAATGAAAAGCCTAGTGCAGACCTTCCAATTGACGATCTCCCGCTTCCTGTTCTTTGACTCGGTTCAACGGAGATCACCAATGCCCTGCAAACCTAGCTTCGAATTGCCATCGATATCATTTAATCTCCCGCTGAGAGATGATCTTCTCATCTGGCCCGGGCCGAGCATGCGCACTAAATTGAGGCAGAACAGAACAACTAGGGCTTTCACTCTCTCTTTTTATAAAATAGCGTGTGTCCGTCCGTCTATGCCGCAAAGTCTCCGAGCAGCACTGGTAATCTTATAAAAAGCCTGGTGAAGAACTTCCAATTGACGATCTCCCGCTTCCTGTTCTTTTACTTGATTAAGCAGGGGACATCGCTGCCGCGGGATGGTGAGATAATTGATGGTGTTCCTGGTTTCAGTTCGACCTTCCTCAGGCTTCGAGAAGTTATGGCGGGCGTCGGGTCCATGCGAGCCAAAGACTGTTAGCGCAGAAGGGGAAAGACAGTAACACTCGGCGGCAAACTCGGTGATTGATGAGATGCTCGCCGACGTTGATAAATCTATCGGAGGCACCTTGATGATCGCTGGCTATGAAATCTGTCATTGCGCCACTCCACAGCGGCATTATTGCTTGCACAAACCATGCGCGCTCAGGTGCGGCCGGTGGCCCCGTTGAAGACCTGACCGTTGATGATCAAGCGCGGGTAGTAAGCATCTATCCTGACTAGATAATTTTAGTAACCGGGAGAAGATCTTCTCAGTGCCTGCCTTGACTGATGTACCGAGTTCTGTTGAACATGGCCATATTGCTGCCGCGGGGATGGTGAGATCGTTGACACAAACCTGTTTAGCAACCGGAAGAAGATCTTTTCGGTGCCTGCGCGGTGAGATCGTTGGCACAAGCGCATCGTTTAGCAACCGGGAGAAGATCTTTTCAGTGTCTGCCTTGACCAATGGAATTCAGCCTAAAGGCCACCCTCGATTAAACTATGTACGTTCAGCACAAAGGGACGAGACTCTTGACAAAGAGCTTCTGAGCACATTCCAGTATATTTAGCTTGGGCAGATGGGAACCATAAGGCTATGCGCGTAGCATAATAGGGTGAGGGACGGCGCAAGGACGGCTTGAAAGTGGAATTAATAGCGTGTGATGAAAGAAGCAGATGTGCCGTGATGAAGAAATGCCGAAGCGCAGACACCTGCGGCAACAGAACGCTCTTCATTTCCTTCATTGCGAGTCCGCCACTCTATCCGGCTTGTCAACCATGGCTACAACAACAACAACCCCTTTTCCGGACAACGAAACTAAAGAGCACGAATCGGCGGCAACGAGCAGGAAACTGAAGGAGGAGGACGAACACGTCATCCCCGCCAACAAAATGGCCCTCGTTCTCCCCGGATTGATGTTGGCAGTGTTTCTGGTACGTGAACCACCTTTGGCCTCTCTCAGAGCGTTGAATTCAGCCTGAAGGCCTCCCTCGATCAAACTATGTACGTTCAACACAAAGGGACGAGACTCTTGACAAAGAGCTTCTGAGCAGTGTAGCGACCGCTTTGCCAACCATCGTGACGAAACTAGGAGGGGGCAACAATTACTCCTGGGTTGGAAGGTGGTAACCCGCCAGTCATATCATATTCATCGGATTAATTGAATTCAAGCGCCTATCTCATCACCGCTGCGGCCGTGAGTCCGGCATGTGGAAAGCTTTCCGACATATTTGGGAGAAAGGCCGTGTTCTATCCCTCTATTCTCATTTTTCTGGTGTGCATCTAGACCATTCACGACGCAATAGCTGACCTTCCATCCTCCAGACTGGATCAGCGCTTTGTGGGGCAGCACAATCAATGACTTGGCTTATTCTGTCTCGAGCGCTACAAGGTATTGGTGCTGGCGGTACGTACATTGTTCTTGTTGGATTCCCTCAACCGCTGAGTTGGTCCAGGAATCCAACAAATGGTTACCATTGTCATCTCGGATATCGTTACTTTGGAACAGTGAGCGCCGTTAAGCCACTGATCTGTGCAAAATGTCTCTGATTTCAAACCTAGACGGGGCGCGTATACCTCATCTTTGGGCGCGATCTGGGGAATTGCGGGGTGAGGACGGATGAGCGAGTCACGAATTCATGCTGATTCCCACCCACTGATAGCGTGACGGGACCGGTTATCGGAGGGGTAAGATCTTTTGCTGGCACGATATGGTAAAATTGATTCTAAATTTCGACTAGGCCCTGGCGGATCACGCTTCATGGCGATGGCAAGTTTCCGCCTGCTATCTATCGGACTCCTCTAATTCCAGACCTTCATACAGGTGCTTCTGGATAAATCTGTAAACTTTATTCTGCAGCGACGACTGGTCTCACTGAATGAACGATTCGTCAGGCCCACAGGTGGCATCGCCATCGCTCTCCTCTTTTATTTCCTCAATCTCAATCCTCACCACGGCATGACCCTCCAGGAGCTGGTTCGCGAGTTTGATTTTCTCGGGCTGTTCTTGATCGTTGGTGGGGTCCTGTGTCTGCTGATTGGATTCAACCAGAGCCAAAACGGTTGTAAGTGTTCGGTTTTCAAAGCGAAGCCGGGTTGAATTTGGGCTAGGGGATAGGGCTGCTACGATTAGTCTGGTGATAGTCGGTGCTGTGATCATCCTGCTTGGGCTCGCATGGGAGTTCTTTACCAAAAGATCGCCTATCATGCCCTCGCGACTTTTCAAAGTCTGTGTTGAAGTTGAAGCCAATATCACAACGCTGACTTTATTAACAGACAAGGACGACCGGATCCATATTTTTGACCACTTTTCTGCATGCTTTCGCGTTTATTTCGGGTATGTTATCTTCTTTTTCCTGATGTTGGTGCAGTATTTGATGCGTTACAGCCGCATTCTACCTGCCACTGTATTTCCAAATTAGGGGAGCCTCGCCAACGAGATCGGGCGTCCTGTGAGTAAGCCACAACATAGTATCGTTACAACTAAGCTATGTTCAGAATAATACCATTCGCTCTCTTCACTTCGCTCACATCTGTACTGGGAGGAGCTTCCGTAACTAAGATGGGTGATTATCGGTACGTTCCAGCGTATTTCCTTAAAACGCAATTGAATTCATGTCCAGGCCCGCAATGTGGTCATCTTTCGTACATCGGCTCAATAACTTGATGTGAAGAATAGCGTACTGACTTTTCTGTTCATTTTCCTCCGCAGAGCGTCATGGCTATTGGATATGGCCTCATGATTATGTTGGACGAGAGTACATCGAGGTCCTTCCTTCTTTGCATTGCGCACAGGCACATACTTATCACCTGATCAGGGCTCTTGAATTTGTCTACACCATAATTGCTGGTCTCGGCGCCGGCTGCTTCTTCTTGCCACCTTTACTAGGCCTTCAAGCAGCGATGCCAGTGAAGGACATGGCCACCACCACCACGACTTTCGGACTCGTCAGGTTAGCCGCGGTTGCCCTCCTGCATTCACCCTCTCATGCATCTCTCAAGGGCGCTTGGGTCAACCATCGGCTTATCCGTGGGCCAGGCGATTTGGACAGGGGTCAGTGAATAGCGCCAATACTCAACTTGTGCTTAACTCTCCGCAGGTCTTGCGCGCTCGGCTTTCCAAGATATCAAACTTGACGCTGGACCTCTCGGGCGCTGCACTGGCAGATAATGTTAGGAGGATCCAAACTATTGAGGTACCGTTGTACTTTTTCCGAACCTGCCGCATGTCTCACCCTGTGAAGCCCGAGTCCGTTCGACAGCAAGTACTTCACGCTTACACAAAAAGCATATCTGCAATCTGGATTGTAAACACAGCACTCATTTGTGTTTGCTTCGTCGCAGGTACGTGCCGCCCTATATTCGACGCGCCCCTACTCAACGGAGCCAATTTATTCAGCACTCTTCATCAAGAATTACCCCTTGAAGCGGAAAATCATCCGAACCGGCAAACACGGCGTGATTGAGGTGCCGGTCGATCCGGAGAATCAAGAGAATGGCCCAGAAGCGAGTGTAGAGCCGGCCGAGAACGCTGCGCTTCAGTAAAACCGCGTCCATTATCATGTTGCTGCATTTCCTTCATCGCCTCAAAATGAGGGTCATTCTAAACCGTATTTATTTCTTGCGACAATTACAAGTTATCGGTTGAGGTTGAACTGTATGATTGCCGGCCCGATACTGATGTTTGTGGAGAGAAAATAAATGTTATAATAAATAATCAGGAGAGGCTATGGCTAGTGAAGCCTGCTATTTATTATCCAGTATCTGCTGCATTGCTCAGTTGGATAGTGTACTTCCTGTTGTTTTGCGCCTTTTCACTAACGCTGTGAACTCGATTCCTAACAGCGACATCCTTTTTTTTCTTGCGGTCTCGAAGCCTATCTGTGTCTTATTCTCTCACTTCTTTTGCCAGGTAATTTCTAGCATGAACTGTTACATAATAATCTAAGCCCAAGCATCTATACAGACTTTGGTCGGGGTCTTTGAATTCCGCCCTCTGCATGAGTGCTTTTTACAATCACGACATGGATTATGGCATAAAGCCGCAGCCTTCTTTCCATCACAGTCTTCTTGGGCACATTTGGCACAGGTACGTCCTTTGCGTTGCTTCTTCACTGCTTTTTTAGGGAAGGTTGCCTGGGCCCTATGTTTAGACAGCTGGAGCATGTTCTGGTGCATCAAACTGTGGTCATGAGTAGTGGTGATCAGGTGGCTTGTGGAATTTTGCATTGGGGTTTCCACTGGGCCAGGCATCGGCATGAAATAGAAGGGTGAAATTTGTGAATCAGGCTCTTCACTCAGGCTGGGAGTTGGTGGCAGTTGCCACGAGGGTTGCGAGAGTGGGAGGAAGCCTTTGGTCACAACCAAAGGTTTTAAAGGCTTCTGAGGAACAGGTGGTGCCTGCAAAGAACGGTCTGGGTGATGTAGCTTGGTAAGAAGAGGTGTTCGATTTGGTGCTGTCACAGACATAGACTGTTTGATGCCAACATTTGTCTTCCAGTCTGCATAATAGCCCTTCAGATGTTCCATGACCTTGAAATTGTTAGTTTATATTGAGCTGGATGAAGAAAGTCAAACCTAGTAAGAAACCCTGTCATTTACAAAGTACTCTGCCTTCCGATTCCATATTTTTACCCCTTGTGTCCAGTTGGGTCCAGCTGTTGTTAAATTGAATGCTGTTTCTCTCGGCATGAGCTGAGTGAAGAGTTGTCTCTCTTCTGGGGTATTAACTGGGAGGACCGGTTTCCACGTGCCTTGATGAGAAGCCAAAAATTGATGATGCTGTTTTGAATCAGTACTTGGGTTGTATTCACCCATACCCGAAGCAATCCGAACACTAGCAGGAATTGGAAGGATGCCTGAAACCTCAGATGTAAGAATATAGAGGTTTTCATTGATCCAATTGTTCAGTGTTGGATGACTGTCAGGAACAAGCTCCCCAACGAGCACCTGCATCTCCTGGATTTGGTTGGTGAGCCAGATGTAATTGTGGCCTCGATAACGCTGACCGGTGCTGTTATATGTACCAACCTATGTTGAAAGATTAGTCAAGTGAAATGCAAAATATTTATGGCCACATACCAAAAGATTATGATGCAAAATGAAGTCTTGAATGCAAGCAAGAAGATGTCAAATGCCAGACCCAGAGGTGGGCAGGTGAGACATCAGATGAGTGTGGATATTTTCTGTACGATTGGTGCCTCTGTAACACCCAGAGATTGACAATCCTCCAGCTTTTGCATCGGCTCCAAGCAGATAGTAGAGAGGAATTCCAGGTGGATCCGAAACAAAACCATTTCGAATCAATTCAAGAACATTTTTTGCAGTCTTCCATGCAGCAAGATTGAAAAGTGGGGCTCCAGTTTTCGAATCCTTCAATGGACCATATGTCTTGAAGACTGTGTTTTGGGATGATTACCACTATCTGTAACGGCATCGTACGCAACTTGCGCAAGACATAGCTTCTCTTTCGCTTGGTCCTTCTCGCTGAATGGACAGTCCCTCGCAATGTGGCCCTTTCCATTGCATCCGTAGCAGGTGACTGACTTCTTCCAATCACTCCTGCCACCACCGTGTCCACCGCATCCTCCTCACGCGTGCCAATTTGAAGATCCTCTCTGTGGTGTCTGTGCAACATATGCTTTGACTGTGTTCGCAGCGACTTCCTCATCGTGAGCCTTGGCCAGCACTAGCTTCTCTATCTGCACTTTGAGTGCATGTTCCTCGCGACAATTGTTTTCGAGTACAGCGCGCTGGCGGATCTCCTCCTCCAGAAGGACCGGGGTAACCTTCCCTATGCTCGTGCCCCCAAGAGCGAGATGCTTTGGACGAGAGAGGTGAACTCGTGGGGAAGGCTTTTGAGTGCAAGCTGAAGAAGCTTGTAGTCAGATAGTCCGTCGTTTCCGCGCTTCAAGTCGCTGGCGTATCCAAGGATGATGCTGAGGTGATCCTGGAGCGGTCCACTCTCAACCCCCGCGTACTTGATGGTGGATATCTTCTCGTGTATCGCAATCATAGACTGCATGCCTACAGCCTCGTAAATCGCGCGCAGATTGTTCCACATCTCTGCGGCTGTCTGTGCGTCCCGAATATATGCAATCTGGTTGTCCCCGACCATCTCAACGATTCTGCGCATCGTCTTGTCATTACCCTTGCTCCAGTCTGCATAATTGGGGTTGACGATCTCGGCATCGACCGTACCCGTCGCTGGCGACACTGCTGGCTGTTGGTCAATTATTGTTGGTGGGACTGCCGGTTCGGTGATGTACTTCCATCGCCCTTCATCCTCGAACTTGTTCTGGGCCTTGAATGAAAAGGTTTTCCAATTCTTGTTATCCAGCAAGTTAAAAGCATAGCGCATCGAGCTGGAAACGTCCGGGGTTCCCATAACCTGTTGTAGGTCAAGAGTTCAGAGTCTCACTAGACCGTTCTCTTCAGACTGAAGAGATCGGTCTTTGGGCTCTAATTAATACATGACCCCCCTGAACCAAATACAACCATTGACCCGCCATCCCAATTGGGACTGGATGCGAGGTCAATACTACAACAGGGTCGATTTACCCGGAAGCGATAATGATCACCGCTTGATCTGACATGTTATCTGTGTAAATCAACTTGGGCTGTGAGTGCCCATACAGATGCAGCGATTCCCGAACTTGAGTAAGTGCAGGTTCAATTTGGGAGTGTGCTTTTGTTGGAACAAGTATAAAAACACAGATTTCACCCTTCTCATTTGTCATGATGAAAGTCCCACAGGATATCTGCACACCATTAACCCTTGCAAGATGTTTAGTGAGCTAGATTATAAGTAAGTACCATAATCAGGAGTTTATACTTTATGACTGTGATCCCGTGCACCAATCTCAGTTGACAGCATTGAGCGATGCTGATTGTAATCCTGGTTATGCTCTTCAACGAAATCATCATACATGTCTCGAAGCCACTGGCCACTCGGAACGAAACCATGATACCCATCATCAGATGAGTTTTCAAATGGCAGAAATGCATCAAATTTCTGCCCAGTCCAATTCGCAAAGCTGAGCCCTTCAGCAATTGATTGCAAATATTGGAGTTGCAATTCGTCATAACATTGAAGGTAACACATTCGAATTGCATCAGAGAATGGTTTTGGGCCCATTCCATTTTGGAAACAGCATGTAGCCAAAAGTTGTGTGTGAAATTGTGCTATGATGACTGAGTCGAGCTGGGAACTCTGCCGCCATTGCAGGGGGTAACTTTGCTAAAATACGGCTGTCCCAGCTATTGAATGTGACAGTTGTTTTACCAGAGGTTGGATTGGTACACTCTGGGCATCTGTAACGATAGCCAATCATCCAAAATGTTTGATAGAGGTCAACACAGTGCTGTGGACGGGCAATCCAACCCTGCCAAACCAGCTTTTTGCCACATGTGGGACAAGGAATGCCACTAGGGCGACACAAGAACTCAGGATCCCAGTAGAAGAAGCATGGATTATATAAGTCCACAGGTGAAATTGGGTGCCGACCCCCTCTTTGTATGCAGTCTGCAGCCAACTTGGTAGTGGTTAGCGCTTATGTGGAGATTTAACAGAATTACTCTTGCCAGTGTCATCATATTCATCATCATCTGGCAAGCCTTCATTTTCTGTTCCCAGACCATCTCCATTTACAAATGGGTCATCCTCATCATCATCTAAGATTATTCTCAGCATTGCTGCTTGAATGTTCTGCATTAGAGAATCTGGAACCTGGAGCAAGTTGCTCTTCCATTGAAGACCTAGAGTTCTGAAGAGGAGGTACAGCTGTAAAGTTTGGACTAGCTTTCTCTGAATTCAAATTTGTCTGTAAGAATGCAGCAGGCTCCATTGGAGAGCTAGAAGTCTGTAATGGACCTGGAGCTTTAAAAGCAGGCTCCATGGGAGGGGAATTCTGTAATGGATCTGGAGCTGTAAAATTCGGACTAGGGATCAAGGCAGAAGTCTGATGCTTCTGTTTCTCTGGATTCAAATTTGTCTGTAAAAATGCGGCAGGCTGCATTGGAGACCCAGAGTTCTGGAGAGGGTTTTGAGCTGTAAAAATCGGACCAGAGATAAAGCCAGAGGTCTGAGGTTTCTGCTTCTCTAGATTCAAAGTTGTCTGAGGAGGGAGAAAAATAGAGGCAAGTTGTGGGGCTAAAACAATTACTTGGATGATAGTAACAATAGCATAAGAAAAAACTTACCGGCGGTTATCACATTACTTCCACTCGGTTCTGGGTGAGAATCAGTTTCCATTGGCCCAGCTACAGCACTCTATAGTAATATTTTCAATGCACAATCCCAATAGAAATTGTACAATAACATACCATGTTTTGATGTTTCTTTTTCAGTGCTAATTCCTGCTTTCGGGCCCTATATTCTGCAGCTAATTCTGCCTTCTTTAGTTGATTAGGACCGGACCCCCGAGGCCATCCAACGGGTTGTTTTTCTTTAGGCTCAGTGGGTTTATCAGATGAAGATTTATTTCGAGAACCTTTCGGCCGGCCACGACCACGTGAAACTGATGGATTTGTAGACACAGATGAGGGCACTCCAAGGTTCATAGGTACATTTGAAGGCACCGTCACCAGGGGTGTGATTGGCAGCATGTCGGCATTTTGGACCCTCGTGACAGGAAGATGTCAGTAAATGCGAATACATATCAGCATGTAGAAAAGGGCATACAACAAAGCTTCCACATGATCCAAATACTCCAGATCTTGCACTGAAAACTTCCATTCATCCACCAACATTGCATCGTGGTCCAAAAAGTCCATGCACATGGATTGTGATCCTAGGTGTTTCCGAGCCAGAAGATTGATGCTAAGCGTAGCCTGGTGAAGTCAGAGGTCAGCAAAGATTTTTAGGTTGGGGAAGAAATGATGTTACCTGGATGCTGCAAGGGCAGAGTGTAGGTGAGGAACGATTGATATGATCGAGAAGGAATGACCGAGCAGAGGCAGTGCTTTCCTATTGGGGAGGTATCACGTGATGCTCGCGTGGTTTATTACATAATTCGGTATTAGTATCAGTATCTAGCATAGGCACGAGTATCGCGCCAATGTAATGTATGGCGGTCAAAACGCACATTTGATGTGCCTTATGGCACATATAGTGTTCAAAAATTGAAAATTGCGCAACTTGCTTGAAAAATGCAGATTTGAAAAGGAATTAGCCAGAAACAACTTGGGAAACTGGTGCAAGAAAAAACAGGCAACTGGATGGGCAACAGAAAATATGCACATGTGGAGAACTCGTAGCAAAAAGCCACATGCTCGCTTGTGAAAAAAGACACATGTTCCGCTAAACTTGAAGTCTGCAGAACAGGGTTTCAATCACGTGAGCGGCCAGCAGCTTCCATCCGGGTGTTGGTTCAGTGAATTTTAAGACATCTTTCTATCTAAGCAGGTTTCCTGGTGCAAAGGAAAAATTGACAGAGTTCAAGTTGATGTTCAAGGATGCCTCAGAATGCCATGAATGGGTGTTACAACTTTCTCCTCAAATGTATAGGCCACGACTCAGGGATTTGATTTAGATATATCTTGTGATCAGAAATTCAATTCCCTCTATGACTTGCCTGTATATACAGGGAATTGAGCGACTTAGGCAGCATATTTCAGATTACAGGCATGCTCAGTTCACTTTTCGTGGGTTAAGGGTTGTCATACCTATAGTTCAAGCCCTTACTATTAATTTGCCGCTCCGTTCTGTGGTACAAAACCTGTGGCCGTGTCTTGGGCATAGCCACCCATTTTGTACCACACAATGGAGCGAGAAATATAATAGGATGATCACGTTGCACTGGCCCCAGCAGCGCGCACCAACAGTTTGCGATTTTTTTTTTGCCACAGTCAACGCCCGCATGTTAGTACCAAGCATAGCCACACACACCGGGCGAGACACGCAATTGCGGCTGCCGAGAGTGTGCAGCTTTGTTGGCGGGCAGACATGGACAGAACTGTGCTGAATGTGGAAGTCAGTGTAGGTCATCCGTGTGAAGAACTGCAACGCATCTCTGATAAGGCGAAGATATTCAAGCCCTTGTACTCCCTGAACAGAGCTGCCAGTGTTGCACTGGGTACGTGGGTGGGTGAGCACAGTAACCAGACCCAGAAGAGTCTACATGGGGAGGCTTCACAACGGGAGGGAGGTGCTGGTGGGTGGAGACTGCCAGCGGCCGCTCCGACGATCAGCGCTGCCGGACACCATCAAAGCAAGAGGTGGGCGATCGGCGGATCTTGGACACTGATGGCGCGTAGCTGCATCACTGATGCTTTCTCGGATCGTCGGCATCACTGCCACACTTTCATTTGTAGTACGTGCGGGACATCCTTCCAACTGAGACGCGGGGTATAGTTTTCTGACAATAGTATCTGTGGTTGCGAAAGACGCAACTCTCGGACATCTACGAGGTTTATTAGTCAAGAGAACACGTCTATGTCTAGTTAATACACACTTCTAACCTCGCGGCACTTCGCACCACGCCAATGAGTGTCCATGGGGGTGTAATTTGAATTGAATACTTTATGGACTTGCAACATTTGGAACAGAGCACCTCGCGTCTCCAGTCGCTCTTCTCCATAGTTTGCTCGCCATTGCGTGGGCCGGGTATAACAGAAGAAAATGTGGTATATGCAAAGGAATTCGCATTATCGGACAGATTATGTGCAACATGTACAGGGTTAATGTTCCATCCTAGATTCAGAGTGAGCTAGGAAGGGTAGGGAGCCGGGTGTCAAGGGAGACGTGAGTGGTGGTAGGAGAGACGCATTGAGTGGCCCAACTGTTGCCAACAGTTGGAATTGACGGCCGTTGATGGCCATTTCCTTTTTCGGGGGGTGGGTGGTCGTGGGAGCATGTCCGTGATCCGGAGATTGATCACCCCTTGCATCAAAGGCGGCGGGTATGCATGGCATGACACAACACCAGCGACGCAGGACAGAGCACCCCCATGGCACTCGGCAGGGCATGGAGAGGGACGGCATTTGGCCGCAGGGGTGTCTGTCCGAGGCATGGGGGTGGGGGATGCGAAGGCAGAGGGAGGCAGATGGCGATGCGATGGGCAGCGGGCGGCAGAGACGTAGGTGGAAGCGGGAGTGCAGTAAGCCACGAGTGGAATGTGGAGAGCGTCGCTGGCAGGAGGGCGGTGAAACGGTGCCTCTGGCTATGCCTATGAAATATGACTTGCTCTGCTATGCACAAAACAACCACACAACACACACACTTAATGCACAACCAAGGCGAACTGAGTTCAGGGTCTCGTCATAGTATGTGACTAAGATTGAATTCTCTGACTTGTAGTTGGAAACTCGCACTTCGAAGTCTAATAGACTCAAAAGAGGTCCTTCAGCAGTGTAACTGACTGAGTTGTCCACCTAAGTACCGAGGTAAATAGGGTATTTGGATAGTTTTAGGGTTCCGCAGAGCTAAATATAGCCAGCAGAGGGTTCCGCGGAGACATCTGTATGTCTCTGTGGTGGGTATATGGCGCTGAACCAAACTCTCTATGCGAGACGTTCGAACAGTGGACTCTGGCTTTGTTACCAAAGTACCTTTAGGGCACTGACACCGCTACGACAAGCCTGACAGTGGACTTGGGCTTCGTTACCCAAGTGCCTTTGGGGCAAAGTCACAACCTCAACGGGCTTGACAATGGACTCTGGCTTCGTTACCAAAGTACCTTTAGGGCAAAGTTCTCACTCAAAGAGGTTGAACGATGGACTTGGGCTTCGCTACCCTAGTACCTTTAGGTTTTGTATGTGGACACCTCTTACAGTGAACAACGCGAGCTTAGTTGCCTTAAAGCTAAATAAAGAGCCAACAACCAAATCTCTGTTAATGAGCAACTACAAACGAAAGATTGTGTGATAACAAATCTCCGCAAAGCCGACCAGAGAACATCAACACCGTATAAGCAAGCTTTAGACTGTAGTCACAGCAATACTGGGGACAAGGATGAACTGAGGCATTGCAGGTTCTGGCAGGCCTTTTATACTACTTCTGATAAATACATGATAAACTGATAATGACTAAATGAGTAGGGATATTTGATATGCAGCAGCCACGTAAACGGATGCCGAGTTGCTTGGTGAGATTCTGAAGCCGAACGAGTCATCTTGTTTGACTCGTCAACCTATAAAGGGTATATTTGAACTGCCTGCGGAGCTGCCGACACAATTCGTGTATTGCCGTCCTGACGTTTCCTGCCGGCCTGGTTGGTAAGTGTACCAAGCCCTGATAAGCA
Source organism: Mycena epipterygia (assembly GCA_029281465.1). Classification (NCBI taxonomy): domain Eukaryota; kingdom Fungi; phylum Basidiomycota; class Agaricomycetes; order Agaricales; family Mycenaceae; genus Mycena; species Mycena epipterygia. The sequence continues at coordinate 52,807 of JARJCQ010000054.1, read as the reverse complement.
ATAACTGCTAAACGGGTCCGTGGAGCCGTCTGGCCACGCATATGCTATGTCCCAATCTGGTTTCCTGCACTAGATCAGAAATAGATCGATCGTGCTTGTCTGTTGTCTGATCTGAGCACGTCTGTCTCATCACGTGTGGTCTGGGCCCTGCTAGGTATTGACTGTGTTCGATCTTCGCAGTTCACAATCATTATGAATAAGATAGTTCAAGCTGGATGTCGAGCTATGGATCCGCTGAGCTGTCTGAGCCTTCCGCGTGCTATTTATAGCCTCCGCGGAGCATGCGTCCCATGTAGTTCGTCCTCCTAGCCTCAGTCTTTCCCACAACTCTGTAGTTGATAATAGATTCAATCCTCGTCTTTGGTCTGGGCTTTTGTGTTTATATCTCTCCTTGTTTATGTGTCTAGCCTTTGCAGCGCAATCCGCCCCTACATATAGGTTGTGGACTGAGTCTGACGGTGCTTCCTAGTACATGACAGCGATCCCGACCCCCAATTGGTAAGGGCCAAGCATCCCACGAACATACACTGATTCACACCTCTCACATGATTGACACTCAATCAGCAGCTCGGAGCTCACTCTGACTCTCTTATGTATCACCGAACAGGGGTCCACGGAGTATAATTAGCTCTCAGCAGAGCACCATCCAACAGTCTGCGGACCCATTTCTGGATCCTTAGAAAGTCAAAAATGCGCAATTTCACGGCTGGACTAATCTGGGCTGTATCAGCAGAGAATGCCGCAGCAACAGCAGGGAGCATGGCGACAGCAGTGGGAATGGTGGTGGCAACAGCAGTGAGCGTGGCGACAGCAGCGGGAATGGTGGTGGCGACAGCAGTGAGCGTGGCGGTGAAGACAGGAGCGTGGTGGAGACGACAAGGGGCGCCAGGGTGGAGTGAAGGGGCACAGTGGTGGCACGGACGCACGGCAGGGGCATGGGAGCGCAACAACAACAACAGGGGGTGCAGCGGTGGTGGAAGGAGGAGCGCAGGCATGAATGGGTCATATGGGGTGGAATGCAACGGCAGCAGCAGGCAGAGCACAATGGCAACGAAGGTGGAGGGTGGTGGCAGTGGTGTGGGTACGCTGTGGAGGGCGATGGCGATGGCCTGGAGGGCAACAGCGAGGAAGGGGTGGCAGCGGTGGCGATGCTGTGGACGTCGGTGAGAGAAAGAAGCAGCATGATGCCAGCATGATCCAGATTCGGACTGAGCATGGCAAGGATTAGATGTGGTACTAGTACAGGTAGTATGTATGGATTTTTTGAGTAGCATGTAGTGTGTTTAGGTAGCATGTAGTTACTTTCAGTACTTAGGAGAAGACTAGCAGAGAAACTAATGACAGGCAGCATCAGATGGCACAGGAGACGGCGCGTTTTGTTGCACCACATCACCAATGTCCCGGAAGTCCAGTGTGCTCAAAATGTAGCACACACAGTTAGCAGACAGGGACTGAGGTAGCTACCGAAATAGAACAAGCATGTCGGCGAGGTTGCTTGATCGGTCCCATCAAACCATCAATAGCAAATTTTAAATAGGAAATATGGCTTTGGTGAGATTCACCACGAGCTCTACGGACAGTGGTGGGTGCCGAGAGGTGAATACTGGCCCCAAAATAAAAAAATTGGGTATGGGAATGACCGCAAAGTTCAATGAGGTTGTCTGATTCTCCAATCGAATTAATCAATACAATTTCCTTCTGAGGCAAGATTGAGCTCCTCAGCAATTTTTTCCCATATTTGGGCAAAGGATGCGGATATGGACACCCAGGGTGCAATAATGGTGGGCACAGGGTGAAAATTTGGGAGGGAGGGCTTGTTGTTAGTATTTTTCACTCTGGAATCTCCCCGGGTGTGAAATCGGACGGGCAAGCAGTGGTTTTTCAAGAATGATGTACGTTGCATATGCAAGTGAACTGGGGTAGCAGACAAACATGGGGGATTTTGGATAGTAAATTGTGGAGTAATGGCTGAATCAAATGGGGTGGGGAAAGGATAGGAAGGTACGGAGGGAGGAATTAATTGGTGGTTTTCAATGGACCGAGAAGCACCTGCTAATCCCAGAATTTGGTTCTAGTTAGAAGGGACATGGGCATGCTGGTGTCACCTCTAGTTAGAAGGGGTTCACCTATGCTCAGACGTGCTGCGAAAAATGCTGTAGCTAGGCTTGAAAAATACTGCAGAGATGCTGCAGCATATGCTCAGCTGGACTTAGACATTTTTTTTGAATGCCTCACTTAGGTAAGCCCTTTTCCAGGCCCAAAAAGGCAATCATAAAAAAATAAAAACATACAACCACAAAAAAACTAATCATTAGATAGCAATTAACCTATATTTTAATTAAAATACTTGAATTTAATGGCTGGCTTGGAATTGATGAGCCCAGCCAATATATCTAGAGAATACCACAAATATATATTTGCGAATATGAACATTCACCGAAACCTTGAAACTGATATTCACATTCGTACGAGTATTGATGGCAATTATTCGTTGCTTAGTAAGCAATATTCACGAATATTTGCGAATATCAACTATTCAGATTCAACAACTTGAAATATTCACTATTTGCAAATTATTCACGAGTAAATCATCTAATCAACACCATCATCAGCAATTATAGTGACCTTTGGTGCGGACTGCCCCTTGGCTGGAACATCAGCTTTCCTCTTCTTTTTCCGTGACCAGCCCTCGATGAGTTGGGCTTCAAACTCCTTGGCTTGCTGCATGATACTCTCACTGCGCACATCCTAGGGATACAGCGATAGGTGATATGAGTGTTTAATTATCATTCCAACACCCACGTAAATTGTTCTCCTCATTGCAAAGATCAACATCGGACAAGTCGTCGGCATCATAGTTTCGATGTTCTACTGCCTTGCTACGGCGAGATGGGACACTGCTTGGAACCTGGGATGCACTGTCCTCCAGTGCAATTGAATCAGTGTCACCATCTGAACGGGGGAAGGTTGGTGGATCCGGACTCGATGCAAGGGAAGAGGGAGTTGCAGAGCCTGTAGTCTTCTTCCAAGACCTCTCTCTGGTCGAACCAGGAGCCATTGAAGAAAGCAATTGAAGACCGTATCTTGAATGCAACTTAAATAGGTGTTGAGAAACTCCGAAGAAATATTGAGAAAACTCTGAAGAACGTGAACAGCTTGCCACAAATGTCAAATGCAGGCTTCTGAAGTATGGTGAACTCGGGGTTACTGGGGAGACTCCAGAGAAATATTGAGAAATCTCCGAAGAATGTGAACAGCTTGCCGCAAATGTAAACTGCAGGCTTCTGCAGCATGCTGAGCTCAGGGCAACTGTATTCAGTGATAGTTAGCATATGCACCTACTGTGTAAAATTCTTTCAACATTTGGGTGGCCATTTGACCCGGGCACGTCCCTCTACAACTTATTTTGAACTTATTTACCATATTGGGAATAGCCCCTAACAACTTTCTTTATCTTATCCTTACTTCCCCATGTCACACATTCCGTTGCCATTCTCTCATCACTGAATTGAAATATGGCAATTTTTTGTTATTTTGAAGGACAGATCAAGGGGCTTCGAAAATGCGCATATCACAACATACCTTCCATTATTCTTTTCAGAGGTCGGTGGGACCCCCCCCCCTCCTACATAAGCAGACACGTGCCATCAAATTGCCATTTTGGGAAAGCAGGAGGTAAAGGACTACGTGCGACGGCGTCTACTACTCGCACAAGACGGACACGGCCAGGACTTGCATCCACCGTCCACCTCCACATGTTCCAAGTGATACTGTTGTATAATTCAGCATAATAAATCATAAAATAACTTATATGCATACCCAAACTGTTTTGCATCCGGCCTTCGTGCATCAAATAGTACTTGATTGATCCTGTTGTTCATCGAGGGAAACGACGGATCCACACAGGCAGCAGTTCAGGTCATCGCCGTCGCGTTTCTTACGTTTGTGGTGTTTCGGTCGGCCGGTATCAGTCTGAACAGGTGGGATAAAAGCCGAAGTCGGAAGTGTTAGGGTAATAGCGGCGGCGACAACTGGAGTGTTCAGCACTGGGATTGAAGAGACAGCCGTATCCATAGCTGCGCCAGCTATAATCAACTCAGGTAAAGGAGGAGCCGTTGCGTCAGGTTGAGCGGGGAAAGTCAGCCTAGGAGCGGGATGAGATTCAATCTCCCTGTCAATATCATCGTCAGCGACTGCGCGAAGTACGGATTGCGCCTCTGGAGGTCCGAAATATTCCAGTTCATCGACCTCCATAGCTGAAACGGCCACTGCAACAGGTTGAGCGGGAAGAATCATGTCGGAAGCTTCAATCTCCCTATCGATATCATCGTCGCAGACGTCGGGATGGGAATATTCCGACTCGGAAAGTCCGCAATATTCCAGTTCGTAGTCCTCGAATTGTTCCAGTTTGATTCGGCGCAACTCCGCTATTCCGTTTTCGCTGTTGCTATTAATAGACTCGCTGTCGGAATCCGGTAGAACAGCGCGCACTGCGCGGCGACCTCTAGGGATATAGTTGTCCTCTTGCGGTTCGTTTTCGTCATTTTGCATTTCGTCCGTGGTAGTCGATTGAGCACGAGTAGACACTGGATCCTCTTTGGCAATGTTTCTTGTCGGTATTTGAGTAGAGGATAAATAGTAAGGTTGAATCTACGCACCTGAAAGCGAGCCGGGTCGAATGGGCGTCGGACGTGATTAGGGGAGGGTGAGTTTTGGTCGTTGTGAGGTTCCGAATCTGCCGGTCGTGCTGCTCGTTATGTAGCTTCAACATTGCGGCCTCCTCATGCGGGTCCATCTTGTAAGGAATGTCGATATTATCCAATGATTTGAGTCGGTGACGAGTGCTGCGGTAATGTGCGTCGATATTGTACGTCCAAATAACAACTCCGCACCCAAGAGGACACATGAGAAGATAATTGGTGCAAGGAGATGTGGCGTTCCATCTCATCGCCGCAGCCATTCTGAACGTGAGGGGACGGAGGCAAGTCGAACGCTTCCAATCGACTTGCCATGCTGAATCGGTCCCCGAACCCCTGGCCAAATAAAACTCGCACATCGGATAGGGCCGAAGGCACAATCCACAAGGCTGGTCCGAACGTTTTATGGTTGGGTCGAAGAGGATATGGCCGCCATTGTGCTGCAGAATCGTTTGCTTGTTCTTGAACGGAAGAGGCAGAGGCGGGTCGCATTTCGCACACTCCACAGACTCTTGGGATCGAAATTGACTGCGGTAAGTAGAGGCATCCTCGGGCTCAACCACAAAACACGCTTTGCCTACCCAAATCAGCATTGCGTCCGCAGCATGGAGTTTAATTTGCGTACCAGCATGGCAATAGGGAAATATACAGACCGTTTAACAGGCGGAATCAAGACCCAGTCCCCGCCTAACATTCGGGCCTGGATGGTGGCGCCAACATGGATCAGAACCTCGCTTGAAAAGAGGTAAGTGGGCTTTCCGGGGATGCGATTACAAATCGTAGGGTTGAGTGGTTGAACGAGGCAGCCAGCAACATCGGAAAACGACGCATCCAGCGACAGGTTCCACCTCCAATCGTGGGATTTGCTCGGGTCGTCTTCCACAGTGGTGGGAAGGAGCCTTAGAATTTGGAATGAAATCTTCGTGCTGGGATCATGGAGAAGGGCGAGTAAAACTGAATCGCTGTCGCCAGAGCCGAGTACAATCCGATTAACCTGTCCCACAGCAAGGAATATCTTTTCCTCGCATGTGACGAGGGCTGCAATCGGGTTTCCTATGCGCAATGAGGGTGCACCGTCAGTCGAGATGTGAGGGGTCGTAGATGGTGATTTAAATGCCGGAATTCCGGCGACTCGCCGTGTCCTATCCGAAGACATGCGGACAGAGCGGTCTTGCATTAGATTGCCCAAAATGCTCGCCTTTGACACCTTCTTGCCGTCGATAAGGATATGGGGGCTGTGGTTTTTGTTCCGCGGTTTATCGAGCGCAATGGCGTCCTCAATGTCCCCCTCTGCGTCATAGAATGGCTCGGGTTCGGGTTCGTTCTGCTCATGAGGTGAGGGCCGAAACAGCGACGGTTCGGATTCGAATGCATCGGGAGCATCTGGTGCGTTGACGAGGAGATCCCCGAATGGTGAAAGGATGTCAACGGCGGGGTTACGGGCCAATCGGCTCAACGTCTCTCTGCTATCAACCTCCCCTGATTCCAGACAGAATGCGGAACGACTGTAGCAACTTGGAGGTCTCCTGTGCAAGACGCGGGAGATATGTGATCGGCCTTGTCACTCACATCACCGCGTTCATTGATTATTGCGGGGAGTTTGATGCGCCGTGGACCACGATCCTAGTGCGGACGAAGAGCTAGGATGATTGAGACCTCGGTCAAGTTTGACGCACGGGTGGAAAGTTGGTACACATCAACATTGTTGTCGGTTCCCGTGGCTGTACGAATGAGACCGAAAAGTTTTTCCTCGCGATCTGTCCCGAGGAGGATTAGAAAGAATTCCGAGTCGGAAATGTCAATCTTCGCCTTCGCGACACAAAAGAATACATTCTTGATCATGATCATGATGTTGACGAAAGTCTGGTTGGCCATGAAATCTGTTTTTGCGCCATCGGTGGTGAAAAGAATGAGAAGCAGATGTGCCGCAGTGCTGAGATGCACGAGCTGCTCCCGTAAGGACAACGTAATGCAGATGTAGGGCATGACCAAATGGAATGTGAATCGTCCGAAAGTCTTCAGAGCTACTCGCGCACGAGAAAATGCTGGAATAGCATCAGGGAACACGTCGGGCAGATCCCAAACCCCTTTGAGCAATTTGTAGGTAAGTTCAACACTCTGCCTGTCGTTTGGGTTGAGAAGGGAGTCTACGTGCTCCTTCGTGTTGCCGACTGCGATGAGGTGCTGTTTAACGATCGCTGGGGCGACAAGAAATCCCAGGAGCTTGATGCCCACTTTGCGCATCAAGAGTCCGCGAGTCGTTTTGAATACATGGCGATAGTCTTTATCTGGTGTTATATCGTCAGGACCAGCAAGCAGATTCATGAATTCGAGGGGCGCGAGCAAGGGATAAATGGGGGAAGTTTCTTGGAGTTTGGATTTCATGAACTCCATCGCAAAAGCAAGACCGCGCTTCGCCTCGCCATCCGACACAAAGCTGACGGTCCGATAGATGATATTTCCATGTGTTTTGCGGTTGTTGCCTGCTGCGTTCACTGCGCGTAGAAGCGCGGCTTGGTCGGGACCCCTCTCGCGCTTGCATGTGCCCGAAATGCAGATTGGCCGGGGGTACATGTGCGGATCTCGCGACAACGCACCGAAACACACAACTGTTGCCTGGTGAGACGTGATGAGTGGGAAACTATTCTTGCTATCATTGGTATGGCTCACCTCGCTCGCCAGATGAACCTTACCCGCATCGAGCTCTCGGAAGAATATTTCCACATCGGCCAAGTCAGAAAATTCAAGCGGCACATTTGAGGAGTGCTCCCGGCATGCACCGAGGATCATGTTCGTCTTGTCATCCCAGCGAACGCGTTTCTCAACAGCAATCTCGTCCATCATGACAACACAATGTACAATCCTCGGAGGCCCGGTCGGCACGTCTTCTCCAGTAGTGTAAGCGTCAATATTCTCCTCGATTTTCTCGATGGTGGGAAGTCCAGGCGAAGCGCGAAGAGGGTGAATCACCGTGTGTTTGCGTAATGTGGTTAATCCGGGAAGTCCGAGGGCACGGTGCAGGATATCAGCAAGACGAGCGCCCCCGAGTCAGAGTGTCGTCAACGCCACCATTCGTTCGTCGGGTGTGAAACCTTCCGGGTTATACACCGGACCTTCGCGGAAGGTGTCCGATGAAGCCTGATAAATACGGTGTGCCAATGCGTCCATACCTTCATGGTTATTTTCGCTGGCAGCGACGAGAGGCGCAATGCGCGAGACCTTGCCCGAACCGACTGCCATCACAAACTCCTTGTGGCTATCAAGCGCTGCACTTTGCGATGCGAGCATTTGCATGTCGTTGTGCTTTGTAAGCCGCATGACTTCAATCTGGTCGTTCTTCCTGCGTATTTTTGCGACCAGACCACCGATGGGGAAGAAGATGAGGGGGGTGTTCTCGTCGACACCGTGGATGATGTGCTCGCTGATGCCATGGAGCATGTCGTTGGACCGTAGATCGTTGCATTTCCAACAGATAGACCCCGCGCCGCTCTGCACACGTTTCAAGCAAGAGTTGGACCGCAAGTAAAAATGATCGTTCTCCGAGTAGTAGCCCCAAGGCAGCTGCATCCAGGAGTGAAGACCGAATGGGTAACCGATGTGGTGATTTTGGCCAGTCGGGAAAACGACTTTGAGGCCTACACAGTCAACGAGGTCGTGTTTCGCAGGTTTTTTCGCGTTTTGTTTGTCTGCGGGCGTTTTTTGTTTATCTGCCGGTGCTGATGGATCTTGCGGTGGAAGGGAGGTATCCACTGCCTGATTGTCGTGAAGCAAAGCATTTAATAAAGTTGTGTCACTGATGTGGAGGGTGAGCGAGATCTAATACTCATTCAAGAAAACATACACTAGTGAACGGCGCTCAGACCGGGCTGGTAGGGTGAGAGCCTGAAGTGGGCCGATCTCAGTTGGGCTTCTGTGCATTTTGACTCAGGACAATTGAAACCGAATGAATAAAACAGAACTCACGGCGGGGGATCATAAAAATCGTGCAGAGGTGCAGGGCCATCGGACAGCACTTCAGGCTACCTTGGAGAGCACCCCTTAGGGCCTGACTTTTCATGGGAGATGATAGACCCAAGGGGCTCTGTCCGTGAGGGGTGCCCCCATTTGTGTGGGAGGTCCCATTGTCTTGGCGTGTACTATGTGGGAGCTCCCATTTGTGTCACGTCATGCAGGGGTGTCTGGGGTCCTTCCCACCCAAAAATGAAATAATAAAAAAGAATTCTGGGCTCCGTACTGTACACAGGCCATGGCTCTTGATTGTCGGGGCCTGCCAGCGTTATGTATCAGCTTACCCGCACATTTACAGAGCTTAACACGCAGAGGTGGCCAGAGCCCTTCCCCGCCAAAATAATAATAATCTAGGCCCTGTACTGTACCCAGGCCATGGCTCTTGGTTGTCAGGGGCTGCCAGCGTTATGTATCAGCTTACCCGCACATTTACAGAGCTTAACACGCAGAGGTGGCCAGAGTCCTTTCCCGCCAAAAAATAATAATAATCTAGACTCCGTAGTGTACGCAGGCCATAGCTCTTGATTGTCAGGGGCTGCCAGCGTTATGTATCAGCTCACTTCTAGGTTATGTGTCTTTGTTGTGTAAGTGCACCAGTGTTATGCATCAGGCCAGAATCTCTACCAAGATGCTCATTTGTGGTGTGTAAACAACTTATCAAATGTGATACCTCTAATTATCCTGAAGTAACCCAATGCACCTCATGTGGGAGGTCCCATTTTTGAGCTGCGGGACATCCCATCCTTTGCAAAACATATGTGGGAGATCCCACCTTTGGTTGCGCAACTTGTGGCAGGTCCCGCTTTCTTTGGCGTAAGCTGTGGGAGTTCCCATCCTCTGCACAATTCATGTGGGAGGTCCCATTTTTGTTGGCAGAAGCTGCGGGAGATCCCATCCTCTGCACAATTCATGTGGGAGGTCCCACTTTCTTTGGCGCAAGCTGCGGGAGTTCCCACACTTTCTTTGGCGCAAGCTGTGGGAGTTCCCATCCGTTGCAAAACTTATGTGGGAGGTCCCACTTTCTTTGGCGCAAGCTGTGGGAGTTCCCATCCGTTGCAAAACTTATGTGGGAGGTCCCACTTTTGGTGGAGCAAGCTGTGGGAGTTCCCATCCGTTGCAAAACTTATGTGGGAGGTCCCACTTTTGGTGGAGCAAGCTGTGGGAGTTCCCATCCGTTGCAAAACTTATGCGGGAAGTCCCACTTTTGGTGGCGCAAGCTGTGGGAAGTCCCATCCATTGCAAAACTTATGCGGGAAGTCCCACTTCTGGTGGCACAAGCTGTGGGAAGTCCCATCTGTTGCAAAACTTATATAAAGCCTATATTCAATAACCATATCTATGTGTTGTCAGAATCTTGTGTATTAATTAATTCAACTAAAATCAAAATCAATACAACAAAAAATGACTTCAACGGGAGTTGAACCCAGAACCACCACGTGATTACATGTGTCGCAGATTTTTCCTAAGTCTGCAAAAACAAAAGCATATTATATATATCTGTCATTAGTGCTGAAAAAAAATACTACAACACGCCGCAAAGATTTTTTTTCACCCTTGGATAATGCACCTATAAGAGTCACGTGATCAGACACGTCGCGTCTTCGTGCCAAACAAACCACGCGCTCCTGCAAGATTTTTCACAAGTCTGCAAAGAAAGTGTATAGTATATTACTGCTGTTTACTGCTAAACGAAACTATGACAAGCCGAAACAACTTTGCAAACCTTAGAGAAATACACACTTAACGCATCCACAGCCCTGATCACGTGATCAGACGCGACGCGTCTTTATGGTCCCTTCAACCCAACTTTCCCTCGCTTTGGCCGCGACATGAACACGACATCAACATAGGCCATATATTGTAGCATAGAACATATTGTAGCATAGAACATATAGTAACATATACTAAAATTAGGAAAGTCATAAGTCCAGGACATAAATGAAGTCTTTCGGACGCACTATAAGGTTTTAACCCCGGGCAGGTCCATAAAGGCTGTACTCTTGCACTTCGCGTTGATAGCGACCCCGGTCGTCTTCGCTGGCAAGGATGGGGGTGACCCCTGGCGCCAGCAGTACCCAGTCCTCTGTTGTGGCGTCCCAGCACAGTGTGTTCTCATCCGCCGAGTAGGGTGGTCTACCCTCTCGAAGCCAGACGCATACCAGATCTTGGTAGTATGCAGTGAGTTGCGTACTCTGAAACGCATACGCCACAACTTCGGTTGGGCGCTAACCTCCAATCGTTGGCGCTTAGCCGCGTCTGGAGACGCCGCTGACTCCGCTCAGCGCTTGGTGGTTCCTGCGTAAGTCCAACGCGGCGGAGGAGATGCCGCACGGTTGGCGAGGTTGGCGCGGGGCAGGGGCGGAGGCGGAGGAGGCGGACTATGGTGGCGCGAAGAACCTGCACGAGGAGCGGCCGCATACGCCACTTCCTCGCGCGAGGAACGAGCCCGCGGCGCAGGAGACGCTGCACGGTTGGCCCACGGCGGGGGCAGAGGCGGAGGTGGCGGACTACGGTGGCGCGAAGAACCTGCACGAGGAGCGGCCGCATACGCCACTTCCTCGCGCGAGGAACGAGCTCGTGGCGCAGGAGACGCTGCATGGTTCGGGGGCAGAGGCGGTGGTGGTGGACTACGGTGGCGCGAAGAACCCACACGAGGAGCGGCGGCATAAATCCGCTCCTCATGGTGCGACGGACCAGCTCCATCATACCTCAACGATGGGAGTCGCGCGAAGGATTCCGTGTGTCCTGTGTATGGAGGGCGGCGCCGTCATTCCGAGGCATGGAGGCAGGCGGGGCCGATCGCCCTGCTTTCTGTGTCGTGCTCTTCTTCCTTGCCTTGTCCTTCTTTTCGACCGTGGCATTGTATAGCCTACTGTGCTTCACCGACCGCAGACGAGCCCCGGTCAGGCTGACCACCAGGCCGATGTTACGCTGCTCCTCGAGTGGTAGCTCCTTCTCATCTATCGAATGTAATCAGCACTATCAAACTCCTCATACTGAGCGGATACACACCTTCTTCCCACGAGACTATAGCCATCGCTACGTTGCTGTTGTCCTCCTCTTCGTTGTCCTCCTCAGCGTCGGCCGCGTTCCCAAGTTTGCGCTTATTCGCCTGCTGCATGGGCGGTAGGAATGTCTTGTAATCATGTGCGGAGACCTTCTTGACGTTGAACCTGTCTCCGATGATTTGCTTGCAGTCTTCAAGTACGCTGGGATAGTTGATGATGCAGAATTGGTGCTCCCACACGAGGTCCAGGAGCTTGGGGCCCCATTGCATCTTGGTCTTGATGATCTTGTCGTAGGGCACTGAGCCCCCTGCCACCAGGCGCCTCTCTGAAATGCGACCAATCAGAATAATGGCACCCGGAGACAACAAACGACTCACGCAGCTGGGTGGATAACAGCGCTGACAAGATGCGGCGGTGGGCGTCCCGAGCGATCTCTCCCTCCCTCAGCTCGGCCACCACGGGCAATACAGCGTCGCCGTCCTCAGCAGCTTCAAGCCCCCGCCTTTGGATATCGATCATTCTTCAAGTCGTCGATCAGTGAACGCGGTCACCTCTGATATACAAGTAAACTCACCCGAACATATGCTCCATGTCCTTGATGGTCTGACTGAGACTCTGTTTGTTGCTCGATCGCACGGCCTTGAAGTCGTTGGTGCCACCCCACGTAAAGCTTGCCTGTCCTTTGGTGTCAATACAATAACCCCAAACGTGGACGCCCAGCGATTTATGTATAGTACGACTCTGTGGATGCGCGTCAGTTATATGATTTAAAAAATAAATCAAGTCACGCACCAGTTGGATCATCCCCTTCATCTCTTTCTGTACCGCTGGAGACTGCCCAGGAGTCTCTGCTAGCTGAGATGGGGAAGATGCTCGGGCGAGCGCGAAACACACCGCAGTGCAAGAGAAGGAGTGGATGGTGCTACCATACATGTACAAACAACCTATCTGGGAACCCCTCGGTGCTACCGCACCGACCACAGGTGCCCCCCACCAAGAGATGTCCGCCCTGGACATCATCCCGCCTCAACTGTCCCCCTACCCCTTTAGTGGGCGCTCCCAATCAAACCACCACGTGTGAGTCGAGCAGGTACGCCGCTCTACTCGCCCGGTGGTCGCTCACTGCGCAGGCCAGCAAGTTTTAGAGGATGCATCCCGGCGTGAGCACCATAGACAGGATGTCCGCCATCCGTTCCTCCGCTTCGGCGATCTCGAGGTCCGCCGCAGATGGGGCCGAGTCTTCTGCGTCCCGTGGGTGTCGGAGGTCGAGCGCTGTCCTGCGGAGTGGGATGTAGTGGCGTAATCTACGAGAATGAATGTGTAGTGAGTTGGGGATGGGAATACCATTGAGATCACAAAGAGAAAAAGAGTTAAGAAAACGAGCGTATATTTGTACCGGCCCCGACCACCTCGGCGCGAGCTTGTTAATGGACCGGTGGTTTCCGTCGGCTGGTGAATCGTACCACTGTACGAGGTCGCCAATCTTGAATTCGACGATCTTGGCGTTATCGTCGAAGCTGGCTTTTTGTTTCTCAGCTTGTCGAAGGGATGCGAGGTGAGCATTCCATCTCAGGCCGTCCGCGAGAGCGAAGTGGACGTCTACATCACTTGTGTGCGTTGCGGTCGGTCGAGGCGCGTCCACGCTGTCTTCTGGTCGGAAGGTGCGTCCGAATAGCAGCTCCCGGGGCGTTGTATTGAGGTAAATGAGGACGCAGTCGTTCATTTGCTGGACTGCCTCGTCGAGGTGCTCCGGCCAATTCGAAGGTATGTCTTCTGGCTTCGTGTCGCCCTCGTCCGTGTCGTGGTCCGGGGCGCAGAGGCGCTTGAGTATGCTCAGGAGTATCTTGTTACTCCCCTCTATCAGCCCGTTCACCCACGGCGAGTATGACGCCGTGGTGATGTGCTTGACTCCGTTCGTACTACAGAATGCATCAAATTTTTGTTAATGAAATGCTTACCCCCGTCCGCCATGAACGTATCCGGTATCGCATAATTCTGGAAGATGAAATTCAGCGTATCAATCGTAGTCATGGCACTACCTGCAACTTTCAGTTTGGAGACCAAGACAAAATGTGAAAACACGTCAACATATAACCCGACGTTCTTGAAGCCGCCTTTCCCAACTGGTAGCGAAAGGTAGTCGCCAGCGACCAGGGAAAAGGGGTGCGTCCGGCGTATCGGCTGCAGCAAGGAGTTCAGCGTGGTCGGCCCGAAACTCTTGCACTTCGGGCACTCCAGTACTACTTGGCAGCAGTCAGTGTCCATTCCAGGCCAAAAGTACTCATCTGATATCTTGAGCTTCGTGCTCTCCACGCCGAGATGGCCGTTCTTCGCGTGCATCATCATCGCAATCCCAAACCCCTTCGACGTCGGAACACATCGTGTCCGTGCTACATGTCTGGATGCCGCATCCGCGACGCGCCACAGCTTGTCCTCCGCGATCATGAAGCCTGCTGCACAGTGGATGGCGCGGCGTCGTTCTGAGATTGTGGCCCCCATCGAGCGCCCTAGAAGATGGTCCACAATGGGGCCAAAGAATATATCGTCAGCGAATTCAACTTGTAACGGGTCGCGGATATCCTCTCTGGGTGACTCAGCATTCTCCATGCTCATTTCAAACAAGTCCCGCCGGATTCCTGTCGTGGCGTCCCAGTCCGCGAGCACGGACCAGTTGGAGCTGTCCGCCGGTGTCCGCTTCCGTTCTGTCCACATCCAGCTGAGGCCGTCTGCGACTGGGTTCTCCACACCTGGTCGATGCCGGATGTCGATGATATTGCGGGCGAGGATGGATTCCTTCCATCTGCTGTGGTGCGTACTCATGCGCTCCTTCAGTAAGCAGTCCCACAGAGCTTGACAGTCTGTTTCGATTTCAATGGCGGAGCCGTATGTGTATGCCTCGAATTCGTCCAGACTGTACTTCAGTGCTGCAAATTCAAGCAAGAACGGTTCGTACTTAGCTTCACTCGTGGACATGCGTTTTGAGCAGTATGCGATAGGGTGCCATTGCAGGACCTCCTTGCCATCCTTACCAATATGCGGGAATTGCTGGGCCAGGAAGCCTGCGAAGCCTTCTGCGGAGCCATCCGTGGTGACGCGGAAGAGACGACCATCGTACTGGGGCGCTTTCAATAGTGGTTCCTGTGAAAGTAAGCATTTTAGCGTCACGAAGGCCTTCTCCTGCGGGGCGCCCCATTTGTTCTTGATGGACGTCGTTTTCAGGGCACGCTTGTACGCCCCTTTACGTGCTCGCCAGTTGGCGCTGGGTGCTTTGACTTCTATATTCCTGGTAAGGTCGGTCAGCGGGGCCGCGATACGTGCGTAGTTGGCAATGAGCCTCCGGAAGAAATTCGTTAGACCCAGGAAGCCCATCAAATCCGACACGGTCTCGGGCACCGGCCAGTTCACGAGCGCACCGACTTTGTCGAGATTGGGTTTCAAGCCGTTAGGACCGACCACGGCACCTGCGAATAGGACCTCTGTGAAGAACAGCTTTGTCTTGGTGGGTGCGAGTGAGAGCTTGCGATCACGACAACGCTGAAAGAACTTAGCTAGATTCCGCATTTTCGTCTCGAAGACGTCCCCCGGCATGCAAATGTCATCCATCCACGCGACAAGTTCGCGCCCAATCATATCATCAAGGGCGATGGCTACCATCTCGCAGAAAGTCGAGGGTGCACCCGTCAGCCCGAAGGGCATCCGTAAGTACACGAAATACCCGCGGCCCTCGACGAAGAATGCCGTGTATGGCACCGATTCGTCGTCTAGCGGTACCGCGTAGTACCCCGCCGCGAAATCGATTACGCTCGCCCAGCGGTGGCCTGCTGCGAACTCGTGCTTGGACTTCAAGTCGCCGTGTGGGAATGGTGGTATCTGCATAGCTTTGTTAACTGCCGTAAACGCATGACATACCCGCCATTTGGTCTTCTTCTGTGCTGGACCGGGCGCCCCCTCCACGGCCTCCAGTAGTGCCTCGTTCGACTCCCCCGGTTCCATCGCCTCCTCCCAGAACGGGGGCAGGCCGTTACAGATGCACTCCGCGTTGACTTTACGGAGTACCTCCGTACGCGTGATTCCTGTCTGGCCAGCCTCCTTCGGTGCGAGGTTAGTGCTGTTCAGACATTTGAGAAACTCGCCCGGGACGCGCTGAATGACGTGAGACTCTTCCATCTCGTCCAGGATTTCGTAGAACCAATCTTTTTGCTTCTCGGTGAGTGGTCGTTGTGTCATGCATTTTGGGAATGTCGCCTCTGGGTCGATGCTGAGGTGGTGCTTCCACCAATCAACAAAGAATACCTCTGACATTGACAGCGCAAATACGTCAGCGTATTCGCGGATGAGGGAAACGACCTTAGCTCGTTGGTCGTCCGTGAGATCCGCGCCGATTTGCACCTTGGCCAGGATTTCCTCGACCCGTGCTTCGCCGAAGGGGTCCACTGCGCGCGCGGTGGTGTTCGTGCCACGATCGATCTTGAAGTCATCCATGTGTACGTCCCCCATTGCGTGGATCGCAATGTCTCCCGGGCGCATCTTGTCGTCCCCGAGGGTCGCGTCATCCGGGCAGGCCATCACTCGCATCTCGTCGAGTTTGGCCTGCAAGCGTCGTATGCGGATTTCTGACGTGATTCGGGCCTGCACCTGTGCTGCTGAGCTATCCTTGAGACTGATGCCCAAGAACTCACCGAGGGCCTTTGTCTGCTTCCGCAGGGAGTACATCTCCGCGTAACACGTCGCCTCCGCGTTGCGCCGGGTCTTGAAGTCGCCTCCATCTTCCGGGGCTGGGGGCTGCCAATGGGACGCGATCTGGTTGATGAGTATCGCGTCCTGCGTGGCCTCCATCCACCTGCGGTGGTTCTCTGCACAGTGGCGTCTTGCTGTCGCTCCCTTCCGTGTCGCCGTGTCTTCTTCGGTGCTCGGCGCGGGGTTCCGTGCTTCCATCAGTGGCACTGTCTCGCTCTCCGTGTCAGCATCTGGTATCTCCTCGGCTCGGAGGTACTCAGCGAATCTCGTCTCGCCCCACGGTCCTTCCATCACCCACAGCAAGTTAATGCGGTCCGCCTCCCGCATCAGCTGGGTCTCTGGGTCTGTCTCCGCTGTCTTTGCTGGCATGCTGATCTCCAGCTCTGCATGTGGCCGTTTCGTCTCGGGGTAGGGACGCGGAGCTCTCGTTGTCGGCGCTATCCATTCAGTGGGTGAGTGACCTATTCCAGGGAAGGGTAAAGGTTGTTCAGCTCGTCGACTTAGCTGTGCTTCCTTCCTATCTCGGTCCTTGGCCGTCCTCTTTGCTATCCTCGCCACCTCGTTCTCCTTCCACACCCGCTCGTGTGTCTCCTGCTCCGTCTCTTCTGCCTGCGCATCTTCGACACACGCATCGTTCGCTATCACCGCTTCCGCCGTGTCCGCCTGGATATGGATCCGATCCGAGCCGTAGTCGTGGACGCCACGCACGGTGTGTAACCAGGGTGTCCCCAGTATCACATCGAACGCATCGTGGCAGTCGAAAACAACAAACCATTCCCACACCCGCACGCCCCCGACCTGGACTTCGCCCCACCACTCGCCCAGTGGTACCACCCGTGCTCCATTCGCGACACGGATGCGCATTTTGCTCGGCACCAACGCCGACAAGCAATGCCCATAGGCATCCCACCATTTCTTCGAGATACAATTCTTGGAGGACCCGCCGTCCATCTGCGCCGTGGCGCGCACCACCTCGCCGTTGGGACCCAGCAGCTGGATCCTCTGGAGGAACGGCGCGGTGTGGTGGTCGCCATTGGATTGGGTGGCGAATATGGAGGTGGGGAGGGACGTCGTATACCGGAGCACCAACTTTGTATTCATCGACGAAAATACATTGCATCGTACTCTAGCAACGTCCCAAGCAGCGCTGTAGCTACGGCTGTTACATGGGGTTTTAAGACTAGGGACCGCGCCACCCAAGGTTAGGCAGGTCCCTCTCCATTTCCCTGTTCCGGCTCCTCTTGTTCTTCGAAAAGCATCTGATGCACGTCGTACATGCCCATTGGGTTATAGGTGTCGGCCTCGATCTGAGTGACAGACGAGAACCGCAGCGTACGCTCCCCCGGCGGGAAGAGCGTGTTCCCGATGAACGCGCGCACGTTGTACTCGCGTTGAGGTACGGTCTTGCTCCCGCTCGCGCGGCACTTGGCGGCGCCGAAATGCGGCGGATTCGGGATCAGCCCACAGGTCCAGCATTCCTTCGATCCCACCGGCAGCGTGCCGGGGGAGAGCGGGAACGTGGCATAGTCGGGCGCATTGCCAGTCGAGGCGCCGTACGTCGCGTCCCAGGCGGACATGTCCATCTGGTACAGCTGTACACCCGCCGCTGTCACCGGGTAAGTCCGTGGGGTGGCGGCTGCGCGTTTCGCTATCGCTAGGTCTTTGGCAGGATCGCCGCCTAGCGAGTTGTGTGCGCCGACTCGGCCATTCGACGGGCTCCCGGGCGATGCCAGCATGAGCTGCTGCATGAAGCGGGTGGGGGCGGGGGTGTGCTGTTGGTGTGGTGTTGGCACAAATGGGTTGCCTGGGGAGGCGAGCATCTGCGCCTGCGTCATGTGCGGTGGCACCCCGCGCTGCGGCGTGACCGGCTGCGATGGGGACTGGAGCGGCTGGCGGTAGGCGGCGGGCTGCGCAAGGGGCTGCTGCGGGGTCGTTGGGGCGCGTTGCGGCGTAAGCGTGGGTGGGTACGTCACACGAGGCGCTGGCGCGGCGCGATATCCTTGGTACTGGGGGCCCGATGTCGACGCGAGGTATGCCTGGAATCCGGGGATCAGTGCCCAAAGGGCTGCGTCTTCCTCAGCCCTGGCGTCCCTGGCTCCGGTGGCCCTCGCGCTGCGTTCCAGCTCGTCGCGTATGGACACGACTTCGATTTCGTCGACCACTGCAAAAAATTTATCCCAGGTCGTTAATCCTTGTGAGGGTAGCAGTGAACGTACCTCGAGCGGGAGCGTTTCACGGACATCCCGCCTGAGTAACATCGTGGGGTCGCCTATGTCTTCCACAAGCGGCCGCATATCCGCCACCCATCTCAGGTGCACGGTCATTTCGTCCCCAGGGGGTCCCACCGTCTTCCCCAGGTCCTCCACCCTCAGAATCGTGCTCTTGATTCTATCCATCAACTCCTCCTTCGTCGCCGCCATCTCCACTGGGACCGGCCACTTCTTCTTGAAAGCCTTCATCAACTACACCCACGTCGTCTTCTCCGCTGCGGGCAGGGCCTCGAACCACACCTCCGCAGGGGCTCCGGACACTAGTCCGTTCTCGAACTTCCAGAGACGCGCGGCGTCGACCGCATCGTGGGCCATCGTGCCCTTCAGTTTCTTGAGCCAGTAATGGGGCTTGTAGCCCTTGTTGTCCCCGCGGAACAGGTCGAGGTCGTCCTGGGCCATGATGTCTGTGTCGGGGGTCGTCACGCGCTGTGGAGCTCCCACATGCGCTACACCATGCACAACGCACCATCTCCCATACAAGCCTTATTCGCAATCTCGCTTCGACGCCCAATCCGGATTCATACATCCCATTTTAGGACAAATCACGTCTCCACTTCGAATTATTGTATTCGCACTACGAGCTCGGACGACGGGCACCCACGGACCGTAATCACCTTCCATCACGCCACGACCACACCGTCAGCAAAGGCCCGTAATCCAGGAACTCGGATTTCGAACCACTCGGTAGCCGCCAAAACTCGGTTCGCATTTCCAACGCGAAATAAGCTATCGGTTCCGCTGCACTTGAAACAACGGTCCCGCTTGGTTCTCCCTGCATTTGCGGTACCGAGGACTAGGCAGGAAAGGTATAAAGAGCGCAGGAACGTAGGACAGTAGTCAGTCAATAAACGGTGTACTTCCCCGCTACCAAAGTTCACCCCTTGGTACCACACACCATCTCAAATAATCAATTGGCCACACACACCACACACACATTTGCCCACAGCATCTCATCGACTAACACCCTTCTTTCGCAGCTTAAGAAATAAGCCTGCGAGAACTCACTCTCTCCGACACACACACACACTTTTATCGATCGCACACCTTCCTTCACGAGCCCAGCGCCCTGTAGAAGTGGGAACACAATAAAAGACTTTGGCAAATCGTCTACAGTGACCTCCAGTTACGAGCGAGCATAACTGCACGCCTGAACAAGGAACGCAGTCGACGTCGGGGAATTTCTGCGGACACAGCTCCTTGACTTGTACCGGTTCACCAACTACGAACATTCATTAGGGGAAATTCGAAGTGAGGCGACAGCAGGATCTCTGGATAGTGACAAGTAGCAGATCAGCGGATTGCTAGCTTGGAGACGGTATATTTTTCACCCACACCTATTTTTACTGATCAATTCGAATCACCACCTCGAATAAACACTCCCTTACAACAAGTCGCGCATTCCTGTCCTACCAACCAACTACTATCCATCCTTAAACACCCCTTTGGACGAACCAGCTGCCAATTGAGGAAAAACTCCACATAGCAGCCCCGCAGTCCGCATCACAGCGCGCCGGCGGTGTAGGGGAAACGGGAGAGGGGCTCAGAGAGGACGGTGTAGAGATTGTTGGTGTAGTGCCGATGGAAAGACCAGGGAGTGTCGTTTCCCCTGTTCGTCTGGTTGTGCTTGCGTCGTGGGCTGTGTTTTGGGCGAGTCCTCGTTCTAGTTGCGTTGCTAGGTCTATTTCGTGTTGTTGTCGAATAGCGAGGTCTCTCGCTGTGAGGTGTAAACTGTTTGCCAGGGTCGTTTTCCGGCTTGAAAAACCGTGGGGTTGCACGGTCGCGCTCTTGTCACCACGATGGAGACTGCCCAGGAGTCTCTGCTAGCTGAGATGGGGAAGATGCTCGGGCGAGCGCGAAACACACCGCAGTGCGAGAGAAGGAGTGGATGGTGCTACCATACATGTACAAACAACCTATCTGGGAACCCCTCGGTGCTACCGCACCGACCACATCGCCGACTTGAATTTCCCCTTGTCGCGCCACTCCTCAGTGACCTTGTCCATTAGATCCGTGTGCCAGGTGAGCAACCAGGGAAGGGCGCGGAAGACAGCGTCGCTGTCCGATACTTCGGTCGGGCTGAGGCCGCGTTGCGTGCACTCTTGTTTGAAGCTGCTTCTCGATAGTTGATTATATTCTGCCGCCGTCACTGAAATGTCGTATTACTTCACCTCGTACTTCAATTAAAACGAGGGCACTTACTTTCCACGTGCTTGGGGCATTCCACTGCATGCCACCGCTGCCAGACGTTCCAGCCCGACATGTCGCGCGGCTTCTTGGTGGCAGTCCCGACCAGACGGTGTAAAGTTTGCGGCGCCTTGCCACATGCTTTCGCAAGCTCCGCCACCGTGTCCTCAAACACGGCTAGCGCTACCACGGTGCGGTCGAGGATATCTTGGGGAACTGTCCCCGTCTTGTGGCACCCGGACCCGTCCCTGTCGTCTCCCTCGTCATCGGCCTCATCGTCGCCGCCCTCCGTGGCATCCTCGTCAGTGGTTTCCACCCCATACGCCATCGGTGCCTTCTTTTTCTCCGCCTTTTTGCTAACGCGCTTCCGCCCGGCCGCGACCGCCTTTCCTTTCCCCTTCGACTGCTGGGTTGTAACACACTCCGACTCCTCATCGGCAGCGTCATTGTCAGAGCTCGCGGTGGAGGCGGCGCCGCTCGCGGAACGTGTCCTGGAACGCGTCTTGCGCATCTTCTTCGACTGGGGGGCGGCGTCCGCATCGTCAAACCCGTGTCGAGCGATTTCCTTCTCGAACTCGCGCAAATCGTCCTGGTCGTCATCCTCTATACCTCGCGGCCTCTGGTATCCCCGGGCAACCGTCCTCTGTACGACGCACTCCTTAAACGCCTCCCCTGCTCCATAGCTCTCGGCACTGTCGGACAACTCTGACTCTATCCACGTTGACTGTGGCTCAGGCGAACGGGAGGGCGGAGGACGCACGCCACCGTTTCTCATTATTGGACAAAGTCGTACTGATATGGAGTGGGACCCCGCGAGCCAGGGATGAAAAGAGGTGTTCCTGCGCGCGACGAATCCGGGATGGAGAAGGGCGTGTCCGGGGTGGGCATATACGCAGGGGTGGCGGCGCGCGACATTTGCATCTGGGCGGGCGGCGCACCGAATCCAAACGCGGGGCTGACGGGGCGCGAGGGGGGCAAGTCGGCCATGTCAATCTCTTCCCCGCGCGATGGCGTGGCTGCACCTGCTTGAAGCAGGGTCGTCGGGATCCGATATGGCGCGGAGGCGCGCAGTCGCGGCTCGTGTGTTGCCAGGATAGACGGCAAATCGAAGTCGCACACATCTTGCCGGCACGCCTCAGCTTCCGCAGAGTCTTTGTCCTCGTCGCTGTTGTCGTCGAATGCTGCTGCAAGTGAGTCGACTATTGACATTTCAGCTATGACTAACATACGGTGCTCGTCGCGATCGGCGTCTTGTGCGCTATCGTCGATGTACTGCATGGCGGCGGGGCGGCGAGGGGCGCTCATGGTGGCTCTATGGGTGGCGGCGTTGTTAGCGTCGGCTGAGGCGGTGACTCGCCGGGTATATCAATTCAAGATCTCCAATAACTACTATCCCCCCCGCCTCCGCCCCCCCCAAAGCGCGGCGCCGCTAAACCTCGCGCTGGTGGCGCAGCCAGGAAAAAAGAGAAGGCGGAAGTTGCTGCTGTCTCAGTAAGTATCACAACTTGGTACCCCGGCTCAAAACTGATGTTTATACTACAGACCGATGATCGCGACCCCACCGCTGACGTGCCTGTGGCTCCCGCCAAAAGCAAGACAAAGGGAAAGAAGAAGGCTACGCCCACCCCCGCCGTCTCGGTATGTATTACTATTAATCGCGGAGTCCAGTCGAAACTAATGTGCTGCAGAACGTGTCTGTTGCTCCCCCCGCCACCGTTCTCCGCGCCCCCTCGCCTGTACCCCCTGAGGCACGCGCTGAGAGACCAGAAGATGCAGCCCGACCCCCTTCGCCTGCCCCCAAATCTGCCTCCCTTCCTGGGTCCTCCCCGCCTCCGTACTCGCCCTTGGAGCAGGGCCCAGCTGTCGTGGAGTGGCCTCGTCCTCGCCCTCGCCCAAGGCAGGGCCCAGACGACGAGGACGATAGAGATCCATTCAATCTCTCCGGGCGGTGTGGGCCGGATTTCTTCGCGCCACCCACTCCATTTCGCGACTGCGACTCGCTGGAGTACGACGACGATTTGGACGACAACCGCACTATCATCGGGCTACAAGGCGTCCTGATGGAGGACTACATAAAGCAAGAGCATGAAGGCGACGACCTGATAGAGGACGAGCCTGAGGAAGACGAGCGCTTCAACAACTATTCTTCTCCCCCTCCCCCTCGTCGTGGCCGGCCTCGTTCTGCGGATGCCCGCTCGGACTCCGCACGCTCCCACTCGAGGACAGCTGTTTCCCCTCGCTCTCCTCGCTGCCGTTCCGCTGACACACGCTCCCCGGGTCTCTCTCGCTCTCGCTCTCGCCCCCCCTCTCGTGCTCGCTCCCGCTCCCCCTCCCGCAGTCGCTCTGCCCGCCCCCGATCAGCCGATCATGAGCGACGAGCTGAGCCATCTGGCCTCCCTGCGCGCTCAAGATCGGGTTCCGTCGACTCCCTCTTACAATCGCCTCGACTTCCGCACCCCCACGCCATTCTCCGGCGGACCTCTTCCCAAACGTCGCGCGGGACCGTCTTCTCCTCCCCCAGCGAAACGAAGGCGAGTTGACTCGTCCCCGCCTGCGCCCCGCCCAGTCGCACAATACTTCGACATGGCAGCGGAGGATTCCGACGAGGATAACGAGGCCAACGAGCAAGAGGAGCCCGAGGTCGAAGACGAGGAGACTCTATCTGATCTCGGTAAGTCTAGTCTATCGCGGGCCATTCTTTGCGTTAACATCATTCAGAATTCATTGATAACGAGCCGCGCCACGATGATGGGCAACCGTCCATGCAGCTCCTCGCCGATGACGATGAGGAATATCTGCACGCTCTCGCTGCCAGCTATGACAAAGACGTGCCAGCGTACGCGAGAGAGCTGAGGCGCTCTGGTTCGACCTTTGTGGTCCCCGACAACGCACCCGCTCGCGCCGGCCCTTCTGCGCTTCCCGTCGTCGACCACTTGGTTGATTCCTACGACCACGAGGTAAGACGCGCGGCTGAGACCTCTAAGACCTCGAATGTGGGGACCTTGGTCCGCAATCCTCGCGCTCCTGTCATCGAACAAATGCCCGTTGGCGGCTGGGTTCGCTTCCACGTAGGGCCCAACAAGGGTTATGTTGCCCTCCTTCTCTCATCCACCAAAATCCTTATTGCCCGCGGCGTCAACAAGTCGTGCCAGCCGATGGAGTTGTCGCGTGCTGTCGACTCAACGCAAGCTGATCGCGTAACAACACCCAGCATCGAAGACATCGCGCCTTTCCAAGCCAATCAGCATGCCGCGTTGCGCGCTGCCCCCTTCATGGGACCTTGTGTAGCCCTTGGAGAAGGCGATCGGGTTGTAGTAGTCGGGGGCGAGCACAGCGGAAAGACCGGATACATTGTAATGTTACGCGATGTCCCGGTTGTAAACCAGTCAGGTCACAAGCGCTCAGCTAAATACGCCAAGATTCAAGATGAATACGATGGAAAAACATTGATTGAGAAGCGTGGGCCAGGCTTTTTCGTCGAGTTGGGCCGTCTCAAACGACACCTCCTCAATCACCCACTTCCCCTCCAACCTCTGGACTGTGTTCACGTCGTTTCTGGACTGGTTCACTGCGGGATTTCAGGTCGCGCCATCGAGATAAACGGTGACCAAGTCACTGTCGAAATTCCGTCCCCCTCCGACGACACCGCCGGCCTCCGCGAAGGACGACTCCCCAACACCAAATGTTTTGATATTAATGTGCGATATCTGAGCCGAAACTTCGAATGTGGGGATCTCGTGGAAGTCATGTGAGGACTTAACAAAAGTCGCGTCGGTATGATTGTGGCGCTGTGTACTGGGGGTAGTCTTGAATTATTTGATGTGAGTGTTCATTAATTATATATGTTGTCGATGCCAATCTGGATTCACAGTGAAGAGACACGATGCATGATCAAATCGAGATATCACGGGCAGAACATATCGAAGCTACAGCTTTTCAGAGTATGGTGCGTTTCACTTTTTTGAATTCATCTACAACGCAACTAAATGTAGTCATCAGTTCAAAGTGCGCTCGGCGGACGTCAAGTTCGTGATTTTCGGGGACCAGAATACTCCCTTTGCTTCGGCGTATTCCGCCGAGTACACCCAGCGCAGCGACATCTCGCACCCACCACCCCCTCCTGTCTTCACCCCAGAGCAGCGGCAGCACCGAGAAAAACAGGCTGAACACTACAGGACCACTCTCGCTATTATGGGAGAAGACGCCGGCCCCTACACCGATGAGGCGGCCTCCACCAGATTTCATACACTGCACAGTTTCCTTCTCCATAAACTGGTCACCTACACGAGGGAACCGACACTGGAGGAGATCCTGCTGCAAGACAAGTCTCGTCAAGCGCGGCTCGACAAACTCATGAGGGGCCACCGGTGCTTCGAGGGTTTCAAGGTGCAAGCCGCCTTCAAAACG
Source organism: Mycena epipterygia (assembly GCA_029281465.1). NCBI lineage: Eukaryota > Fungi > Basidiomycota > Agaricomycetes > Agaricales > Mycenaceae > Mycena > Mycena epipterygia. Next base: position 27,496 of record JARJCQ010000054.1, on the reverse strand, counting down.
TCACAAAACAAGGGTTCGCAGGGTGTTGTGAAAGCCGAGCGCAACGACCAGAAGCGAGATGCGCGGGTGGCTCACCTGGCTCTGCGAAACCGCAGGCCTGATCTGAACGACATCAAAGGCATTGTGTGCAACGTGCAGTGGGACGCCTCAAACAAAACGGAAGACATTCCCATCGAGAACCTCGTCCATCAATTGTAAGTCACTTTTCATCGCAGTGCATTTTTCTGACGAAACGACAGCACTGGCTTGAAGTTGGACCGGGCACAGTTTCTGCCCACTGCCATCCTGAATGGCACCCAGGCTTGGAAGCCCTTGCCACGTCCGCGCACGCCTTCACCAGAAACACCCCCGCCTGGAGAAGGGTTGTGGGCTGCCACGCCGCCTCCGCCCGAACCGACTCTTGCGGGTGAGGACACCGGTGAATGGCTGTGCAACGACGCGCTCATCAATAAGCACCTCGACGTTGTCTTCGAGGGAATCGCCACGTTCGGCAACCGGGTATTGAGAAACAGTCCAAAGTGGCTGGGCCTCGACGGGAAAACCGCTGTCTGTCCTTGTTCTTGCGACGAGCGCACCCAACCGAAGGGTGTACAAGGACTCGTTGACGACCAAGAAGGTCAAGGTTTTTCGTCCTGGCTCCGACACGGCTAACCCGCTGGAAGTCCCGCCGCCCACCGTGAAACCTCGCAGGACGGTGGCAGATGGGACTTCCATTGCGCTTCTAAGACAGTGGGTGGTCATTATTGGTCCAGCTCACTTCGGAGAGCTCCCGGAAAACCTCGGGCGGTACGCAGAAACGCGTCCAAATCACGGCGACACTCAGATGTATGGCCCAAATTATGTTTGGATTCAGGTCGAGGGCGGGGACATTTATTTGTACCATACCAGTAACCTTTGCCTGGCGATCAACAAGGCAATTATGGAAAGCTCGGCGTCGATATTTTAAATTGAATCTGTATTTTTCATACAATATGACTAGTGTTCAATTCTGTTTGGTTTTTTAAAAAAATAAGTGAGGGTGCGGTGGGGGGGTATATACAACACTTTGCCTCTGCTAAGAATGCCCCCGTGGTGTAACGGTTAACATATCACCGTTTGATTCGTCTATTTTCCCATTTACAGTGATGAACTCGGTTCGACTCCGAGCGGTGGCGTAGATTCTTTTGTATTTCGATTTTTTGCCCAAATAAAAAAGCTATGGGCTCCTCGTTCATATATTTCTACCTCAACAACATTTAATATCCAAGTTGTCGATTTTTCTTGACACGCGACGCGTCTGGGTCACGTGATCGGACCACTCTGCCGAGCCGTGCCGAGCGATCACACGTCAAGCATGGTGGCAATGCTTCTGGGCGCCTATTTTGCTCTTGCTCTCAACGCCCATGATCCATAAGAGGTCATTGTAATTGTAAAGTAGGATAGACTACTGTAGTAGTGCTCGAAGAATTAGGAGTGTCTGTACCACTATAAGTCATAGTAATGTAATATTGCAGACGCGAGCAACGAATTCGCGCACCAGCAGTGGCACAATAGCGAAAACAAAGTCTTCGAGTGTGTGAGTGGCATGCATTTCCCAGTGCTACCTTGACTTATCCCCCAACCCCACTCTCGTCAGCTATGGTTCGCGTTTCACGTGCCGACCGCACATCAGCCGCATCCTCGCCCTCATACTTGCCACACTGGGTGCACGCTATGATATCCGGGGGCCGGAAATGATCTGGAAATCAACTGGAAATTGAATATTTCCGCATTAAATCCTCATTATTTACGGTGTCCGGAAATACTCTGGATATTTTTAACATCCGCGGTCTTTACGGGTGATTTCCGGGCCCCGGAAATAACCAATAAGCGGATCATTTCCTTAAAAAGTAACAACTATTTCCGGACTCCGCAAATTATCAATTTCCGGACTCCGTAAATTGAAAGGAAATCAAGAACCAAACATTCTATAAAAGGAAATAAATTCAGTCAGCTGACCATTAGGATTCCATGAATCCAAGCTTCTGGGATTTCACTCCAAATTAGGATATTTCCGTTACTCAGTCTGGAAGTTGAAGGTAAACAACAACACATTCACAGAGTTGCCATACTAAGCAACAATTGGGAACCAGTCTGTAAGGATTGCAGCCCGGTCTTGGTGCAAGTTTACTTTGCCGCAGATCTGCAGACGACGGGCAGCGGCGTAGTCACTTGCCGCAGCCGTAGTCTGTTCCGTAGTGATTCCACAGTCCGTAGTCACCTCTGTACAGTATAAATAGCAAGTAGTAAAACACCCCCGACTTGATTCAACGTGTTCTACGACTTCCCTTACAGGAACTCCGTAGCCTCACACAGTCATACTGCAAAAAGCAGAGTTCCGGGGGTGACAAAACACAATGATCCCCTAAACCACTAGTTTCGGTAGCCAAAATAGTAGACCTCTGAAATCTAAAGTCCGCTCCCGCCCTCCTCAGCCGCCCTCCTCTCGTACGATCTCTCTCTATTCCTGTATCCTTCAACCACACCATCCGCGTCTTCACGGCTGTGCGGGCTAGCCATCGGATCAAATAAGCTTACCACTCGCAGCTGGGACACCGACAGCTCACCTTTGCCATCTCATAGCACCCAATTGCACCACCGCGCCTCGAATTGGACACTATTCAACGCTGAACAACACCGTTTCACTGGCAAATTCGATTTAATCAGCTTACCTGCACCCAATCGCCGGCGCTGCCGGGGAATCTGTCCGCATTTGTGAACCCTTGCACCCTCGACACATATATCCTCTGCTAACATCGCAGAAAGCATTCTTGGAGGGGGCGAGAGTTAGTCTTCCTCGGGTACGGTCTGCGGCCCAGGGAGCGTAGCAGACAACTTTGTATGCAAGGTTTCCAAGTCTGTTTTGCATATAGTGAGTTCACTAGCTGTGCGATAGATTGCTGGGCCTTTCGCGGCATCACTCATCCAACAAGATGTTCTCGAGCTTGAGATCACAGTATACAATGCCCTTGTGGTGCAGATAGCCAACTGCGAGATACAGCTATGACCTTGGTCTCATCCTTGGACAAGTGGCCCTTCTCGACCAAGTAGTCGAAAGGCTCGCCGCCGCAGCAAAGCTCTGACGATCCAGATGGAAGATTCAGTCTCGTACATCTGCATTACATGCAGATGATGCAACGTGCAGGTTTACTTAGGTCGCCTCGCAGACGCGGAAATGGGCGTTGACGGAGCCAGGTTTGTTGAGGCCGAAGAGCGGGCAGCCATTGCGCGAACTGACCACACTTGTATGGTGCCTGGAGGCTGCCATCGCGTCCATGCACGCCGCACCGCAGCGCCCAAGACACCCTCGTTGCGCAGTCGCCTTCGTTTCACGAGCACATTGCGGAATCGCCCACAACCGCTGTGAGTCCACGTTCTCCTGCACACTGCACCGTGTTCCTCTGGATTCGACGCAGGCCATGCCAGCAGCGCGCAAGATGGTTCCGATCAACTGCGCTGCTCCTTCGGGACTTTTCGTGAACTTGAATGTATCCAAATCATGGATTCGAATGTACGCTAAAAGAGTAGGCCAAGTCAGGATAGCAGAGCATAGAGCTTGGGTAATAGTACGCACCGATAACTTCGCAGACAAATCCGACTTTATTAAGGATCTGAATTGACCGTAGATCAGGGCGATACGAGGTTAAATAGAAGAAAAGGCATACCTTGAAAGAAGTCAATGACTGGTCGAGTCGAGCTCCATCTAGATGAGATAAGGTTAGTACAGCACGATGATGGGCAAATGAGCGAGACATACTGTGAACTTTGATACAACCAGGCTTGAATTTTGATACATAAGCAGACCGTCGGTGAGGAATCAGGATGAGCAAATGAGTACACGTACCATGAACAGCTACTAGATGATTTTGGACTTGAAGACTTGAGTTTGATAATACGAAGGCTTGAACCCGTTGACTTGAAGACGGCTTGAGCTTGAGAACTTGAAGACTTGAACTCGACGAAGTGAGTACTGGAATTGATGCCTTGAATACTGGAGCTCGCCGAGTTGAGTTTCTGCTCGATGACTTGAAGATCCGAACTCAAGTCAAGCATCGAGATGCTGTATAAATCCAGTTAGGATTCTACTCTGTGGGTAATCAGAGTTCAATGTCCCTTGACCAGTTACTAGATGATTTGAACTTGAGTTATGACTCAAACTCGACTTAAAGATCCGGACGCAAGTGTTAATGCATTGAAAGGGGACTTGAAGGATTTAACAGCCACACCAAACTAACCCGACTGAAGAGAGATAAGATGAGATCATCGACATAGATAATTCACCGTTATACCTAAAACTCATGGCAATGTTCTGGACAACACCTGGACTTTCATTAATCATCTGTAGAGCATGAAAATGGCTAGACAAAGACGTACCTCCATCCACGGCCTGAAATACTGGCTGCGCACCCTCACCCTTCAAACTCGGGCCAATTGACGAGAAATTTGCTGCGATCATGTCGAGGTTCCTGGGGCGGTATGCCTGAGGCGTATACTCGAGAATACTAAGCGAGTTGTGGCTAGCGGCGCTGGGAATATACTCCAGTACATAGAGAGCACGGAGGAAGGCGGGCTTGATCTGGACGTCGCAGTTGTCCAGATCGTAAGAACGAGGCAGGGAAACGGGGAGGAGGTTGTGGTAGAGGGAAGAGAGAAGGTTGGTTGCTCGCAACAACCTGGTGCACATCGCGCAATGCACTTCACTCTTGAAAGTAAAAATGTGCCGCAGTTGAGCTCAAGTGCTGGCACGGACCTCAAGATATCTGCCTGCTCGACGATTGCACCGGCGTCGAAGATGGGCATATCATTCACTCGCCTCGAGGAGTCTAACCGGTGTCAACGAAGCTTTCATCCAAAAGCACGAGCAATACGGACTTCAGGATATTCCAATTTTCCGTTTCCCAGTTACTCTCCTTGCCAGCGACTTTTTGAGTGGGTCGTTGTCATTATCGTCACGATATTGAACCCCGCCTCCGTCGGTGAACAGGGCGAATGTGCTATCGTAGGTAAGGAATTCGAATTGGGGGGAGAAACGGATCCGGAAACAATGTAATGTCAATGCTGCCATAGATATCCGCCGTAGGGTCCCCTTTCGAGGCTGCCGAGAAGGAACGCCGGCGTGGCCTGAAATTTGGAGAACGTCACGGACTCGGACTCAAAGGAAGAAGCCGAAAGCGGTGCTTAAGCTTTGTTTTGACTTTGATTGGCGCCTAAACTCATATTACGCGCATTCAACGCGCATTGGAAGTTGCTCGCAAGCCATCTACTTCACATACTAGTTGTCTCGTCTCTTTTTAACTGGCATGCCGAAAACAGGGGTCTCCTCACTGAGCTTGCTGGTTGATGCGCAGAGCTCGTCGCATCGAGTCGCGATTTGGGAACGACTTGGTCCCAACTTGAGTGCCAATTCCGGCTGTCAAACTACTAGGCTCGGGCGAAGTGGAGAGCTTCAGCCCGCACCACTCTACATGTGGTTTCCTCCCGGCTTTGATGACATCCAAAAATCATTGACACAATATTATGACACTTCCCAGGGGTGTCTGCTGGCAGCTGGATACGAATTAATTCTGGGATAGTCAAAAAGCGCTCTCAGTCTGAGATCCTTCAAATTTTACGTTTATTGCTATTTGTGTCCAACATACGAAAATACCGTCTTTTGATGCTGTGTTAATCGTGGGTTTTCTACCTCGACCATGACGAGCCAGTTGGAAGCTGGCGTCCCGCCGCTCGAGCGCCGAATTAAAGGTCAGAACCTTTTCATCTGAAATTATAACAATGCTGATCGGGCGCACAAACGAATAGCTGGCTCTGTTTTCAGTCGACTTGTGTCCGCTCTGTTTCAAATGCCTCAGAATGAAGAAAAGACTCGCTATTCCGACGCAAACTTGAAGACCGCGACGTCCCAATCCAACAAACCAGATTCAGGTGTGGTACAGAGTAAAATGGCCGGCTAGATGAGCAAGCACGCGGCCCGCGGTCTGCACGAGTTGGGGAGCTCAACGAATCCCCACGCGGATGCCGCCTCTCGCATCGACTCAGGCGGCGCGCACAGCACCGCTCGCACAGCACCGCTCGCACACCGTCGATCTGCGTATGTCCGCACCACAATGCTCTATATCCGTACACCATGCATCATCCACGCCATGCGGCACCCGCATCCTGCTAAAGCGACATGCATCCTTTGGGCGTTGCTTTCACGCGCACACAGCGCCTCTCCCCAGGTGACGCCTTCCACACGACTTACTCCGCGCGCGATGCCTGCGGCGTGCAACGTGGGACAGAACGCACACCGCCGTTATCCTCTCGCGCAGGTGAGACTCCTCTCTCCGCTGCAACTCCCACACGCGCCGCACGTACGAGTCCCCGTATGATATCCCCCAACTCCGCATGCAGCCAACGCACTCCCGTGTCGGGAAAAATGCGCGGGCACCCCGCGCACTCCACGCATTCCCCAGCACAGATGCATCTCCGTGCGCGCGCAGTCCGGATCCGCGTGTAAGGAGCCCGTACAAGGCCTCCCCGCCCGGATATGCTTTCCACACGCGCCGCACCTAGGCATCTCCACGCGCATACGTTGTCCGGATCCGTGCGCATATTCGCGTGCAAAGGGCGGTCCCAATCCGCGCGTACTCCGCGGGCAGGATGAGACGACTAGGTGAAATAAATTGAGAAGGGAGAGAGGAATGGGATATAGAGGTATGGAAAGATATGATCCAAGAGACTGAATATATATGTAAATGGTATATGGGATTGCGATGTCATGCACAGACAACAGCGGGGAGGGAAGGATGGATGGACGAGGAGCGGTGGACAAATGGAAGTGACTAAAGGGAGAGCAAGACCCGTGGAAAGGGTATACATGAAGGAACGAAAAAAAAGAAGAAAGAATACACACCATGCTTCGCTCCTATCCATCCTCCCCTCCCCATTCTGGTCCACAGGCGGTAACGAAAAGGCGTCCCACATTGTCGGCTTCTTACGCAGATCGATGCGGCAGGATCCACGCTCCGTTTGCGATAATGCGGTGGTGGCGGTGTAAGAGGAGTGGATGAGCGTGAAGATTAAGTACCGGAGCCCAGAGTGTAGAGTCGACATTAAGAGAAAATGCAAGAACAGACAAGTGCAGAGACCGTCCGTGGCTGTGGCGGAAAAACAGAAGTCCGGATTCTGATGAGGCTAGGATCTACGAGTACAGCTTAGTGCGAGTCGCCTCGGAGTTTGAAAATCATGATGGCATGTCCTCTGCACCTTCCAAAGCTCCCACTGAAGCCGTTCTTTTTGTAGATACAAATTTCGATCAATATGAGGTGCTCATCTTTTTTTCGTGGATTTTATCGCAGGTAATAAGGGTGCTCAATTACAAGTAAGGAGCTCTTCTTTTGGAGGTTTTTTGGGCGATAATTGATGGAATTGATCGTTTAGTGGTTGCCAAGGCGTTTCAATTTCAAACTCCGAGGCGACTCGTGTTCGCCTGTATTAGTAAGTTCCAGCCTCTCTAGTATACGCGTGATTCTGAACGACTGTCTTCAGGTATCACGCCCGGTAGTATGGCGGTCAATGTGCACCTTTAATAAAACGAGGTATATATATGCATTTTAACAAAAAGATTGGTTGATTTCAATAAAAATTGTGGACTTTCAAATGACGACGAATTTTCTCTGTCTTCACACAAAAAAGTATCCATTGAATTTTTTTTTTTGGTTGCACCACAGAGAAAAACAGGATGGTAAAAGTTGGGACAAATTTTTTTGGCATACAAAAAAAAAAAAGTTTGGCCGAGACTTGCATGTACAAATTCTAATGACAGTGGTCTACTTTTTTAGGAGATCAGAAAACAATTGGAGCTTTGTACTGAAGATCTTTCTGGTGGGTGGCTGTGCTAACCCTAATGATGCAGTGATGGGCTGCATTTGGACACAAGCTCCTGTCTCGGCCTTTGCTTTTCTGCTTCAACAACTCTATTTCAACTCCTGGTTGCATCATCAAGCAGCTCTACAGCTCATCTTTGCCCTCCATTCGGTGCCAACTGTGTCTGTCCAGCACCACAACCTGTGCCAGTGCCATAACTCCTCCTCATCAGCTGTGCATCCCTAAAGGCCATGACATTGTCCACCAACGTACATTGGAGAAAGGATTCCAGACTGTCATCTAGAAAGGGTTTGAGGATGGATTGCAGAAGCTCTGATAGGATGTTGGACGTTGTAGGCATCGAGGACAGCCTGCGTGCTGTCCAAATGCAGGCCCATCACTACATCATTAGGGTTAGCACAGCCACCCACCAGAAAGATCTTCAGTACAAAGCTCCAATTGTTTTCTGATCTCATAAAAAAGTAGAACACTGTCATTAGAATTTGTACATGCAAGTCTCGGCCAAACTTTTTTTTTTTTTGTATGCCAAAAAAATTTGTCCCAACGTTTACCATCCTGTTTTTCTCTGTGGTGCAACCAAAAAAAAAAAAATTCAATGGATACTTTTTTGTGTGAAGACAGAAAATTCGTCTTCATTTGAAAGTCCACAATTTTTATTGAAATCAACCAATCTTTTTGTTAAAATGCATGTATATACCTCGTTTTATTAAAGGTGCACATTGACCGCCATATGGTAGACTAGAGAGGCTGAAACGAGCCTAGATTCTGATAATGTTACGGCAAACTCCACAGCCATCCTGCCAAGTGCCTCCTCTATCCAAAGTTCTGGACCTCCTTGGTGCTCGTAAACAGAATTCCAAATCTGTTCCCGGTACTCACTCAAATTCCACGCAGGATAGCCAGGAGTTTTTGGAGGTTTAATAAAATAATGTTCAAAGAAATATTTGTAAAATCTCCGTGATGCAGCGTGCTTAGTCAGCCTCTGGAATTGGCATGTTATATGGCACTGAATGGAAGTACACTGTCATCTTCTGTAATCGGCTGATATGAGGACAGCGTTACCACAGTGCTGATAGCAGAACTCGAGCAGGGTGGTCCAGGCCAGCAGAACGTGCAGTGTACTTACTACTTGCGGGATCCAAAACATCGCGGGCGAGCATGGAGTTTGTGATTTCATGTATCCCCTAAATAGTATGTAATGTAAAATAGGCCGAGAATTACGCACGCTTTGCGCCAAAGCAGGCCTTGGAGCAAAGCAGAAGATTGATTGACTCCGACTCCGACTCCAGGAAAGATGATTTAGCCTGGAGAATCAAGTTTTAGCCCAGACTCTGAACTACAGAGATGCCCTGGACGTTTACATATCTCTATCGACTTTCCCCATTTCGAGTCGAACTTGACTTGAACTCCCCAAGTCAAGGACGGCGATTGGAACCAAATGGGTTAGCCCTCGGAATAAAAAAGCAAATCTTGAACTGGCACTTGCCTGGATTCACATTGGAGAGGTCCTAGGAGCACGACATCGATGTTAAGGAGTGAGAATGAGCAAGAGAAAATGGATTCAGTCACCGTGAAGGGCCGGACTCGTGCCCGAGATGCCCGAAATTGACCAAGTCTGATCGAGCAAATTAGTGGTGGTCCTAGATTCATGCAACTAGAAGCTGACCTCCAATGTATACTACAGGGTTAATTGTTGGGTCTAGCTCAATAAGAGGTGCCTTGAACCGGAGGAGAGAGGAAATGTAACTTGAACTGGAGTTTAAGCTCAAGAAATTGGCATATTGCTTTTGAAGACTTGACAATGCTACATAGTCTCGGCTTATTATGAAGTTAGTTAAGTATGACTCGGTACATTAAAATGAACATACCCATGATAGTTCCAGTATCCAGACGGTGAGGTCCGAGTTGCATTGCTGATGTAGTCAGTGAGGGCTTGGAATCGAAGGTGAAGCGCACATACTTGGAGTCATTTGAAGATAATTTCGGCAGGATGTCACGATTCGGGCTAGTTCTGAGTGGCGTAGTCTCGGTGTTTCTGCGGGAAGTAAATCAAGTCTCTATGTGGTAAGATGAACTATAAATAAGACTGAAGTGCTGTGATTCGGCCTCCAAGCACTAATACTTGCAGATCTGATAAGTGGAGTGAGTTAGGCATTGTTAATCAGGACCGATACGCCGCACCTGCATTGGATGTAAGTATATAGCATCCTGGAATAAAGCAAGATGAACCCGGCACTATTCAACCATAACCATGGCCTTTCAAAGACACGCAGTGGGACTGAGGGTATATTGCAATCCGTGGGTGAAGTCAGTAAGTGAACTCGACAGACATTTATGCAACTGAAGAGATGTGCCGAATTGAACCAAGTCTCGACTCCAGTCTAATTTGCAAGTCAACAAGAACTCAATGGGCAATCGAACAAAGGGCACAGTTTCTGTGTCCAATGATATTATACCTGCCGCAGATTGGGATCTAAAGGTAATCAAGTCAGAAAGGAGGATATATAAAGTAGATTGCGTACCAGGAAAATCTCGCCCACGGCAGTTACAAAGACCTTTAGAAGGAGAGGCCGGGTGCGGAATTTTGAACAATATTCCGAGTTTTGGGGTTGCGCGGGGTTACCCTCGAGCGCGCCGTGGATGCGGGGCTAAAACTTCACGGCAAGAACTTGAATCCTCGCTGCGTCAAACGAGAGTGCGATGTAATGTTGATATCGCGTGAGGTAGAAAAAGGACGATGAGCTGAGACAGGCAGCCGCTACTACGCGAGACACGCAGAGAATGCGAACGGTCTCGGGGAACTTTAAGTCTTTAGCTTTATCACGCTATCATATCGCCGGCACCCAGGCCTGCTCTCTTTCTAACCGACATAATCCGAGTCGGCGATGAGAATAACTTGAAGTGCTGATATCGCATGGAGATCTTGCCAGAAATTTGAATCCGAGATTATGAAACACAAGACTGTTAAAGAACGCAAGAAAGGAAGCTAGATAATATGTGTGGTGACCGAAAACTTGCAGACGAAAGCATTGTTTGGCTCCAAGGCCGTCAACCTCAAATAACACTCCTCTCCTCATCGCGCCGGATATGCACGTCGCGTGCCTCCCCCCCCCCACTTCTTGCACGCCGAACACGAGGTGCACGGTTGCCTCAGATTCCCTCTTCTACTCTCCGGTCACATGTAGCGCTCCGGGCCCATTTTAACAGTGAGCCGGTGTCGCCATCTCTGTGCACCAACCCTGCCCTGAATTCCGACGGGCGATGTGGATGCGAACCCGCTTCGCGGGCGAACCTTATGATCCCGTGAAGTAAGAATAGAAACGAAAATCTGGGAAGATCCAGCAGAATAAGGAAAATAATTCCCGAGATTGGGTGTATGGATATCTCACGACGCTCTGAGTCGAGATCGAGGTGAGATCGAGGTGCTGTGGATATGCTTTGACTGGTGAACCTTCAAGGTATGTTTTGAAATTTCATGGATCTGATCAGATCTGAATTACTCGGAATTTAGATGCGTGTTTCGTGTTGCCCCTGGCAAACCCCAACCAGCTGCACGACCCTGCTCTTTCATCGAGAAGCTCTTCGGCCTCAACAAAACCGTCTCTGTCAGCAAGGGTGTGTGCAAGCTCCGCGCCGCGCAGGCACAGCGGCCGTTTGGGAGCGAGAGCACATTGAACCTCGAGTCGCGGAGCGTTGATTGCTATGGAGGTGATCCGGGAGTGACGTGTGCAGCATTCACACCGTACACTCTTACCCCCCGCCCACAGTGCTCGACGATGCGCCCCGGCGCGGCGTAGTGGGAGCGCACATTCTGGAAGGCGACCTGGTGCTCCTTCGGGATAATGAGCAGGTGAGCGTTGCTTCTGCACTACTCTACGCGGATCTCTCGCTCCTCCCTATTTCCGCGTCTGCGAGGCCACCTAAATAAACGTACTCACCCTCAACACGCAGGTCCCCACAGACATCGTCGTCCTCGCAACCTCTTACCCGAATGGGAACTGCTACCTCGAGACTAAGAACTTGGATGGGGTCCCTCTCCAAGCCTTCCAAAGGCTGCAACTGGACCGGGTTGGATATCTCATACAGGTACATCATAGCGAGTCCTTATTTTCAACTCACTCACATCAATTAGATTTTCAAGCACGGTTTTGAAGGCTGACTCCCAGCAGGTCAGCTTTTATTCAGCTACATGATGTATATGCTCGCAATTACCTCGACTTGACACTTCGAGTACTCGCAACAACAGGGTCCTTCTCGCAACATCTCCAGAGATACGGCACACGCGTTGGATCGTCCTCGGGTCGAGTCTCGCGTGTGTGACCTGCAATATAAAATCAAACCTTCTTCGTCTTCCTTGGAGGGCCACGACGTGTAGTAGCGGAGGAGACGTCGAATAATGGGTTCATTCTCACTACGTTGTAGGACTTGATCAATTTCTTCGTTTAGGACGCGGTCGGCGGAGCTCACAATGCCTTCATCTGGTTCCGTGGCCATGTTGCTTCTTCTTTTCGGCCTCGCCGTCAGTCTCATTGTCAGAGTCACCGTTGTCCCAGAATGTTAACTAAGCTTGGCTAAGGTCGCGCCAAAGTTTTTGTAAATCTGTCCACAGCACATCATTTTGACCCAGTCGTTCTGGCCGCGAGTTGCTGCGAGTTGATACGTCCGAGGCGCATACCTTTGGTGTGCGAGTTTCACAGTGTTGGGTTCGAAGATGGCTGCGACTCGGACGGATGTCACACTGGCATAGGAGTTAACACATCGAAGGTAGCACAGGAGAGGTTGAACGGAGAAACAAAATCAACCATGGTATTTGGTCTGCTAGCTATTTGCGACTCGGAGTTGTGTTGACAGCGGTTGGCATTAACTTGAAGTGCTGTGTCCGCCATGGCTAGTCATTCCACCATGCGCAATATCGCCCTTGAGCCTCACCTCGTCGAGATTCTTACACCGTTACCGCCCCTCCTGCGGCCTGAACCCGCTTCTCAGCCGGTCCCGTACATTTCTGAACCTGTTCCGACAACAGTTCCCTACACACTTTTGCAGTCGATATCGCAATGGACTCGTACTCCTGCAGGACTAGCCGCGCTCCAGTCTGTGTCTCTCGAGTCTCAATCCTATACTATGATCCCGCTTCTTGCTGGCTCAGTCTCGTCGTTGGAACGCAAATTTCCCGCGTACACGGCAGATAATAGCCCCGAGGAAGCCGCAGCTCTCAGGAAGGCTGAAAGGCAGACCATCACGTCCCTTTTAAACGCACTCTTGAGCATAATCGGATCAGGGCTCGCTGCGTGGTGAGCGGCTGAAAACACGGGATGGAAGAATGAATGGGTATGTAAAAAATACAATTTCGGTATCTCCCTCTTTTTAAACGACCCTGCAGCAAGTGTCCTATTTTCGTTATTCATTGGAGCTGTGGTTGCGATCTCAGAGGCGGTCCTGCATCTCATTTAGGATTCGAGGTGTTCGCGTAACAGCCCTCGCCGAAAACTCAAGGTCTCGGCTAAAAAGAGGGATGAAAGCGAAGTGGTAGAGGTTTCCCGCATCGAGCATGGAACGCGCCCCGGACTCCGGCAGCGAGCGCTGCATCATAATGTCATTTTTAGCACACCTCGACACGGTCAAAACACGGAGATACGTCCAGTACTCTGAAAATTAATACATATTGCACATGCTCTTCTACCAGTGGACGAGAGAGATGAAGCAAGAAGAGAGAGATACTTGGAGTTGAGCGGTATGGCAGCTACGGTGGAACGGTCAGTGATCGGAGAAATGGAACATGACGTATACTTCGACATGGAGTAGACCTGGAATCTAAGTCCTCGAATCGTCAGAATGCAGTTGAACATGAATTCGATTCGGATGAACTTACGAGGACGAATGGAATCTCGCGGATTTAAACAAGAGCGAACACAACGCTACTCGAACTTTGCATTGTGTTCAAACATATCCGAGGATGATATAAGCCAAGGATCTCGCACATATAGGACGAGTTGAGACTCACCGTGGGTGGGCCGAGTCGCCCGAGAATTCGAAATGCACCGGTCTGGTGGGCATTTGAGTATGCACACATGAGTTACTCCAGGGCAATCTCATGCTCCAGTCTGGAAGACCACATAAAATGATGCGAGCAAGGATCCAGATCTAGGGAAACAGGTGGACTCCGATGATATAATAGGGCGGAAGAAAATGAGGGTGGCCGTGCGCGAGATGCTCAGTTGGCATTGTTGTCTCAATCCCAGTTGTTACTTGTGACTCTGAGAAGCAGCCTAGCGAGCCTAACGATATCCAATTATTCGATTTCGATTTCAATCGCAGAGCACAAGCAGCAGAATGGAATTTGTGTTTGGAACAAGAACGGAGCCTGACAGTACTTGGAGCAAATTTTGAAGAGCAAAAAGCACGCGAAGTGATGCAGATGCTTGTGCAAATGGCAACGTCTAAAGACCACTGAGGGAGAGACTTTGGAAGGACATATGCTATTCTTTTGATGCATGGGAACAAGCCAGATGGATAATGAAGAGTAGAAAACTTTGTGGAGAGTTACCCGAGCAGCGCCGGGCTGGATGTGCTTCGACGCGAAGATGGATGGAAGGCCTTTGCCATCTCAAATTATCAACGACAAACATTGAGCCGATCTTCTTCTGTCCACCTCTTCCAGAGGACCTGGAGCCCGAGGTTTCTGTATTACGGCCATGAATAGAGGCTACCTTTCACTATGAGATCATCGGATCTGCGCCTGACATGTCTGCCTTTCTGCCTTTCCACACGATGACTCTAGAGTGTCGTCGACGCTCCAGGAGCGAATACATGACTCCACAACGAGCGATCTGCTTGTCCTCGCGTGAGGGCTTGGCCTGCGCAGGATTGTGTGCACTTTGATGAAGATACAAGAGAGGTGTTGGTGCTCGTCAATGTCACTGCGGAGGAAGAGTCGGAGATCGGCGAGGAGCGAGGGATCATGGGCTGCGCGTTATCGGGTACGAAACGGGGAGCAAGGAAAGGTGAGTTTCCTTCTACATCCTGCCGGTTGTGGCGTGCTCGCTCACATATCATCGAAGACAGACGCTTTACAAGGGTGGTGGCCTCTTCTCTATCACATTGCGCATCCTGGTAGTCGACATGCTCCAAGGCGATATACCCACCGCCCGCATCTAGGGCATTATTTCCCTTCATGCCGAACGGTATGCATTATCTGTCTGTGGCCAGGCCCATTGACATGACATCCCAGCGTCACGCCTCTCATTCTCGAGGCCTTCATTGTATGGCTGTACAGAGAGAAGAACAAGGAGGGTTTTCTCAAGGCCTTTACGGAACAACCAGAGTACATAACAAACAGCATGCCGCCTCTGAAAAATATAGTGAAAGAGCTACAGCTCCGCAACGCGCATATCTGCCCGCGGTAATTTCTCCCGATTCACATCTGTGTCACGGCTCATCATCCGTCGCAGCTTTCAGGAGGACATCCACCACGCTATCCTGCAATGTATAACAAGTCCGCCAAGATACGCTCCCATGACATCGCCTGTCTCCTACTTTGTCGTTGTCGGCTCGCAGTCCTCTCTTTGCCCACCTCGACAACTTCATCGCCATTCTCTTCAATGTCAACTCAGACGACGAGCCCTTCGTATGCCGCCATATTTGTCACGCCCTCATTCTACTCCTCGCCGCGCGCCCCGAGAATCTCATGCCCAAGATGCAGGAGAAGAACGACAATGTCGCCTTCGGGGCATGCAAGTTCTGACTCCCCTTTGCCGAGGATGCTGACCTCGCAGTCCACCACCCTCCACGTGCGCACCTATTTTGCCTTCGCTTCCACACCACTTAATCCTTTCTTTAGTCATTTTGATTTGCACACTGAGGAGATCGTCGGTACGCACCACCAGCGTGCATGGTTGGGCACTGCACACGCCCCGGCGTATTCGCACGGTGCAGGAAGGAGTTTGAATCAGCCAGGGTGATTTTTTCCCCTGGTGTTTTTTTATATATGACAGCCTTCCGTATTGCCTTGCACGTCTATCCCTCTATCCCAACCATATATCTTGCATGCTAACTTACCCTTCCTCTCCCTAGGGCTTCGCCTCCTACATCCTTGACGGGCACGCCCACGCGCGGCACTCGCTCGATCCGTATCACGCGGATCCACACCACGACCATGCTCAGGGTCAGCCGCACCTTTGGGCTCATGTCGCTTGACCCGAATGTGCTCACGAGCCTTGCGCCAGACGGGGTGAGGTCTTCCTTCCAGACGTCATACGGGACGGCGGGAATTCGAATTTGAATCCGAGGATGACTCCGACGGTGCACACGCACACGGGCGTGGGCGCAGATGACCGGCTGTAGCTTGAGTGGCTGTTGGCGCTTCAGCCGACAGCAGTCGTGGAGGGCAGGTGCAATCGTTCCGAGGACCGGGTGGGGGGGATGGCAGGATGTATGGCAAAAAATAAAGAGAACGTGCTTGGAGTGTGTGCAATGAATAGTATCAGTGTGTGCACCGTGCTCCCGCGTGTTCTCTCCTGCCAACGAAATCCCAATGCTTTGTCCGTCCGTGACCATTGCGATCTGTGCCCATGGGCAGAGTTGCTCGCGCATATCCAGCATCACTGTCAAACTTGTGCTCCAGCCCGACCCAGAGCCCAAGTACAAGTATCAGCGTGCCGAACAATGTGCGATGTTCGTGCAGGCGGATTGCCAAGGTGTGCAACCGAAGTCCCATTCCTGATAATGGATTATATATGTGGATTCAACAGCCTGCCATGATTCTGCACTCACAGGAGCTCAAAGGAACTGCAGTGTTAACTGATGCCATCCTGTTGCGCGGCTGGCTCCCTGCACTTGAGTAGATTCCACTCGACATGAATGGATACTCACAATTTTTTTTCCAGCCGCGGATCGAGCACATGCGAGGCAGGTGTCTTGGTTTAGCATCAGATTTTCCCATAGGTTTGGCTTGAAAGTGGAGTTGACGGTCGGTGGGAGTACCGACCGCTCATCTGAGAGTGCACAGACTCAAAGTCGATCGCGACGCAACAGAGGTATGTTTCAGTTATTTATAAGTACCATTTCCGCCGTTAATGTATGATACCAGGCGCACCGCGGCCGAGTCTGATGCAGATTGGATTTATACAGCAGCAAGGTCTTAGTAGTAGAATGTGTAGTTGTAACGGTAGGATTATAATGAAAATTTATTACACTATTAAAATGTGTGTTCCAGAATACCCTGGAGTGCACCAGAGTGCGGCAGAGTAGATCTGAGTGCACCAGTGTGGCTCAGAGTGCTTCAGGCCACACCAAAGCAGCGGCGTTCGTTGGTTGCATCAAAAAACACCCCGTATATTATCACGACGAAGTTAGCTTGAATCTTACGATCACGAGCCCTTGCACCCCAAAATGCCATTACCACCTGAATTCTCTTGGAGTGGAATCCTCGAAGCTTGGATTCATGGAATCCTAATGGTCAGCTGACTGAATTTATTTCCTTTTATAGAATGTTTGGCTCTTGATTTCCTTTCAATTTACGGAGTCCGGAAATAGTTGTTACTTTTTAAGGAAATGATCCGCTTATTGGTTATTTCCGAGGCCCGAAAATCACCCGTAAAGACCGCGGATGTTAAAAATATCCAGAGTATTTCCGGACACCGTAAATAATGAGGATTTAATGCGGAAATATTCAATTTCCGGTTGATTTCCAGATCATTTCCGGCCCCTAGATATCATAGCGTGCACCCAGTGCCAGTTGCAGGGCCCCCTGTGGCGCATCATCTGTGCAAGCTCAAACCATTTCTCCGTGAACGCCCAGATGTGTACCTGGCAAATGGACACACGCTCATTCAGCCGCGTCTGCCTCCTCTTTTTGGCCACGTCGGGCTGGCCGAACGAACTGTGGGGCCGCGCGAAGTGCTCTATGCGAGCGCAGATGGTGGATACGACGACCCATTTCTTCTCGCGCCGGAGCGCATGCCACCACCTGCTGATCGGACGCAGCATCGACGCAAGTGAGAGGCGCAATGGCGGCGGTGGCAGGGTGAAGTACTACCCAATCTGCTACCCCACTTCGTGCATGTTATGCACCAAACAAAATCACTTCGGCACTACGACGAATTGCCCAACCGCTCGTCTTCCCCATGCGCTTGTATCTCGAGGACATGTAAAGTCGCCGTCGTGGGCTTTACTTGTAAGTGGGCCTTTTGATTGGAATGCATTCGTAACTGAATGTCCTGTGTGCAGCCGTCGAGGACCTGGAACTCCGAGTGTGTGCATGCTCCCCCGCAGCCGTTCAGCTCATGTACGCCGGCGCCTTTCCCTACGTGCCGCTGTCCCCGTCGCTGGCAGTAGACCTCCGGGTATTGGAGTTCGCAATGAATCTCTTCGTGCAAATCGCGCCTAATAACACGGCGTTGACTATAACATTAGAGCGGGTGCTAGGGAATATGGGGTTTCAGCTTGAGCACCAGGTACGTCGCGTGTTAGTCCCTAGAGTGAGTGTGTACTGATCTTGATCACAGACCTCCTTGCGGCGACGATTCGGCAACTGTCTCATGTGGTACACACACCTACGAACTCAGACCAAAGAGTACTACAGTCAGATCATCGAGAGTACGCGTCTACAACTGTTGGACGACGCCGAAGAAGACCGAGTAGGAGTGGCACCAAACGAAGAGCAAAACCTCCCGCCCTCCCCTACGGTGGCGACGACGCCGGCTCCGGTGGAAACGGTGACCCCTCAACGGGTGGTAGCGACGAGCTCGCCACCGCCCCGCGGCCGGCAGGCAAACCGAAACCGCGGACGTCGAATTCGTTCCTCGTCTTCAGGCACACCGACACCAGTGCCTCTGCATACCGGTCACAAACGGGTGCGGGACCCCACACCAGAAGCGCCGCAGGTACCATTCCCGGAACCTCCTCGCCGGACCCGGCCGAGTGAATACTTGCGCCGTTGGTGTCCAGCTTGCTTCGGGGACTTGAAGCACGACCCAGCCACATTGTGATTATATCTATATCATTATTGTCGCGACCGACGCTAACGATGATCCAGAGCTGATGTTAACGTTTGCATCAACGCATGCTTCACGCAGAAGAAGAAGAAATCCCCGCGAGATCCGCCTAGGAAGCATCCTCAAACACACTTTGTGCCGGAAGAGCAGGCGGCGGAAACAGGAGGCATACGTAGATGCTGTCCGCGGCACAGAGGGTCAGCAGAAACAAAGCAAGCGTCATAAAGTGATGGTTGACGCGCTTGAGGAGGAAGACGGGTATGACCACCCGGAGTTGCTTCTGCCGCATTCCGTGCTCGACGGCTGCGAGGCCTCATTCAAAGCGGCCGATGAAAAACGCGAGAAGGCAAGCACGGAAGTTCTTCGAGGATACGGCCATCATGGGTTTGCTCTGTCGCCATGATCGAGTGCTTTGGCTCAGTCAATATGCATTCAGCCGGGGAAAAACAGTTCAATGTGGTCGTTTTGATGGAAACCCTCTTCCAACACCTTCCCCTGGATATTGTGGTCGGCCTTGCTATACGACGTTGCCTGCGCATTCGAACGGAGCTGTCGAAAGTGGGGTTTTTTGTCGAGGTTTATGGACCGCCTAGCGTTTGCCGTATCGGTCTTCCACGCTTTTGGCCACGAATGGGCAGTGTCAGTTGCTGTATCACCCCCGCAAACGCGCAGGCTTCGGCTTCACGAACGGCGAGGGGTGCGAACGCTTCTGGCACTCGATCAGCCTATTTGATTGCCAACTTGCGCATCAGTGGGGTGAGTTGATCACAGCTGCTTTTTCATTCTCGGGCTAAACCGGACACAGTACCATAACAGATTATATACGCTCGATGCGCAAATTGAACACGCTGACGAGGCCAGTCTGTTCCGTCTCGGGGAGTGGATTGCGCGGCGCCATTTACATAGCCGCAATAAACGACGGGAAGCCAAGAAGGTACTGACCGACTGCGGCAAGCCTCTGGCAGTTTTGCGAGAACAATGGGCGCTGCAAGTGGCGACTCAAACTAAGCCTCTGACGCGTACGTGAACGGTCCACTGGCTCTGCGTGTAGCCTCATGCCCTTTTACAGGTCGAGGAAAGAAGCGAGGCGAACAGGCGGTGAATGCCGTGATGCTGTTGCGACAGGCGCTGAAAACTCGAATAGCTCAGGTGGACAAGCAGCGCCAGATCTACCTCGACGCCGTCGAGGAGGAGGACCCGGATGCGGCCATCTTTCAAGTCCAGTACAAAGCCGTGGCGGAGGCGCTCACCAAATCGGTGGAAAAGCTGAGGCAGAAAAAGGTGGCGCTGGGTGTCACTGAGAACCAGCAGTTGAAGACGCTAGCGACCAGCCAGTACATCCGGCTGAGGATGAATGCGCGGGTGCTGAAGCGTAGACTTCGGGATCTGCTGCGCTCGAGGAAGTTTGAGCTCGATAAGTTGGAGCGATCATTCCGTCACCGGGTTAACGGTACGCTTGTTTCTTGTGGTGGCAATTGTGCGAAAGAGCTTATCCAGCATGCAGATCAGAAGCTTTATTCGCACACCAAATCGGCAGTGAAATGTCGAGAACCCACGATCAGCAAAGTTGACACCGAATACAACAAGCTTTGTAGTGAAATTCGTAAACTGATCAAGGACGGCAAGGCACCCCGTGGCGCAATAGCACCTCTCCCAATCCCGTCAGCTGAGTTATGGCAGCTGGACGTCGACGATGGGATCTGGCAGGACGTGGGATTGGACGACGATGATGGGCAGCCAGGGGGTGCGCCACCGCTTTGGCTTGCTGACGAAAAAGTACGCGAAGGGATCAAAGCGATGCTTGAGGTAGATCAATGCAACGAAGAAGACCTTTGACTCAGAAGAGAGAGGCGTGCATTGCAGGTGTGGTCGCCAAAGAATGGGCGATAGTAAATCTTGCAATAGAACAAACAGGTGTGTTGGTGTTCAGACGATGGAATTACTTTCGCTAACGACAGTGCTACAGATGGAAACAAAGACAAGTATCAACTTAAACAATTGTGCGATAGGCTCGTGCGACTGTGCGCGACGTGGCAGAAGGATCTGCCTGATTTTGGGGTAGACGAAACCGGACTGCCACCATGGGGTCCGACTCCCGCGCAGCTGTCAAGGTGTGTGGTGGACGCGCATGTGGCTGTGCGAGGCGAGGACAGACATTATCATGACGATGGTTCGGACGAGGACGAGGACTGAAGGGGATGGAGATGCGGAAGAAAGTGGAGGCGAGGACGAGGATTTTGTGATGTTGGATGTCCTGGAGACGGCAGATGTTTACCGGGAAGTAGAAGGCGATGAATACAATGTATATATCAATTAATTAATTTGTTGTGCTACGTGGAACTACTGAAAAACGCCTTCAAGGCAGACTTGGACAGATTGGACAGACTTGGACGCGACGCGTCAAGATCACGTGACCGAATCAGTGGGCCGAGCGATGCCGAGCGATGACACGTCAAATGTGTTCTGGTTTGGTCCGGGCGCCTATTTGCCTCTTGCTCCCGACTTCCATGTCAGGACAAGAACTTTGAAGCTGGGAGACGAGAGTGCACGTTTGGTAGATAGATAGAACATATAGTAAATAGTTAATAATGATGGAGGAACACAGCCAAAAAGTCGGCGATGTAGGCCGATGATCGAGCGGCCACCAACGCCCAGAAGAGGTCAAAACGAAACAATGTGCGGCCACGGCATACCAAAGAGCTGCAACAATGTGGACCTGCTGCGCTGGTCGTCCAGATTATTATAAAAGTAAGGCCGCAAATCCGGACAGCGTTCCCACTTACTGCTCTGACAAGATGGCACCCTGTCGCAACCTACGGACGAAGACAATGCCCCGCCTCTCTTCTCCTCTTCTCCCCTCGGCGGTATTCCCTTCGATCCAAAGCCGTCAAGCAGCTCGAAACGCCAAGTTACGTGAGGCGGCCGAGGAGGTGGAGCGCTGCGACGTTGAACGAGCAAGTCTGGATGCTGCGCGACGCAGCAGGTGAGTACTTAAATGTCCCTAATTTTGCCGTGTCTGATGTTTCTTCAGCTATCGCACCCAACAATCTCATGAAATTCAAAGAATACCGCTTCAAACGTGAGTCTCGCATTTCGGGTGGCCTTGCACCGCTAAATGTCCCTAGTGAGCGATTATGAAGAGCAATTCGGCAAATTCATTTCCGACAACGAGAACGCTGACTGGCACGCGCGAAAGGAGGCTGCGTTCGATGCGTTGGTCGTCCAGCGAGGGGAAGTCGGTAAGTTTCTCAAGTTCTCGACCCTCCCGCTCGCGTTAATGTAGGCCCGTTACAGTTGTTTTGTCTCATCACACACACAATTCGGAGTTGCATGATTATTTTGGCGCGGGTACGTCTGCAATCACTCTATCCTTCGCTCTCGTTGCTGACCGACGATCGCGTATAGTTGATGTGTACGAAGCTGAGTTCGGTATCACCTTCGACCTCGACGACGGCTGGAGCCAGACGTTGAAGACCAAGCGCAAACTCCTTGAGCGTTACGACTACCTCATGGACTGGGCCGATGGCGATCGTCAGCGCGCCTCCGACATCGCGGGCCGGGGATTGAGCTTCACGGTCGTGAATCCGTTTGCCGGAAACGATGAGCGCCGCATCCAGTTTGATGAACAATGTACGCTCCTCCACTTACAGCGCTGGCTGGCTCACCAACTTCCGCAGTGCGCACCATGCTTCGGCTCTTCCGCCTCAACGAAGCCTGCAACCTTGGATCAACGCACGAAAAGGTCAAGTTCGTCTTTGACCTGCCAAACACGTTAACGCCGCTCAGTCTGACGTGCCTCGATTACTGGTGCCACTGTACGTGCCATCTTTATTGGCGCCCTGGGACTTGCTGAAACTAATGTTTTTTTGCCAGGCTACATTTATCGCGAGGAGGCTATGGAGATGCAACGCGACGCTTTCAAGCGTGCTGGGCTACCGGCGCCGCCGACGAAGACGATCTCGACGTCGTTCTTTTACGGGTGTGGATTTTAACCGAGTAAATATGTATATATTGCTTTACATGTACCCAATACAATGTTGTACATGTACGCAATGAAGAAGGAACAGCATTATTGAGTAACCAAGTAAATATGTATATATTGTTTTACATGTATCCAATACGATGTTGTACATGTACCCAATGAAGAAGGAACAGCATTATTGAGGGTGCGTGATGTTGCGGAGCGCCTTAATGAAAGCTAATGCATTGTTGTCCCACTTTAGGCGTGAACGTGCATTGTTCGTAGTGAACTGGGATACCGCTTTGGGCGCGATGGTGGCTTGGTGCCGCTTTGGGTGCCATGGTGGCTTGGGCTGAAGGTATAAAGGTGGACTCTTCTCGTGGGTACGTCCTCATAGCCTACAACCCTCATTCACATTGACCCCTCGCACATTCACATCATGTCTTCCTCTGCGAAAGCCCGCCGCTCCCTCAAAACTCTTCCCCGCCTGCCTACTTCCCCGTTCGATAGGAAGATACACCACCGCCGGCCCGGAACGTCTCGATCTAAAGCATCGAAAGCACTGGTCGGAAGTGCCACTCAAGGTAAGTCCTGTCTTAATTTTTTTTGATGCGCGCCGCTGAGATTGATATTCCAGTGATTTCCCTGGGTGTCATTTATGCGGGTTTCTATCCCAGCGAATGTCTGCTCTCTCTGCCTGCATCCTCCAATGGTGAAGGAGGTGAACGCTGGTTTTTGCCCATAGGCTCGGCCCTCTCTCGGTAAATTATCCCGCTGATTTGTGTTGGTTGTATGTGCTGACGCACTCTATAGCGCGCGCTGAGAGTGCCCTCGTCGCCCAATACATCGTTCAAAGTTACACTGCGTCCCGTGCGGCGATGGCCGCTGCTAATCGCGCTGCACGGTTACTGCTGGCCGATGGCGAACGCTGTGAACTCATCTGGATCGACTGGAACTTCATTGCTCGCGCTAAGCGGGTTGGTGGGCCGACGAAAAAGAGAAGCGCCTGGAACACGTGGCAAATGTTGAATGCGTAGGGAAAGACTTGTATTTAGAGTATCATGAGCCTAGCAGAGACTTGATCTATATATATTACTATTTCTTTCATTCTTGCCGTCGGAAGTGATATGGACTTGATAGAGGTGGCCAACTTAACTTCCTCATTGGGACAATGTGGGTTGTTTGGCCGAGTTTATTTGATCGGTGATGTCGGCCGATGTCGGTGTTTATCTGAACACCCAAAATGAAGAAGGCGAGAGACATAGGGTATTCAGACACAATATTAGCAGGCTAAATAATATTAAGATATATAAAGGTGTTGTAAGAGATATTGGAAAAAGGCATCATTTTGAATTTAATAATACAAGTCAAGTTGGCATGTTTGTGAGTATCATGATAGAAGTAAAAAGAAATTATAAAATGGTGGTTGTGTGGTAGACAGGCGACTAAATAGAAGTCAAGTTAGAATGCTGAGGTGGGAAGTCCCACCGTCAGCGACATGAGGGTGGGAGGTCCCACACGAGATGAGATTTCAGGTGGGAGGTCCCAATGACAGCAAAACTAGGGTGGGAGGTCCCACACAAGACAAGATTTAAGGTGGGAGGTCCCAGTGTCAGCGAAATTGGGGTGGGAGTTCCCACACAAGAGGAAATTTAAAGTGGGAGGTCCCACCGTCAGTGAAATTAGGGCGGGAGGTCCCACACAAGAGGAGATTTAAAGTGGGAGGTCCCAACGTCCGCAAAATTAGGGTGGGAGGTCCCACCATCAGCAAAATTAGAGTGGGAGATCCCACCATCAGCAAAATTGGAGTGGGAGGTCCCATCGTCAGAGAAATTATGGTGGGAGGTCCCACACAAGAAGAGATTTCAGGTGGGAGGTCCCACCATCAGCGAAATTAGGGTGGGAGGTCCCACTGTCAGTGAAATTAGGGTGGGAGGTCCCACCGTCAGCGAAATTAGCATGGGAGGTCCCACACGAGCAGCGATTTCAGGTGGGAGGTCCCAGCGTCAGCGAAATTGGGGTGGGAGGTCCCATGTAAGATATAGTAGGATGGTCAGAGTTAACATTATGATAATGCTGGAGGCAACAACACAGTGATTTAGTAAGTGAGAGGTGAACGGGTCGTGGTAACACTACATTCATCAAGAATGTGTGGGCAGTCTGTTTTAATAATACGTGAAATGAGAATCAGATCTGAATTGGTGGTTTAAGATAATCATTTATGAATTGTTCAATATTGGAATACTGTAAGTGTTTTCGATAAGAAACAGCCAGCTTTTTTTAGCTCTGGAAATGTGCTGGTAAGCTGATACATAACGCTGGCAGCCCCTGACAACCAAGAACCATGGCCTGCGTACAGTACAGAGCCTAGATTATTATTATTTTTGGCAGGAAAGGGCTCTAGCCACCTCTGCGTGTTAAGCTCTGTAAATGTGCGGGTAAGCTGATACATAACGCTGGCAGGCCCCGACAACCAAGAGCCATGGCCTGTGTACAGTACGGAGCCCAGAATTCTTTTTTATTATTTCATTTTTGGGTGGGAAGGACCCCAGACACCCCTGCGTGATGTGACACAAATGGGAGGTCCCAATATTAACAGGTGGGAGCCCCCACATAGTACACGCCAAGACAATGGGACTTCCCACACAAATGGGGGCACCCCTCACGGACAGAGCCCCTTGGGTCTATCATCTCCCATGAAAAGTTAGGCCCTAAGGGGTGCTCTCCAGGGTAGCCTGAAGTGCGGACAGCACGGTTGATTGAGTCGGATGGACAGGGGGTGGCGCCGAGGAGACTGGGGATATGGCCCTCCTCACTTTGGTGAAAAACTGCGTCATTAGCGCTGCTGTTTTTGGCTGCTTGACCTTTTTCGCCGCTTCAAGTTCCTGTTGGCGGTTTTTGCATTTTGTGCTAGACTGGTGCTGCAGGTTTCCTGTCCCACCAGTTCCAACAGGTACATCAGTTCCACATAAATCGCAGGGCAACACGCTATCCCGTGTATATCACGGAAGAGGAGCGGCAGAGTCGCCACCAGCAGAAAACTGTAGGGACAACAATTAATGTATGTCAAGGTCAAAACAGCGGGCCAACTAGTCACTGTGAAGTGCAGATCTGGTGGCGGTTTCGACATGCCTGCCGGATGTGCTTCTCAAGCGATGTAGCGAGATGATGTCCGAGGTGAAAATTCTCGATCACACGCCGCTGCATGCAACACCAAACATTAGGCCGGCAAAAATTTTCAAGAAAAATACTTTTTTTTTCTGAGTAGTTTTTCGGGTGTTTCGCGACAAAAGAACGGAGTCGTCGAAATCCATAGCAGTTTTTCTTTTCGCCGCTCAGGGGGACCCCCCCCCCTCCAACCATATAAGGAAATTGCTTATCTTCGAAGCCCCTTGGGACAGATTATTATTTTTGCCTTGGATAAGTGGATAAGCCTTGCCTGGGATGCACAAGCAAATGCCGCAGCAAGCCGTGAAAAGCTGGGATGATGCCTACTGGCAAGGGAAGTGCTGGAGATCCCCCATGTGGTTACCCCAGGAATAACACATTAAGCCTGTGGAATGAGCCCACAGTTTAACTGGCTAATCTGACCATATGAGCTCGAGGATGTTGCTCAAATGCAGAAAGAGGGCTGGGAGGACAAGGATGAGGCTGTGTCTGGTATGATTTACCAGATCACAAAGCTTGCCATGGATGAGGGCACAGCAAGGGATAGCAACACAGAGGCTTAATATATCTCTACAATGTAATTGATGTATTTCTACCTACTGGGTCTGCTCTAATTTTTTTTTGGGAGGTGTTTCCTCTTTGGGCCTACAGAGCTTACCTAAAACAAGCACTGAAAATGTCTAAGTCCTGCAACCTATATGCTGCAGCACATCTGCAGCATTTATGAAGGAAACAGGTAAATCGCTTCTAACTAGAATTGACACCTACATGGCTATGTCCATTCTAATTAGAACTGGATATTGGGATTAGTAGGTGCCGAGAAGGTCCAGAAAAATCCTGAGGGTGGTAGCAAAGGCATCCAGCATTGAATGTTCTGGGAGGCCCCATATTCTAGGGCCCATCTTTGCCAACTACCGTATGATATATATAGAGAATACCACGAATAACAGATATCGCGAATATTCATGAGTATACATTCGCGAATAACAAATACTTATATTCGCGAATGGCTGTGGCAGTGTTATTTGCACGAATGCGAATATGGTCCCCAAGACCTCTGAATATTCATTGAATATTTGTCAGCTAATCACCGCAGGGATGGCCTAGTTACAGGTTGTGATGAGAGAATAGCAACGGAATGTGTGACATGGGGAAGTAAGGATAAGATAAAGAAAGTTGTTAGGGGCTATTCCCAATATGGTAAATAAGTTCAAAATAAGTTGTAGAGGGACGTGCCCGGGTCAAATGGCCACCCAAATGTTGAAAGAATTTTACACAGTAGGTGCATATGCTAACTATCACTGAATACAGTTGCCCTGAGCTCAGCATGCTGCAGAAGCCTGCAGTTTACATTTGCGGCAAGCTGTTCACATTCTTCGGAGATTTCTCAATATTTCTCTGGAGTCTCCCCAGTAACCCCGAGTTCACCATACTTCAGAAGCCTGCATTTGACATTTGTGGCAAGCTGTTCACGTTCTTCAGAGTTTTCTCA